>CM066157.1:14800000-15440000 GCA_033617975.1 Populus alba x Populus glandulosa
TTCGGATGATCCCTCTTGAGCATGTATGCTTCTGCTACTTGTTCTACATCAGACTTTCTTCCGCAAATGGGGAAACGCTTTGACTCGGTGAGTTTCGCGGCATTCTGACTTCAATGCCCCGATTGCCGAAAATGAGTTGCGTTTGAATTTCGGGTGATCCCTCTTGAGCATGTATGCTTCTGCTACTTGTTATACATCAGACTTCTTCCGCAAACGGCGAAACACTTTCACTTAGTGAGTTTCGCGGGATTCCGACTTCGATGCCCCGGTTGCCGAAATTCAGTTGCCTTTGAATTTCGGGTGATCCCTATTGAGCATGTATGCTTCTGCTACTTGTTCTACATCAGATTTCTTCCACAAATGACGAAACGCTTTGACTCGGTGAGTTTCGTGGCATTCCTACTTCGATGCCCCGGTTGCCGAAATTAAGTTGCCTTTGAATTTCGGGTGATCCCTCTTGAGCATGTATGCTTCTGCTACTTGTTCTACATCAGTCTTCTTCCGCAAACGGCGAAGCGCTTTCACTCGGTGAGTTTCGTGGCATTCCGACTTCGATGCCCCGGTTGCCGAAGTTCAGTTGCCTTTGAATTTCGGGTGATCCCTCTAGAGCATGTATGCTTCAGCTACTTGTTATAAATCAAACTTTTTTTTGCAAATGGTGAAGCGCTTTCACTCGGTGAGTTTCGTGGCATTCCGACTTCGATGCCCCGGTTGACGAAATTCAGTTGCCTTTGAATTTCTGGTGATCCCTCTAGAGCATGTATGCTTCAGCTACTTGTTATAAATCAGACTTTCTTTTGCAAACAGCGAAACAATTTGACTCGGTGAGTTTCGCGGCATTCCGACTTCGAAGCCGCGGTTGCCGAAATTCAGTTGCCTTTGAATTTCGGGTGATCCTTCTTGAGCATGTATGCTTCTGCTACTTGTTCTACATCAAACTTCTTCCGCAAACGACGAAACGCTTTGACTCGGTGAGTTTCGCGGCATTCCTACTTTGATGCCCCGGTTGCCGAAATTCAATTGCCTTTGAATTTCGGGTGATCCCTCTTGAGCATGTATGCTTCTGCTACTTGTTCTACATCAGACTTTCTTCCGCAAATGGGGAAACGCTTTGACTCGGTGAGTTTCGCGGCATTCCGACTTCGATGACCCGGTTGCCGAAATTCAGTTGCCTTTGAATTTCGGGTGATCCCTCTTGAGCATGTATGCTTCTGCTACTTGTTATACATCAGACTTTCTTTTGCAAATGGTGAAACGCTTTGACTCGGTGAATTTCGCGGCATTCCGACTTCGATGCCCCGGTTGCCGAAATTCAATTGCCTTTGAATTTCGGGTGATCCCTCTTGAGCATGTATGCATCTGCTACTTGTTCTACATCAGACTTTCTCCCGCAAACAGCGATACAATTTGACTCGGTGTGTTTCGCGGCATTCTGACTTCGATGCCCCGGTTGCCGAAATTCAGTTGCCTTTGAATTTCGGGTGATCCCTCTTGAGCATGTATGCTTCTGCTACTTGTTCTACATCAAACTTCTTCCGCAAACGACCAAACGCTTTGACCCGGTGAGTTTTGTGGCATTCCTACTTCGATGCCCCAGTTGCCGAAATTCAATTGCCTTTGAATTTCGGGTGATCCCTCTTGAGCATGTATGCTTCTGCTACTTGTTCTACATCAGACTTCTTCCGCAAATGGCGAAATGCTTTGACTAGGTGAGTTTCCCGGAATTCCGAATTCGATGCCCCGTTTGCCAAAATTCATCTGCCTTTGAATTTCGGATGATCCCTCTTGAGCATGTATGCTTCTGCTACTTGTTCTACATCAGACTTTCTTCCGCAAATGGGGAAACGCTTTGACTCGATGAGTTTCGCGGCATTCTAACTTCAATGCCCCGATTGCCGAAAATGAGTTGCGTTTGAATTTCGGGTGATCCCTCTTGAGCATGTATGCATCTGCTACTTGTTCTACATCAGACTTTCTCCCGCAAACAGCGAAACGCTTTGACTCGGTGTGTTTAGCGGCATTCCTACTTCGATGCCCCGGTTGCCAAAATTAAGTTGCCTTTGAATTTCGGGTGATCCCTCTTGAGCATGTATCCTTCTGCTACTTGTTCTACATCAGTCTTCTTCCGCAAACGGCGAAGCGCTTTCACTCGGTGAGTTTCATGGCATTCCGACTTCGATGCCCCGGTTGCTGAAATTCAATTGCCTTTGAATTTCGGGTGATCCCTCTTGAGCATGTATGCTTCTGCTACTTGTTCTACATCAGTCTTCTTCCGCAAACGGCGAAGCGCTTTCACTCGGTGAGTTTCGTGGCATTCCGACTTCGATGCCCCGGTTGCCGAAGTTCAGTTGCCTTTGAATTTCGGGTGATCCCTCTAGAGCATGTATGCTTCAGCTACTTGTTATAAATCAAACTTTTTTTTGCAAATGGTGAAGCGCTTTCACTCGGTGAGTTTCGTGGCATTCCGACTTCGATGCCCCGGTTGACGAAATTCAGTTGCCTTTGAATTTCGGGTGATCCCTCTAGAGCATGTATGCTTCAGCTACTTGTTATAAATCAGACTTTCTTTTGCAAACAGCGAAACAATTTGACTCGGTGAGTTTCGCGGCATTCCGACTTCGAAGCCGCGGTTGCCGAAATTCAGTTGCCTTTGAATTTCGGGTGATCCTTCTTGAGCATGTATGCTTCTGCTACTTGTTCTACATCAAACTTCTTCCGCAAACGACGAAACGCTTTGACTCGGTGAGTTTCGCGGCATTCCTACTTTGATGCCCCGGTTGCCGAAATTCAATTGCCTTTGAATTTCGGGTGATCCCTCTTGAGCATGTATGCTTCTGCTACTTGTTCTACATCAGACTTTCTTCCGCAAATGGGGAAACGCTTTGACTCGGTGAGTTTCGCGGCATTCCGACTTCGATGACCCGGTTGCCGAAATTCAGTTGCCTTTGAATTTCGGGTGATCCCTCTTGAGCATGTATGCTTCTGCTACTTGTTATACATCAGACTTTCTTTTGCAAATGGTGAAACGCTTTGACTCGGTGAATTTCGCGGCATTCCGACTTCGATGCCCCGGTTGCCGAAATTCAATTGCCTTTGAATTTCGGGTGATCCCTCTTGAGCATGTATGCATCTGCTACTTGTTCTACATCAGACTTTCTCCCGCAAACAGCGATACAATTTGACTCGGTGTGTTTCGCGGCATTCTGACTTCGATGCCCCGGTTGCCGAAATTCAGTTGCCTTTGAATTTCGGGTGATCCCTCTTGAGCATGTATGCTTCTGCTACTTGTTCTACATCAAACTTCTTCCGCAAACGACCAAACGCTTTGACCCGGTGAGTTTTGTGGCATTCCTACTTCGATGCCCCGGTTGCCGAAATTCAATTGCCTTTGAATTTCGGGTGATCCCTCTTGAGCATGTATGCTTCTGCTACTTGTTCTACATCAGACTTCTTCCGCAAATGGCGAAATGCTTTGACTAGGTGAGTTTCCCGGAATTCCGAATTCGATGCCCCGTTTGCCAAAATTCATCTGCCTTTGAATTTCGGATGATCCCTCTTGAGCATGTATGCTTCTGCTACTTGTTCTACATCAGACTTTCTTCCGCAAATGGGGAAACGCTTTGACTCGATGAGTTTCGCGGCATTCTAACTTCAATGCCCCGATTGCCGAAAATGAGTTGCGTTTGAATTTCGGGTGATCCCTCTTGAGCATGTATGCATCTGCTACTTGTTCTACATCAGACTTTCTCCCGCAAACAGCGAAACGCTTTGACTCGGTGTGTTTAGCGGCATTCCTACTTCGATGCCCCGGTTGCCGAAATTAAGTTGCCTTTGAATTTCGGGTGATCCCTCTTGAGCATGTATCCTTCTGCTACTTGTTCTACATCAGTCTTCTTCCGCAAACGGCGAAGCGCTTTCACTCGGTGAGTTTCATGGCATTCCGACTTCGATGCCCCGGTTGCTGAAATTCAATTGCCTTTGAATTTCGGGTGATCCCTCTTGAGCATGTATGCTTCTGCTACTTGTTCTACATCAGTCTTCTTCCGCAAACGGCGAAGCGCTTTCACTCGGTGAGTTTCGTGGCATTCCGACTTCGATGCCCCGGTTGCCGAAGTTCAGTTGCCTTTGAATTTCGGGTGATCCCTCTAGAGCATGTATGCTTCAGCTACTTGTTATAAATCAAACTTTTTTTTGCAAATGGTGAAGCGCTTTCACTCGGTGAGTTTCGTGGCATTCCGACTTCGATGCCCCGGTTGACGAAATTCAGTTGCCTTTGAATTTCGGGTGATCCCTCTAGAGCATGTATGCTTCAGCTACTTGTTATAAATCAGACTTTCTTTTGCAAACAGCGAAACAATTTGACTCGGTGAGTTTCGCGGCATTCCGACTTCGAAGCCGCGGTTGCCGAAATTCAGTTGCCTTTGAATTTCGGGTGATCCTTCTTGAGCATGTATGCTTCTGCTACTTGTTCTACATCAAACTTCTTCCGCAAACGACGAAACGCTTTGACTCGGTGAGTTTCGCGGCATTCCTACTTTGATGCCCCGGTTGCCGAAATTCAATTGCCTTTGAATTTCGGGTGATCCCTCTTGAGCATGTATGCTTCTGCTACTTGTTCTACATCAGACTTTCTTCCGCAAATGGGGAAACGCTTTGACTCGGTGAGTTTCGCGGCATTCCGACTTCGATGACCCGGTTGCCGAAATTCAGTTGCCTTTGAATTTCGGGTGATCCCTCTTGAGCATGTATGCTTCTGCTACTTGTTATACATCAGACTTTCTTTTGCAAATGGTGAAACGCTTTGACTCGGTGAATTTCGCGGCATTCCGACTTCGATGCCCCGGTTGCCGAAATTCAATTGCCTTTGAATTTCGGGTGATCCCTCTTGAGCATGTATGCATCTGCTACTTGTTCTACATCAGACTTTCTCCCGCAAACAGCGATACAATTTGACTCGGTGTGTTTCGCGGCATTCTGACTTCGATGCCCCGGTTGCCGAAATTCAGTTGCCTTTGAATTTCGGGTGATCCCTCTTGAGCATGTATGCTTCTGCTACTTGTTCTACATCAAACTTCTTCCGCAAACGACCAAACGCTTTGACCCGGTGAGTTTTGTGGCATTCCTACTTCGATGCCCCGGTTGCCGAAATTCAATTGCCTTTGAATTTCGGGTGATCCCTCTTGAGCATGTATGCTTCTGCTACTTGTTCTACATCAGACTTCTTCCGCAAATGGCGAAATGCTTTGACTAGGTGAGTTTCCCGGAATTCCGAATTCGATGCCCCGTTTGCCAAAATTCATCTGCCTTTGAATTTCGGATGATCCCTCTTGAGCATGTATGCTTCTGCTACTTGTTCTACATCAGACTTTCTTCCGCAAATGGGGAAACGCTTTGACTCGATGAGTTTCGCGGCATTCTAACTTCAATGCCCCGATTGCCGAAAATGAGTTGCGTTTGAATTTCGGGTGATCCCTCTTGAGCATGTATGCATCTGCTACTTGTTCTACATCAGACTTTCTCCCGCAAACAGCGAAACGCTTTGACTCGGTGTGTTTAGCGGCATTCCTACTTCGATGCCCCGGTTGCCGAAATTAAGTTGCCTTTGAATTTCGGGTGATCCCTCTTGAGCATGTATCCTTCTGCTACTTATTCTACATCAGTCTTCTTCCGCAAACGGCGAAGCGCTTTCACTCGGTGAGTTTCATGGCATTCCGACTTCGATGCCCCGGTTGCTGAAATTCAATTGCCTTTGAATTTCGGGTGATCCCTCTTGAGCATGTATGCTTCTGCTACTTGTTCTACATCAGTCTTCTTCCGCAAACGACGAAGCGCTTTCACTCGGTGAGTTTCGTGGCATTCCTACTTCGATGCCCTGGTTGCCGAAATTCAGTTGCCTTTGAATTTCGGGTGATCCCTCTAGAGCATGTATGCTTCAGCTACTTGTTATAAATCAGACTTTCTTTTGCAAATGGTGAAGCGCTTTAACTCTGTGAGTTTCGCAGCATTCCGACTTCGAAGCCCCGGTTGCCGAAATTCAGTTGCCTTTGAATTTCGGGTGATCCTTCTTGAGCATGTATGCTTCTGCTACTTGTTCTACATCAAACTTCTTCCGCAAACGACGAAACGCTTTGACTCGGTGAGTTTCGCGGCATTCCTACTTTGATGCCCCGGTTGCCGAAATTCAATTGCCTTTGAATTTCGGGTGATCCCTCTTGAGCATGTATGCTTCTGCTACTTGTTCTACATCAGACTTCTTCCGCAAACGGCGAAATGCTTTGACTGGGTGAGTTTCCCGGCATTCTGAATTCGATGCCCCGGTTGCCAAAATTCATCTGCATTTGAATTTCGGGTGATCCCTCTTGAGCATGTATGCTTCTGCTACTTGTTCTACATCAGACTTTCTTCCGCAAATGGGGAAACGCTTTGACTCGGTGAGTTTCGCGGCATTCTGACTTCAATGCCCGAATTGCCGAAAATTAGTTGCGTTTGAATTTCGGGTGATCCCTCTTGAGCATGTATGCTTCTGCTACTTGTTATACATCAGACTTCTTCCGCAAACGGCGAAACACTTTCACTTAGTGAGTTTCGCGGGATTCCGACTTCGATGCCCCGGTTGCCGAAATTCAGTTGCCTTTGAATTTCGGGTGATCCCTCTTGAGCATGTATGCTTCTGCTACTTGTTCTACATCAGATTTCTTCCACAAACGACGAAACGCTTTGACTCGGTGAGTTTAGCGGCATTCCTACTTCGATGCCCCGGTTGCCGAAATTAAGTTGCCTTTGAATTTCGGGTGATCCCTCTTGAGCATGTATCCTTCTGCTACTTGTTCTACATCAGTCTTCTTCCGCAAACGGCGAAGCGCTTTCACTCGGTGAGTTTCATGGCATTCCGACTTCGATGCCCCGGTTGCCGAAATTCAGTTGCCTTTGAATTTCGGGTGATCCCTCTTGAGCAAGTATGCTTCTGCTACTTGTTATACATCAGACTTTCTTTTGCAAATGGTGAAACGCTTTCACTCGGTGAGTTTCGCGGCATTCCGACTTTGATGCCCCGGTTGCCGAAATTCAGTTGCCTTTGAATTTCGGGTGATCCCTGTTGAGCATGTATGCTTCTGCTACTTATTCTACATCAGTCTTCTTCCGCAAACGGGGAAACGCTTTGACTCGATGACTTTTGCGGCATTCCGACTTCGATGACCCGGTTGCCGAAATTCAGTTGCCTTTGAATTTCGGGTGATCCCTCTTGAGCATGTATGCTTCTGCTACTTGTTATAAATCAGACTTTCTTTTGCAAATGGTGAAGCGCTTTAACTCGGTGAGTTTCGCGGCATTCCGACTTCGATGCCCCGGTTGCCGAAATTCAATTGCCTTTGAATTTCGGGTGATCCCTCTTAAGCATGTATGCTTCTGCTACTTGTTCTACATCAGCCTTCTTCCGCAAACGGCGAAACGGTTTGACTCGGTGAGTTTCACGGCATTCCGACTGCGATGCCTCGGTTGCCGAAATTCAGTTGCCTTTGAATTTCGGGTGATCACTCTTGAGCATGTATGCTTCTGCTACTTGTTATACATCAGAATTTCTTTTGCAAATGGTGAAACGCTTTGACTCGGTGAGTTTCCCGGCATTCCGACTTCGATGCCCCGGTTACCGAAATTAAGTTGCCTTTGAATTTCGGGTGATCCCTCTTGAGCATGTATGCTTCTGCTACTTGTTCTACATCAGACTTTCTTCCGCAAATGGGGAAACGCTTTGACTCAGTGAGTTTCGCGGCATTCCGACTTTAATGCCCCGATTGCCGAAAATAAGTTGCGTTTGATTTTCGGGTGATCCCTCTTGAGCATGTATGCTTCTGCTACTTGTTATACATCAGACTTCTTCCGCAAACGGCGAAACACTTTCACTCAGTAAGTTTCGCGGGATTCCGGCTTCGATGCCCCGGTTGCCGAAATTCAGTTGCCTTTGAATTTTGGGTGATCCCTCTTGAGCATGTGTAGTTCTGCTACTTGTTCTACATCAAACTTCTTCCACAAACGACGAAACGCTTTGACTTGGTGAGTTTCGCGGCATTCCTACTTCGATGCCCCGGTTGCCGAAATTAAGTTGCCTTTGAATTTCGGGTGATCCCTCTTGAGCATGTATGCTTCTGCTACTTGTTCTACATCAGACTTCTTCCGCAAACGGCGAAATGTTTTGACTGGGTGAGTTTCCCGGAATTCCGAATTCGATGCTCCGTTTGCCAAAATTCATCTGCCTTTGAATTTCGGATGATCCCTCTTGAGCATGTATGCTTCTGCTACTTGTTATACATCAGACTTCTTCCGCAAATGGCGAAACACTTTCACTCAGTGAGTTTCGCAGGATTTCGACTTCGATGCCCCGGTTGCCGAAATTCAGTTGCCTTTGAATTTCGGGTGATCCCTCTTAAGCATGTATGCTTCTGCTACTTGTTCTACATCAGCCTTCTTCCGCAAACGGCGAAACGGTTTGACTCGGTGAGTTTCACGGCATTCCGACTGCGATGCCTCGGTTGCCGAAATTCAGTTGCCTTTGAATTTCGGGTGATCACTCTTGAGCATGTATGCTTCTGCTACTTGTTCTACATCAAACTTCTTCCGCAAACGACGAAACGCTTTGACTCGGTGAGTTTCGCGGCATTCCTACTTCGATGCCCCGGTTGCCAAAATTCAATTGCCTTTGAATTTCGGGTGATCCTTCTTGAGCATGTATGCTTCTACTACTTGTTCTACATCAGACTTTCTTCCACAAACGGCGAAACAATTTGACTCGGTGAGTTTCGCGGCATTCTGACTTCGATGCCCAGGTTGCCGAAATTCAGTTGCCTTTGAATTTCGGATGATCCCTCTTGAGCATGTATGCTTCTGCTACTTGTTCTACATCAAACTTCTTCCGCGAATGACGAAACGCTTTGACTCGGTGAGTTTCGCGGCATTCCGATTCGATGCCCCGGTTGCCGAAATTCAGTTTCCTTTGAATTTCGGGTGATCCCTCTTGAGCATGTATGCTTCTGCTACTTGTTATACATCAAACTTTCTTTTGCAAATGGTGAAACGCTTTGACTCGGTGAGTTTCGCGGCATTCCGACTTCGATGCCCCGGTTGCCAAAAATAAGTTGCCTTTGAATTTTGGGTAATCCCTCTAGAGCATGTATGCTTCAGCTACTTGTTATAAATCAGACTTTCTTTTGCAAATGGTGAAGCGCTTTAAATCGGTGAGTTTCGCGGCATTCTGACTTCGATGCCCCGGTTGCCGAAATTCAGTTGCCTTTGAATTTCGGGTGATCCTTCTTGAGCATGTATGCTTCTGCTACTTGTTCTACATCAGTCTTCTTCCGCAAACGGCGAAACACTTTGACTTGGTGAGTTTCACGGCATTCCGACTGCGATGCCCCGGTTGCCGAAATTCAGTTGCCTTTGAATTTCGGGTGATCCCTCTTGAGCATGTATGCTTCTGCTACTTGTTCTACATCAAACTTCTTCCGCAAACGACGAACCGCTTTGACTCGGTGAGTTTCGCGGCATTCCTACTTTGATGCCCCGGTTGCCGAAATTCAATTGCCTTTGAATTTCGGGTGATCCCTCTTGAGCATGTATGCTTCTGCTACTTGTTCTACATCAGACTTCTTCCGCAAACGGCGAAATGCTTTGACTGGGTGAGTTTCCCGGCATTCTGAATTCGATGCCCCGGTTGCCAAAATTCATCTGCCTTTGAATTTCGGGTGATCCCTCTTGAGCATGTATGCTTCTGCTACTTGTTCTACATCAGACTTCTTCCACAAACGACGAAACGCTTTGACTCGGTGAGTTTCGCGGCATTCCTACTTCGATGCCCCGGTTGCCGAAATTAAGTTGCCTTTGAATTTCGGGTGATCCCTCTTGAGCAAGTATGCTTCTGCTACTTGTTCTACATCAGTCTTCTTCCGCAAAATGGCGAAGCGCTTTAACTCGGTGAGTTTCGTGGCATTCCGACTTCGATGCCCCGGTTGCCGAAATTCAGTTGCCTTTGAATTTCGGGTGATCCCTCTTGAGCATGTATGCTTCTGCTACTTGTTCTACATCAGTCTTCTTCCGCAAACGGCGAAGCGCTTTCACTCGGTGAGTTTCGTGGCATTCCGACTTCGATGCCCCGGTTGCCGAAATTCAGTTGCCTTTGAATTTCGGGTGATCCCTCTTGAGCATGTATGCTTCTGCTACTTGTTCTACATCTAACTTTCTTCCGCAAATGGTGAAATGCTTTGACTCGGTGAGTTTCGCGGCATTCCGACTTCGATGCCCCGGTTGCCGAAATTCAGTTGCCTTTCAATTTCGGGTGATCCCTCTTGAGCATGTATGCTTCTGCTACTTGTTATACATCAGACTTTCTTTTGCAAATGGTGAAACGCTTTGAATCGGTGAGTTTCGCGGCATTCCGACTTCGATGCCCCGGTTGCCGAAATTAAGTTGCCTTTGAATTTCGGGTGATCCCTCTTGAGCATGTATGCTTCTGCTACTTGTTATAAATCAGACTTTCTTTTGCAAATAGTGAAGCGCTTTAACTCGGTGAGTTTTGCGGCATTCCGACTTCGATGCCCCGGTTGCCGAAATTCAGTTGCCTTTGAATTTCGGGTGATCCCTCTTGAGCATGTATGCTTCTGCTACTTGTTCTACATCAGTCTTCTTCCACAAACGGCGAAACGGTTTGACTCGGTGAGTTTCACGGCATTCCGACTGCGATGCCCCGGTTGCCGAAATTCAGTTGCCTTTGTATCTTCGGGTGATCACTCTTGAGCATGTATGCTTCTGCTACTTGTTATACATTAGACTTTCTTTTGCAAATGGTGAAACGCTTTGACTCGGTGAGTTTCCCAGCATTCCGACTTCGATGCCCTGGTTACCGAAATTAAGTTGCCTTTGAATTTCGGGTGATCCCTCTTGAGCATGTATGCTTTTGCTACTTGTTCTACATCAAACTTCTTCCACAAACGATGAAACGCTTTGACTCGGTCAGTTTCGCGGCATTCCTACTTCGATGCCCCGTTTGCCAAAATTCATCTGCCTTTGAATTTCGGGTGATCCCTCTTGAGCATGTATGCTTCTGCTACTTGTTCTACATCAGACTTTCTTCCGCAAACGGCGAAACACTTTCACTAAGTGAGTTTCGCGGGATTCCGACTTCGATGCCCCGGTTGCCGAAATTCAGTTGCCTTTGAATTTCGGGTGATCCCTCTTTAGCATGTATTCTTCTGCTACTTGTTATACATCAGACTTTCTTTTGCAAATGGTGAAACGCTTTGACTCGGTGAATTTCGCGGCATTCCGACTTCGATGCCCCGGTTGCCGAAATTCAATTGCCTTTGAATTTCGGGTGATCCCTCTTGAGCATGTATGCATCTGCTACTTGTTCTACATCAGAGTTTCTTCCGCAAACGGCGAAACAATTTGACGCGGTGCGTTTCGCGGCATTCTGACTTCGATGCCCCGGTTGCCGAAATTCAGTTGCCTTTGAATTTCGGATGATCCCTCTTGAGCATGTATGCTTCTGCTACTTGTTCTACATCAAACTTCTTCCGCGAATGACGAAACGCTTTGACTCGGTGAGTTTCGCGGCATTCCGATTCGATGCCCCGGTTGCCGAAATTCAGTTGCCTTTGAATTTCGGGTGATCCCTCTTGAGCATGTATGCTTCTGCTACTTGTTATACATCAAACTTTCTTTTGCAAATGGTGAAACGCTTTGACTCGGTGAGTTTCGCGGCATTCCGACTTCGATGCCCCGGTTGCCAAAATTAAGTTGCCTTTGAATTTTGGGTAATCCCTCTAGAGCATGTATGCTTCAGCTACTTGTTATAAATCAGACTTTCTTTTGCAAATGCTGAAGCGCTTTAAATCGGTGAGTTTCGCGGCATTCTGACTTCGATGCCCCGGTTGCCGAAATTCAGTTGCCTTTGAATTTCGGGTGATCCTTCTTGAGCATGTATGCTTCTGCTACTTGTTCTACATCAGTCTTCTTCCGCAAACGGCGAAACACTTTGACTTGGTGAGTTTCACGGCATTCCGACTGCGATGCCCCGGTTGCCGAAATTCAGTTGCCTTTGAATTTCGGGTGATCCCTCTTGAGCATGTATGCTTCTGCTACTTGTTCTACATCAAACTTCTTCCGCAAACGACGAAACGCTTTGACTCGGTGAGTTTCGCGGCATTCCTACTTTGATGCCCCGGTTGCCGAAATTCAATTGCCTTTGAATTTCGGGTGATCCCTCTTGAGCATGTATGCTTCTGCTACTTGTTCTACATCAGACTTCTTCCGCAAACGGCGAAATGCTTTGACTGGGTGAGTTTCCCGGCATTCTGAATTCGATGCCCCGGTTGCCAAAATTCATCTGCCTTTGAATTTCGGGTGATCCCTCTTGAGCATGTATGCTTCTGCTACTTGTTCTACATCAGACTTCTTCCACAAACGACGAAACGCTTTGACTCGGTGAGTTTCGCGGCATTCCTACTTCGATGCCCCGGTTGCCGAAATTAAGTTGCCTTTGAATTTCGGGTGATCCCTCTTGAGCATGTATGCTTCTGCTACTTGTTCTACATCAGTCTTCTTCCGCAAACGGCGAAGCGCTTTCACTCGGTGAGTTTCGTGGCATTCCGACTTCGATGCCCCGGTTGCCGAAATTCAGTTGCCTTTGAATTTCGGGTGATCCCTCTTGAGCATGTATGCTTCTGCTACTTGTTCTACATCAGTCTTCTTCCGCAAACGGGGAAACGCTTTGACTCGATGACTTTTGCGGCATTCCGACTTCGATGACCCGGTTGCCGAAATTCAGTTGCCTTTGAATTTTGGGTGATCCATCTTGAGCATGTATGCTTCTGCTACTTGTTATACATCAGACTTTCTTTTGCAAATGGTGAAACGCTTTGAATCGGTGAGTTTCGCGGCATTCCGACTTCGATGCCCCGGTTGCCGAAATTAAGTTGCCTTTGAATTTCGGGTGATCCCTCTTGAGCATGTATGCTTCTGCTACTTGTTATAAATCAGACTTTCTTTTGCAAATAGTGAAGCGCTTTAACTCGGTGAGTTTTGCGGCATTCCGACTTCGATGCCCCGGTTGCCGAAATTCAGTTGCCTTTGAATTTCGGGTGATCCCTCTTGAGCATGTATGCTTCTGCTACTTGTTCTACATCAGTCTTCTTCCGCAAACGGCGAAACGGTTTGACTCGGTGAGTTTCACGGCATTCCGACTGCGATGCCCCGGTTGCCGAAATTCAGTTGCCTTTGTATCTTCGGGTGATCACTCTTGAGCATGTATGCTTCTGCTACTTGTTATACATTAGACTTTCTTTTGCAAATGGTGAAACGCTTTGACTCGGTGAGTTTCTCAGCATTCCGACTTCGATGCCCTGGTTACCGAAATTAAGTTGCCTTTGAATTTCGGGTGATCCCTCTTGAGCATGTATGCTTTTGCAACTTGTTCTACATCAAACTTCTTCCACAAACGATGAAACGCTTTGACTCGGTCAGTTTCGCGGCATTCCTACTTCGATGCCCCGTTTGCCAAAATTCATCTGCCTTTGAATTTCGGGTGATCCCTCTTGAGCATGTATGCTTCTGCTACTTGTTCTACATCAGACTTTCTTCCGCAAACGGCGAAACACTTTCACTAAGTGAGTTTCGCGGGATTCCGACTTCGATGCCCCGGTTGCCGAAATTCAGTTGCCTTTGAATTTCGGGTGATCCCTCTTTAGCATGTATTCTTCTGCTACTTGTTATACATCAGACTTTCTTTTGCAAATGGTGAAACGCTTTGACTCGGTGAATTTCGCGGCATTCTGACTTCGATGCCCCGGTTGCCGAAATTCAATTGCCTTTGAATTTCGGGTGATCCCTCTTGAGCATGTATGCATCTGCTACTTGTTCTACATCAGAGTTTCTTCCGCAAACGGCGAAAAAATTTGACGCGGTGCGTTTCGCGGCATTCTGACTTCGATGCCGCGGTAGCCGAAATTCAGTTGCCTTTGAATTTTGGGTGATCCCTCTTGAGCATGTATGCTTCTGCTACTTGTTCTACATCAAACTTCTTCCGCAAACGACGAAACGCTTTGACCCGGTGAGTTTCGCGGCATTCCTACTTCGATGCCCCGGTTGCCGAAATTCACTTGCCTTTGAATTTCGGGTGATCCCTCTTGAGCATGTATGCTTCTGCTACTTGTTCTACATCAGACTTCTTCCGCAAACGGCGAAATGCTTTGACTGGGTGAGTTTCCCGGAATTCCGAATTCGATGCCCCGTTTGCCAAAATTCATCTGCCTTTGAATTTTGGGTGATCCCTCTTGAGCATGTATGCTTCTGCTACTTGTTCTATATCAGACTTTCTTCCGCAAATGGGGAAACGCTTTGACTCGGTGAGTTTCGTGGCATTCCGACTTCAATGCCCCGATTGCCGAAAATCAGTTGCGTTTGAATTTCGGTTGATCCCTCTTGAGCATGTATGCTTCTGCTACTTGTTATACCTCAGACTTCTTCCGCAAACGGCGAAACACTTTCACTCAATGAGTTTCGCAGGATTCTGACTTCGATGCCCCGGTTACCGAAATTCAGTTACCTTTGAATTTCGGGTGATCCCTCTTGAGCATGTATGCTTCTGCTACTTGTTATTCATCAGACTTTCTTTTGCAAATGGTGAAACGCTTTTACTCGGTGAATTTCGCGGCAATCCAACTTCGATGCCCCGGTTGCCGAAATTCAATTGCCTTTGAATTTCGGGTGATCCCTCTTGAGCATGTATGCATATGCTATTTGTTCTACATCAGACTTTCTCCCGCAAATAGCGAAACAATTTGACTCGGTGTGTTTCGCGGCATTCGGACTTCGATGCCGCGGTTGCCGAAATTCAATTGCCTTTGAATTTCGGGTGATCCCTCTTGAGCATGTATGCTTCTGCTACTTGTTCTACATCAGACTTCTTCCGCAAACGGCGAAATGCTTTGACTGGGTGAGTTTCCCGGAATTCCGAATTCGATGCCCCGTTTGCCAAAATTCATCTGCCTTTGAATTTCGGATGATCCCTCTTGAGCATGTATGCTTCTGCTACTTGTTATACATCAGACTTCTTCCGCAAACGGCGAAACACTTTCACTCAGTGAGTTTCGCAGGATTCCGACTTCGATGCCCCGGTTGCTGAAATTCAGTTGCCTTTGAATTTCGGGTGATCCCTCTTGAGCATGTATGCTTCTGCTACTTGTTATACATCAGACTTTCTTTTGCAAATGGTGAAACGCTTTGACTCGGTGAATTTCGCGGCATTCCAACTTCGATGCCCCGGTTGCCGAAATTCAATTGCCTTTGAATTTC
Organism: Populus alba x Populus glandulosa; assembly: GCA_033617975.1. Lineage (NCBI taxonomy): Eukaryota > Viridiplantae > Streptophyta > Magnoliopsida > Malpighiales > Salicaceae > Populus > Populus alba x Populus glandulosa. Next base: position 14,815,343 of record CM066157.1, read on the forward strand.
GGGTGATCCCTCTTGAGCATGTATGCATCTGCTACTTGTACTACATCAGACTTTCTCCTGCAAACAGCGAAACAATTTGACTCGGTGTGTTTCGCGGCATTCGGACTTCGATGCCGCGGTTGCCGAAATTCAGTTGCCTTTGAATTTCGGGTGATCCCTCTTGAGCATGTATGCTTCTGCTACTTGTTCTACATCAAACTTCTTCCGCAAACGACGAAACGCTTTGACTCGGTGAGTTTCGCGGCATTCCTACTTCGATGCCCCGGTTGCCGAAATTCAATTGCCTTTGAATTTCGGGTGATCCTACTTGAGCATGTATGCTTCTGCTACTTGTTCTACATCAGACTTTCTTTCGCAAATGACGAAACAATTTGACTCGGTGAGTTTCGCGGCATTCTGACTTCGATGCCCCGGTTGCCGAAATTCAGTTGCCTTTGAATTTCGGATGATCCCTCTTGAGCATGTATGCTTCTGCTACTTGTTCTACATCAAACTTCTTTCGCGAATGACGAAACGCTTTGACTCGGTGAGTTTCGCGGCATTCCGACTTCGATGCCCCGGTTGTCGAAATTCAGTTGCCTTTGAATTTCGGGTGATCCCTCTTGAGCATGTATGCTTCTGCTACTTGTTATACATCAAACTTTCTTTTGCAAATGGTGAAACGCTTTGACTCGGTAAGTTTCGCGGCATTCCGACTTCGATGCCCCGGTTGCCAAAATTAAGTTGCCTTTGAATTTTGGGTAATCCCTCTAGAGCATGTATGCTTCAGCTACTTGTTATAAATCAGACTTTCTTTTGCAAATGGTGAAGCGCTTTAACTCGGTGAGTTTCGCGGCATTCCGACTTCGATGCCCCGGTTCCCGAAATTCAGTTGCCTTTGAATTTCGGGTGATCCTTCTTGAGCATGTATGCTTCTGCTACTTGTTCTACATCAGTCTTCTTCCGCAAACGGCGAAACACTTGGACTCGGTGAGTTTCAGGGCGTTCCGACTGTGATGCCCCGGTTGCCGAAATTCAGTTGCCTTTGAATTTCGGGTGATCCCTCTTGAGCATGTATGCTTCTGCTACTTGTTCTACATCAAACTTCTTCCGCAAACGACCAAACGCTTTGACTCGGTGAGTTTCGCGGCATTCCTTCTTTGATGCCCCGGTTGCCGAAATTCAATTGCCTTTGAATTTCGGGTGATCCCTCTTGAGCATGTATGCTTCTGCTACTTGTTCTACATCAGACTTCTTTCGCAAACGGCGAAATGCTTTGACTGGGTGAGTTTCCCGGCATTCTGAATTCGATGCCCCGGTTGCCAAAATTCATCTGCCTTTGAATTTCGGGTGATCCCTGTTGAGCATGTATGCTTCTGCTACTTGTTCTACATCAGACTTTCTTCCGCAAATGGGGAAACGCTTTGACTCGGTGAGTTTCGCGGCATTCTGACTTCAATGCCCCGATTGCCGAAAATTAGTTGCGTTTTAATTTCGGGTGATCCCTCTTGAGCATGTATGCTTCTGCTACTTGTTATACATCTGACTTCTTCCGCAAACGGCGAAACACTTTCACTCAGTGAGTTTCGCGGGATTCCGACTTCGATGCCCCGGTTGCCGAAATTCAGTTGCCTTTGAATTTTGGGTGATCCCTCTTGAGCATGTATGCTTCTGCTACTTGTTCTACATCAGACTTCTTCCCCAAACGAAGAAACGCTTTGACTCGGTGAGTTTCACGGCATTCCTATTTCGATGGCCCGGTTGCAGAAATTAAGTTGCCTTTGAATTCCGGGTGATCCCTCTTGAGCATGTATGCTTCTGCTACTTGTTCTACATCAGACTTCTTCCGCAAACGGCGAAACACTTTCACTCAGTGAGTTTCGCGGGATTCCGACTTCGATGCCCCGGTTGCCGAAATTCAGTTGCCTTTGAATTTTGGGTGATCCCTCTTGAGCATGTATGCTTCTGCAACTTGTTCTACATCAGTCTTCTTCCGCAAACGGTGAAACGCTTTGACTCGATGAGTTTCGCGGGATTCCGACTTCGATGACCCGGGTGCCGAAATTCAGTTGCCTTTGAATTTCGGGTGATCCCTCTTGAGCATGTATGCTTCTGCTACTTGTTATACATCATACTTTCTTTTGCAAATGGTGAAACGCTTTCACTCGGTGAGTTTCGCGGCATTCCGACTTCGATGCCCCGGTTGCCGAAATTAAGTTGCCTTTGAATTTCGGGTGATCCCTCTTGAGCATGTATGCTTCTGCTACTTGTTCTACATCAGTCTTCTTCCGCAAAATGGCGAAGCGCTTTAATTGGTTAGTTTCGCGGCATTCCGACTTCGATGTCCCGGTTGCCGAAATTAAGGTGCCTTTGAATTTCGGGTGATCCCTCATGAGCATGTATGCTTCTGCTACTTGTTATAAATCAGACTTTCTTTTGCAAATGGTGAAGCGCTTTAACTCGGTGAGTTTCGCGGCATTCCGACTTCGATGCCCCGATTGCCGAAATTCAGTTGCCTTTGAATTTCGGGTGATCCCTCTTGAGCATGTATGCTTCTGCTACTTGTTCTACATCAGTCTTCTTCCGCAAACGGCGAAACGCTTTGACTCGGTGAGTTTCACGGCATTCCGACTGCGATGCCCCGGTTGCCGAAATTCAGTTGCCTTTGAATTTCGGGTGATCCCTCTTGAGCATGTATGCTTCTTCTACTTGTTCTACATTAGACTTCTTCCGCAAATGACGAAACGCTTTGACTCGGTGAGTTTCGCGGCATTCCTACTTCAATGCCCCGGTTGCCGAAATTCAATTGCCTTTGAATTTCCGGTGATCCCTCTTGAGCATGTACGCTTCTGCTACTTGTTCTACATCAGACTTCTTCCGCAAACGGTGAAACGCTTTGACTCGATGAGTTTCGCGGTATTCCGACTTCGATGACCCGGTTGCCGAAATTCAGTTGCCTTTGAATTTCGGGTGATCCCTCTTGAGCATGTATGGTTCTGCTACTTGTTATACATCAGACTTTCTTTTGCAAATGGTGAAACGCTTTCACTCGGTGAGTTTCGCGGCATTCCGACTTCGATGCCCCGGTTGCCGAAATTAAGTTGCCTTTGAATTTCGGGTGATCCCTTTTGAGCATGTATGCTTCTGCTACTTGTTCTACATCAGTCTTCTTCTGCAAAATGGCGAAGCGCTTTAACTCGGTGAGTTTCGCGGCATTCCGACTTCGATGTCCCGGTTGCCGAAATTAAGGTGCCTTTGAATTTCGGGTGATCCCTCATGAGCATGTATGCTTCTGCTACTTGTTATAAATCAGACTTTCTTTTGCAAATGGTGAAGCGCTTTAACTCGGTGAGTTTCGCGGCATTCCGACTTCGATGCCCCGATTACCGAAATTCAGTTGCCTTTGAATTTCGGGTGATCCCTCTTGAGCATGTGTGCTTCTGCTACTTGTTCTACATCAAACTTCTTCCGCAAACGACCAAACGCTTTGACTCGGTGAGTTTCACGGCATTCCTTCTTTGATGCCCCGGTTGCCGAAATTCAATTGCCTTTGAATTTCGGGTGATCCCTCTTGAGCATGTATGCTTCTGCTACCTGTTCTACATCAGACTTCTTCCGCAAACGGCGAAACGCTTTGACTGGGTGAGTTTCACGGCATTCCGACTTCGATGCCACGGTTGCCGAAATTCAGTTGCCTTTGAATTTCGGGTGATCCCTCTAGAGCATGTATGCTTCTGCTACTTGTTCTACATCAGTCTTCTTCCGCAAACGGCGAAACGCTTTGACTCGGTGAGTTTCGCGGCATTCTGACTTCAATGCCCCGATTGCTGAAAATTAGTTGCGTTTGAATTTCGGGTGATCCCTCTTGAGCATGTATGCTTCTGCTACTTGTTATACATCAGACTTCTTCCGCAAACGGCGAAACACTTTCACTCAGTGAGTTTCGCGGGATTCCGACTTCGATGCCCCGGTTGCCGAAATTCAGTTGCCTTTGAATTTTGGGTGATCCCTCTTGAGCATGTATGCTTCTGCTACTTGTTCTACATCAAACTTCTTCCCCAAACGAAGAAACGCTTTGACTCGGTGAGTTTCACGGCATTCCTACTTCGATGGCCCGGTTGCAGAAATTAAGTTGCCTTTGAATTCCGGGTGATCCCTCTTGAGCATGTATGCTTCTGCTACTTGTTCTACATCAGACTTCTTCCGCAAACGGCGAAACACTTTCACTCAGTGAGTTTCGCGGGATTCCGACTTCGATGCCCCGGTTGCCGAAATTCAGTTGCCTTTGAATTTTGGGTGATCCCTCTTGAGCATGTATGCTTCTGCTACTTGTTATACATCAGACTTTCTTTTGCAAATGGTGAAACGCTTTCACTCGGTGAGTTTCGCGGCATTCCGACTTCGATGCCCCGGTTGCCGAAATTCAGTTGCCTTTGAATTTCGGGTGATCCCTCTTGAGCATGTATGCTTCTTCTACTTGTTCTACATTAGACTTCTTCCGCAAATGACGAAACGCTTTGACTCGGTGAGTTTCGCGGCATTCCTACTTCGATGCCCCGGTTGCCGAAATTCAATTGCCTTTGAATTTCCGGTGATCCCTCTTGAGCATGTATGCTTCTGCTACTTGTTCTACATCAGACTTCTTCCGCAAACGGTAAAACGCTTTGACTCGATGAGTTTCGCGGTATTCCGACTTCGATGACCCGGTTGCCGAAATTCACTTGCCTTTGAATTTCGGGTGATCCCTCTTGAGCATGTATGCTTCTGCTACTTGTTATACATCAGACTTTCTTTTGCAAATGGTGAAACGCTTTCACTCGGTGAGTTTCGCGGCATTCCGACTTCGATGCCCCGGTTGCCGAAATTAAGTTGCCTTTGAATTTCGGGTGATCCCTCTTGAGCATGTATGCTTCTGCTACTTGTTCTACATCAGTCTTCTTCCGCAAAATGGCGAAGCGCTTTAACTCGGTGAGTTTCGCGGCATTCCGACTTCGATGTCCCGGTTGCCGAAATTAAGGTGCCCTTGAATTTCGGGTGATCCCTCTTGAGCATGTATGCTTCTTCTACTTGTTCTACATTAGACTTCTTCCGCAAATGACGAAACGCTTTGACTCGGTGAGTTTCGCGGCATTCCTACTTCGATGCCCCGGTTGCCGAAATTCAATTGCCTTTGAATTTCCGGTGATCCCTCTTGAGCATGTATGCTTCTGCTACTTGTTCTACATCAGACTTCTTCCGCAAACGGTGAAACGCTTTGACTCGATGAGTTTCGCGGTATTCCGACTTCGATGACCCGGTTGCCGAAATTCAGTTGCCTTTGAATTTCGGGTGATCCCTCTTGAGCATGTATGCTTCTGCTACTTGTTATACATCAGACTTTCTTTTGCAAATGGTGAAACGCTTTCACTCGGTGAGTTTCGCGGCATTCCGACTTCGATGCCCCGGTTGCCGAAATTAAGTTGCCTTTGAATTTCGGGTGATCCCTCTTGAGCATGTATGCTTCTGCTACTTGTTCTACATCAGTCTTCTTCTGCAAAATGGCGAAGCGCTTTAACTCGGTGAGTTTCGCGGCATTCCGACTTCGATGTCCTGGTTGCCGAAATTAAGGTGCCTTTGAATTTCGGGTGATCCCTCATGAGCATGTATGCTTCTGCAACTTGTTATAAATCAGACTTTCTTTTGCAAATGGTGAAGCGCTTTAACTCGGTGAGTTTCGCGGCATTCCGACTTCGATGCCCCGATTGCCGAAATTCAGTTGCCTTTGAATTTCGGGTGATCCCTCTTGAGCATGTATGCTTCTGCTACTTGTTCTACATCAGTCTTCTTCCGCAAACGGCGAAACGCATTGCCTCGGTGAGTTTCACGGCACTCCGACTGCGATGCCCCGGTTGCCGAAATTCAGTTGCCTTTGAATTTCGGGTGATCCCTCTTGAGCATGTATGCTTCTTCTACTTGTTCTACATCAGACTTCTTCCGCAAATGACGAAACGCTTTGACTCGGTGAGTTTAGCAGCATTCCGACTTCGATGCCCCGGTTGCGGAAATTGAGTTGCCTTTGAATTTCGGGTGATCCCTATTGAGCATGTATGCTTCTGCTACCTATTCTACATCAGACTTCTTCCGCAAACGGCGAAACGCTTTGACTGGGTGAGTTTCCCGGCATTCCGACTTCGATGCCCCGGTTGCCGAAATTAAGTTGCCTTTGAATTTTCGGGTGATCCCTCTTGAGCATGTATGCTTCTGCTACTTGTTATACATCAGACTTTCTTTTGCAAATGGTGAAACGCTTTCACTCGGTGAGTTTCGCGGCATTCCGACTTCGATGCCACTGTTGCCGAAATTCAGTTGCCTTCGAATTTCGGGTGATCCCTCTTCAGCATGTTTGCTTCTGCTACTTGTTCTACATTAGACTTCTTCCGCAAATGACGAAACGCTTTGACTCGGTGAGTTTCGCGGCATTCCTACTTCGATGCCCCGGTTGCCGAAATTCAATTGCCTTTGAATTTCCGGTGATCCCTCTTGAGCATGTATGCTTCTGCTACTTGTTCTACATCAGACTTCTTCCGCAAACGGTAAAACGCTTTGACTCGATGAGTTTCGCGGTATTCCGACTTCGATGACCCGGTTGCCGAAATTCACTTGCCTTTGAATTTCGGGTGATCCCTCTTGAGCATGTATGCTTCTGCTACTTGTTATACATCAGACTTTCTTTTGCAAATGGTGAAACGCTTTCACTCGGTGAGTTTCGCGGCATTCCGACTTCGATGCCCCGGTTGCCGAAATTAAGTTGCCTTTGAATTTCGGGTGATCCCTCTTGAGCATGTATGCTTCTTCTACTTGTTCTACATCAGACTTCTTCCGCAAATGACGAAACGCTTTGACTCGGTGAGTTTAGCAGCATTCCGACTTCGATGCCCCGGTTGCGGAAATTGAGTTGCCTTTGAATTTCGGGTGATCCCTATTGAGCATGTATGCTTCTGCTACCTATTCTACATCAGACTTCTTCCGCAAACGGCGAAACGCTTTGACTGGGTGAGTTTCCCGGCATTCCGACTTCGATGCCCCGGTTGCCGAAATTAAGTTGCCTTTGAATTTTCGGGTGATCCCTCTTGAGCATGTATGCTTCTGCTACTTGTTATACATCAGACTTTCTTTTGCAAATGGTGAAACGCTTTCACTCGGTGAGTTCGCGGCATTCCGACTTCGATGCCACTGTTGCCGAAATTCAGTTGCCTTCGAATTTCGGGTGATCCCTCTTCAGCATGTTTGCTTCTGCTACTTGTTCTACATTAGACTTCTTCCGCAAATGACGAAACGCTTTGACTCGGTGAGTTTCGCGGCATTCCTACTTCGATGCCCCGGTTGCCGAAATTCAATTGCCTTTGAATTTCCGGTGATCCCTCTTGAGCATGTATGCTTCTGCTACTTGTTCTACATCAGACTTCTTCCGCAAACGGTAAAACGCTTTGACTCGATGAGTTTCGCGGTATTCCGACTTCGATGACCCGGTTGCCGAAATTCACTTGCCTTTGAATTTCGGGTGATCCCTCTTGAGCATGTATGCTTCTGCTACTTGTTATACATCAGACTTTCTTTTGCAAATGGTGAAACGCTTTCACTCGGTGAGTTTCGCGGCATTCCGACTTCGATGCCCCGGTTGCCGAAATTAAGTTGCCTTTGAATTTCGGGTGATCCCTCTTGAGCATGTATGCTTCTGCTACTTGTTCTACATCAGTCTTCTTCCGCAAAATGGCGAAGCGCTTTAACTCGATGAGTTTCGCGGCATTCCGACTTCGATGTCCCGGTTGCCGAAATTAAGGTGCCTTTGAATTTCGGGTGATCCCTCTTGAGCATGTATGCTTCTTCTACTTGTTCTACATTAGACTTCTTCCGCAAATGACGAAACGCTTTGACTCGGTGAGTTTCGCGGCATTCCTACTTCGATGCCCCGGTTGCCGAAATTCAATTGCCTTTGAATTTCCGGTGATCCCTCTTGAGCATGTATGCTTCTGCTACTTGTTCTACATCAGACTTCTTCCGCAAACGGTGAAACGCTTTGACTCGATGAGTTTCGCGGTATTCCGACTTCGATGACCCGGTTGCCGAAATTCAGTTGCCTTTGAATTTCGGGTGATCCCTCTTGAGCATGTATGCTTCTGCTACTTGTTATACATCAGACTTTCTTTTGCAAATGGTGAAACGCTTTCACTCGGTGAGTTTCGCGGCATTCCGACTTCGATGCCCCGGTTGCCGAAATTAAGTTGCCTTTGAATTTCGGGTGATCCCTCTTGAGCATGTATGCTTCTGCTACTTGTTCTACATCAGTCTTCTTCTGCAAAATGGCGAAGCGCTTTAACTCGGTGAGTTTCGCGGCATTCCGACTTCGATGTCCCGGTTGCCGAAATTAAGGTGCCTTTGAATTTCGGGTGATCCCTCATGAGCATGTATGCTTCTGCAACTTGTTATAAATCAGACTTTCTTTTGCAAATGGTGAAGCGCTTTAACTCGGTGAGTTTCGCGGCATTCCGACTTCGATGCCCCGATTGCCGAAATTCAGTTGCCTTTGAATTTCGGGTGATCCCTCTTGAGCATGTATGCTTCTGCTACTTGTTCTACATCAGTCTTCTTCCGCAAACGGCGAAACGCATTGCCTCAGTGAGTTTCACGGCACTCCGACTGCGATGCCCCGGTTGCCGAAATTCAGTTGCCTTTGAATTTCGGGTGATCCCTCTTGAGCATGTATGCTTCTTCTACTTGTTCTACATCAGACTTCATCCGCAAATGACGAAACGCTTTGAGTCGGTGAGTTTAGCAGCATTCCGACTTCGATGCCCCGGTTGCGGAAATTGAGTTGCCTTTGAATTTCGGGTGATCCCTATTGAGCATGTATGCTTCTGCTACCTATTCTACATCAGACTTCTTCCGCAAACGGCGAAACGCTTTGACAGGGTGAGTTTCCCGGCATTCCGACTTCGATGCCCCGGTTGCCGAAATTAAGTTGCCTTTGAATTTCGGGTGATCCCTCTTGAGCATGTATGCTTCTGCTACCTGTTCTACATCAGACTTCTTCCGCAAACGGCGAAACGCTTTGACTGGGTGAGTTTCACGGCATTCCGACTTCGATGCCACGGTTGCCGAAATTCAGTTGCCTTTGAATTTCGGGTGATCCCTCTTCAGCATGTTTGCTTCTGCTACTTGTTCTACATCAGACTTTCTTCCGCAAACGGGGAAACGCTTTGACTCGGTGAGTTTCGCGGCATTCCGACTTCGATGCCCCGATTGCCGAAATTCAGTTGCCTTTGAATTTCGGGTGATCCCTCTTGAGCATGTATGCTTCTGCTACTTGTTCTACATCAGTCTTCTTCCGCATACGGCGAAACGCTTTGACTCGGTGAGTTTCGCGGCATTCTGACTTCAATGCCCCGATTGCCGAAAATTAGTTGCGTTTGAATTTCGGGTGATCCCTCTGGAGCATGTATGCTTCTGCTACTTGTTATACATCAGACTTTCTTTTGCAAATGGTGAAACGCTTTCACTCGGTGAGTTTCACGGCATTCCTACTTCGATGGCCCGGTTGCAGAAATTAAGTTGCCTTTTAATTCCGGGTGATCCCTCTTGAGCATGTATGCTTCTGCTACTTGTTCTACATCAGACTTCTTCCGCAAACGGCGAAACACTTTCACTCAGTGAGTTTCGCGGGATTCCGACTTCGATGCCCCGGTTGCTGAAATTCAGTTGCCTTTGAATTTTGGGTGATCCCTCTTGAGCATGTATGCTTCTGCTACTTGTTCTACATCAGTCTTCTTCCGCAAACGGTGAAACGCTTTGACTCGATGAGTTTCGCGGCATTCCGACTTCGATGACCCGGGTGCCGAAATTCAGTTGCCTTTGAATTTCGGGTGATCCCTCTTGAGCATGTATGGTTCTGCTACTTGTTATACATCAGACTTTCTTTTGCAAATGGTGAAACGCTTTCACTCGGTGAGTTTCGCGGCATTCCGACTTCGATGCCCCGGTTGCCGAAATTAAGTTGCCTTTGAATTTCGGGTGATCCCTCTTGAGCATGTATGCTTCTGCTACTTGTTCTACATCAGTCTTTTTCCGCAAAATGGCGAAGCGCTTTAACTCGGTGAGTTTCGCGGCATTCCGACTTCGATGTCCCGGTTGCCGAAATTAAGGTGCCTTTGAATTTCGGGTGATCCCTCATGAGCATGTATGCTTCTGCTACTTGTTATAAATCAGACTTTCTTTTGCAAATGGTGAAGCGCTTTAACTCGGTGAGTTTCGCGGCATTCCGACTTCGATGCCCCGATTGCCGAAATTCAGTTGCCTTTGAATTTCGGGTGATCCCTCTTGAGCATGTATGCTTCTGCTACTTGTTCTACATCAGTCTTCTTCCACAAACGGCGAAACGCTTTGACTCGGTGAGTTTCACGGCATTCCGACTGCGATGCCCCGGTTGCCGAAATTCAGTTGCCTTTGAATTTCGGGTGATCCCTCTTGAGCATGTATGCTTCTTCTACTTGTTCTACGTTAGACTTCTTCCGCAAATGACGAAACGCTTTGACTCGGTGAGTTTCGCGGCATTCCTACTTCGATGCCCCGGTTGCCGAAATTCAATTGCCTTTGAATTTCCGGTGATCCCTCTTGAGCATGTATGCTTCTGCTACTTGTTCTACATCAGACTTCTTCCGCAAACGGTGAAACGCTTTAACTCGGTGAGTTTCGCGGCATTCCGACTTCGATGTCCCGGTTGCCGAAATTAAGGTGCCTTTGAATTTTGGGTGATCCCTCATGAGCATGTATGCTTCTGCTACTTGTTATAAATCAGACTTTCTTTTGCAAATGGTGAAGCGCTTTAACTCGGTGAGTTTCGCGGCATTCCGACTTCTATGCCCCGATTGCCGAAATTCAGTTGCCTATGAATTTCGGGTGATCCCTCTTGAGCATGTATGCTTCTGCTACTTGTTCTACATCAGTCTTCTTCCGCAAACGGCGAAACGCTTTGCCTCGGTGAGTTTCACGGCATTCCGACTACGATGCCCCGGTTGCCGAAATTCAGTTGCCTTTGAATTTCGGGTGATCCCTTTTGAGCATGTATGCTTCTTCTACTTGTTCTACATCAGACTTCTTCCGCAAATGACGAAACGCTTTGACTCGGTGAGTTTAGCAGCATTCCGACTTCGATGCCCCGGTTGCGGAAATTGAGTTGCCTTTGAATTTCGGGTGATCCCTATTGAGCATGTATGCTTCTGCTACCTATTCTACATCAGACTTCTTCCGCAAACGGCGAAACGCTTTGACTGGGTGAGTTTCACGGCATTCCGACTTCGATGCCCCGGTTGCCGAAATTAAGTTGCCTTTGAATTTCGGGTGATCCCTCTTGAGCATGTATGCTTCTGCTACCTGTTCTACATCAGACTTCTTCAGCAAACGGCGAAACGCTTTGACTGGGTGAGTTTCACGGCATTCCGACTTCGATGCCACGGTTGCCGAAATTCAGTTGCCTTTGAATTTCGGGTGATCCCTCTTCAGCATGTTTGCTTCTGCTACTTGTTCTACATCAGACTTTCTTCCGCAAACGGGGAAACGCTTTGACTCGGTGAGTTTCGCGGCATTCCGACTTCGTTGTCCCGATGGCCGAAATTCAGTTGCCTTTGAATTTCGGGTGATCCCTCTTGAGCATGTATGCTTCTGCTACTTGTTCTACATCAGTCTTCTTCCGCAAACGGCGAAACGCTTTGACTCGGTGAGTTTCACGGCATTCCGACTGCGATGCCCTGGTTGCCAAAATTCAGTTGCCTTTGAATTTCGGGTGATCCCTCTTGAGCATGTATGCTTCTTCTACTTGTTCTACATCAGACTTCTTCCGCAAATGACAAAACGCTTTGACTCGGTGAGTTTCGCGGCATTCCTACTTCGATGCCCCGATTGCCGAAATTCAATTGCCTTTGAATTTCCGGTGATCCCTCATGAGCATGTATGCTTCTGCTACTTGTACTACATCAGACTTCTTCTGCAAACGGCGAAACGCTTTGACTGGGAGAGTTTCCCGGCATTCCGAATTCGATGCCCCAGTTGCCGAAATTCATATGCCTATGAATTTCGGGTGATCCCTCTTGAGCATGTATGCTTCTGCTACTTGTTCTACATCAGACTTTCTTCCGCAAATGGGGAAACGATTTTACTCGGTGAGTTTCGCGGCATTCCGACTTTAATGCCCCGATTGCCAAAATTAAGTTGCCTTTGAATTTCGGGTGATCCCTCTTGAGCATGTATGCTTCTGCTACTTGTTCTACATCAGTCTTCTTCCGCAAACGGTGAAACGCTTTGACTCGATGAGTTTCGCGGCATTCCGACTTCGATGACCCGGGTGCCGAAATTCAGTTGCCTTTGAATTTCGGGTGATCCCTCTTGAGCATGTATGGTTCTGCTACTTGTTATACATCAGACTTTCTTTTGCAAATGGTGAAACGCTTTCACTCGGTGAGTTTCGCGGCATTCCGACTTCGATGCCCCGGTTGCCGAAATTAAGTTGCCTTTGAATTTCGGGTGATCCCTCTTGAGCATGTATGCTTCTGCTACTTGTACTACATCAGACTTCTTCCGCAAACGGCGAAACGCTTTGACTGGGAGAGTTTCCCGGCATTCCGAATTCGATGCCCCAGTTGCCGAAATTCATATGCCTATGAATTTCGGGTGATCCCTCTTGAGCATGTATGCTTCTGCTACTTGTTCTACATCAGACTTTCTTCCGCAAATGGGGAAACGATTTTACTCGGTGAGTTTCGCGGCATTCCGACTTTAATGCCCCGATTGCCAAAATTAAGTTGCCTTTGAATTTCGGGTGATCCCTCTTGAGCATGTATGCTTCTGCTACTTGTTATAAATCAGACTTTCTTTTGCAAATGGTGAAGCGCTTTAACTCGGTGAGTTTCGCGACATTCCGACTTCGATGCCCCGGTTGCCGAAATTAAGTTGCCTTTGAATTTCGGGTGATCCCTCTTGAGCATGTATGTTTCTGCTACTTGTTCTACAACAGTCTTCTTCCGCAAATGGCGAAGCGCTTTAACTCGGTGAGTTTTGTGGCATTCCGACTTCGATGCCCCGATTGCCGAAATTCAGTTGCCTTTGAATTTCGGGTGATCCCTCTTGAGCATGTATGCTTCTGCTACTTGTTCTACATCAGTCTTCTTCCGCAAACGGTGAAACGCTTTGACTCGATGCGTTTAGCAGCATTCCGACTTCGATGCCCCGGTTGCGGAAATTCAGTTGCCTTTGAATTTCGGGTGATCCCTATTGAGCATGTATGCGTCTGCTACCTATTCTACATCAGACTTCTCCCGCAAACGGCGAAACGCTTTGACTGGGTGAGTTTCACGGCATTCCGACTTCGATGCCCCGGTTGCCGAAATTAAGTTGCCTTTGAATTTCGGGTGATCCCTCTTGAGCATGTATGCTTCTGCTACTTGTTCTACATCAGTCTTCTTCCGCAAACGGTGAAACGCTTTGACTCGATGAGTTTCGCGGCATTCCGACTTCGATGACCCGGTTGCCGAAATTGAGTTGCCTTTGAATTTCGGGTGATCCCTCTTGAGCATGTATGCTTCTGCTACTTGTTCTACATCAGAGTTTCTTCCGCAAACAGGGAAACGCTTTGACTCGGTGAGTTTCGCAGCATTCCGACTTCGATGCCCCGGTTGCCAAAATTCAGTTGCCTTTGAATTTCGGGTGATCCCTCTTGAGCATGTATGCTTCTTCTACTTGTTCTACATCAGACTTCTTCCGCAAATGACGAAACGCTTTGACTCGGTGAGTTTCGCGGCATTCCTACTTCGATGCCCCGGTTGCCGAAATTCAATTGCCTTTGAATTTCCGGTGATCCCTCTTGAGCATGTATGCTTCTGCTACTTGTACTACATCAGACTTCTTCCACAAACGGCGAAACGCTTTGACTGGGAGAGTTTCCCGGCATTCCGAATTCGATGCCCCGGTTGCCGAAATTCATATGCCTATGAATTTCGGGTGATCCCTCTTGAGCATGTATGCTTCTGCTACTTGTTCTACATCAGACTTTCTTCCGCAAATGGGGAAACGATTTGACTCGGTGAGTTTCGCGGCATTCCGACTTTAATGCCCCGATTGCCAAAATTAAGTTGCCTTTGAATTTCGGGTGATCCCTCTTGAGCATGTATGCTTCTGCTACTTGTTGTAAATCAGACTTTCTTTTGCAAATGGTGAAGCGCTTTAACTCGGTGAGTTTCGCGGCATTCCGACTTCGATGCCCCGGTTGTCGAAATTAAGTTGCCTTTGAATTTCGGGTGATCCCTCTTGGGCATGTATGTTTCTGCTACTTGTTCTACAACAGTCTTCTTCCGCAAATGGCGAAGCGCTTTAACTCGGTGAGTTTTGTGGCATTCCGACTTCGATGCCCCGGTTGCGGAAATTCAGTTGCCTTTGAATTTCGGGTGATCCCTATTTAGCATGTATGCTTCTGCTACCTATTCTACATCAGACTTCTCCCGCAAACGGCGAAACGCTTTGACTGGGTGAGTTTCGCGGCATTCCGACTTCGATGCCCCGGTTGCCGAAATTAAGTTGCCTTTGAATTTCGGGTGATCCCCCTTGAGCATGTATGCTTCTGCTACCTGTTCTACATCAGACTTCTTCCGTAAACAGCGAAATGCTTTGACTGGGTGAGTTTCACGGCATTCCGACTTCGATGCCACGGTTGCCGAAATTCAGTTGCCTTTGAATTTTGGGTGATCCCTCTTGAGCATGTTTGCTTCTGCTACTTGTTCTACATCATACTTTCTTCCGCAAACGGGGAAACGCTTTGACTCGGTGAGTTTCGCGGCATACCGACATCGATGACCCTGTTGCTGAAATTCAGTTGTCTTTGAATTTCGGGTGATCCCTCTTGAGCATGTATGCTTCTGCTACTTGTTCTACATCAGTCTTCTTCCGCAAACGGTGAAACGCTTTGACTCGATGAGTTTCGCGGCATTCCGACTTCGATGACCCGGTTGCCGAAATTGAGTTGCCTTTGAATTTCGGGTGATCCCTCTTGAGCATGTATGCTTCTGCTACTTGTTCTACATCAGACTTTCTTCCGCAAACAGGGAAACGCTTTGACTCGGTGAGTTTCGCGGCATTCCGACTTCGATGCCCCGGTTGCCGAAATTCAGTTGCCTTTGAATTTCGGGTGATCCCTCTTGAGCATGTATGCTTCTGCTACTAGTTCTACATTAGACTTTCTTCCGCAAAGGGCAAAACCCTTTGACTCGGTGAGTTTCGCGGCATTCCACCTTCGATGCGACGATTGCCGAAATTCAGTTGCGTTTGAATTTCGGGTGATCCCTCTTGAGCATGTATGCTTCTGCTACTTGTTCTACATCAGACTTCTTCCGCATAGGGCGAAACGCTTTGACTCGATGAGTTTCGCGGCATTCCGACTTCGATGCCCCGGTTGCCGAAATTCAGTTGCCTTTGAATTTCGGGTGATCCCTCTTCAGCATGTATGCTTCTGCTACTTGTTCTACATCAGTCTTCTTCCGCAAACGGTGAAACGCATTGCCTCGGTGAGTTTCACGGCACTCCGACTGCGATGCCCCGGTTGCCGAAATTCAGTTGCCTTTGAATTTCGGGTGATCCCTCTTGAGCATGTATGCTTCTACTACTTGTTCTACATCAGACTTCTTCCGCAAACGGCGAAACGCTTTGCCTCGGTGAGTTTCGCGGCATTCCGACTTCGATGCCACGGTTGCCGAGATTCAGTTGCCTTTGAATTTCGGGTGATCCCTCTTGAGCATGTATGCTTCTGCTACTTGTTCTACATTAGTCTTCTTCCGCAAACGACGAAAAGCTTTGACTCGGTGAGTTTCGCGGCATTCCTACTTCGATTCCCCGGTTGCCGAAATTCAATTGCCTTTGAATTTCAGGGGATCCCTCTTGAGCATGTATGCTTCTGCTACTTGTTCTACATCAGACTTCTTCTGCAAACGGCAATATGCTTTGACTGGGTGAGTTTCAGGCATGCCGAATTCGATGCCCCGGTTGCCGAAATTCAGTTGCCTTTGAATTTTGGGTGATCCCTTTTGAGCATGTATGCTTCTGCTACTTGTTCTACATCAGACTTTCTTCTGCAAACTGTGAAACGCTTTGACTCGATGAGTTTCACGGCATTCCGACTCCGTTGCCCCGGTTGCCGAAATGGAGTTCCCTTTGAATTTCAGGTGATCCCTCTTGAGCATGTATGCTTCTACTACTTGTTCTACATCAGACTTCTTCCGCAAACGGCGAAACGCTTTGCCTCGGTGAGTTTCGCGGCATTCCGACTTCGATGCCACGGTTGCCGAGATTCAGTTGCCTTTGAATTTCGGGTGATCCCTCTTGAGCATGTATGCTTCTGCTACTTGTTCTACATTAGTCTTCTTCCGCAAACGACGAAAAGC
The DNA here is from genome assembly GCA_033617975.1 of Populus alba x Populus glandulosa. Lineage (NCBI taxonomy): Eukaryota > Viridiplantae > Streptophyta > Magnoliopsida > Malpighiales > Salicaceae > Populus > Populus alba x Populus glandulosa. The sequence goes on from CM066157.1 coordinate 14,831,776, forward strand.
TTTGACTCGGTGAGTTTCGCGGCATTCCTACTTCGATTCCCCGGTTGCCGAAATTCAATTGCCTTTGAATTTCAGGGGATCCCTCTTGAGCATGTATGCTTCTGCTACTTGTTCTACATCAGACTTCTTCCGCAAACGGCGAAATGCTTTGACTCGGTGAATTTCGCGGCATTCCGACTTCGATGCCACGGTTGTCGAAATTCAGTTGCCTTTGAATTTCGGGTGATCCCTCTTGAGCATGTATGCTTCTGCTACTTGTTCTACATTAGACTTTCTTCCGCAAACGGGGAAACGCTTTGACTCGGTGAATTTCGCGGCATTCCGACTTCGATGCCCCGCTTGCCGAAATTCAGTTGCCTTTGAATTTCGGGTGATCCCTCTTGAGCATGTATGCTTCTGCTACTAGTTCTACATTAGACTTTCTTCTGCAAAGGGCAAAACACTTTGACTCGGTGAGTTTCGCGGCATTCCACCTTCGATGCGACGGTTGCCCAAATTCAGTTGCGTTTGAATTTCGGGTGATCCCTCTTGAGCATGTAAGCTTCTGCTACTTGTTCTACATCAGACTTTCTTCCGCAAACAGGGAAACGCTTTGACTCGGTGAGTTTCGCGGCATTCCGACTTCGATGCCCCGGTTGCTGAAATTCATTTGCCTTTGAATTTCGGGTGATCCCTCTTGAGCATGTATGCTTCTGCTACTAGTTCTACATTAGACTTTCTTCCGCAAAGGGCAAAACCCTTTGACTCGGTGAGTTTCGCGGCATTCCACCTTCGATGCGACGTTTGCCAAAATTCAGTTGCGTTTGAATTTCGGGTGATCCCTCTTGAGCATGTATGCTTCTGCTACTTGTTCTACATCATACTTCTTCCGCAAAGGGCGAAACGCTTTGACTCGGTGAGTTTCGCGGCATTCCGACTTCGATGCCCCGGTTGCCGAAATTCAGTTGCCTTTGAATTTCGGGTGATCCCTCTTGAGCATGTATGCTTCTGCTACTTGTTATAAATCAGACTTTCTTTTGCAAATGGTGAAGCGCTTTACTCGGTGAGTTTCGCGACATTCCGACTTCGATGCCCCGGTTGCCGAAATTAAGTTGCCTTTGAATTTCGGGTGATCCCTCTTGAGCATGTATGTTTCTGCTACTAGTTCTACAACAGTCTTCTTCCGCAAATGGCGAAGCGCTTTAACTCGGTGAGTTTTGTGGCATTCCGACTTCGATGCCCCGATTGCCGAAATTCAGTTGCCTTTGAATTTCGGGTGATCCCTCTTGAGCATGTATGCTTCTGCTACTTGTTCTACATCAGTCTTCTTCCGCAAACGGTGAAACGCTTTGACTCGATGCGTTTAGCAGCATTCCGACTTCGATGCCCCGGTTGCGGAAATTCAGTTGCCTTTGAATTTCGGGTGATCCCTATTGAGCATGTATGCGTCTGCTACCTATTCTACATCAGACTTCTCCCGCAAACGGCGAAACGCTTTGACTGGGTGAGTTTCACGGCATTCCGACTTCGATGCCCCGGTTGCCGAAATTAAGTTGCCTTTGAATTTCGGGTGATCCCTCTTGAGCATGTATGCTTCTGCTACTTGTTCTACATCAGTCTTCTTCCGCAAACGGTGAAACGCTTTGACTCGATGAGTTTCGCGGCATTCCGACTTCGATGCCCCGGTTGCCGAAATTCAGTTGCCTTTGAATTTCGGGTGATCCCTCTTGAGCATGTATGCTTCTTCTACTTGTTCTACATCAGACTTCTTCCGCAAATGACGAAACGCTTTGACTCGGTGAGTTTCGCGGCATTCCTACTTCGATGCCCCGGTTGCCGAAATTCAATTGCCTTTGAATTTCCGGTGATCCCTCTTGAGCATGTATGCTTCTGCTACTTGTACTACATCAGACTTCTTCCACAAACGGCGAAACGCTTTGACTGGGAGAGTTTCCCGGCATTCCGAATTCGATGCCCCGGTTGCCGAAATTCATATGCCTATGAATTTCGGGTGATCCCTCTTGAGCATGTATGCTTCTGCTACTTGTTCTACATCAGACTTTCTTCCGCAAATGGGGAAACGATTTGACTCGGTGAGTTTCGCGGCATTCCGACTTTAATGCCCCGATTGCCAAAATTAAGTTGCCTTTGAATTTCGGGTGATCCCTCTTGAGCATGTATGCTTCTGCTACTTGTTGTAAATCAGACTTTCTTTTGCAAATGGTGAAGCGCTTTAACTCGGTGAGTTTCGCGGCATTCCGACTTCGATGCCCCGGTTGTCGAAATTAAGTTGCCTTTGAATTTCGGGTGATCCCTCTTGAGCATGTTTGTTTCTGCTACTTGTTCTACAACAGTCTTCTTCCGCAAATGGCGAAGCGCTTTAACTCGGTGAGTTTTGTGGCATTCCGACTTCGATGCCCCGGTTGCGGAAATTCAGTTGCCTTTGAATTTCGGGTGATCCCTATTTAGCATGTATGCTTCTGCTACCTATTCTACATCAGACTTCTCCCGCAAACGGCGAAACGCTTTGACTGGGTGAGTTTCGCGGCATTCCGACTTCGATGCCCCGGTTGCCGAAATTAAGTTGCCTTTGAATTTCGGGTGATCCCCCTTGAGCATGTATGCTTCTGCTACCTGTTCTACATCAGACTTCTTCCGCAAACAGCGAAATGCTTTGACTGGGTGAGTTTCACGGCATTCCGACTTCGATGCCACGGTTGCCGAAATTCAGTTGCCTTTGAATTTCGGGTGATCCCTCTTGAGCATGTTTGCTTCTGCTACTTGTTCTACATCATACTTTCTTCCGCAAACGGGGAAACGCTTTGACTCGGTGAGTTTCGCGGCATTCCGACATCGATGACCCGGTTGCTGAAATTCAGTTGTCTTTGAATTTCGGGTGATCCCTCTTGAGCATGTATGCTTCTGCTACTTGTTCTACATCAGTCTTCTTCCGCAAACGGTGAAACGCTTTGACTCGATGAGTTTCGCGGCATTCCGACTTCGATGACCCGGTTGCCGAAATTGAGTTGCCTTTGAATTTCGGGTGATCCCTCTTGAGCATGTATGCTTCTGCTACTTGTTCTACATCAGACTTTCTTCCGCAAACAGGGAAACGCTTTGACTCGGTGAGTTTCGCGGCATTCCGACTTCGATGCCCCGGTTGCCGAAATTCAGTTGCCTTTGAATTTCGGGTGATCCCTCTTGAGCATGTATGCTTCTGCTACTAGTTCTACATTAGACTTTCTTCCGCAAAGGGCAAAACCCTTTGACTCGGTGAGTTTCGCGGCATTCCACCTTCGATGCGACGATTGCCGAAATTCAGTTCCGTTTGAATTTCGGGTGATCCCTCTTGAGCATGTATGCTTCTGCTACTTGTTCTACATCAGACTTCTTCCGCAAAGGGCGAAACGCTTTGACTCGGTGAGTTTCGCGGCATTCCGACTTCGATGCCCCGGTTGCCGAAATTCAGTTGCCTTTGAATTTCGGGTGATCCCTCTTGAGCATGTATGCTTCTGCTACTTGTTCTACATCAGTCTTCTTCCGCAAACGGTGAAACGCTTTGACTCGATGAGTTTCACGGCATTCCGACTCCGTTGCCCCGGTTGCCGAAATGGAGTTCCCTTTGAATTTCGGGTGATCCCTCTTGAGCATGTATGCTTCTACTACTTGTTCTACATCAGACTTCTTCCGCAAACGGCGAAACGCTTTGCCTCGGTGAGTTTCGCGGCATTCCGACTTCGATGCCACGGTTGCCGAGATTCAGTTGCCTTTGAATTTCGGGTGATCCCTCTTGAGCATGTATGCTTCTGCTACTTGTTCTACATTAGTCTTCTTCCGCAAACGACGAAAAGCTTTGACTCGGTGAGTTTCGCGGCATTCCTACTTCGATTCCCCGGTTGCCGAAATTCAATTGCCTTCGAATTTCAGGGGATCCCTCTTGAGCATGTATGCTTCTGCTACTTGTTCTATATCAGACTTCTTCCGCAAACGGCAATATGCTTTGACTGGGTGAGTTTCAGGCATGCCGAATTCGATGCCCCGGTTGCCGAAATTCAGTTGCCTTTGAATTTTGGGTGATCCCTTTTGAGCATGTATGCTTCTGCTACTTGTTCTACATCAGACTTTCTTCTGCAAACTGTGAAACGCTTTGACTCGATGAGTTTCGCGGTATTCCGACATCGATGCCCCGGTTGCTGAAATTCAGTTGCCTTTGAATTTCGGGTGATCCCTCTTGAGCATGTATGCTTCTGCTACTTGTTCTACATCAGTCTTCTTCCGCAAACGGTGAAACGCTTTGACTCGATGAGTTTCGCGGCATTCCGACTTCGATGACCCGGTTGCCGAAATTCAGTTGCCTTTGAATTTCGGGTGATCCCTCTTGAGCATGTATGCTTCTGCTACTTGTTATACATCAGACTTTCTTTTGCAAATGGTGAAACGCTTTGACTCGGTGAATTTCGCGGCATTCCGACTTCGATGCCACGGTTGTCGAAATTCAGTTGCCTTTGAATTTCGGGTGATCCCTCTTGAGCATGTATGCTTCTGCTACTTGTTCTACATTAGACTTTCTTCCGCAAACGGGGAAACGCTTTGACTCGGTGAATTTCGCGGCATTCCGACTTCGATGCCCCGCTTGCCGAAATTCAGTTGCCTTTGAATTTCGGGTGATCCCTCTTGAGCATGTATGCTTCTGCTACTAGTTCTACATTAGACTTTCTTCTGCAAAGGGCAAAACACTTTGACTCGGTGAGTTTCGCGGCATTCCACCTTCGATGCGACGGTTGCCCAAATTCAGTTGCGTTTGAATTTCGGGTGATCCCTCTTGAGCATGTAAGCTTCTGCTACTTGTTCTACATCAGACTTTCTTCCGCAAACAGGGAAACGCTTTGACTCGGTGAGTTTCGCGGCATTCCGACTTCGATGCCCCGGTTGCTGAAATTCAGTTGCCTTTGAATTTCGGGTGATCCCTCTTGAGCATGTATGCTTCTGCTACTAGTTCTACATTAGACTTTCTTCCGCAAAGGGCAAAACCCTTTGACTCGGTGAGTTTCGCGGCATTCCACCTTCGATGCGACGTTTGCCAAAATTCAGTTGCGTTTGAATTTCGGGTGATCCCTCTTGAGCATGTATGCTTCTGCTACTTGTTCTACATCATACTTCTTCCGCAAAGGGCGAAACGCTTTGACTCGGTGAGTTTCGCGGCATTCCGACTTCGATGCCCCGGTTGCCGAAATTAAGTTGCCTTTGAATTTCGGGTGATCCCTCTTGAGCATGTATGTTTCTGCTACTTGTTCTACAACAGTCTTCTTCCGCAAATGGCGAAGCGCTTTAACTCGGTGAGTTTTGTGGCATTCCGACTTCGATGCCCCGATTGCCGAAATTCAGTTGCCTTTGAATTTCGGGTGATCCCTCTTGAGCATGTATGCTTCTGCTACTTGTTCTACATCAGTCTTCTTCCGCAAACGGTGAAACGCTTTGACTCGATGCGTTTAGCAGCATTCCGACTTCGATGCCCCGGTTGCGGAAATTCAGTTGCCTTTGAATTTCGGGTGATCCCTATTGAGCATGTATGCGTCTGCTACCTATTCTACATCAGACTTCTCCCGCAAACGGCGAAACGCTTTGACTGGGTGAGTTTCACGGCATTCCGACTTCGATGCCCCGGTTGCCGAAATTAAGTTGCCTTTGAATTTCGGGTGATCCCTCTTGAGCATGTATGCTTCTGCTACTTGTTCTACATCAGTCTTCTTCCGCAAACGGTGAAACGCTTTGACTCGATGAGTTTCGCGGCATTCCGACTTCGATGCCCCGGTTGCCGAAATTCAGTTGCCTTTGAATTTCGGGTGATCCCTCTTGAGCATGTATGCTTCTGCTACTTGTTATAAATCAGACTTTCTTTTGCAAATGGTGAAGCGCTTTAACTCGGTGAGTTTCGCGACATTCCGACTTCGATGCCCCGGTTGCCGAAATTAAGTTGCCTTTGAATTTCGGGTGATCCCTCTTGATCATGTATGTTTCTGCTACTTGTTCTACAACAGTCTTCTTCCGCAAATGGCGAAGCGCTTTAACTCGGTGAGTTTTGTGGCATTCCGACTTCGATGCCCCGATTGCCGAAATTCAGTTGCCTTTGAATTTCGGGTGATCCCTCTTGGGCATGTATGCTTCTGCTACTTGTTCTACATCAGTCTTCTTCCGCAAACGGTGAAACGCTTTGACTCGATGCGTTTAGCAGCATTCCGACTTCGATGCCCCGGTTGCGGAAATTCAGTTGCCTTTGAATTTCGGGTGATCCCTATTGAGCATGTATGCGTCTGCTACCTATTCTACATCAGACTTCTCCCGCAAACGGCGAAACGCTTTGACTGGGTGAGTTTCACGGCATTCCGACTTCGATGCCCCGGTTGCCGAAATTAAGTTGCCTTTGAATTTCGGGTGATCCCTCTTGAGCATGTATGCTTCTGCTACTTGTTCTACATCAGTCTTCTTCCGCAAACGGTGAAACGCTTTGACTCGATGAGTTTCGCGGCATTCCGACTTCGATGACCCGGTTGCCGAAATTGAGTTGCCTTTGAATTTCGGGTGATCCCTCTTGAGCATGTATGCTTCTGCTACTTGTTCTACATCAGAGTTTCTTCCGCAAACAGGGAAACGCTTTGACTCGGTGAGTTTCGCAGCATTCCGACTTCGATGCCCCGGTTGCCCAAATTCAGTTGCCTTTGAATTTCGGGTGATCCCTCTTGAGCATGTATGCTTCTTCTACTTGTTCTACATCAGACTTCTTCCGCAAATGACGAAACGCTTTGACTCGGTGAGTTTCGCGGCATTCCTACTTCGATGCCCCGGTTGCCGAAATTCAATTGCCTTTGAATTTCCGGTGATCCCTCTTGAGCATGTATGCTTCTGCTACTTGTACTACATCAGACTTCTTCCACAAACGGCGAAACGCTTTGACTGGGAGAGTTTCCCGGCATTCCGAATTCGATGCCCCGGTTGCCGAAATTCATATGCCTATGAATTTCGGGTGATCCCTCTTGAGCATGTATGCTTCTGCTACTTGTTCTACATCAGACTTTCTTCCGCAAATGGGGAAACGATTTGACTCGGTGAGTTTCGCGGCATTCCGACTTTAATGCCCCGATTGCCAAAATTAAGTTGCCTTTGAATTTCGGGTGATCCCTCTTGAGCATGTATGCTTCTGCTACTTGTTTTAAATCAGACTTTCTTTTGCAAATGGTGAAGCGCTTTAACTCGGTGAGTTTCGCGGCATTCCGACTTCGATGCCCCGGTTGTCGAAATTAAGTTGCCTTTGAATTTCGGGTGATCCCTCTTGAGCATGTTTGTTTCTGCTACTTGTTCTACAACAGTCTTCTTCCGCAAATGGCGAAGCGCTTTAACTCGGTGAGTTTTGTGGCATTCCGACTTCGATGCCCCGGTTGCGGAAATTCAGTTGCCTTTGAATTTCGGGTGATCCCTATTTAGCATGTATGCTTCTGCTACCTATTCTACATCAGACTTCTCCCGCAAACGGCGAAACGCTTTGACTGGGTGAGTTTCGCGGCATTCCGACTTCGATGCCCCGGTTGCCGAAATTAAGTTGCCTTTGAATTTCGGGTGATCCCCCTTGAGCATGTATGCTTCTGCTACCTGTTCTACATCAGACTTCTTCCGCAAACAGCGAAATGCTTTGACTGGGTGAGTTTCACGGCATTCCGACTTCGATGCCACGGTTGCCGAAATTCAGTTGCCTTTGAATTTCGGGTGATCCCTCTTGAGCATGTTTGCTTCTGCTACTTGTTCTACATCATACTTTCTTCCGCAAACGGGGAAACGCTTTGACTCGGTGAGTTTCGCAGCATTCCGACATCGATGACCCGGTTGCTGAAATTCAGTTGTCTTTGAATTTCGGGTGATCCCTCTTGAGCATGTATGCTTCTGCTACTTGTTCTACATCAGTCTTCTTCCGCAAACGGTGAAACGCTTTGACTCGATGAGTTTCGCGGCATTCCGACTTCGATGACCCGGTTGCCGAAATAGAGTTGCCTTTGAATTTCGGGTGATCCCTCTTGAGCATGTATGCTTCTGCTACTTGTTCTACATCAGACTTTCTTCCGCAAACAGGGAAACGCTTTGACTCGGTGAGTTTCGCGGCATTCCGACTTCGATGCCCCGGTTGCCGAAATTCAGTTGCCTTTGAATTTCGGGTGATCCCTCTTGAGCATGTATGCTTCTGCTACTAGTTCTACATTAGACTTTCTTCCGCAAAGGGCAAAACCCTTTGACTCGGTGAGTTTCGCGGCATTCCACCTTCGATGCGACGATTGCCGAAATTCAGTTGCGTTTGAATTTCGGGTGATCCCTCTTGAGCATATATGCTTCTGCTACTTGTTCTACATCAGACTTCTTCCGCAAAGGGCGAAACGCTTTGACTCGGTGAGTTTCGCGGCATTCCGACTTCGATGCCCCGGTTGCCGAAATTCAGTTGCCTTTGAATTTCGGGTGATCCCTCTTGAGCATGTATGCTTCTGCTACTTGTTCTACATCAGTCTTCTTCCGCAAACGGTGAAACGCTTTGACTCGATGAGTTTCGCGGCATTCCGACTTCGATGACCCGGTTGCCGAAATTCAGTTGCCTTTGAATTTCGGGTGATCCCTCTTGAGCATGTATGCTTCTGCTACTTGTTATACATCAGACTTTCTTTTGCAAATGGTGAAACGCTTTGACTCGGTGAATTTCGCGGCATTCCGACTTCGATGCCACGGTTGTCGAAATTCAGTTGCCTTTGAATTTCGGGTGATCCCTCTTGAGCATGTATGCTTCTGCTACTTGTTCTACATTAGACTTTCTTCCGCAAACGGGGAAAGGCTTTGACTCGGTGAATTTCGCGGCATTCTGACTTCGATGCCCCGCTTGCCGAAATTCAGTTGCCTTTAAATTTCGGGTGATCCCTCTTGAGCATGTATGCTTCTGCTACTAGTTCTACATTAGACTTTCTTCTGCAAAGGGCAAAACACTTTGACTCGGTGAGTTTCGCGGCATTCCACCTTCGATGCGACGGTTGCCCAAATTCAGTTGCGTTTGAATTTCGGGTGATCCCTCTTGAGCATGTATGCTTCTGCTACTTGTTCTACATCAGACTTTCTTCCGCAAACAGGGAAACGCTTTGACTCGGTGAGTTTCGCGGCATTCCGACTTCGATGCCCCGGTTGCCGAAATTCAGTTGCCTTTGAATTTCGGGTGATCCCTCTTGAGCATGTATGCTTCTACTACTTGTTCTACATCAGACTTCTTCCGCAAACGGCGAAACGCTTTGCCTCGGTGAGTTTCGCGGCATTCCGACTTCGATGCCCCGGTTGCCGAAATTCAGTTGCCTTTGAATTTCGGGTGATCCCTCTTGAGCATGTATGCTTCTGCTACTAGTTCTACATTAGACTTTCTTCCGCAAAGGGCAAAACCCTTTGACTCGGTGAGTTTCGCGGCATTCCACCTTCGATGCGACGTTTGCCAAAATTCAGTTGCGTTTGAATTTCGTGTGATCCCTCTTGAGCATGTATGCTTCTACTACTTGTTCTACATCAGACTTCTTCCGCAAACGGCGAAACGCTTTGCCTCGGTGAGTTTCGCGGCATTCCGACTTCGATGCCACGGTAGCCGAAATTCAATTGCCTTTGAATTTCGGGAGATCCCTCTTGAGCATGTATGCTTCTGCTACTTGTTCTACATTAGTCTTCTTCCGCAAACGACGAAAAGCTTTGACTCGGTGAGTTTCGCGGCATTCCTACTTCGATTCCCCGGTTGCCGAAATTCAATTGCCTTTGAATTTCAGGGGATCCCTCTTGAGCATGTATGCTTCTGCTACTTGTTCTACATCAGACTTCTTCCGCAAACGGCAATATGCTTTGACTGGGTGAGTTTCACGGCATGCCGAATTCGATGCCCCGGTTGCCGAAATTCAGTTGCCTTTGAATTTTGGGTGATCCCTTTTGAGCATGTATGCTTCTGCTACTTGTTCTACATCAGACTTTCTTCTGCAAACCGTGAAACGCTTTGACTCGATGAGTTTCGCGGTATTCCGACATCGATGCCCCGGTTGCTGAAATTCAGTTGCCTTTGAATTTCGGGTGATCCCTCTTGAGCATGTATGCTTCTGCTACTTGTTCTACATCAGTCTTCTTCCGCAAACGGTGAAACGCTTTGACTCGATGAGTTTCGCGGCATTCCGACTTCGATGACCCGGTTGCCGAAATTCAGTTGCCTTTGAATTTCGGGTGATCCCTCTTGAGCATGTATGCTTCTGCTACTTGTTATACATCAGACTTTCTTTTGCAAATGGTGAAACGCTTTGACTCGGTGAATTTCGCGGCATTCCGACTTCGATGCCACGGTTGTCGAAATTCAGTTACCTTTGAATTTCGGGTGATCCCTCTTGAGCATGTATGCTTCTGCTACTTGTTCTACATTAGACTTTCTTCCGCAAACGGGGAAACGCTTTGACTCGGTGAATTTCGCGGCATTCCGACTTCGATGCCCCGCTTGCCGAAATTCAGTTGCCTTTAAATTTCGGGTGATCCCTCTTGAGCATGTATGCTTCTGCTACTAGTTCTACATTAGACTTTCTTCTGCAAAGGGCAAAACACTTTGACTCGGTGAGTTTCGCGGCATTCCACCTTCGATGCGACGGTTGCCCAAATTCAGTTGCGTTTGAATTTCGGGTGATCCCTCTTGAGCATGTATGCTTCTGCTACTTGTTCTACATCAGACTTTCTTCCGCAAACAGGGAAACGCTTTGACTCGGTGAGTTTCGCGGCATTCCGACTTCGATGCCCCGGTTGCCGAAATTCAGTTGCCTTTGAATTTCGGGTGATCCCTCTTGAGCATGTATGCTTCTGCTACTAGTTCTACATTAGACTTTCTTCCGCAAAGGGCAAAACCCTTTGACTCGGTGAGTTTCGCGGCATTCCACCTTCGATGCGACGTTTGCCAAAATTCAGTTGCGTTTGAATTTCGTGTGATCCCTCTTGAGCATGTATGCTTCTGCTACTTGTTCTACATCATACTTCTTCCGCAAAGGGCGAAACGCTTTGACTCGGTGAGTTTCGCGGCATTCCGACTTCGATGCCCCGGTTGCCGAAATTCAGTTGCCTTTGAATTTCGGGTGATCCCTCTTGAGCATGTATGCTTCTGCTACTTGTTCTACATCAGTCTTCTTCCGCAAACGGTGAAACGATTTGACTCGATGAGTTTCACGGCATTCCGACTCCGTTGCCCCGGTTGCCGAAATGGAGTTCCCTTTGAATTTCAGGTGATCCCTCTTGAGCATGTATGCTTCTACTACTTGTTCTACATCAGACTTCTTCCGCAAACGGCGAAACGCTTTGCCTCGGTGAGTTTCGCGGCATTCCGACTTCGATGCCACGGTAGCCGAAATTCAATTGCCTTTGAATTTCGGGTGATCCCTCTTGAGCATGTATGCTTCTGCTACTTGTTCTACATTAGTCTTCTTCCGCAAACGACGAAAAGCTTTGACTCGGTGAGTTTCGCGGCATTCCTACTTCGATTCCCCGGTTGCCGAAATTCAATTGCCTTTGAATTTCAGGGGATCCCTCTTGAGCATGTATGCTTCTGCTACTTGTTCTACATCAGACTTCTTCCGCAAACGGCAATATGATTTGACTGGGTGAGTTTCACGGCATGCCGAATTCGATGCCCCGGTTGCCGAAATTCAGTTGCCTTTGAATTTTGGGTGATCCCTTTTGAGCATGTATGCTTCTACTACTTGTTCTACATCAGACTTTCTTCTGCAAACCGTGAAACGCTTTGACTCGATGAGTTTCGCGGTATTCCGACATCGATGCCCCGGTTGCTGAAATTCAGTTGCCTTTGAATTTCGGGTGATCCCTCTTGAGCATGTATGCTTCTGCTACTTGTTCTACATCAGTCTTCTTCCGCAAACGGTGAAACGCTTTGACTCGATGAGTTTCGCGGCATTCCGACTTCGATGACCCGGTTGCCGAAATTCAGTTGCCTTTGAATTTCGGGTGATCCCTCTTGAGCATGTATGCTTCTGCTACTTGTTATACATCAGACTTTCTTTTGCAAATGGTGAAACGCTTTGACTCGGTGAATTTCGCGGCATTCCGACTTCGATGCCACGGTTGTCGAAATTCAGTTGCCTTTGAATTTCGGGTGATCCCTCTTGAGCATGTATGCTTCTGCTACTTGTTCTACATTAGACTTTCTTCCGCAAACGGGGAAAGGCTTTGACTCGGTGAATTTCGCGGCATTCTGACTTCGATGCCCCGCTTGCCGAAATTCAGTTGCCTTTAAATTTCGGGTGATCCCTCTTGAGCATGTATGCTTCTGCTACTAGTTCTACATTAGACTTTCTTCTGCAAAGGGCAAAACACTTTGACTCGGTGAGTTTCGCGGCATTCCACCTTCGATGCGACGGTTGCCCAAATTCAGTTGCGTTTGAATTTCGGGTGATCCCTCTTGAGCATGTATGCTTCTGCTACTTGTTCTACATCAGACTTTCTTCCGCAAACAGGGAAACGCTTTGACTCGGTGAGTTTCGCGGCATTCCGACTTCGATGCCCCGGTTGCCGAAATTCAGTTGCCTTTGAATTTCGGGTGATCCCTCTTGAGCATGTATGCTTCTGCTACTAGTTCTACATTAGACTTTCTTCCGCAAAGGGCAAAACCCTTTGACTCGGTGAGTTTCGCGGCATTCCACCTTCGATGCGACGTTTGCCAAAATTCAGTTGCGTTTGAATTTCGGGTGATCCCTCTTGAGCATGTATGCTTCTGCTACTTGTTCTACATCATACTTCTTCCGCAAAGGGCGAAACGCTTTGACTCGGTGAATTTCGCGGCATTCCGACTTCGATGCCCCGGTTGCCGAAATTCAGTTGCCTTTGAATTTCGGGTGATCCCTCTTGAGCATGTATGCTTCTGCTACTTGTTCTACATCAGTCTTCTTCCGCAAACGGTGAAACGCTTTGACTCGATGAGTTTCACGGCATTCCGACTCCGTTGCCCCGGTTGCCGAAATGGAGTTCCCTTTGAATTTCAGGTGATCCCTCTTGAGCATGTATGCTTCTACTACTTGTTCTACATCAGACTTCTTCCGCAAACGGCGAAACGCTTTGCCTCGGTGAGTTTCGCGGCATTCCGACTTCGATGCCACGGTAGCCGAAATTCAATTGCCTTTGAATTTCGGGTGATCCCTCTTGAGCATGTATGCTTCTGCTACTTGTTCTACATTAGTCTTCTTCCGCAAACGACGAAAAGCTTTGACTCGGTGAGTTTCGCGGCATTCCTACTTCGATTCCCCGGTTGCCGAAATTCAATTGCCTTTGAATTTCAGGGGATCCCTCTTGAGCATGTATGCTTCTGCTACTTGTTCTACATCAGACTTCTTCCGCAAACGGCAATATGCTTTGACTGGGTGAGTTTCACGGCATGCCGAATTCGATGCCCCGGTTGCCGAAATTCAGTTGCCTTTGAATTTTGGGTGATCCCTTTTGAGCATGTATGCTTCTGCTACTTGTTCTACATCAGACTTTCTTCTGCAAACCGTGAAACGCTTTGACTCGATGAGTTTCACGGTATTCCGACATCGATGCCCCGGTTGCTGAAATTCAGTTGCCTTTGAATTTCGGGTGATCCCTCTTGAGCATGTATGCTTCTGCTACTTGTTCTACATCAGTCTTCTTCCGCAAACGGTGAAACGCTTTGACTCGATGAGTTTCGCGGCATTCCAACTTCGATGACCCGGTTGCCGAAATTCAGTTGCCTTTGAATTTCGGGTGATCCCTCTTGAGCATGTATGCTTCTGCTACTTGTTATACATCAGACTTTCTTTTGCAAATGGTGAAACGCTTTGACTCGGTGAATTTCGCGGCATTCCGACTTCGATGCCACGGTTGTCGAAATTCAGTTGCCTTTGAATTTCGGGTGATCCCTCTTGAGCATGTATGCTTCTGCTACTTGTTCTACATTAGACTTTCTTCCGCAAACGGGGAAACGCTTTGACTCGGTGAATTTCGCGGCATTCCGACTTCGATGCCCCGCTTGCCGAAATTCAGTTGCCTTTAAATTTCGGGTGATCCCTCTTGAGCATGTATGCTTCTGCTACTAGTTCTACATTAGACTTTCTTCTGCAAAGGGCAAAACACTTTGACTCGGTGAGTTTCGCGGCATTCCACCTTCGATGTGACGGTTGCCCAAATTCAGTTGCGTTTGAATTTCAGGTGATCCCTCTTGAGCATGTATGCTTCTGCTACTTGTTCTACATCAGACTTTCTTCCGCAAACAGGGAAACGCTTTGACTCTGTGAGTTTCGCGGCATTCCGACTTCGATGCCCCGGTTGCCGAAATTCAGTTGCCTTTGAATTTCGGGTGATCCCTCTTGAGCATGTATGCTTCTGCTACTAGTTCTACATTAGACTTTCATCCGCAAAGGGCAAAACCCTTTGACTCGGTGAGTTTCGCGGCATTCCACCTTCGATGCGACGTTTGCCAAAATTCAGTTGCGTTTGAATTTCGGGTGATCCCTCTTGAGCATGTATGCTTCTGCTACTTGTTCTACATCATACTTCTTCCGCAAAGGGCGAAACGCTTTGACTCGGTGAGTTTCGCGGCATTCCGACTTCGATGCCCCGGTTGCCGAAATTCAGTTGCCTTTGAATTTCGGGTGATCCCTCTTGAGCATGTATGCTTCTGCTACTTGTTCTACATCAGTCTTCTTCCGCAAACGGTGAAACGCTTTGACTCGATGAGTTTCACGGCATTCCGACTCCGTTGCCCCGGTTGCCGAAATGGAGTTCCCTTTGAATTTCAGGTGATCCCTCTTGAGCATGTATGCTTCTACTACTTGTTCTACATCAGACTTCTTCCGCAAACGGCGAAACGCTTTGCCTCGGTGAGTTTCGCGGCATTCCGACTTCGATGCCACGGTAGCCGAAATTCAATTGCCTTTGAATTTCGGGTGATCCCTCTTGAGCATGTATGCTTCTGCTACTTGTTCTACATTATTCTTCTTCCGCAAACGACGAAAAGCTTTGACTCGGTGAGTTTCGCGGCATTCCTACTTCGATTCCCCGGTTGCCGAAATTCAATTGCCTTTGAATTTCAGGGGATCCCTCTTGAGCATGTATGCTTCTGCTACTTGTTCTACATCAGACTTCTTCCGCAAACGGCAATATGCTTTGACTGGGTGAGTTTCACGGCATGCCGGATTCGATGCCCCGGTTGCCGAAATTCAGTTGCCTTTGAATTTTGGGTGATCCCTTTTGAGCATGTATGCTTCTGCTACTTGTTCTACATCAGACTTTCTTCTGCAAACCGTGAAACGCTTTGACTTGATGAGTTTCGCGGTATTCCGACATCGATGCCCCGGTTGCTGAAATTCAGTTGCCTTTGAATTTCGGGTGATCCCTCTTGAGCATGTATGCTTCTGCTACTTGTTCTACATCAGTCTTCTTCCACAAACGGTGAAACGCTTTGACTCGATGAGTTTCGCGGCATTCCGACTTCGATGACCCGGTTGCCGAAATTTAGTTGCCTTTGAATTTCGGGTGATCCCTCTTGAGCATGTATGCTTCTGCTACTTGTTATACATCAGACTTTCTTTTGCAAATGGTGAAACGCTTTGACTCGGTGAATTTCGCGGCATTCCGACTTCGATGCCACGGTTGTCGAAATTCAGTTGCCTTTGAATTTCGGGCGATCCCTCTTGAGCATGTATGCTTCTGCTACTTGTTCTACATTAGACTTTCTTCCGTAAACAGGGAAACGCTTTGACTCGGTGAATTTCGCGGCATTCCGACTTCGATGCCCCGGTTGCCGAAATTCAGTTGCCTTTGAATTTCGGGTGATCCCTCTTGAGCATGTATGCTTCTGCTACTAGTTCTACATTAGACTTTCTTCTGCAAAGGGCGAAACACTTTGACTCGGTGAGTTTCGCGGCATTCCACCTTCGATGCGACGGTTGCCGAAATTCAGTTGTGTTTGAATTTCGGGTGATCCCTCTTGAGCATGTATGCTTCTGCTACTTGTTCTACATCAGACTTCTTCTGCAAAGGGCGAAACGCTTTGACTCGATGAGTTTCGCGGCATTCCTCCTTCGATGCCCCGGTTGCCGAAATTCAGTTGCCTTTGAATTTCGGGTGATCCCTCTTGAGCATGTATGCTTCTGCTACTTGTTCTACATCAGTCTTCTTCCGCAAACGGTGAAACGCTTTGACTTGATGAGTTTCACGGCATTCCGACTCCGTTGCCCCGGTTGCCGAAATGGAGTTCCCTTTGAATTTCGGGTGATCCCTCTTGAGCATGTATGCTTCTACTACTTGTTCTACATTAGTCTTCTTCCGCAAACAACGAAAAGCTTTGACTCGGTGAGTTTCACGGCATTCCTACTTCGATTCCCCGGTTGCCGAAATTCAATTGCCTTTGAATTTCGGGGGATCCCTCTTGAGCATGTATGCTTCTGCTACTTATTCTACATCAGACTTCTTCCGCAAACGGCAATATGCTTTGACTGGGTGAGTTTCACGGCATGCCGAATTCGATGCCCCGGTTGCCGAAATTCAGTTGCCTTTGAATTTTGGGTGATCCCTTTTGAGCATGTATGCTTCTGCTACTTGTTCTACATCAGACTTTCTTCTGCAAACCGTGAAACGCTTTGACTCGATGAGTTTCACGGTATTCCGACATCGATGCCCCGGTTGCTGAAATTCAATTGCCTTTGAATTTCGGGTGATCCCTCTTGAGCATGTATGCTTCTGCTACTTGTTCTACATTAGACTTTCTTCCGCAAACGGGGAAACGCTTTGACTCGATGAGTTTCGCGGCATTCCGACTTCGATACCCCGGTTGCCGAAATTCAGTTGCCTTTGAATTTCGGGTGATCCCTCTTGAGCATGTATGCTTCTGCTACTAGTTCTACATCAGACTTTCTTCTGCAAAGGGCGAAACACTTTGACTCGGTGAGTTTCGCGGCATTCCACCTTCGATGCGACGGTTGCCGAAATTCAGTTGCGTTTGAATTTCGGGTGATCCCTCTTGAGCATGTATGCTTCTGGTACTTGTTCTACATCAGACTTTCTTCCGCAAACAGGGAAACGCTTTGACTCGGTGAGTTTCGCGGCATTCCGACTTCGATGCCCCGGTTGCCGAAATTCAGTTGCCTTTGAATTTCTGGTGATCCCTCTTGAGCATGTATGCTTCTGCTACTAGTTCTACATTAGACTTTCTTCCGCAAAGGGCAAAACCCTTTGACTCGGTGAGTTTCGCGGCATTGCACCTTCGATGCGACGTTTGCCGAAATTCAGTTGCCTTTGAATTTCGGGTGATCCCTCTTGAGCATGTATGCTTCTGCTACTTGTTCTACATCAGACTTCTTCCGCAAAGGGCGAAACGCTTTGACTCGGTGAGTTTCGCGGCATTCCGACTTCGATGCCCCGGTTGCCGAAATTCAGTTGCCTTTGAATTTCGGGTGATCCCTCTTGAGCATGTATGCTTCTGCTACTTGTTCTACATCAGTCTTCTTCCGCAAACGGTGAAACGCTTTGACTCGATGAGTTTCACGGCATTCCGACTCCGTTGCCCCGGTTGCCGAAATGGAGTTCCCTTTGAATTTCGGGTGATCCCTCTTGAGCATGTATGCTTCTACTACTTGTTCTACATCAGACTTCTTCCGCAAACGGCGAAACGCTTTGCCTCGGTGAGTTTCGCGGCATTCCGACTTCGATGCCACGGTTGCCGAGATTCAGTTGCCTTTGAATTTCGGGTGATCCCTCTTGAGCATGTATGCTTCTGCTACTTGTTCTACATTAGTCTTCTTCCGGAAACGACGAAAAGCTTTGACTCGGTGAGTTTCGCGGCATTCCTACTTCGATTCCCCGGTTGCCGAAATTAAATTGCCTTTGAATTTCAGGGGATCCCTCTTGAGCATGTATGCTTCTGCTACTTGTTCTACATCAGACTTCTTCCGCAAACGGCAATATGCTTTGACTGGGTGAGTTTCACGGCATGCCGAATTCGATGCCCCGGTTGCCGAAATTCAGTTGCCTTTGAATTTTGGGTGATCCCTTTTGAGCATGTATGCTTCTGCTACTTGTTCTACATCAGACTTTCTTCTGCAAACCGTGAAACGTTTTGACTCGATGAGTTTCGCGGTATTCCGACATCGATGCCCCGGTTGCTGAAATTCAGTTGCCTTTGAATTTCGGGTGATCCCTCTTGAGCATGTATGCTTCTGCTACTTGTTCTACATCAGTCTTCTTCCGCAAACGGTGAAACGCTTTGACTCGATGAGTTTCGCGTCATTCCGACTTCGATGACCCGGTTGCCGAAATTCAGTTGCCTTTGAATTTCGGGTGATCCCTCTTGAGCATGTATGCTTCTGCTACTTGTTATACATCAGACTTTCTTTTGCAAATGGTGAAACGCTTTGACTCGGTGAATTTCGCGGCATTCCGACTTCGATGCCACGGTTGTCGAAATTCAGTTGCCTTTGAATTTCGGGTGATCCCTCTTGAGCATGTATGCTTCTGCTACTTGTTCTACATTATACTTTCTTCCGCAAACAGGGAAACGCTTTGACTCGGTGAATTTCGCGGCATTCCGACTTCGATGCCCCGGTTGCCGAAATTCAATTGCCTTTGAATTTCGGGTGATCACTCTTGAGCATGTATGCTTCTGCTACTAGTTCTACATTAGACTTTCTTCTGCAAAGGGCGAAACACTTTGACTCGGTGAGTTTCGCGGCATTCCACCTTCGATGCGACGGTTGCCGAAATTCAGTTGCGTTTGAATTTCGGGTGATCCCTCTTGAGCATGTATGCTTCTGCTACTTGTTCTACATCAGACTTCTTCCGCAAAGGGCGAAACGCTTTGACTCGATGAGTTTCGCGGCATTCCTCCTTCGATGCCCCGGTTGCCGAAATTCAGTTGCCTTTGAATTTCGGGTGATCCCTCTTGAGCATGTATGCTTCTGCTACTTGTTCTACATCAGTCTTCTTCCGCAAACGGTGAAACGCTTTGACTCGATGAGTTTCACGGCATTCCGACTCCGTTGCCCCGGTTGCCGAAATGGAGTTCCCTTTGAATTTCGGGTGATCCCTCTTGAGCATGTATGCTTCTACTACTTGTTCTACATAAGACTTCTTCCGCAAACGGCGAAACGCTTTGCCTCGGTGAGTTTCGCGGCATTCCGACATCGATGCCATGGTTGCCGAAATTCAGTTGCCTTTGAATTTCGGGTGATCCCTCTTGAGCATGTATGCTTCTGCTACTTGTTCTACATTAGTCTTCTTTCGCAAACGACGAAAAGCTTTGACTCGGTGAGTTTCGCGGCATTCCGACTTCGATGCCCCGGTTGCCGAAATTCAGTTGCCTTTGAATTTCGGGTGATCCCTCTTGAGCATGTATGCTTCTGCTACTTGTTCTACATCAGTTTTCTTCCGCAAACGGTGAAACGCTTTGACTCGATGAGTTTCACGGCATTCCGACTCCGTTGCCCCGGTTGCCGAAATGGAGTTCCCTTTGAATTTCGGGTGATCCCTCTTGAGCATGTATGCTTCTACTACTTGTTCTACATCAGACTTCTTCCGCAAACGGCGAAACGCTTTGCCTCGGTGAGTTTCGCGGCATTCCGACTTCGATGCCACGGTTGCCGAAATTCAATTGCCTTTGAATTTCGGGTGATCCCTCTTGAGCATGTATGCTTCTGCTACTTGTTCTACATTAGTCTTCTTCCGGAAACGACGAAAAGCTTTGACTCGGTGAGTTTCGCGGCATTCCTACTTCGATTCCCCGGTTGCCGAAATTCAATTGCCTTTGAATTTCAGGGGATCCCTCTTGAGCATGTATGCTTCTGCTACTTGTTCTACATCAGACTTCTTCCGCAAACGGCAATATGCTTTGACTGGGTGAGTTTCACGGCATGCCGAATTCGATGCCCCGGTTGCCGAAATTCAGTTGCCTTTGAATTTTGGGTGATCCCTTTT
The DNA here is from genome assembly GCA_033617975.1 of Populus alba x Populus glandulosa. NCBI lineage: Eukaryota > Viridiplantae > Streptophyta > Magnoliopsida > Malpighiales > Salicaceae > Populus > Populus alba x Populus glandulosa. Next base: position 14,851,765 of record CM066157.1, read on the forward strand.
GAGCATGTATGCTTCTGCTACTTGTTCTACATCAGACTTTCTTCTGCAAACCGTGAAACGTTTTGACTCGATGAGTTTCGCGGTATTCCGACATCGATGCCCCGGTTGCTGAAATTCAGTTGCCTTTGAATTTCGGGTGATCCCTCTTGAGCATGTATGCTTCTGCTACTTGTTCTACATCAGTCTTCTTCCGCAAACGGTGAAACGCTTTGACTCGATGAGTTTCGCGTCATTCCGACTTCGATGACCCGGTTGCCGAAATTCAGTTGCCTTTGAATTTCGGGTGATCCCTCTTGAGCATGTATGCTTCTGCTACTTGTTATACATCAGACTTTCTTTTGCAAATGGTGAAACGCTTTGACTCGGTGAATTTCGCGGCATTCCGACTTCGATGCCACGGTTGTCGAAATTCAGTTGCCTTTGAATTTCGGGTGATCCCTCTTGAGCATGTATGCTTCTGCTACTTGTTCTACATTATACTTTCTTCCGCAAACAGGGAAACGCTTTGACTCGGTGAATTTCGCGGCATTCCGACTTCGATGCCCCGGTTGCCGAAATTCAATTGCCTTTGAATTTCGGGTGATCACTCTTGAGCATGTATGCTTCTGCTACTAGTTCTACATTAGACTTTCTTCTGCAAAGGGCGAAACACTTTGACTCGGTGAGTTTCGCGGCATTCCACCTTCGATGCGACGGTTGCCGAAATTCAGTTGCGTTTGAATTTCGGGTGATCCCTCTTGAGCATGTATGCTTCTGCTACTTGTTCTACATCAGACTTCTTCCGCAAAGGGCAAAACGCTTTGACTCGATGAGTTTCGCGGCATTCCTCCTTCGATGCCCCGGTTGCCGAAATTCAGTTGCCTTTGAATTTCGGGTGATCCCTCTTGAGCATGTATGCTTCTGCTACTTGTTCTACATCAGTCTTCTTCCGCAAACGGTGAAACGCTTTGACTCGATGAGTTTCACGGCATTCCGACTCCGTTGCCCCGGTTGCCGAAATGGAGTTCCCTTTGAATTTCGGGTGATCCCTCTTGAGCATGTATGCTTCTACTACTTGTTCTACATAAGACTTCTTCCGCAAACGGCGAAACGCTTTGCCTCGGTGAGTTTCGCGGCATTCCGACTTCGATGCCATGGTTGCCGAAATTCAGTTGCCTTTGAATTTCGGGTGATCCCTCTTGAGCATGTATGCTTCTGCTACTTGTTCTACATTAGTCTTCTTTCGCAAACGACGAAAAGCTTTGACTCGGTGAGTTTCGCGGCATTCCGACTTCGATGCCCCGGTTGCCGAAATTCAGTTGCCTTTGAATTTCTGGTGATCCCTCTTGAGCATGTATGCTTCTACTACTTGTTCTACATCAGACTTCTTCCGCAAACGGCAATATGCTTTGACTGGGTGAGTTTCACGGCATGCCGAATTCGATGCCCCGGTTGCCGAAATTCAGTTGCCTTTGAATTTCGGGTGATCCCTCTTGAGCATGTATGCTTCTGCTACTTGTTCTACATCAGACTTCTTCCGCAAAGGGCGAAACGCTTTGACTCGGTGAGTTTCGCGGCATTCCGACTTCGATGCCCCAGTTGCCGAAATTCAGTTGCCTTTGAATTTCGGGTGATCCCTCTTGAGCATGTATGCTTCTGCTACTTGTTCTACATCAGTCTTCTTCCGCAAACGGTGAAACGCTTTGACTCGATGAGTTTCACGGCATTCCGACTCCGTTGCCCCGGTTGCCGAAATGGAGTTCCCTTTGAATTTCGGGTGATCCCTCTTGAGCATGTATGCTTCTACTACTTGTTCTACATCAGACTTCTTCCGCAAACGGCGAAACGCTTTGCCTCGGTGAGTTTCGCGGCATTCCGACTTCGATGCCACGGTTGCCGAAATTCAATTGCCTTTGAATTTCGGGTGATCCCTCTTGAGCATGTATGCTTCTGCTACTTGTTCTACATTAGTCTTCTTCCGGAAACGACGAAAAGCTTTGACTCGGTGAGTTTCGCGGCATTCCTACTTCGATTCCCCGGTTGCCGAAATTCAATTGCCTTTGAATTTCAGGGGATCCCTCTTGAGCATGTATGCTTCTGCTACTTGTTCTACATCAGACTTCTTCCGCAAACGGCAATATGCTTTGACTGGGTGAGTTTCACGGCATGCCGAATTCGATGCCCCGGTTGCCGAAATTCAGTTGCCTTTGAATTTTGGGTGATCCCTTTTGAGCATGTATGCTTCTGCTACTTGTTCTACATCAAACTTTCTTCTGCAAACCGTGAAACGTTTTGACTCGATGAGTTTCGCGGTATTCCGACATCGATGCCCCGGTTGCTGAAATTCAGTTGCCTTTGAATTTCGGGTGATCCCTCTTGAGCATGTATGCTTCTGCTACTTGTTCTACATCAGTCTTCTTCCGCAAACGGTGAAACGCTTTGACTCGATGAGTTTCGCGTCATTCCGACTTCGATGACCCGGTTGCCGAAATTCAGTTGCCTTTGAATTTCGGGTGATCCCTCTTGAGCATGTATGCTTCTGCTACTTGTTATACATCAGACTTTCTTTTGCAAATGGTGAAACGCTTTGACTCGGTGAATTTCGCGGCATTCCGACTTCGATGCCACGGTTGTCGAAATTCAGTTGCCTTTGAATTTCGGGTGATCCCTCTTGAGCATGTATGCTTCTGCTACTTGTTCTACATTATACTTTCTTCCGCAAACAGGGAAACGCTTTGACTCGGTGAATTTCGCGGCATTCCGACTTCGATGCCCCGGTTGCCGAAATTCAATTGCCTTTGAATTTCGGGTGATCACTCTTGAGCATGTATGCTTCTGCTACTAGTTCTACATTAGACTTTCTTCTGCAAAGGGCGAAACACTTTGACTCGGTGAGTTTCGCGGCATTCCACCTTCGATGCGACGGTTGCCGGAATTCAGTTGCGTTTGAATTTCGGGTGATCCCTCTTGAGCATGTATGCTTCTGCTACTTGTTCTACATCAGACTTCTTCCGCAAAGGGCGAAACGCTTTGACTCGATGAGTTTCGCGGCATTCCTCCTTCGATGCCCCGGTTGCCGAAATTCAGTTGCCTTTGAATTTCGGGTGATCCCTCTTGAGCATGTATGCTTCTGCTACTTGTTCTACATCAGTCTTCTTCCGCAAACGGTGAAACGCTTTGACTCGATGAGTTTCACGGCATTCCGACTCCGTTGCCCCGGTTGCCGAAATGGAGTTCCCTTTGAATTTCGGGTGATCCCTCTTGAGCATGTATGCTTCTACTACTTGTTCTACATAAGACTTCTTCCGCAAACAGCGAAACGCTTTGCCTCGGTGAGTTTCGCGGCATTCCGACTTCGATGCCACGGTTACCGAAATTCAGTTGCCTTTGAATTTCGGGTGATCCCTCTTGAGCATGTATGCTTCTGCTACTTGTTCTACATTAGTCTTCTTCCGCAAACGACGAAAAGCTTTGACTCGGTGAGTTTCGCGGCATTCCTACTTCGATTCCCCGGTTGCCGAAATTCAATTGCCTTTGAATTTCGGGGGATCCCTCTTGAGCATGTATGCTTCTGCTACTTGTTCTACATCAGACTTCTTCCGCAAACGGCAATATGCTTTGACTGGGTGAGTTTCACGGCATGCCGAATTGGATGCCCCGGTTGCCGAAATTCAGTTGCCTTTGAATTTTGGGTGATCCCTTTTGAGCATGTATGCTTCTGCTACTTGTTTTACATCAGACTTTCTTCTGCAAACCGTGAAACGCTTTGACTCGATGAGTTTCGCGGTATTCCGACATCGATGCCCCGGTTGCTGAAATTCAGTTGCCTTTGAATTTCGGGTGATCCCTCTTGAGCATGTATGCTTCTGCTACTTGTTCTACATCAGTCTTCTTCTGCAAACGGGAAAACGCTTTGACTCGGTGAATTTCGCGGCATTCCGACTTCGATGCCACGGTTGCCGAAATTCAGTTGCCTTTGAATTTCGGGTGATCCCTCTTGAGCATGTATGCTTCTGCTATTTGTTCTACATCAGACTTCTTCCGCAAACGGCGAAACGCTTTGACTCGGTGAATTTCGCGGCATTCCTACTTCGATTCCCCGATTGCCAAAATTCAATTGCCTTTGAATATCGGGGGATCCCTCTTGAGCATGTATGCTTCTGCTACTTGTTCTACATCAGACTTCTTCCGCAAACGGCGAAACGCTTTGACTGGGTGAGTTTCTCGGCATTCCGAATTCGATGCCCCGGTTGCCGAAATGCAGTTGCCTTTGAATTTCAGGTGATCCCTCTTGAGCATGTATGCTTCTACTACTTGTTGTACATCAGACTTTTTTTTGCAAATGGTGAGAAGCTTTGACTCGGTGAGTTTCGCGGCATTCCTACTTCGATTCCCCGGTTGCCGAAATTCAATTGCCTTTGAATTTCGGGGGATCCCTCTTGAGCATGTATGCTTCTGCTACTTGTTCTACATCAGACTTCTTCCGCAAACGGCGAAACGCTTTGACTGGGTGAGTTTCACGGCATTCCGAATTCGATGCCCCGGTTGCCGAAATTCAGTTGCCTTTGAATTTCGGGTGATCCCTCTTGAGCATATATGCTTCTACTACTTGTTCTACATCAGAATTTCTTCCGCAAACGGCGAAACAATTTGACTCGGTGCGTTTCGCGGCATTCTGACTTCGATGCCGCGGTTGCCGAAATTCTATTGCCTATGAATTTCGGGTGATCCTTCTTGAGCATGTATGCTTTTGCTACTTGTTCTACATCAGACTTTCTTCCGCAAACGACGAAAAGCTTTGACTCGGTGAGTTTCGCGGAATTCCAACTTCGATGCCACGGTTGCCAAAATTCAGTTGCCTTTGAATTTCGGGTGATCCCTCTTGAGCATGTATGCTTCTGCTACTTGTTCTACATCAGACTTTCTTCCGCAAACAGGGAAACGCTTTGACTCGGTGAGTTTCGCGGCATTCCAACCTCGATGCCCCGTTTGCCGAAATTCAGTTGCCTTTGAATTTCGGGTGATCCCTCTTGAGCATGTATGCTTCTGCTACTAGTTTTACATTAGACTTTCTTCCGCAAAGGGCAAAACACTTTGACTCGGTGAGTTTCGCGGCATTCCACCTTCGATGCGACGGTTGCCGAAATTCAGTTGCCTTTGAATTTCGGGTGATCCCTCTTGAGCATGTATGCTTCTGCTACTTGTTCTACATCAGACTTCTTCCGCAAACGGCGAAACGTTTTGACTTGGTGAGTTTCACGACATTTTCAATTGGATGCCCCGATTGCCGAAATTCAGTTGCCTTTGAATTTCGTGTGATCCCTTTTGAGCATGTATGCTTCTGCTACTTGTTCTACATCAGATATCTTCCGCAAACGGCGAAAAGCTTTCACTCGGTGAGTTCCCGGCATTCCGACTTCGATGCCCCGGTTGCCGAAATTCAGTTGCCTTTGAATTTCGGGTGATCCCTCTTGAGCATATATGCTTCTACTACTTGTTCTACATCAGAATTTCTTCCGCAAACGGCGAAACAATTTGACTCGGTGCGTTTCGCGGCATTCTGACTTCGATGCCGCGGTTGCCGAAATTCTATTGCCTATGAATTTCGGGTGATCCCTCTTGAGCATGTATGCTTTTGCTACTTGTTCTACATCAGACTTTCTTCCGCAAATGACAAAACGCTTGGACTGGGTGAGTTTCGCGGCTTTCCTATTTCGATGCCCCGGATGCCGAAATTTAGTTGCCTTTGAATTTCGGTTGATCCCTCTTGAGCATGTATGCTTCTGCTACTTGTTATACATTAGACTTTCTTCTGCAAACGGTGAAACGCTTTGACTTGGTGAGTTTCGCGGCATTCCTCGTTCGATGCCCCTGTTGCCGAAATTCACTTGCCTTTGAATTTCGGGTGATCCCTCTTGAGCATGTATGCTTCTGCTACTTGTTCTACATCAGACGTCTTCCGCAAACGGCGAAACGCTTTGACTGGGTGAGTTTCCGGCATTCCGAATTCGATGCCCCGGTTTCCAAAATTCAGCTGCCTTTGAATTTCGGGTGATCCCTCTTGAGCATGTATGCTTCTGCTACTTGTTCTACATCAGACTTTCTTCCGCAAACGACGAAAAGCTTTGACTCGGTGAGTTTCGCGGCATTCCTTCTTCGATTCCCCGGTTGCCGAAATTCAATTGCCTTTGAATTTCGAGGGATCCCTCTTGAGCTTGTATGCTTCTGCTACTTGTTCTACATCAGACTTCTTCCGCAAACGGCAATATGCTTTGACTGGGTGAGTTTCACGGCATGCCGAATTCGATGCCCCGGTTGCCGAAATTCAGTTACCTTTGAATTTTGGGTGATCCCTCTTGAGCATGTATGCTTCTGTTACTTGTTCTACATCAGACTTCTTCCGCAAAGGGCGAAACGCTTTGACTCGGTGAGTTTCGCGGCATTCCGACTTCGATGCCCCGGTTGCCGAAATTCAATTGCCTGTGAATTTCGGTTGATCCCTATTGGGCATGTATGCTTCTGCTACTTGTTATACATTAGACTTTCTTCTGCAAACCGTGAAACGCTTTGATTCGATGAGTTTCGCGGTATTCCAACATCGATACCCCGGTTGCTGAAATTCAGTTGCCTTTGAATTTCGAGTGATCCCTCTTCAGCATGTATGCTTCTGCTACTTGTTCTACATTAGACTTTCTTCCACAAAGGGCGAAACACTTTGACTCGGTGAGTTTCGCGGAATTCCAACTTCGATGCCACGGTTGCCGAAATTCAGTTGCCTTTGAATTTCGGGTGATCCCTCTTGAGCATGTATGCTTCTGCTACTTGTTCTACATCAGACTTTCTTCCGCAAACAGGGAAACGCTTTGACTCGGTGAGTTTCGCGGCATTCCAACCTCGATGCCCCGTTTGCCGAAATTCAGTTGCCTTTGAATTTCGGGTGATCCCTCTTGAGCATGTATGCTTCTGCTACTAGTTTTACATTAGACTTTCTTCCGCAAAGGGCAAAACACTTTGACTCGGTGAGTTTCGCGGCATTCCACCTTCGATGCGACGGTTGCCGAAATTCAGTTGCCTTTGAATTTCGGGTGATCCCTCTTGAGCATGTATGCTTCTGCTACTTGTTCTACATCAGACTTCTTCCGCAAACGGCGAAACGTTTTGACTTGGTGAGTTTCACGACATTTTGAATTGGATGCCCCGGTTGCCGAAATTCAGTTGCCTTTGAATTTCGTGTGATCCCTTTTGAGCATGTATGCTTTTGCTACTTGTTCTACATCAGATATCTTCCGCAAACGGCGTAAAGCTTTCACTCGGTGAGTTCCCGGCATTCCGACTTCGATGCCCCGGTTGCCGAAATTCAGTTGCCTTTGAATTTCGGGTGATCGCTCTTGAGCATGTATGCTTCTGCTACTTGTTCTACATCAGTCTTCTTCCGCAAACGGTGAAACGCTTTGACTCGGTGAGTTTCACAGCATTCCGACTTCGATGCCCCGGTTGCCGAAATGCAGTTCCCTTTGAATTTTGGGTGATCCCTCTTGAGTATGTATGCTTCTACTACTTGTTCTACATCAGACTTCTTCTGCTAACGGCGAAACCCTTTGACTCGGTGAGTTTCGCGGCATTCCGACTTCGATGCCACGGTTGCCGAAATTCAGTTGCCTTTGAATTTCGGGTGATCCCTCTTGAGCATGTATGCTTCTGCTACTTGTTCTACATCAGACTTCTTCCGCAAACGACGAAAAGCTTTGACTCGGTGAGTTTCGCGGCATTCCTACTTCGATTCCCCGGTTGCCGAAATTCAATTGCCTTTGAATTTCGGGTGATCCCTCTTGAGCATGTATGCTTCTGCTACTTGTTCTACATCAGACTTCTTCCGCAAACGACGAAAAGCTTTGACTCGGTGAGTTTCGCGGCATTCCTACTTCGATTCCCCGGTTGCCGAAATTCAATTGCCTTTGAATTTCGGGGGATCCCTCTTGAGCATGTATGCTTCTGCTACTTGTTTTTCATCAGACTTCTTCCGCAAACGGCTAAACGCTTTGACTGCGTGAGTTTCACGGCATTCCGAATTCGATGCCCCGGTTGCCGAAATTCAGTTGCCTTTGAATTTCGGGTGATCCCTCTTGAGCATATATGCTTCTACTACTTGTTCTACATCAGAATTTCTTCCGCAAATGGCGAAACAATTTGACTCGGTGCGTTTCGCGGCATTCTGACTTCGACGCCGCGGTTGCCGAAATTCTATTGCCTATGAATTTCGGGTGATCCCTCTTAAGCATGTATGCTTTTGCTACTTGTTCTACATCAGAGTTTCTTCCGCAAATGACAAAACGCTTTGACTGGGTGAGTTTCGCGGCTTTCCGACTTCGATGCTGATTAGTACTTAAAAGTGCATGTTTATCAAGGTTTTATATCATCATTTTGCACTTGAAGTATCAATAACTCCTTAACTAAAGCATGTTTTATAATAACAAGTTTGATACTATAAGATACCTTAATTTATGGTAAATGCTCATCTTATATGCAGGTCTATCACATAAATAAAAGAATTGATTGATGAGTTTAAGTATTGAAAGTGAAAGGACAAAGAGATGGCCAAACTTAGAAAAGAGATGTCGGTGCAGTCCAAACCGGAACATTGCTCAGTAATTGGATCATATCTGGAGCTCTAGATTTCGGATTTAGGTCCATTTTATATGGATGGAAAGGTAAAACAAAGGCCTACAACTTTCATGGGAGCCCAAGATTTGAAAAGGTCGTTTTGAAGTCCAAATTGAAGGAACAACGAAGAAGTCCGAAGCTGTCCTGCAGCCCAAACACTATTTAGTGTTCAGCCCATATCTTGAGTTCTAGAAGTCCAAATGACCTCATCTTTTTTTTGTTGGAAAGCTGAGACAATTTCCTAGAACATTCCTGAGGATTCTAGGCAAATTATGATGTTAGCAATGACGTCTTGACCAGACAAGAAGATAAGGATTGTTATCAAGTCAAGATGTGGCCACCCACTCATCAATTAGTCAACAAATCAATAGTTCCAAATTTTGGCCTATAAAAGGAGGCACTTACCATGTATTGAGGCATCTTGGTGTTCAGATCAAGATCATGCTCTTGCTTTCTCTCTTTGTATTGCTTATGTCTTGCTTTCATTAATATCAAGTTTATGCACTTCATTTCCTTTCCTTTGTCTAGTCAACTTCTTTCTCATTTATGTTCTTGTCTTGCTCATTTATGTTTCTTTCTTTTATTATGTCCAGCTAAGTTAATTATGTCAAGGTGAAAAGGGTACACTAATGGTGTAAGAACAAGTATAATATAAACTTAACATGGACCTTAACGTTGGATACTAACATGTTTTATATTTGTTATCTTGTTCACTTTAATACTTTGCTTGTTAAATGGTTAATCTAGATTTATATTGTATAACACTTGGTACAACAAATACTTGGCACTTTCATAGCCCATACTGTATGGTTTAACCGACACCTGAGCTATGAAAGGAACTTGATTTGTTGTTAACATAAGTTATAATCATGAATGCCTGCCAACATTTACAAGTATTAGCTTTATTCGAATAAGATAATTAATGTAATCATGTTAACAATTTATAATCTGATTGGAACCTCCTTTATGTGTGGTTTCCAATTGAGTAATAAGAGTTTATATTATACTTGTTTGAAGTACCATTAGTGGATCCTCTAACCTTGACATTTGTTTTTATCATTGTTTAATCCTTACGTTAATCTTTCATCTCAAAGTTCTCATTAATTTCTTCATCTTCTGCTTTCATTATTATTATTATTATTATTATTTACATTCTGTTTATATTATATAATATATATATATATATTTGATCTTTTCATAAACTCAGTATATAGGCTGGAAACCTGTGACCCGATCTTTAGATCATTCTCAGGTATAATAACGCCACGTACTGAGTACAATAATAATTATTATTGTTATTGTTGTTGTTGTTGTTGTTGTTGTTGTCTTGTTATTTATAATTTATACAATTAACCTCTTTGTGGTTCGACCCCGGTTTTGCCGGGTTATTTATTACTTCGACACTCCTGCACTTGGGAAAAGACATCAAGCTTTTGGTCGTGTCAAGTTTTTGGCGCCGTTGCCGGGGAGGTAAATTCTTGTATAAATTATAATATTTATTTTATCTTCTCTTTTCATTTTTCATTTTATTTAACTTTTGTTTCTTTTTCTTCTCTTTTATTTTCTTCCTTTTAATTCTCTCACGTGCATGAGAGTTTGGTCACGTACATTAAGTGGTAGACTTTGTAGGGTATCCTCATCATTTTCAGGAAATATGGCCGAAGAAGATAATCAATCACTTCATAATGAGAATAATGAGAATAACCGTATGAGAACACTTAGAGACCATATGAATCCCACAAGAACAAGTGCACCCTCATGCATAGTTTTCCCTCCTGATGCATCTCATTTTAATTTTAAGCCAGGCATTATTCAACTCCTACCTTCTTTTCATGGTTTAGAACTAGAAAATCCATACTTGCATTTAAGGGAATTTGAGGAGGTTTGTAATACCTATAATGACTCAAATTGTAGCATGAACACCATTCGATTAAAGCTTTTTCCTTTTTCATTAAAAGATAAAGCTAAAACATGGCTACAAAATTTGAGACCAGGATCCATTCGTGCTTGGGATGATATGCAACAACAATTTTTAAAGAAGTTTTTTCCATCTCACAGAACAAACTCTTTCAAAAAACAAATCATCACTTTCACTCAAAAGCCAGGAGAAACATTTTACCAATGTTGGGATAGGTATCGAGATTTGCTTAATACTTGCCCACATCATGGTTTTGAAACATGGAGATTGGTTTCACATTTTTATGAAGTTTTAACACCTAGAGATAGGCAAATGGTTGAATTGATGTGCAATGGAACCTTTGAAGATAAAGACCCTAATGAAGCAATGGAGTACCTAGACTTGCTAGCCGAAAATGCTCAAAATTGGGACACCACAGGTACTTATGAGGCACCAGGTAAAACTCAACCTCATACATCCAGTGGAGGTATGCACAACCTTAGGGAAGATCATGATCTCCAAGCCAAGTTTGCATCTTTAGCTAGAAAAGTCGAGGCACTAGAATTGAAAAAGAGTGGTCAATTAAAATCGATTCAAGACATGGTGTGTCAAATCTGTGAAACAAATGAGCATGCAACCAATGATTGTCCAACTTTACCTTCTTTTAAGGAATGCCTCCATGAACAAGCCCATGCTCTAAACAGTTTCCAAAGGCCCAACCATAACCCATACTCACAAACGTATAACCTTGGTTGGAGAAATCACCCAAATTTCAGTTGGAAGAGTGATAGCAACAATGCACAAACTTCACATCCACCGTTTCAAGCACACTATAATTTCCAAAATTCTCATGGATATGCACCTCCTTATGCTCCACCTCCTAGAAGAAATTTTGAGGAAACATTGCATGCATTCATTGAAAAGAAGGAGACAATCAACACTCAACTTGCTCAAAGCATGACCGATTTTAAAGATGCTCTTGCAAAATTAACATCTGCTCTCAGTTTCCAAGAGAAAGGTAAGTTTCCTTCTCAACCACAGCAAAATCCAAAGGGGCAATACAATGCAAATGCAAGTAGTTCTGGAAGCCAACACATGGATCAAGTCAAATCAGTCATCACTCTTCGTAGTGGTAAGGTTATTGAAAAACCTATTCTTGAACCTTGTGAGAAAGATGATGAGTCTATCTCTGAGGGTAAGGAAGGGGTTGAACCTGAACATTGCAAAGAAAAGGCTGATTCCCCGCCAGCACTTCCGTTTCCTCATGCCATGATCAAACAAAGGAAAGTTAGTCACAACTCTGAAATCTTTGAAATTTTCAAACAGGTAAGGATCAATATACCTTTGTTGGATGCTATTAAACAGGTTCCTTCCTATGCTAAATTTTTGAAAGATCTATGCACTGTGAAGAGAAAATTGAATGTGAAAAAGAAAGCATTTTTAGCCGAACAAGTAAGTGCCATTCTTCAGAACAATAATGCTTTGAAATATAAAGACCCTGGTTGTCCTACAATTTCTTGCTTTATTGGAGAACATAAAATTGAAAGAGCCTTACTTGATCTTGGAGCTAGTGTGAATTTACTTCCATATTCAGTTTTTCAGAGTCTCAATCTAGGTGAGTTAAAACCAACCTCTGTAACTCTTTTACTCGCCGATAGATCTGTAAAAGTGCCTAGAGGAATAATTGAAGATGTGTTGGTACAAGTTGATAAATTCATTTATCCTGTGGATTTTGTTGTCTTGGACACGCAACCTGTTGAAGCATGTAATTCAATTCCTGTCATTTTAGGACGTCCATTTCTTGCCACTTCTAATGCATTGATTAATTGTAGGAATGGACTGATGAAGCTATCATTTGGAAACATGACATTGGAGATGAATATTTTCAACATTTACAAGCAACCTGGAGATGATAATGATTTACAGGAAGTGGACTTTATTGAAAAATTAGTTCATGATCAATTTCAAACCACTTCTAGTGAAACTGAGATTGATGAATCTGATGATTTGCAAATGGTCTACTTTCAGGAATCAAAGGCATGCAATTGGAGACCACAAATTGAAGAATTGCCACCATGATCAATTGAGCCCATACCTTCAAGTGTTCAACCACCAAAACCTGAATTGAAGCCGTTACCATTTAATCTCAAATACTCATTTTTGGGAGAAAATGAAACTTTTCCGGTAATAATCTCTTCCAAACTTAATGCGCATCAAGAAGGTAAGTTATTACAGACTCTAAAAATGCACAAAAATGCATTAGGATGGACCATAGCTGACATAAAAGGAATTAACCCTTTGATTTGCACACACAGGATTTATTTGGAGGAAAATGCTAAACCCTCTAGAGAAATGCAACGAAGGCTTAATCCTAATATGAAAGAAGTAGTGAAAAATGAAGTCATTAAGCTTCTAGATAATGGAATCATTTATCCTATTTCTGACAGCAAATGGGTAAGTCCTACCCAAGTTGTACCCAAAAAGTCTGGAGTCACTGTGATAACAAATGAGAAAAATGAGTTAATTCCAACTAGGACTGTTACGGGTTGGCGCATGTGCATTGACTATAGGAAACTTAATTCAATGACTAGAAAAGATCATTTCCCTTTACCTTTCATGGACCAAATCCTAGAAAGAGTTGCAGGTCATGAATTTTATTGTTTCCTAGATGGTTATTCAGGTTACAATCAAATTGAAATTGCATTGGAAGATCAAGAGAAGACTACTTTCACATGTCCATTTGGAACTTTTGCATATCGAAGGATGCCTTTTGGATTATGTAATGCACCAGCCACGTTTCAAAGATGCATGCTTAGCATATTCAGTGATATGGTTGAACGTTTTCTTGAAATTTTTATGCATGATTTTTCTGTTTTTGGTGATTCATTTGATGATTGTTTGACTAACTTAGAAAAGGTTTTGAGCAGGTGTGAAGAGAAGAATCTTGTACTGAATTGGGAAAAATGTCACTTTATGGTAACAAACGGCATTGTACTTGGTCACATTGTTTCATCGAAAGGAATTGAGGTTGATAAATCTAAAATCGAGTTAATTGCCAACTTACCAACACCAAAATCTGTTAAAGATGTTAGATCATTCTTAGGACATGCTGGTTTTTACAGAAGGTTCATCAAAGATTTTAGTGTAATATCTAAGCCCTTGAGTAACCTTCTAACAAAGGATAATATTTTTGAATGGACTGAACATTGTGAGGAAGCCTTTGTTAAACTTAAAAACTTGCTTACTTCTGCTCCTGTCATTCAACCTCCTGATTGGTCATTACCTTTTGAAATAATGTGTGACGCTAGTGATTATGCCGTGGGTGCTGTCTTGGGACAAAGGAAAGATAAGAAACCTTATGTGATTTACTATGCAAATAAAACTTTAAATAGTGCTCAAATGAATTACACCACCACTGAAAAAGAATTACTTGCAGTAGTATTTGCATGTGACAAGTTCAGATCTTATCTTGTTGGCTCACCTGTTGTTGTTTTTAGTGATCATGCAGCATTGAAATATCTTCTCTCTAAGAAAGATTCTAAGGCTAGATTGGTGCGGTGGATTTTGTTACTTCAAGAATTTGATATCACAATCAAAGACAAGAAAGGCACCGAAAATGTTGTCGCGGATCATTTGTCAAGATTGACAACCGATTCGAAATCTGACATTACACCAATCGATGACTACTTTCCTGATGAATCTTTATTTTCTATCTCTACGATGCCTTGGTTTGCTAATATTGTTAATTTTCTTGTTTCAGGACAATTGTCAGCTCATTGGAGTACCCAAGACAAAAGAAAGTTCTTGAACGAAGTGAAGAACTTTTATTGGGATGACCCTTATTTATTCAAATATTGTCCTGATCAAATATTTCGAAGATGCATTCCTGACAATGAGGTAAGTAGTGTCATTAAATTTTGTCATTCTGAGGCATGTGGGGGTCATTTCTCATCAAGAAAGACAGCTGCAAAAATCTTACAAAGTGGATTTTACTGGCCCACCATGTTCAAAGACTCACATGCATTCTGTAAGATTTGTGAAAATTGTCAAAAGTTGGGATCTATTTCGAAACGTCACATGATGCCTTTAAATCCTATTCTTGTCATTGAGATCTTTGACTATTGGGGTATAGATTTCATGGGTCCATTTCCTCCATCATTTGGTTTCTTGTACATATTGGTCGCAGTAGATTATGTTTCAAAATGGATAGAGGCAATTCCAAGTCGAACCAATGATCACAAAACAGTGATAAAGTTTTTGAAAGAAAACATTTTAAGTCGATTTGGAATCCCTCGAGCCATGATAAGTGACGGTGGAACACACTTTTGCAACAAGCCATTTGAGTCTTTAATGAAGAAATATGGAATCACACATAAAGTTGCCACCCCTTATCACCCTCAGACAAGTGGACAAGTAGAGCTTGCTAATAGGGAGATCAAACAGATCTTAGAGAAAACAGTGAACCCTAATAGGAAAGACTGGTCTTTAAGACTTAATGATGCACTTTGGGCTTATCGAACTGCTTATAAAACATCATTAGGTATGTCACCTTATAGACTAGTCTATGGAAAACCTTGTCACTTGCCTGTGGAAATTGAACATAAAGCTTATTGGGCTATTAAAGCTTTCAATTCAAGCCTTGATGATGCTAGTCAGCTGCGAAAATTGCAAATAAATGAGCTTGAGGAAATAAGAAATGATGCATATGACAATTCAAAAATTCATAAAGCAAGAATTAAAGAGTTTCATGACAAGAAAATACTGAGAAAAACATTCAATGTTGGTCAAAAAGTCTTGCTTTATAATTCTCGACTCCATTTATTTCCTGGAAAACTAAGATCAAGATGGAGCGGTCCTTTTATTGTGAAACATGTGTATCCATATGGGGCCTGTGATATTGAGAATCCAAAGAATGGCAATGTTTTCAAGGTAAATGGGCATCGTTTGAAAGTTTATTTTGACAATTTTTCGGTTGAAAATGACTCTATTGAATTGAGTGATCCTGTATATAAAGATTGATTCTTTTTCTCACATTGTTTTGTGTTTTGTTGTATCTATTGTTTTGCTAGTCTCTCTTTCACCCCGGTCAAATGGCGGATAACGGTACTCCGTGACTTAAGTCGGTTCTTTCAGTTTCCCAAATAACTGATATCTGTATATATTTGTAAAATTCTTAGCTCTTTCTCCCTTCTTTGAATCTCTTCTCTAATTGTCTTTTGAAAATGGACACCACTCTTGAAAAGTTGAAAAGGTATTTTCCCGCTTTGCCTCCAAATGCGATTAATAAAATTTACCGTGCTAGGTGTGCAAGATTGAGGTTATTAATGAATCATGAAATTCCTGAAGATATTCGCTGGCTAATTGAAGCAAAGGTCCGCTTATCAGGTGAGTCCTCCAATTCTTTCATTTCACATATGCCTGGAACAGGTAAAAGCACTTTTGCAAAGAAACGTCGTGCAAAACGACTGAAAGTCTGCACAAATGTGCCAGATGGACTTGTAATGCGACATGTCGTTCTTTAGGAATGGTATCTGTAAACCGTGAAGATAAGATACAATTCATTAAGGATGGCCTGAGTAAGGGGTCTTTAGATAATCTTTTGTTGACCCTTGAGATGCATCCTAGTGGAGATGTGCATCGTGTAATTCATGATTTATGGCCACAATTCCATAAAGAACATGATCGACTTAGTCTTGGGAATCTGACTAAAAAAGACCCTGTTTGCCAGTTTTTAAGAAAACTGGATGGGAAGCCTATCCCCGACCCATAGAGGGCGTTTAAGCCGTTCTTGGATGTAAAACCAAGGGAAGATGTGAGCCACAATCACAACTACCTGTACATACATGCTTTTTCAAAATAAATAATTAATAAAGAGAGAGAGAGAGAGAGAGTTTGTAAGACTACAGCTGACCTACATATAGGTGGTATAATTGCATTTTCACTTTTTCATCTATAAATTCTTCTCTTCCTTCCCTTCATTTCTACTCATCCCATATATTCATCAAATATAGAAGTGTGTAGAAATGGCAAGTTCCTCAAGTCATCAGATAAGAAATATTTGTGTTTTCGGTGGATCCAGTTCTGGGAAAGAAAAAGAGTTTTTAGAATCAGCAAATCATCTTGGTCGGGTACTAGCTGAGAGAAAGATTCATTTAGTGTATGGGGGAGGCAGCCTTGGGTTAATGGGAGGTGTGTCAATGGCTGCATTTTTAGGAGGCAGTCAAGTTTTGGGGGTTGTCCCCAAAGCTTTAGCAACTGGGGACATCATTGGAAAAACAATTGGAGAGGAACTACAGGTCCCAACAATGTCTGACCGACTGAATACCATGTTTAGCCATGCTGATGCCTTCATTGCCTTACCAGGTGGTTTGGGCA
The DNA here is from genome assembly GCA_033617975.1 of Populus alba x Populus glandulosa. Lineage (NCBI taxonomy): Eukaryota > Viridiplantae > Streptophyta > Magnoliopsida > Malpighiales > Salicaceae > Populus > Populus alba x Populus glandulosa. The sequence continues at coordinate 14,868,677 of CM066157.1, forward strand.
CATTGGAAGAAATCTTTCATATTTCATCTTGGGCCCAACTGCACATTCACCATAAACCTATAGGTTTGTTAAATGTTAATGGTTTTTATGATAAGTTGCTGTCTTTCCTTGATCAAGCTGTGGAACAGGAATTTCTAACATCTTCGGCACGACAAATCATAATCTCTGCTGCTACTACTGAACAATTGATTGACCAACTACAATCTTTCATCCCTGTCATTGATCCCTGCATGAGTCGCCTAGATTGGTCAACTAAGGACAGCCGTAAAAAGCTTAGATTAGATTTGAGCCTTCATCTGTGAAACCTTGTGTCTTTTGGTTTTATTAATAGCATATTATTTTGTTTTGTTACTTCTTATGTTTGTTTAAGTGTGTTTCAGGTTTGTCATTGTTCGATGTTTCAGGTGATGTCTTCTATACTCTATCTTTCTACCTTCGAACATTGAGGACAATGTCTCGTTTTGGTTGGGGGGAGAGGGTAGTAGTTTAAAAAAAAAAAATACTAACTTACTAACTGTTTTTGCTATTATTAAAACCATTTGACAAAATTGTTATTAGGATGGCAGAGTATGGAATCAATTTTATTGACTCTAGAGACGCATCTTAGTAAGTTTCATTACCAAGGTCTATCATAATACTTCTTGAAATATTCAGGTTTACAAACTCTCACATTGTTATCACTTGATTCTGCTCCTATACTCATTTAACAAGTATTATTAAACCTTCATTTTCACACACACACTTTAACATATGATTGTGGGTTGCACATTGGATTATTACATTAATTATGTTCTTTTGTTGAAGGTAACAACTAAGGGAAAAGGATAGTATATAATTTGCAAAAAAAAAAAAAGAAGAAGAAAAAAAATAGTATTGATGATAATAAAACGTGGATAAGTTTGGTTTCGTAGCCTCCCTAACCTAAGCAATTAAGCCCGAAGGGGTGTTTTAACACCTAATACCCTAAAGTCAACTGACTTGGGAGCTATTGGCCCAAAGCTTGTTACATGGGTTAAGGAGAAAAGCTTAAGGGAATCAAACATTGCACTATCTACGTATCAGTATCTGCAACCCGAGTTGTTAAGCTCGTAGGGGTGTCTCAACACCTAATGCCCTAAGATCAACTGGTCTGGGAGTCATTAGCCTAAACCTCGTTACATGGGTTAAAGATACATTGTGTTTTAAGTTGTATGTGTATATAAATAAAAAGAAAAAAAAAGAAAAAAAAGAAAAAAATAATAATCCCAACCCAAGGAAGTTCACCTTAAACATTTGAACATAATATTGTTTTCTTCCAACAAAAGCCCCATCATCTATGTTTTCATTGAGCACACAAAAAGAAGGTTTATTAATATCTTGTTTACGAAGTATGAAGCAGGAATATAAATTTAATGAGAGTTTGTTTATCTGGATAGATTAATGGAAGTTGAATGATGAATGCCTTGCTTTGTGGAACTTGCAAATTGTTTCTCTATTTTAACGCTTTAGATTACTAGGGACTAGTAATAAGCTGGTTGGGGGGTGTGATTAGTACTTAAAAGTGCATGTTTATCAAGGTTTTATATCATCATTTTGCACTTGAAGTATCAATAACTCCTTAACTAAAGCATGTTTTATAATAACAAGTTTGATACTATAAGATACCTTAATTTATGGTAAATGCTCATCTTATATGCAGGTCTATCACATAAATAAAAGAATTGATTGATGAGTTTAAGTATTGAAAGTGAAAGGACAAAGAGATGGCCAAACTTAGAAAAGAGATGTCGGTGCATTCCAAACCGGAACATTGCTCAGTAATTGGATCATATCTGGAGTTCTAGATTTCGGATTTAGGTCTATTTTATATGGATGGAAAGGTAAAACAAAGGCCTACAACTTTCATGAGGAGCCCAAGATTTGAAAAGGTCGTTTTGATGTCCAAATTGAAGGAACAACGAAGAAGTCCAAAGGTGTCCTGCAGCCCAAACACTATTTAGTGTTCAGCCCATATCTTGAGTTCTAGAAGTCCAAATGACCTCATCTTTTTTTTGTTGGAAAGCTGAGACAATTTCCTAGAACATTCTTGAGGATTCTGGGCAAATTATGATGTTAGCAATGACGTCTTGACCAGACAAGAAGATAAGGATTGTTATCAAGTCAAGATGTGGCCACCCACTCATCAATTAGTCAACAAATCAATAGTTCCAAATTTTGGCCTATAAAAGGAGGCACTTACCATGTATTGAGGCATCTTGGTGTTCAGATCAAGATCATGCTCTTGCTTTCTCTCTTTGTATTGCTTATGTCTTGCTTTCATTAATATCAAGTTTATGCACTTCATTTCCTTTCCTTTGTCTAGTTAACTTCTTTCTCATTTATGTTCTTGTCTTGCTCATTTATGTTTCTTTCTTTTATTATGTCCAGCTAAGTTAATTATGTCAAGGTGAAAAGGGTACACTAATGGTGTAAGAACAAGTATAATATAAACTTAACATGGACCTTAACGTTGGATACTAACATGTTTTATATTTGTTATCTTGTTCACTTTAATACTTTGCTTGTTAAATGGTTAATCTAGATTTATATTGTATAACACTTGGTACAACAAATACTTGGCACTTTCATAGCCCATACTGTATGGTTTAACCGACACCTGAGCTATGAAAGGAACTTGATTTGTTGTTAACATAAGTTATAATCATGAATGCCTGCCAACATTTACAAGTATTAGCTTTATTCGAATAAGATAATTAATGTAATCATGTTAACAATTTATAATCTGATTGGAACCTCCTTTATGTGTGGTTTCCAATTGAGTAATAAGAGTTTATATTATACTTGTTTGAAGTACCATTAGTGGATCCTCTAACCTTGACATTTGTTTTTATCATTGTTTAATCCTTACGTTAATCTTTGATCTCAAAGTTCTCATTAATTTCTTCATCTTCTGCTTTCATTATTATTATTATTATTATTATTTACATTCTATTTATATTATATAATATATATATATATTTGATCTTTTCATAAACTCAGTATATAGGCTGGAAACCTGTGACCCGATCTTTAGATCATTCTCAGGTATAACAACGCCACGTACTGAGTACAATAATAATTATTATTGTTATTCTTGTTGTTGTTGTTGTTGTTGTTGTTGTTATTGTCTTGTTATTTATAATTTATACAATTAACCTCTCTGTGGTTCGACCCCGGTCTTGCCGGGTTATTTATTACTTCGACACTCCTGCACTTGGGAAAAGACATCAAGCTTTTGGTCGTGGCAGATACCCCGGTTGCCGAAATTCAGTTGCCTTTGAATTTCGGTTGATCCCTCTTGAGCATGTATGCTTCTGCTACTTGTTATACATTAGACTTTCTTCTGCAAACGGTGAAACGCTTTGACTCGGTGAGTTTCGCGGCATTCCTCCTTCGATGCCCCGGTTGCTGAAATTCAATTGCCTTTGAATTTCGGGTGATCCCTCTTGAGCATGTATGCTTCTGCTACTTGTTCTACATCAGACTTCTTCCGCAAACGGCGAAACGCTTTGACTGGGTGAGTTTCCCGGCATTCCGAATTCGATGCCCCGGTTTCCAAAATTCAGCTGCCTTTGAATTTCGGGTGATCCCTCTTGAGCATGTATGCTTCTGCTACTTGTTCTACATCAGACTTTCTTCCGCAAACGGGGAAACGCTTTGAGTCGGTGAGTTTCGCGGCATTCCGACTTCCATGCCCCGGTTGCCGAAATTAAGTTGCGTTTGAATTTCGGGTGATCCCTCTTCAGCATGTATGCTTCTGCTACTTGTTCTACATCAGACTTTCTTCTGCAAACGGCGAAACGCTTTGACTCGGAGAGTTTCACGGCATTCCGACTTCGATGCCCCGGTTTCCGAAATTCAGTTGTGTTTGAATTTCGGGTGATCCCTCTTGAGCATGTATGCTTCTGCTACTTGTTCTACATCAGAGTTCTTCTCACAAATGATGAAACACTTTGACTCTGTGAGTTTCGTGGCATTCCGCCTTCGATGCCCCAGTTACCGAAATTTAGTTGCGTTTGAATTTCGTGTCATCCCTCTTGAGCTTGTATGTTCTGTTACTTGTTGTACATTAGACTTTCTTCCGCAAAGGGTGAAACGCTTTGACTTGGTGAGCTTCGCGGCATTCCGACTTCTATGCCACGGTTGCCGAAATTCAGTTGCCTTTGAAATTCCGGTGATCCCTCTTGAGCATGTATGCTTCTGCTACTTGTTCTACATCAGACTTCTTCCGCAAACGGCGAAACGCTTTGACTCGGTGAGTTTCGCGGCATTCCGACTTCGATGCCACGAATGCCGAAATTCAATTGCCTTTGAATTTCGGGTCATCCCTCTTGAGCATGTATGCTTCTGCTACTTGTTCTACATCAGACTTTCTTCTGCAAACGGCGAAACACTTTGACTCGGAGACTTTCGCGGGATTCCGACTTCGATGCCTCGGTTTCTGAAATTCAGTTGCGTTTGAATTTCGTGTGATCCCTCTTGAGCAAGTATGCTTCTGCTACTTGTTTTACATTAGACTTTCTCCGCAAACTGCGAAACGCTTTGACTCGGTGAGTTTCGTGGCATTCCGAATTCGATGCCCCGGTTGCCGAAATTCAGTTGCCTTTGAATTTCGGGTCATCCCTCTTGAGCATGTATGCTTCTGCTACTTGTTCTACATCAGACTTTCTTCCGCAAACGGCGAAACGCTTTGACTCGGTGTGTTTCGCGGCATTCCGACTTCGATGCCCTGGTTGCCGAAATTCAGTTGCCTTTGAATTTCGGGTGATCCCTCTTGAGCATGTTTGCTTCTGCTACTTGTTCTACATCAGACTTTCTTCCGCAAACGGCGAAACGCTTTGACTCGGTGAGTTTCGCGGCATTCCGACTTCGATGCCACGGTTGCCAAAATTCAGTTGCCTTTGTATTTCGGGTGATCTCTCTTGAGCATGTATGCTTCTGCTATTTGTTATACATCAGACTTTCTTCCGCAAATGGGGAAACGCTTTGACTCGGTGAGTTTCGCGGCATTCCGAATTCGATGCCCCGGTTGTCGACATTCAGTTGCCTTTGAATTTCGGGTCACCCCTCTTGAGCATGTATGCTTCTGCTACTTGTTCTACATCAGACTTCTTCCACAAACGGCGAAACGCTTTGAATCGGTGAGTTTCGCGGCATTCCGCCTTCGATGCCCTGGTTGCCGAAATTCAGTTGCCTTTGAATTTCGGGTGATCCCTCTTGAGCATGTATGCTTCTGCTACTTGTTCTACATCAGACTTCTTCCGCAAACGGCGAAACACTTTGACCCGTTGAGTTTCACGGCATTCCACCTTCGATGCCCCAGTTCCCGAAATTCAGTTGCCTTTGAATTTCGGGTGATCCCTCTTGAGCATGTATGCTTCTGCTACTTGTTATACATCAGACTTTCTTCCGCAAATGGTGAAACGCTTTGACTCGGTGAGTTTCGCGGCATTCCGAATTCGATGCCACAGTTGCCGAAATTCAGTTGCCTTTGAATTTCGTGTGATCCCTCTTGAGCATGTATGCTTCTGCTACTTGTTCTACATCAGACTTTCTTCCGCAAACGGCGAAATGCTTTGACTCGGTGAGGTTCACGGCATTCCGCCTTCGATGCCCTGGTTGCGGAAATTCAGTTGCCTTTTAATTTCGGGTGATCCCTCTTGAGCATGTATGCTTCTGCTACTTGTTCTACATCAGACTTCTTCCGCAAACGGCAAAACGCTTTGACACGGTGAGTTTCACGACATTCCCACTTCGATGCCCCGGTTGCCGACATTCAGTTGCCTTTGAATTTCGGGTGATCCCTCTTGAGCATGTATGCTTCTGCTACTTGTTATACATCAGACTTTCTTCCGCAAACGGGGAAACGCTTTGACTCCGTGAGTTTCGCGGCATTCCGCTTTCAATGCCCCGGTTGCCGAAATTCAGTTGCCTTTGAATTTCGGGTCATCCCTCTTGAGCATGTATGCTTCTGCTACTTGTTCTACATCAGACTTATTCCTCAAACGGCGAAACGCTTTGACTCGGTAAGTTTCGCGGCATTCCAACTTCGATGCCACGGTTGCTCAAATTCAGTTGCCTTTGAATTTCGGGTGATCCATCTTGAGCATGTATGCTTCTGCTACTTGTTCTACATACAGACTTTCTTCCGCAAACGGCGAAATGCTTTGACTCGGTGAGTTTTGCGGAATTTCGACTTCGATGCACCGTTGCTGAAATTTAATTGCCTTTCAATTTCGGGTGATCCATCTTGAGCATGTATGCTTCTGCTACTTGTTCTACATCAGACTTCTTCCGCAAACGGCGAAACACTTTGACTCGGTGAGTTTCGCGGTATTCCGACTTCGATGCCCCGGTTGCCGAAATTCAGTTGCCTTTGAATTTCGGGTGATCCCTCTTTAGCATGTATGCTTCTGCTACTTGTTCTACATCAGACTTTCTTCCGCAAATGGCTAAACGCTTTGACTCTGTCAGTTTCACGGCATTCCGACTTCGATGCCCCGGTTGCCGAGATTCAGTTGCCTTTGAAATTCGGGTGATCCCTCTTGAGCATGTATGCTTCTGCTACTTGTTATACATCAGACATTCTTCCGTAAACGGTGAAACGCTTTGACTCGGTGAGTTTCGCGGCATTTCGACTTCGATGCCATGGTTGCCGAAATTCAATTGCCTTTGAAATTCGGGTGATCCCTCTTGAGCATGTATGCTTCTGCTACTTGTTCTACATCAGACTTCTTCCGTAAACGGCGAAACGCTTTGACTCGGTGAGTTTCGCGGCATTCCAACTTCGATGCCACGGTTGCCGAAATTCAATTGCCTTTGAATTTCGGGTCATCCCTCTTGAGCATGTACGCTTCTGCTACTTGTTCTACATCAGACTTTCTTCTGCAAACGGCGAAACGCTTTGACTCCGAGAGTTTCGCGGCATTCCGACTTCGATGCCTTGGTTTCTGAAATGCAGTTGCGTTTGAATTTCTTGTGGTCCCTCTTGAGCAAGTATGCTTCTGCTACTTGTTTTACATTAGACTTTCTCCACAAACTACGAAACGCTTTGACTCGGTGAGTTTCGCGGCATTCCGAATTCGATGCCCCGGTTGCCAAAATTCAGTTACCTTTGAATTTCGGGTCATCCCTCTTGAGCATGTATGCTTCTGCTACTTGTTCTACATCAGACTTTCTTCCGCAAACGGCGAAACGCTTTGACTCGGTGTGTTTCGCGGCATTCCGACTTCGATGCCCCGGTTGCCGAAATTCAGTTGCCTATGAATTTCGGGTGATCCCTCTTGAGCATGTATGCTTCTGCTACTTGTTCTACATCAGACTTTCTTCCGCAAACGGCGAAACGCTTTGACTCAGTGTGTTTCGCGGCATTCCGACTTTGATGCCCCCGTTGCCGAAATTCAGTTGCCTTTGAATTTCGGGTGATCCCTCTTGAGCATGTATGATTCTGCTACTTGTTATACATCAGACTTTCTTCCGCAAAAGGTGAAATGCTTTGACTCGGTGAGTTTCGCAGCATTCCGAATTCGATGCCACGGTTACCGAAATGCAGTTTCCTTTGAATTTTGTGTGATCCCTCTTGAGCATGTATGCTTCTGCAACTTGTTCTACATCAGACTTTCTTCCACAAACGGCGAAAGGCTTTGACTTGGTGAGTTTCGCGGCAATCCGCCTTCGATGCCCTGGTTGCCAAAATTCAGTTGCCTTTGAATTTCGGGTGATCCCACTTGAGCATGTATGCTTCTTCTACTTGTTCTACATCAGACTTCTTCCGCAAACGGCGAAACGCTTTGACTCGGTGAGTTTCTCGACATTCCGCCTTCGATGCCCCTGTTGCCGAAATTCAGTTGCCTTTGAATTTCGGGTGATCCCTCTTAAGCATGTATGCTTCTGCTACTTGGTATACATCAGACTTTCTTCCGCAAACGGTGAAACGCTTTGACTCAGTGAGTTTCTCTACATTCCGAATTCGATGCCCCGGTTGCCGACATTCAGTTGCCTTCGAATTTCGGGTGACCCCTCTTGAGCATGTATGCTTCTGCTACTTGTTCTCCGTCAGACTTCTTCCGCAAACGGCGAAACGCTTTGACGTGGTGAGTTTTACAACATTCCGACTTCTATGCCCCGGTTGCCGACATTCAGTTGCCTTTGAATTTCGGGTGATCTCTCTTGAGCATGTATGCTTCTGCTACTTGTTATACATCAGACTCCCTTCCGCAAACAGTGAAACGCTTTGACTCGATGAATTTCGCAGCATTCCGCCTTTGATGCCCCGGCTACCGAAACTCAGTTGCCTTTGAATTTAGGGTGATCCCTCTTGAGCATGTGTGCTTCTGCTACTTGTTCTACATCAGACATTCTTCCGCAAACGGCGAAACGCTTTGACTCTGCCAGTTTCACGACATTCCGACATCGATGCCCCGGTTGCCGACATTCAGTTGCCTTTGAATTTTGGGTGATCCCTCTTGAGCATGTATGCTTGTACTACTTGTCATACATCAGACTTTCTTCCGCAAAAGGTGAAACGCTTTGACTCGGTGAGTTTCGCAGCATTCCGAATTCGATGCCATGGTTGCCGAAATGCAGTTGCCTTTAAATTTCGTGTGATCCCTCGTGAGCATGTATGCTTCTGCTACTTGTTCTACATCAGACTTTCTTCCGCAAATGGCGAACCACTTTGAGTCGGTGAGTTTCGCGGCATTCCGACTTTGATGCCCCGGTTGCCGAAATTCAGTTGCCTTTGAATTTCGGGTGATCCCTCTTTAGCATGTATGCTTCTGCTACTTGTTCTACATCAGACTTTCTTCCGCAAACGGCTAAACGCTTTGACTCTGTCAGTTTCACGGCATTCTGACTTCGATGCCCCGGTTGCCGACATTTAGTTGCCTTTGAATTTCGGGTGACCCCTCTTGAGCATGTACACTTCTGCTACTTGTTCTACATCAGAGTTCTTCCGCAAACGGCGAAACGCTTTGACTCGGTGACTTTCGCGGCATTCCGAATTCGATGCCACGGTTACCGAATTTCAGTTGCCTTTGAATTTCGTGTGATCCCTCTTGAGCATGTATGCTTCTGCTACTTGTTCTACATCAGACTTTCTTCCGCAAACGGCGAAACGCTTTGACTCGGTAAGTTTCGCGGCATTCCAACTTCGATGCCACGGTTGCTGAAATTTAGTTGCCTTTCAATTTCGGGTGATCCATCTTGAGCATGTATGCTTCTGCTACTTGTTCTACATCAGACTTCTTCCGCAAACGGCGAAACACTTTGAATCGGTGAGTTTCGCGGCATTCCGACTTCGATGCCAAGGTTGCCGAAATTCAGTTGCCTTTGAATTTCGGGTGATCCCTCTTGAGCATGTATGCTTCTTCTACTTGTTCTACATCAGACTTCTTCCGCAAACGGCGAAATGCTTTGACTCGGTGAGTTTCGCAGCATTCCGAATTCGATGCCACGGTTGCCGAAATGCAGTTGCCTTTGAATTTCGTGTGATCCCTCTTGAGCATGTATGCTTCTGCAACTTGTTCTACATCAGAGTTTCTTCCACAAACGGCGAAAGGCTTTGACTCGGTGAGTTTCGCGGCAATCCGCCTTCGATGCCCTGGTTGCCAAAATTCAGTTGCCTTTGAATTTCGGGTGATCGCACTTGAGCATGTATGCTTCTTCTACTTGTTCTACATCAGACTTCTTCCGCAAACGGCGAAACGCTTTGACCCGGTGAGTTTCTCGACATTCCGCCTTCGATGCCCCTGTTGCCGAAATTCAGTTGCCTTTGAATTTCGGGTGATCCCTCTTAAGCATGTATGCTTCTGCTACTTGGTATACATCAGACTTTCTTCCGCAAACGGTGAAACGCTTTGACTCAGTGAGTTTCGCTACCTTCCGAATTCGATGCCCCGGTTGCCGACATTCAGTTGCCTTTGAATTTAGGGTGACCCCTCTTGAGCATGTATGCTTCTGCTACTTGTTCTCCGTCAGACTTCTTCCGCAAACGGCGAAACGCTTTGACGTGGTGAGTTTTACAACATTCCAACTTCTAGGCCCTGGTTGCCGACATTTAGTTGCCTTTTAATTTCGGGTGATCCCTCTTGAGCATGTATGCTTCTGCTACTTGTTCTACATCAGACTTCTTCCGCAAACGGCGAAACGCTTTGACCCGGTGAGTTTACCGACATTCCGACTTCGAAGCCCCGGTTGCCGACATTCAGTTGCCTTTGAATTTCGGGTGATCTCTCTTGAGCATGTATGCTTCTGCTACTTGTTATACATCAGACTCCCTTCCGCAAACAGTGAACGCTTTGACTCTGCCAGTTTCACGACATTCCGACATCGATGCCCCGGTTGCCGACATTCAGTTGCCTTTGAATTTTGGGGGATCCCTCTTGAGCATGTATGCTTCTGCTACTTGTTATACATCAGACTTTCTTCCGCAAAAGGTGAAATGCTTTGACTCGGTGAGTTTCGCAGCATTCCGAATTCGATGCCACGGTTGCCGAAATGCAGTTGCCTTTGAATTTCGTGTGATCCCTCTTGAGCATGTATGCTTCTGCTACTTGTTCTACATCAGAGTTTCTTCCACAAACGGCGAAAGGCTTTGACTCGGTGAGTTTCGCGGCAATCCGCCTTCGATGCCCTGGTTGCCGAAATTCAGTTGCCTTTGAATTTCGGGTGATCCCACTTGAGCATGTATGCTTCTTCTACTTTTATACATCAGACTTTCTTCCGCAAAAGGTGAAATGCTTTGACTCGGTGAGTTTCGCAGCATTCCGAATTCAATGCCACGGTTGCCGAAATGCAGTTGCCTTTCAATTTCGTGTGATCCCTCTTGAGCATGTATGCTTCTGCTGCTTGTTCTACATCAGACTTTCTTCCACAAAAGGCGAAACGCTTTGACTCGGTGAGTTTCGCGGCAATCCGCCTTCGATGCCCTGGTTTCCGAAATTCAGTTGCCTTTGAATTTCGGGTGATCCCACTTGAGCATGTATGCTTCTTCTACTTGTTCTACATCAGACTTCTTCCGCAAACGGCGAAACACTTTGACCCGGTGAGTTTCTAGACATTCCACCTTCGATACCCCGGTTGCCGAAATTCAGTTGCCTTTAAATTTCGGGTGACCCCTCTTGAGCATGTATGCTTCTGCTACTTGTTCTCCGTCAGACTTCTTCCGCAAATGGCGAAACGCTTTGACCTGGTGAGTTTTACGACATTCCGACTTCTATGCCCCGGTTGCCGACATTCAGTTGCCTTTTAATTTCGGGTGATCCCTCTTGAGCATGTATGCTTCTGCTACTTGTTCTACATCAGACTTCTTCCGCAAACGGCGGAACGCTTTGACCCGGTGAGTTTCCCGACTTTCCGACTTCGAAGCCCCGGTTGCCGACATTCAGTTGCCTTTGAATTTCGGGTGATCCCTCTTGAGCATGTATGCTTCTGCTACTTGTTATACATCAGACTCTCTTCCGCAAACAGTGAAACGCTTTGACTCGATGAATTTCGCGGCATTCCGCCTTCGATGCCCCGGTTGCCGAAACTCAGTTGCCTTTGAATTTCGGGTGATCCCTCTTGAGCATGTATGCTTCTGCTACTTGTTCTACATCAGACTTTCTTTCGTAAACGGCGAAACGCTTTGACTCTGTCAGTTTCACGACATTCCGACATCGATGCCCCGGTTGCCGACATTCAGTTGCCTTTGAATTTCGGGTGATCCCTCTTGAGCATGTATGCTTCTGCTACTTGTTATACATCAGACTTTCTTCCGCAAAAGGTGAAACGCTTTGACTCGGTGAGTTTCGCAGCATTCCGAATTCGATTCCACGGTTGCTGAAATGCAGTTGCCTTTGAATTTCGTGTGATCCCTCTTGAGCATGTATGCTTCTGCTACTTGTTCTACATCAGACTTTCTTCCACAAACGGGCGAAACGCTTTGACTCGGTGAGTTTCGCGGCAATCCGCCTTCGATGCCCTGGTTGCCGAAATTCAGTTGCCTTTGAATTTCGGGTGATCCCACTTGAGCATGTATGCTTCTTCTACTTGTTCTACATCAGACTTCTTCCGCAAACGGTGAAACGCTTTGACCCATTGAGTTTCTCCACATTCTGACTTCGATGCCCCGGTTGCCGACATTCAGTTGCCTTTGAATTTCGGGTGATCCCTCTTGAGCATGTATGCTTCTGCTACTCTTTCTACATCACACTTCTTCCGCAAACGGCGAAATGCTTTGACTCGATGAGTTTCACGGCATTCCGACTTCGATGCCCCGGTTGCCGAAATTCACCTGCCTTTGAATTCCGGGTGATCCCTCTTGAGCATGTATGCTTCTGCTACTTGTTCTACATCAGACTTCTTCCACCAACGGCGAAACGTTTTGACTTGGTGAGTTTCACGACATTTTGAATTCGATGCCCCGGTTGCTGAAATTCAGTTGGCTTTGAATTTCGTGTGATCCCTTTTGAGCATGTATGCTTCTACTACTTGTTCTACATCAGACATCTTTCGCAAACGGCGAAAAGCTTTCACTCGGTGAGTTCCCGGCATTCCAATTTCGATGCCCCGGTTGCCGAAATTCACCTGCCTTTGAATTTCGGGTGATCCCTCTTGAGCATGAATGCTTCTACTACTTGTTCTACATCAAACTTCTTCCGCAAACGGCGAAACACTTTGACTCGGTGAGTTTCGCGGCATTCCGCCTTCGATGCCCGGGTTGCCGAAATTCAGTTGCCTTTGAATTTCGGATGATCCCTCTTGAGCATGTATGCTTCTGCTACTTGTTATACATCAGACTCTCTTCCGCAAACGGGGAAACGCTTTGACTCGATGAGTTTCGCGGCATTCCGCCTTCGATGCCCCGGTTGCCGAAATTCAGTTGCCTTTGAATTTCGGGTGATCCCTCTTGAGCATGTATGCTTCTGCTACTTGTTCTACATCAGACTTTCTTCCGCAAACGGCTAAACGCTTTGACTCTGTCAGTTTCACGGCATTCCGACATCGATGCCCCGGTTGCCGAGATTCAGTTGCCTTTGAAATTCGGGTGATCCGTCTTGAGCATGTATGCTTCTTCTACTTGTTATACATCAGACTTTCTTCCACAAACGGTGAAACGCTTTGACTTAGTGAGTTTCGCGGCATTTCGAATTCGATGCCCCGGTTGCCGACATTTAGTTGCCTTTGAATTTCGGGTGACCCCTCTTGAGCATGTACACTTCTGCTACTTGTTCTACATCAGAGTTCTTCCGCAAACGGCGAAACGCTTTGACTCGGTGAGTTTCGCGGCATTCCGCCTTCGATGCCCCGGTTGCCGAAATTCAGTTGCCTTTGAATTTCAGGTGATCCCTCTTGAGCATGTATGTATCTGCTACTTGTTCTACATCAGACTTCTTCCGCAAACGGCGAAACGCTTTGACCCGGTGAGTTTCACGGCATTCCGCCTTCGATGCCCCGGTTGTCGAAATTCAGTTGCCTTTGAATTTCGTGTGATCCCTCTTAAGCATGTATGATTCTACTACTTGTTCAACATCAGACTTTCTTCCGCAAACGGCGAAGCGCTTTGACTCTGTCAGTTTCACGACATTCCGACATCGATGCCCCGGTTGCCGACATTCAGTTGCCTTTCAATTTCGGGTGATCCCTCTTGAGCATGTATGCTTCTGCTACTTGTTATACATCAGTCTTTCTTCCGGAAAAGGTGAAATGCTTTGACTCGGTGAGTTTCGCAGCATTCCGAATTCGATGCCACGGTTGCCGAAATGCAGTTGCCTTTGAATTTCGTGTGATCCCTCTTGAGCATGTATGCTTCTGCTACTTGTTCTACATCAGACTTTCTTCCACAAACGGCGAAACGCTTTGACTCGGTGTGTTTCGCGGCAATCCGCCTTCGATGCCCTGGTTGCCGAAATTCAGTTGCCTTTGAATTTCGGGTGATCCCACTTGAGCATGTATGCTTCTTCTACTTGTTCTACATCAGACTTCTTCCGCAAACGGCGAAACGCTTTGACTCGTTGAGTTTCATGACATTCCGCCTTCGATGCCCCGGTTGCCGAAATTCAGTTGCCTTTGAATTTCGGGTGATCCCTCTTGAGCATGTATGCTTCTGCTACTTGTTCTACATCAGACTTTCTTCCGCAAACGGCTAAACGCTTTGACTCTGTCAGTTTCACGGCATTCCGACATCGATGCCATGGTTGCCGAGATTCAGTTGCCTTTGAAATTCGGGTGATCCGTCTTGAGCATGTATGCTTCTTCTACTTGTTATACATCAGACTTTCTTCCACAAACGGTGAAACGCTTTGACTCAGTATGTTTCGCGGTATTTCAAATTCGATGCCCCGGTTGCCGACATTTAGTTGCCTTTGAATTTCGGGTGACCCCTCTTGAGCATGTACACTTCTACTACTTGTTCTACATCAGAGTTCTTCCGCAAACGGCGAAACGCTTTGACGCGGTGAGTTTCGCGGCATTCCGCCTTCTATGCCCCGGTTGCCGAAATTCAGTTGCCTTTGAATTTCGGGTGATCCCTCTTGAGCATGTATGTATCTGCTATTTGTTCTACATCAGAGTTCTTCCGCAAACGGCGAAACGCTTTGACTCGGTGAGTTTCGCGGCAATCCGCCTTCGATGCCCTGGTTGTCGAAATTCAGTTGCCTTTGAATTTCGGGTGATCCCACTTGAGCATGTATGCTTCTTCTACTTGTTCTACATCAGACTTCTTCCGCAAACGGCGAAACGCTTTGACTCGTTGAGTTTCATGACATTCCGCCTTCAATGCCCCGGTTGCCGAAATTCAGTTGCCTTTGAATTTCGGGTGATCCCTCTTGAGCATGTATGCTTCTACTACTTGTTCTACATCAGACTTTCTTCCGCAAACGGCTAAACGCTTTGACTCTGTCAGTTTCACGGCATTCCGACATCGATGCCCCGGTTGCCGAGATTCAGTTGCCTTTGAAATTCGGGTGATCCGTCTTGAGCATGTATGCTTCTTCTACTTGTTATACATCAGACTTTCTTCCACAAACGGTGAAACGCTTTGACTCAATGAGTTTCGCGGCATTTCGAATTCGATGCCCCGGATGCCGACATTTAGTTGCCTTTGAATTTCGGGTGACCCCTCTTGAGCATGTACACTTCTGCTACTTGTTCTACATCAGAGTTCTTCCGCAAACGGCGAAACGCTTTGACTCGGTGAGTTTCGCGGCATTCCGCCTTTGATGCCCCGGTTGCCGAAATTCAATTGCCTTTGAATTTCGGGTGATCCCTCTTGAGCATGTATGTATCTGCTACTTGTTCTACATCAGACTTCTTCCGCAAACGGCGAAACGCTTTGACCCGGTGAGTTTCACGGCATTCCGCCTTCGATGCCCCGGTTGCCGACATTCAGTTGCCTTTTAATTTCGGGTGATCCCTTTTGAGCATGTATGCTTCTACTACTTCTTCTACATCAGACTTCCTCCGCAAACGGCGAAACGCTTTGACCCGGTGAGTTTCACGACATTCCGACTTCGATGCCCCTGTTGCCGACATTCAGTTGCCTTTGAATTTCTGGTGATCCCTCTTGAGCATGTATGCTTGTACTACTTGTTATACATCAGACTTTCATCCGCAAAAGGTGAAACGTTTTGACTCGGTGAGTTTCGTAGCATTCCGAATTCGATGCCACGGTCGCCGAAATGCAGTTGCCTTTAAATTTCGTGTGATCCCTCTTGAGCATGTATGCTTCTGCTACTTGTTCTACATCAGACTTTCTTCCACAAACGGCCAAACGTTTTGACTAGGTTAGTTTCACGGCATTCCGAGTTCGATGCCTCGGTTGCAGAAATTCACCTGCCTTTGAATTTCGGGTGATCCCTCTTGAGCATGTATGCTTCTGCTACTTGTTCTACATCAGACTTCTTCCGCAAACGGTGAAGCGTTTTGACTCGGTGAGTTTCGCAGCATTCCGCCTTCGATGCCCTGGTTGCCGAAATTCAGTTGCCTTTGAATTTCAGGTGATCCCTCTTGAGCATGTATCCTTCTGCTACTTGTTCTACATCAGACTTCTTCCGCAAACGGCGAAACGCTTTGACCTGGTGAGTTTCGCGGCATTCCGACTTCGATGCCCCGGATGCCGAAATTCAGTTGCCTTTAAATTTCGGGTGATCCCTCTTGAGCATGTATGCTTCTGCTACTTGTTATACATCAGACTTTCTTCCGCAAACGGCGAAACTCTTTGACTCGGTGAGTTTCGCAGCATTCCGAATTCGATGCCACGGTTGCCGAAATGCAGTTGCCTTTGAATTTCGTGTGATCCCTCTTGAGCATGTATGCTTCTGCTACTTGTTCTACATCAGACTTTCTTCCACAAACGGCGAAACGCTTTGACTCGGTGAGTTTCGCGGCAATCCGCCTTCGATGCCCTGGTTGCCGAAATTCAGTTGCCTTTGAATTTCGGGTGACCCCTCTTGAGCATGTACACTTCTACTACTTGTTCTACATCAGAGTTCTTCCGCAAACGGCGAAAAGCATTGACTCAGTGAGTTCACGGCATTCCGACTTCGATGCCCCGGTTGCCGAGATTCAATTGCCTTTGAAATTCGGGTGATCCGTCTTGAGCATGTATGCTTCTTCTACTTGTTCTACATCAGACTTCTTCCGCAAACGGTGAAACGTTTTGACTCGGTGAGTTTCGCAGCATACCGCCTTCGATGCCCTGGTTGCCGAAATTCAGTTGCCTTTGAATTTCAGGTGATCCCTCTTGAGCATGTATCCTTCTGCTACTTGTTCTACATCAGACTTCTTCCGCAAACGGCGAAACGCTTTGACCTGGTGAGTTTCGCGGCATTCCGACTTCGATGCCCCGGATGCCGAAATTCAGTTGCCTTTAAATTTCGGGTGATCCCTCTTGAGCATGTATGCTTCTGCTACTTGTTATACATCAGACTTTCTTCCGCAAACGGCGAAACTCTTTGACTCGGTGAGTTTCGCAGCATTCCGAATTCGATGCCACGGTTGCCGAAATGCAGTTGCCTTTGAATTTCGTGTGATCCCTCTTGAGCATGTATGCTTCTGCTACTTGTTCTACATCAGACTTTCTTCCACAAACGGCGAAACGCTTTGACTCGGTGAGTTTCGCGGCAATCCGCCTTCGATGCCCTGGTTGCCGAAATTCAGTTGCCTTTGAATTTCGGGTGACCCCTCTTGAGCATGTACACTTCTACTACTTGTTCTACATCAGAGTTCTTCCGCAAACGGCGAAAAGCATTGACTCAGTGAGTTCACGGCATTCCGACTTCGATGCCCCGGTTGCCGAGATTCAATTGCCTTTGAAATTCGGGTGATCCGTCTTGAGCATGTATGCTTCTTCTACTTGTTCTACATCAGACTTCTTCCGCAAACGGTGAAACGTTTTGACTCGGTGAGTTTCGCAGCATACCGCCTTCGATGCCCTGGTTGCCGAAATTCAGTTGCCTTTGAATTTCAGGTGATCCCTCTTGAGCATGTATCCTTCTGCTACTTGTTCTACATCAGACTTCTTCCGCAAACGGCGAAACGCTTTGACCTGGTGAGTTTCGCGGCATTCCGACTTCGATGCCCCGGATGCCGAAATTCAGTTGCCTTTAAATTTCGGGTGATCCCTCTTGAGCATGTATGCTTCTGCTACTTGTTATACATCAGACTTTCTTCCGCAAACGGCGAAACGCTTTGACTCGGTGAGTTTCGCAGCATTCCGAATTCGATGCCACGGTTGCCGAAATGCAGTTGCCTTTGAATTTCGTGTGATCCCTCTTGAGCATGTATGCTTCTGCTACTTGTTCTACATCAGACTTTCTTCCACAAACGGCGAAACGCTTTGACTCGGTGAGTTTCGCGGCAATCCGCCTTCGATGCCCTGATTGCCGAAATTCAGTTGCCTTTGAATTTCGGGTGATCCCTCTTGAGCATGTATGCTTGTACTACTTGTTCTACATCAGACTTCTTCCGCAAACGGCGAAACGCTTTGACCCGGTGAGTTTCTCGACATTCCGCCTTCGATGCCCTGGTTGCCGAAATTCAGTTGCCTTTTAATTTTGGGTGACCCCTCTTGAGCATGTATGCTTCTGCTACTTGTTCTACATCAGACTTCTTCCGTAAATGGCGAAACGCTTTGACCCGGTGTGTTTCTCGACATTCCGACTTCTATACCCCGGTTGCCGACATTCAGTTGCCTTTGAATTTCGGGTGATCCCTCTTGAGCATGTATGCTTCTGCTACTTGTTCTACATCAGACTTCTTCCGCAAACGGCGGAACGCTTTGACCCGGTGAGTTTCCCGACATTCCGACTTCGAAGCCCCGGTTGCCGACATTCAGTTGCCTTTGAATTTCGGGTGATCCCTCTTGAGCATGTATGCTTCTGCTACTTGTTATACATCAGACTCTCTTCCGCAAATAGTGAAACGCTTTGACTCGATGAATTTCGCGGCATTCCGCCTTCGATGCCCCGGTTGCCGAAACTCAGTTGCCTTTGAATTTCGAGTGATCCCTCTTGAGCATGTATGCTTCTGCTACTTGTTCTACATCAGACTTTCTTCCGTAAACGGCGAAACGCTTTGACTCTGTCAGTTTCACGACATTTCGACATCGATGCCCCGGTTGCCGCCATTCAGTTGCCTTTGAATTTCGGGTGATCCCACTTGAGCATGTATGCTTCTTCTACTTGTTCTACATCAGACTTCTTCCGCAAACGGCGAAACGCTTTGACCCGTTGAGTTTCTCGACATTCCAACTTCGATGCCCCGGTTGTCGACATTCAGTTGCCTTTGAATTTCGGGTGATCCCTCTTGAGCATGTATGCTTCTGCTACTTGTTCTACATCAGACTTCTTCCGCAAACGGCGAAACGCTTTGACTCGGTGAGATTCACGACATTCCAACTTCGATGCCCCGGTTGCCGAAATTCAGTTGCCTTTGAATTTCGGGTGATCCCACTTGAGCATGTATACTTTTACTACTTGTTCTACATCAGACTTCTTCCGCAAACGGCGAAACGCTTTGACCCGGTGAGTTTCACGACATTCCGACTTCGATGCCCCTGTTGCCGACATTCAGTTGCCTTTGAATTTCGGGTGATCCCTCTTGAGCATGTATGCCTGTACTACTTGTTATACATCAGACTTTCTTCCGCAAAAGGTGAAACGCTTTGACTCGGTGAGTTTCGCGGCAATCCGCCTTCGATGCCCTGGTTGCCGAAATTCAGTTGCCTTTGAATTTCGGGTGATCCCACTTGAGCATGTATGCTTCTTCAACTTGTTCTACATCAGACTTCTTCCGCAAACGGCGAAACGCTTTGACTGGGTGAGTTTGCCGGCATTCCGAATTTGATGCCCTGGTTGCCAAAATGCAGTTGCCTTTAAATTTTGGGTGATCCCTCTTGAGCATGTATGCTTCTGCTACTTGTTCTACATCAGACTTCTTCCGCAAACGGCGAAACGCTTTGACTCGTTGAGTTTCATGACATTCCGCCTTCGATGCCCCGGTTGCCGAAATTCAGTTGCCTTTGAATTTCGGGTGATCCCTCTTGAGCATGTATGCTTCTGCTACTTGTTCTACATCAGACTTTCTTCCGCAAACGGCTAAACGCTTTGACTCTGTCAGTTTCACGGCATTCCGACATCGATGCCCCGGTTGCCGAGATTCAGTTGCCTTTGAAATTCGGGTGATCCGTCTTGAGCATGTATGCTTCTTCTACTTGTTATACATCAGACTTTCTTCCACAAACGGTGAAACGCTTTGACTCAGTGAGTTTCGCGGCATTTCGAATTCGATGCCCCGGATGCCGACATTTAGTTGCCTTTGAATTTCGGGTGACCCCTCTTGAGCATGTACACTTCTGCTACTTGTTCTACATCAGAGTTCTTCCGCAAACGGCGAAACGCTTTGACTCGTTGAGTTTCGCGGCATTCCGCCTTCGATGCCCCGGTTGCCGAAATTCAGTTGCCTTTGAATTTCGGGTGATCCCTCTTGAGCATGTATGTATCTGCTGCTTGTTCTACATCAGACTTCTTCCACAAACGGCGAAACGCTTTGACCCGGTGAGTTTCACGGCATTCCGCCTTCGATGCCCTGGTTGCCGAAATTCAGTTGCCTTTAAATTTCGGGTGATCCCTCTTGAGCATGTATGCTTCTACTACTTGTTATACATCAGACTTTCTTCCGCAAAAGGTGAAACGCTTTGCCTCGGTGAGTTTCAAAGCATTCCGAATTCGATACTTCGGTTGCCGAAATTCAGTTGCCTTTGAATTTCGTGTGATCCCTCTTAAGCATGTATGCTTCTGCTACTTGTTCAACATCATACTTTCTTCCGCAAACGGTGAAGCGCTTTGACTCTGTCACTTTCACGACATTCCGACATCGATGCCCCGGTTGCCGACATTCAGTTGCCTTTAAATTTCGGGTGATCCCTCTTGAGCATGTATGCTTCTGCTACTTGTTATACATCAGACTTTCTTCCGGAAAAGGTGAAATGCTTTGACTCGGTGAGTTTCGCAGCATTCCGAATTCGATGCCACGGTTGCCAAAATGCAGTTGCCTTTGAATTTCGTGTGATCCCTCTTGAGCATGTATGCTTCTGCTACTTGTTCTACATCAGACTTTCTTCCACAAAGGGCGAAACGCTTTGACTCGGTGAGTTTCGCGGCAATCCGCCTTCGATGCCCTGGTTGCCGAAATTCAGTTGCCTTTGAATTTCGGGTGATCCCACTTGAGCATGTATGCTTCTTCTACTTGTTCTATATCAGACTTCTTCCGCAAACGGCGAAACGCTTTGACCCGGTGAGTTTCTCGACATTCCGCCTTCGATGCCCCGGTTGCCGAAATTCAGTTGCCTTTGAATTTCGGGTGATCCCTCTTTAGCATGTATGCTTCTGCTACTTGTTCTGTGTCAGACTTCTTCCGCAAACGGCGAAACGCTTTGACCCGATCAATTTTACGACATTCCGACTACGATGCCCCGGTTGCCGACATTCAATTGCCTTTTAATTTCGGGTGATCCCTCTTGAGCATGTATGCTTCTGCTACTTATTCTACATCAGACTTCTTCTGCAAACTGCGAAACGCTTTGACCCAGTGAGTTTCACGACATTCTGACTTCGATGCCCCTGTTGCCGACATTCAGTTGCCTTTGAATTTCGGGTGATCCCTCTTGAGCATGTATGCTTGTACTACTTGTTATACATCAGACTTTCTTCCGCAAAAGGTGAAACGCTTTGACTCGGTGAGTTTCGTAGCATTCCGAATTCGATGCCACGGTCGCCGAAATGCAGTTGCCTTTAAATTTCGTGTGATCCCTCTTGAGCATGTATGCTTCTGCTACTTGTTCTACATCAGACTTTCTTCCACAAACGGCCAAACGTTTTGACTAGGTGAGTTTCACGGCATTCCGAGTTCGATGCCCCGGTTGCTGAAATTCACCTGCCTTTGAATTTCGGGTGACCCCTCTTGAGCATCTATGCTTCTGCTACTTGTTCTCCGTCAGACTTCTTCCGCAAAGGGCGAAACGCTTTGACCTGGTGAGTTTTACGACATTCCGACTTCTATGCCCCGGTTGCCGACATTCAGTTGCCTTTTAATTTCGGGTGATCCCTCTTGAGCATGTATGCTTCTGCTACTTGTTCTACATCAGAGTTCTTCCGCAAACGGCGGAACGCTTTGACCAGGTGAGTTTCCCGACATTCCGACTTCGAAGCCCCGGTTGCCGACATTCAGTTGCCTTTGAATTTCGGGTGATCCCTCTTGAGCATGTATGCTTCTGCTACTTGTTATACATCAGACTCTCTTCCGCAAACAGTGAAACGCTTTGACTTGATGAATTTCGCGGCATTCCGCCTTCGATGCCCCGGTTGCCGAAACTCAGTTGCCTTTGAATTTCGAGTGATCCCTCTTGAGCATGTATGCTTCTGCTACTTGTTCTACATCAGACTTTCTTCCGTAAACGGCGAAACGCTTTGACTCTGTCAGTTTCACGACATTCCGACATCGATGCCCCGGTTGCCGACATTCAGTTGCCTTTGAATTTCGGGTGATCCCTCTTGAGCATGTATCCTTCTGCTACTTGTTATACATCAGACTTTCTTCCGCAAAAGGTGAAACGCTTTGACTCGGTGAGTTTCACAGCATTCTGAATTCCATTCCACGGTTGCTGAAATGCAGTTGCCTTTGAATTTCGTGTGATCCCTCTTGAGCATGTATGCTTCTGCTACTTGTTCTACATCAGACTTTCTTCCCCAAAGGGGCAAAACGCTTTGACTCGGTGAGTTTCGCAGCAATCCGCCTTCGATGCCCTGGTTGCCGAAATTCCGTTGCCTTTGAATTTCGGGTGATCCCACTTGAGCATGTATGCTTCTTCTACTTGTTCTACATCAGACTTCTTCCGCAAACGGCGAAACGCTTTGACCCGTTGAGTTTCTCGACATTCCGACTTCGATGCCCCGGTTGCCGACATTCAGTTGCCTTTGAATTTCGTGTGATCCCTCTTGAGCATGTATGCTTCTGCTACTTGTTCTACATCAGACTTCTTCCGCAAACGGCGAAATGCTTTGACTCGGTGAGTTTCATGGCATTCCGACTTCGATGCCCCGGTTGCCGAAATTCACCTGCCTTTGAATTTCGGGTGATCCCTCTTGAGCATGTATGCTTCTGCTACTTGTTCTACATCAGACTTCTTCCGCAAACGGCGAAACGCTTTGACTCGTTGAGTTTCATGACATTCCGCCTTCGATGCCCCGGTTGCCGAAATTCAGTTGCCTTTGAATTTCGGGTGATCCCTCTTGAGCATGTATGCTTCTGCTACTTGTTCTACATCAGACTTTCTTCCGCAAACGGCTAAACGCTTTGACTCTGTCAGTTTCACGGCATTCCGACATCGATGCCCCGGTTGCCGAGATTCAGTTGCCTTTGAAATTCGGGTGATCCGTCTTGAGCATGTATGCTTCTTCTACTTGTTATACATCAGACTTTCTTCCACAAACGGTGAAACGCTTTGACTCAGTGAGTTTCGCGGCATTTCGAATTCGATGCCCCGGATGCCGACATTTAGTTGCCTTTGAATTTCGGGTGACCCCTCTTGAGCATGTACACTTCTGCTACTTGTTCTACATCAGAGTTCTTCCGCAAACGGCGAAACGCTTTGACTCGTTGAGTTTCGCGGCATTCCGCCTTCGATGCCCCGGTTGCCGAAATTCAGTTGCCTTTGAATTTCGGGTGATCCCTCTTGAGCATGTATGTATCTGCTGCTTGTTCTACATCAGACTTCTTCCACAAACGGCGAAACGCTTTGACCCGGTGAGTTTCACGGCATTCCGCCTTCGATGCCCTGGTTGCCGAAATTCAGTTGCCTTTAAATTTCGGGTGATCCCTCTTGAGCATGTATGCTTCTACTACTTGTTATACATCAGACTTTCTTCCGCAAAAGGTGAAACGCTTTGCCTCGGTGAGTTTCAAAGCATTCCGAATTCGATACTTCGGTTGCCGAAATTCAGTTGCCTTTGAATTTCGTGTGATCCCTCTTAAGCATGTATGCTTCTGCTACTTGTTCAACATCATACTTTCTTCCGCAAACGGTGAAGCGCTTTGACTCTGTCACTTTCACGACATTCCGACATCGATGCCCCGGTTGCCGACATTCAGTTGCCTTTAAATTTCGGGTGATCCCTCTTGAGCATGTATGCTTCTGCTACTTGTTATACATCAGACTTTCTTCCGGAAAAGGTGAAATGCTTTGACTCGGTGAGTTTCGCAGCATTCCGAATTCGATGCCACGGTTGCCAAAATGCAGTTGCCTTTGAATTTCGTGTGATCCCTCTTGAGCATGTATGCTTCTGCTACTTGTTCTACATCAGACTTTCTTCCACAAAGGGCGAAACGCTTTGACTCGGTGAGTTTCGCGGCAATCCGCCTTCGATGCCCTGGTTGCCGAAATTCAGTTGCCTTTGAATTTCGGGTGATCCCACTTGAGCATGTATGCTTCTTCTACTTGTTCTATATCAGACTTCTTCCGCAAACGGCGAAACGCTTTGACCCGGTGAGTTTCTCGACATTCCGCCTTCGATGCCCCGGTTGCCGAAATTCAGTTGCCTTTGAATTTCGGGTGATCCCTCTTTAGCATGTATGCTTCTGCTACTTGTTCTGTGTCAGACTTCTTCCGCAAACGGCGAAACGCTTTGACCCGATCAATTTTACGACATTCCGACTACGATGCCCCGGTTGCCGACATTCAATTGCCTTTTAATTTCGGGTGATCCCTCTTGAGCATGTATGCTTCTGCTACTTATTCTACATCAGACTTCTTCTGCAAACTGCGAAACGCTTTGACCCAGTGAGTTTCACGACATTCTGACTTCGATGCCCCTGTTGCCGACATTCAGTTGCCTTTGAATTTCGGGTGATCCCTCTTGAGCATGTATGCTTGTACTACTTGTTATACATCAGACTTTCTTCCGCAAAAGGTGAAACGCTTTGACTCGGTGAGTTTCGTAGCATTCCGAATTCGATGCCACGGTCGCCGAAATGCAGTTGCCTTTAAATTTCGTGTGATCCCTCTTGAGCATGTATGCTTCTGCTACTTGTTCTACATCAGACTTTCTTCCACAAACGGCCAAACGTTTTGACTAGGTGAGTTTCACGGCATTCCGAGTTCGATGCCCCGGTTGCTGAAATTCACCTGCCTTTGAATTTCGGGTGACCCCTCTTGAGCATCTATGCTTCTGCTACTTGTTCTCCGTCAGACTTCTTCCGCAAAGGGCGAAACGCTTTGACCTGGTGAGTTTTACGACATTCCGACTTCTATGCCCCGGTTGCCGACATTCAGTTGCCTTTTAATTTCGGGTGATCCCTCTTGAGCATGTATGCTTCTGCTACTTGTTCTACATCAGAGTTCTTCCGCAAACGGCGGAACGCTTTGACCAGGTGAGTTTCCCGACATTCCGACTTCGAAGCCCCGGTTGCCGACATTCAGTTGCCTTTGAATTTCGGGTGATCCCTCTTGAGCATGTATGCTTCTGCTACTTGTTATACATCAGACTCTCTTCCGCAAACAGTGAAACGCTTTGACTTGATGAATTTCGCGGCATTCCGCCTTCGATGCCCCGGTTGCCGAAACTCAGTTGCCTTTGAATTTCGAGTGATCCCTCTTGAGCATGTATGCTTCTGCTACTTGTTCTACATCAGACTTTCTTCCGTAAACGGCGAAACGCTTTGACTCTGTCAGTTTCACGACATTCCGACATCGATGCCCCGGTTGCCGACATTCAGTTGCCTTTGAATTTCGGGTGATCCCTCTTGAGCATGTATCCTTCTGCTACTTGTTATACATCAGACTTTCTTCCGCAAAAGGTGAAACGCTTTGACTCGGTGAGTTTCACAGCATTCTGAATTCCATTCCACGGTTGCTGAAATGCAGTTGCCTTTGAATTTCGTGTGATCCCTCTTGAGCATGTATGCTTCTGCTACTTGTTCTACATCAGACTTTCTTCCCCAAAGGGGCAAAACGCTTTGACTCGGTGAGTTTCGCAGCAATCCGCCTTCGATGCCCTGGTTGCCGAAATTCCGTTGCCTTTGAATTTCGGGTGATCCCACTTGAGCATGTATGCTTCTTCTACTTGTTCTACATCAGACTTCTTCCGCAAACGGCGAAACGCTTTGACCCGTTGAGTTTCTCGACATTCCGACTTCGATGCCCCGGTTGCCGACATTCAGTTGCCTTTGAATTTCGTGTGATCCCTCTTGAGCATGTATGCTTCTGCTACTTGTTCTACATCAGACTTCTTCCGCAAACGGCGAAATGCTTTGACTCGGTGAGTTTCATGGCATTCCGACTTCGATGCCCCGGTTGCCGAAATTCACCTGCCTTTGAATTTCGGGTGATCCCTCTTGAGCATGTATGCTTCTGCTACTTGTTCTACATCAGACTTCTTCCGCAAACGGCGAAACGCTTTGACTCTGTCAGTTTCACGACATTTTGAATTCGATGCCCCGGTTGCCGAAATTCAGTTGCCTTTGAATTTCGTGTGATCCCTTTTGAGCATGTATGCTTCTGCTACTTGTTCTACATCAGACATCTTCCGCAAACGGTGAAAAGCTTTCACTCGGTGAGTTCCCGGCATTCCGACTTCGATGCCCCGGTTGCCGAAATTCACCTGCCTTTGAATTTCGGGTGATCCCTCTTGAGCATGAATGCTTCTGCTACTTGTTCTACATCAGACTTCTTCCACAAACGGGGAAACATTTTGACTCGGTGAGTTTCGCGGCATTCCGCCTTCGATGCCCTGGTTGCCGAAATTCAGTTGCCTTTGAATTTCGGGTGATCCCACTTGAGCATGTATGCTTCTTCTACTTGTTCTACATCAGACTTCTTCCGCAAATGGCGAAACGCTTTGACCCGTTGAGTTTCTCGACATTCCGACTTGGATGCCCCGGTTGCCGACATTCAGTTGCCTTTGAATTTCGTATGATCCCTCTTGAGCATGTATGCTTCTGCTACTTGTTCTACATCAGACTTCTTCCACAAACGGCGAAACATTTTGACTCGGTGAGTTTCGCGGCATTCCGCCTTCGATGCCCAGGTTGCCGAAATTCAGTTGCCTTTGAATTTCGGGTGATCCCACTTGAGCATGTATGCTTCTTCTACTTGTTCTACATCAGACTTCTTCCGCAAACGGCGAAATGGTTTGACTCGGTGAGTTTCATGGCATTCCGACTTCGATGCCCCGGTTGCCGAAATTCACCTGCCTTTGAATTTCGGGTGATCCCTCTTGAGCATGTATGCTTCTGCTACTTGTTCTACATCAGACTTCTTCCGCAAACGGCGAAACGTTTTGACTTGGTGAGTTTCACGACATTTTGAATTCGATGCCCCGGTTGTCGAAATTCAGTTGCCTTTGAATTTCGTGTGATCCCTTTTGAGCATGTATGCTTCTGCTACTTGTTCTACATCAGACATCTTCCGCAAACGGCGAAAAGCTTTCACTCGGTGAGTTCCCGGCATTCCGACTTCGATGCCCCGGTTGCCGAAATTCACCTGCCTTTGAATTTCGGGTGATCCCTCTTGAGCATGAATGCTTCTGCTACTTGTTCTACATCAGACTTCTTTCACAAACGGCGAAACATTTTGACGCGGTGAGTTTCGCGGCATTCCGCCTTCGATGCCCTGGTTGCCGAAATTCAGTTGCCTTTGAATTTCAGGTGATCCCTCTTGAGCATGTATGCTTCTACTACTTGTTCTACATCAGACTTCTTCCGCAAACGGCGAAACGCTTTGACCTGGTGAGTTTCACGACATTCCGACTTCGATGCCCGGGGTGCCGACATTCAGTTCCCTTTGAATTTCGGATGATCCCTCTTGAGCATGTATGCTTCTGCTACTTGTTCTACATCAGACTTTCTTCCGCAAACGGCTAAACGCTTTGACTCTGTCAGATTCACGGCATTCCGACATCGATGCCCCGGTTGCCGAGATTCAATTGCCTTTGAAATTCGGGTGATCCGTCTTGAGCATGTATGCTTCTTCTACTTGTTATACATCAGACTTTCTTCCACAAACGGTGAAACGCTTTGACTCAGTGAGTTTCGCGGCATTTCGAATTCGATGCCCCGGTTGCCGACATTTAGTTGCCTTTGAATTTCGGGTGACCCCTCTTGAGCATGTACACTTCTGCTACTTGTTCTACATCAGAGTTCTTCCGCAAACGGCGAAACGCTTTGACTTCGTGAGTTTCGCGGCATTCCGCCTTCGATGCCCTGGTTGCCGAAATTCAGTTGCCTTTGAATTTCAGGTGATCCCTCTTGAGCATGTATGCTTCTACTACTTGTTCTACATCAGACTTCTTCCGCAAACGGCGAAACGCTTTGACCTGGTGAGTTTCACGACATTCCGACTTCGATGCCCGGGGTGCCGACATTAAGTTCCCTTTGAATTTCGGATGATCCCTCTTAAGCATGTATGCTTCTGCTACTTGTTCTACATCAGACTTTCTTCCGCAAACGGCTAAACGCTTTGACTCTGTCAGTTTCACGGCATTTCGACATCGATGCCCCGGTTGCCGAGATTCAATTGCCTTTGAAATTCGGGTGATCCGTCTTGAGCATGTATGCTTCTTCTACTTGTTATACATCAGACTTTCTTCCACAAACGGTGAAACGCTTTGACTCAGTGAGTTTCGCGGCATTTCGAATTCGATGCCCCGGTTGCCGACATTTAGTTGCCTTTGAATTTCGGGTGACCCCTCTTGAGCATGTACACTTCTGCTACTTGTTCTACATCAGAGTTCTTCCGCAAACGGCGAAACGCTTTGACTCCGTGAGTTTCGCGGCATTCCGCCTTCGATGCCCCGGATGCCGAAATTCAGTTGCCTTTGAATTTCGGGTGATCCCACTTGAGCATGTATGCTTCTGCTACTTGTTCTACATCAGACTTCTTCCGCAAACGGCGAAACGCTTTGACTCGGTGAGTTTCATGACATTCCAACTTCGATGCCCCGGTTGCCGAAATTCAGTTGCCTTTGAATTTCGGGTGATCCCACTTGAGCATGTATACTTCTACTACTTGTTCTACATCAGACTTCTTCCGCAAACGGCGAAACGCTTTGACCCGGTGAGTTTCACGACATTCCGACTTCGATGCCCCTGTTGCCGACAATCAGTTGCCTTTGAATTTTGGGTGATCCCTCTTGAGCATGTATGCTTGTACTACTTGTTATACATCAGACTTTCTTCCGCAAAAGGTGAAACGCTTTGACTCGGTGAGTTTCGCGGCAATCCGCCTTCGATGCCCTGGTTGCCGAAATTCAGTTGCCTTTGAATTTCGGGTGATCCCACTTGAGCATGTATGCTTCTTCTACTTGTTCTACATCAGACTTCTTCCGCAAACGGTGAAACGCTTTGACCCGGTGAGTTTCTCGACATTCCGCCTTCGATGCCCCGGTTGCCGAAATTCA
This sequence comes from Populus alba x Populus glandulosa, assembly GCA_033617975.1. Taxonomy (NCBI): domain Eukaryota; kingdom Viridiplantae; phylum Streptophyta; class Magnoliopsida; order Malpighiales; family Salicaceae; genus Populus; species Populus alba x Populus glandulosa. Next base: position 14,897,626 of record CM066157.1, read on the forward strand.
GTTGCCTTTGAATTTCGGGTGACCCCTCTTGAGCATGTATGCTTCTGCTACTTGTTCTCCGTCAGACTTCTTCCGCAAATGGCGAAACGCTTTGACCTGGTGAGTTTCACGGCATTCCGCCTTCGATGCCCCGGTTGCCGAAATTCAGTTGCCTTTGAATTTTGGGTGATCCCTCTTGAGCATGTATGCTTCTACTACTTGTTATACATCAGACTTTCTTCCGTAAAAGGTGAAACGCTTTGACTCGGTGAGTTTCAAGGCATTCCGAATTCGATCCTTCGGTTGCCGAAATTCAGTTGCCTTTGAATTTCGTGTGATCCCTCTTAAGCATGTATGCTTCTGCTACTTGTTCAACATCAGACTTTCTTCCGCAAACGGCGAAGCGCTTTGACTCTGTCTGTTTCACGACATTCCGACATCGATGCCCCGGTTGCCGACATTCAGTTGCCTTTAAATTTCGGGTTATCCCTCTTGAGCATGTATGCTTCTGCTACTTGTTATACATCAGACTTTCTTCCGGAAAAGGTGGAATGCTTTGACTCGGTGAGTTTCGCAGCATTCCGAATTCGATGCCACGGTTGCCGAAATGCAGTTGCCTTTGAATTTCGTGTGATCCCTCTTGAGCATGTATGCTTCTGCTACTTGTTCTACATCAGACTTTCTTCCACAAACGGCGAAACGCTTTGACTCGGTGAGTTTCGCGGCAATCCGCCTTCGATGCCCTGGTTGCCGAAATTCAGTTGCCTTTGAATTTCGGGTGATCCCACTTGAGCATGTATGCTTCTTCTACTTGTTCTACATCAGACTTCTTCCGCAAACGGCGAAACGCTTTGACCCGGTGAGTTTCTCGACATTTCGCCTTCGATGCCCCGGTTGCCGAAATTCAGTTGCCTTTGAATTTCGGGTGATCCCTCTTGAGCATGTATGCTTCTGCTACTTGGTATACATCAGACTTTCTTCCACAAATGGTGAAACGCTTTGACTCAGTGAGTTTCGCGGCATTCCGAATTCGATGCCCCGGTTGCCGACATTCAGTTGCCTTTGAATTTCAGGTGACCCCTCTTGAGCATGCATGCTTCTGCTACTTGTTCTCCGTCAGACTTCTTCCGCAAAAGGCGAAACACTTTGACCCGATGAGTTTTACGACATTCTGACTACGATGCCCCGGTTGCCGACATTCAGTTGCCTTTTAATTTCAGGTGATCCCTCTTGAGCATGTATGCTTCTGCTACTTATTCTACATCAGACTTCTTCTGCAAACGGCGAAACGCTTTGACCCAGTGAGTTTCACGACATTCTGACTTCGATGCCCCTGTTGCCGACATTCAGTTGCCTTTGAATTTCGGGTGATCCCTCTTGAGCATGTATGCTTGTACTACTTGTTATGCATCAGACTTTCTTCCGCAAAAGGTGAAATGCTTTGACTCGGTGAGTTTCGCAGCATTCCGAATTCGATGACACGGTTGCCGAAATGCAGTTGCCTTTAAATTTCGTGTGATCCCTCTTGAGCATGTATGCTTCTGCTACTTGTTCTACATCAGACTTTCTTCCACAAACGGCCAAACATTTTGACTAGGTGAGTTTCACGGCATTCCGAGTTCGATGCCCCGGTTGCTGAAATTCACCTGCCTTTGAATTTCGGGTGATCCCTCTTGAGCATGTATGCTTCTGCTACTTGTTCTACATCAGACTTCTTCCGCAAACGGCGAAACGTTTTGACTTTGTGAGTTTCATGACATTTCGAATTCGATGCCCCGGTTGTCGAAATTCAGTTGCCTTTGAATTTTGTGTGATCCCTTTTGAGCGTGTATGCTTCTGCTACTTGTTCTACGTCAGACTTCTTCCGCAAACGGCGAAACGCTTTGACCTGGTGAGTTTCACGACATTCCGACTTCGATGCCCCGGTTGCCGACATTCAGTTGCCTTTGAATTTCGGGTGATCCCTCTTGAGCATGTATGCTTTTGCTACTTGTTATACATCAGACTCTCTTCCGCAAACGGGGAAATGCTTTGACTCGATGAGTTTCGCGGCATTCCGCCTTCGATGCCCCGGTTGCCGAAATTCAGTTGCCTTTGAATTTCGGGTGATCCCTCTTGAGCATGTATGCTTCTGCTACTTGTTCTACATCAGACTTTCTTCCGCAAATGGCGAAACGCTTTGACTCTGTCAGTTTCACGACATTCCGACATCGATGCCCCGGTTGCCGACATTCAAATGCCTTTGAATTTCGGGTGATCCCTCTTGAGCATGTATGCTTCTGCTACTTGTTATACATCAGACTTTCTTTCGCAAAAGGTGAAACGCTTTTACTCGGTGAGTTTCGCAGCATTCCGAATTCGATTCCACGGTTGCCGAAATTCAGTTGCCTTTGAATTTCGTGTGATCCCTTTTGAGCATGTATGCTTCTGCTACTTCTTGTACATCAGACTTCTTCCGCAAACGGCGAAAAGCTTTGACTCGGTGAGTTCACGGCATTCTGACTTCGATGCCCCGGTTGCCGAAATTCACCTGCCTTTGAATTTCGGGTGATCCCTCTTGAGCATGTATGCTTCTGCTACTTGTTCTACATCAGACTTCTTCCGCAAACGGCGAAACGCTTTGGCTCGGTTAGTTTCGCGGCATTCCGACTTCGATGGTCCGGTTGCCGAAATTCAGTTGCCTTTCAATTTCGGGTGATCCCTCTTGAGCATGTATGCTTCTGCTACTTGTTATACATCAGACTCTCTTCCGCAAACGGCGAAACGCTTTGGCTCGGTCAGTTTCGCGGCATTCCGACTTCGATGGTCCGGTAGCCGAAATTCAGTTGCCTGTGAATTTCAGGTGATCCCTCTTGAGCATGTATGCTTCTGCTACTTGTTCTACATCAGACTTCTTCGGCAAACGGCGAAACGCTTTGACTCGTTGAGTTTCATGAAATTCCGACTTCGATGCCCCGGTTGCCGAAATTCAATTGCCTTTGAATTTCGGGTGATCCCTCTTGAGCATGTTTGCTTCTGCTACTTGTTATACATTAGACTTTCTTCCGCAAACGGTGAAATGCTTTGACTTGGTTAGTTTCACGCCATTCCGACTTCGATGCCCCGGTTGCCGAAATTCACCTGCCTTTGAATTTCGGGTGATCCCTCTTGAGCATGTATGCTTCTGCTACTTGTTCTACATCAGACTTCTTCCGCAAACGGCGAAACGTTTTGACTTTGTGAGTTTCATGACATTTCGAATTCGATGCCCCGGTTGTCGAAATTCAGTTGCCTTTGAATTTCGTGTGATCCCTTTTGAGCGTGTATGCTTCTGCTACTTGTTCTACGTCAGACTTCTTCCGCAAACGGCGAAACGCTTTGACCTGGTGAGTTTCACGACATTCCGACTTCGATGCCCCGGTTGCCGACATTCAGTTGCCTTTGAATTTCGGGTGATCCCTCTTGAGCATGTATGCTTGTGCTACTTGTTCTACATCAGACTTTCTTCCGCAAACAGCGAAACGCTTTGACTCGGTGAGTTTCGCGGCATTACGCCTTCGATGCCCCGGTTGCCGATATTCAGTTGCCTTTGAATATCGGGTGATCCCTCTTGACCATGTATGCTTCTGCTACTTGTTCTACATCAGACTTCTTCTGCAAACGGCAAAACGCTTTGACTCGGTGAGTTTCACTCCATTCCGACTTCGATGCCCCGGTTGCCGAAATTCAGTTGCCTTTGAATTTCAGGTGATCCCTCTTGAGCATGTATGCTTCTGCTACTTGTTCTACATCAGACTTCTTGCGTAAACAGCGAAACGCTTTGACACGTTGAGTTTCACGACATTCCGACTTCGATGCCCCGGTTGCCGAAATTCAATTGCCTTTGAATTTCGGGTGATCCCTCTTGAGCATGTATGCTTCTGATACTTGTTATACATCAGACTGTCTTCCACAAATGGGGAAACGCTTTGACTCTGTGAGTTTCGAGGGATTTCTGACTTCGATGCCCCGGTTGCCGAAATTGAGTTGCCTTTGAATTTCGGGTGATCCCTCTTGAGCATATAAGCTTCTGTTACTTGTTATACATCAGACTTTCTTTCGCAAACGGCGAAACGTTTTGACTCGATGAGTTTCGTGGGATTCCATCTTCGATGCCACGGTTGCCGAATTTCAGTTGCCTTTGATTTTCGGGTGATCCCTCTTGAGCATGTATGCTTCTGCTACTTGTTCTAAATCAGACTTTCTTCTGCAAATGGCGAAACGCTTTGACTCGGTGAGTTTCGCGGCATTCCGCATTCGATGCCCCGGTTGCCGAAATTCAGTTGCCTTTGAATTTCGGGTGATGCCTCTTGAGCATGTATGCTTCTGCTACTTGTTCTACATCAGACTTCTTCCGCAAACGGCGAAACGTTTTGACACGGTGAGTTTCGCGGGATTCCATCTTCGATGCCCCGGTTGCCGAAATTCAATTGCCTTTGATTTTCGGGGGATCCCTCTTGAGCATGTATGCTTCTGCTACTTGTTATACATCAGACTTTCTTCCGCAAATGGTGAAACGCTTTGACTTGGTGAGGTTCACGACATTCCAACTTCGATGCCCCGGTTGCCGAAATTCAATTGCCTTTGAATTTTGGGTGATCCCTCTTGAGCATGTATGCTTGTGCTACTTGTTATACATCAGACTTTCCTATTGAGCATGTATGCTTCTGCTACTTGTTATACATCAGACTTTCTTCCGCAAATGGTGAAATGCTTTGACTTGGTGAGTTTTACGACATTCCAACTTCGATGCCCCGGTTGCCGAAATTCAATTGCCTTTGAATTTTGGGTGATCCCTCTTGAGCATGTATGCTTGTGCTACTTGTTATACATCAGACTTTCTTCCGCAAACGGTGAAACGCTTTGACTCGGTGAGTTTCGCGGCATTCTGACTTCGATGCCCTAGTTGCCGAAATTCAGTTGCCTTTGAATTTCGGGTGATCCCTCTTGAGCATGTATGGTTCTGCTACTTGTTCTACATCAGACTTCTTCCGCAAACGGCAAAACGCTTTGACTTGGTGAGTTTCACGGCATTCCGACTTCGATGCCCCGGTTGCCGAAATTCAGTTGCCTTTGAATTTCGGGTGATCCCTCTTGAGCATGTATCCTTCTACTACTTGTTCTACATCAGACTTCTTCCGCAAACGGCGAAACGCTTTGACTCGGTGAGTTTCACGACATTCTGACTTCGATGCCCCGGTTGCCGAAATTCAGTTGCCTTTGAATTTCGGGTGATCCCTCTTGAGCATGTATACTTCTGCTACTTGTTCTACATCAGACTTCTTCCCCAAACGGCGAAACGCTTTGACTGGGTGAGTTTCACGACATTCCAACTTTGATGCCCCGGTTGCTGAAATTCTGTTGCCTTTGAATTTCGGGTGATCCCTCTTGAGCATGTATGCTTCTGGTACTTGTTCTACATCAGACTTCTTCCGCAAACTGCAAAACGCTTTGACTCGGTGAGTTTCACGGCATTCCAACATCGATGCCCCGGTTGCCGAAATTCTGTTGCCTTTGAATTTCGGGTGATGCCTTTTGAGCATGTATGCTTCTACTACTTGTTCTACATCAGACTTTCTTCCGCAAATGGCGAAACGCTTTGACTCAGTGAGTTTCACGGCATTGTGCCTTCAATGCCCCGGTTGCCGAAATTCAGTTGCCTTTGAATTTCGGGTGATCCCTCTTGACCATGTATGCTTCTGCTACTTGTTCTACATCAGACTTTTTTCCGCAAAAGGGGAAACGCTTTGACTCTGTGAGTTTCACGGGATTCCGACGTCGATGCCCCAGTTGCCGAGATTCCGTTGCCTTTGAATTTCGGGTGACACCTCTTGAGCATGTATGCTTCTGCTACTTGTTCTACGTCAGACTTTCTTCCGCAAATGGCAAAACGCTTTGACTCGGTGAGTGTCGCGTCATTCTGACTTCGATGCCCCGGTTGCCGAAATTGAGTTGCCATTGAATTTCGGGTGATCCCTCTTGAGCATGTATGCTTGTGCTACTTGTTCTACATCAGAATTTCTTCCGCAAATGGCGAAACGCTTTGACTCGGTGAGTTTCGCAGCATTCCGCCTTCGATGCCCCGGTTGCCGAAATTGAGTTGCCTTTGAATTTCGGGTGATCCCTCTTGAGCATGTATACTTCTGCTACTTGTTCTACATCAGACTTCTTCCACAAACGGCGAAACGCTTTGACTGGGTGAGTTTCACGACATTCCGACTTTGATGCCCCGGTTGCTGAAATTCTGTTGCCTTTGAATTTCGGGTGATCCCTCTTGAGCATGTATGCTTCTGCTACTTGTTCTACATCAGACTTCTTCCGCAAACTACAAAACGCTTTGACTCGGTGAGTTTCACGGCATTCCAACATCGATGCCCCGGTTGCCGAAATTCTGTTGCCTTTGAATTTCGGGTGATGCCTCTTGAGCATGTATGCTTCTGCTACTTGTTCTACATCAGACTTTCTTCCGCAAATGGCGAAACGCTTTGACTCAGTGAGTTTCACGGCATTGTGCCTTCAATGCCCCGGTTGCCGAAATTCAGTTGCCTTTGAATTTTGGGTGATCCCTCTTGACCATGTATGCTTCTGCTACTTGTTCTACATCAGACTTTTTTCCGCAAAAGGGGAAACGCTTTGACTCTGTGAGTTTCACGGGATTCCGACTTCGATGCCCTAGTTGCCGAGATTCAGTTGCCTTTGAATTTCGGGTGATCCCTCTTGAGCATGAATGCTTCTGCTACTTGTTCTACATCAGACTTTCTAACCCAAACGGCGAAACGCTATGACTCGGTGAGTTTCGCGGGATTCCATCTTCGATGCCCCGGTTGCCGAAATTGAGTTGCCTTTGATTTTCGGGGGATCCCTCTTGAGCATGTATGCTTCTGCTACTTGTTATACATCAGACTTTCTTCCGCAAATGGCGAAACGCTTTGACTCGGTGAGTGTCGCGTCATTCTGACTTCGATGCCCCGGTTGCCGAAATTGAGTTGCCATTGAATTTCGGGTGATCCCTCTTGAGCATGTATGCTTGTGCTACTTGTTCTACATCAGAATTTCTTCCGCAAATGGCGAAACGCTTTGACTCGGTGAGTTTCGCAGCATTCCGCCTTCGATGCCCCGGTTGCCGAAATTGAGTTGCCATTGAATTTCGGGTGATCCCTCTTGAGCATGTATGCTTGTGCTACTTGTTCTACATCAGACTTTCTTCCGCAAATGGCGAAACGCTTTGACTCGGTGAGTTTCGCAGCATTCCGCCTTCGATGCCCCGGTTGCCGAAATTGAGTTGCCTTTGAATTTCGGGTGATCCCTCTTGAGCATGTATACTTCTGCTACTTGTTCTACATCTGACTTCTTCCGCAAACGGCGAAACGCTTTGACTGGGTGAGTTTCACGACATTCCGACTGTGATTCCCCGGTTGCGGAAATTCTGTTGCCTTTGAATTTCGGGTGATCCCTCTTGAGCATGTATGCTTCTGCTACTTGTTCTACATCAGACTTCTTCCGCAAACGGCGAAACGTTTTGACACGGAGAGTTTCGCGGGATTCCATCTTCGATGCCCCGGTTACCGAAATTCAGTTGCCTTTGATTTTCGGGGGATCCCTCTTGAGCATGTATGCTTATGCTACTTCTTATACATCAGACTTTCTTCCGCAAATGGTGAAACGCTTTGACTTGGTGAGTTTCACGACATTTCGATTTCGATGCCCCAGTTGCCGAAATTCAATTGCCTTTGAATTTTGGGTGATCCCTCTTGAGCATGTATGCTTCTGCTACTTGTTATACATCAGACTTTCTTCCGCAACGGGGAAACGCTTTGACGCGGTGAGTTTCGCGGCATTTGCAACTTCATTGCCCCGGTTGCCAAAATTCAGTTGCCTTTGAATTTCGGGTGATCCCTCTTCAGCATGTATGGTTCTGCTACTTGTTCTACATCAGACTTGCTTCCACAAACGGCGAAACGCTTTGACTCGGTGAGTTTCACGACATTCTGACTTCGATGCGCCGGTTGCCGAAATTCAGTTGCCTTTGAATTTCGGGTGATCCCTCTTGAGCATGTATACTTCTGCTACTTGTTCTACATCAGACTTCTTCCCCAAACGGCGAAACGCTTTGACTGGGTAAGTTTCACGACATTCCAACTTTGATGCCCCGGTTGCTGAAATTCTGTTGCCTTTGAATTTCGGGTGATCCCTCTTGAGCATGTATGCTTCTGCTACTTGTTCTACATCAGACTTCTTCCGCAAACTGCAAAACGCTTTGACTCGGTGAGTTTCACGGCATTCCAACATCGATGCCCCGGTTGCTGAAATTCTGTTGCCTTTGAATTTCGGGTGATGCCTTTTGAGCATGTATGCTTCTACTACTTGTTCTACATCAGACTTTCTTCCGCAAATGGCGAAACGCTTTGACTCAGTGAGTTTCACGGCATTGTGCCTTCAATGCCCCGGTTGCCGAAATTCAGTTGCCTTTGAATTTCGGGTGATCCCTCTTGACCATGTATGCTTCTGCTACTTGTTCTACATCAGACTTTTTTCCGCAAAAGGGGAAACGCTTTGACTCTGTGAGTTTCACGGGATTCCGACGTCGATGCCCCAGTTGCCGAGATTTAGTTGCCTTTGAATTTCGGGTGACACCTCTTGAGCATGTATGCTTCTGCTACTTGTTCTACGTCAGACTTTCTTCCGCAAATGGCAAAACGCTTTGACTCGGTGAGTGTCGCGTCATTCTGACTTCGATGCCCCGGTTGCCGAAATTGAGTTGCCATTGAATTTCGGGTGATCCCTCTTGAGCATGTATGCTTGTGCTACTTGTTCTACATCAGAATTTCTTCCGCAAATGGCGAAACGCTTTGACTCGGTGAGTTTCGCAGCATTCCGCCTTCGATGCCCCGGTTGCCGAAATTGAGTTGCCTTTGAATTTCGGGTGATCCCTCTTGAGCATGTATACTTCTGCTACTTGTTCTACATCAGACTTCTTCCACAAACGGCGAAACGCTTTGACTGGGTGAGTTTCACGACATTCCGACTTTGATGCCCCGGTTGCTGAAATTCTGTTGCCTTTGAATTTCGGGTGATCCCTCTTGAGCATGTATGCTTCTGCTACTTGTTCTACATCAGACTTCTTCCGCAAACAGCAAAACGCTTTGACTCGGTGAGTTTCACGGCATTCCAACATCGATGCCCCGGTTGCCGAAATTCTGTTGCCTTTGAATTTCGGGTGATGCCTCTTGAGCATGTATGCTTCTGCTACTTGTTCTACATCAGACTTTCTTCCGCAAATGGCGAAACGCTTTGACTCAGTGAGTTTCACGGCATTGTGCCTTCAATGCCCCGGTTGCCGAAATTCAGTTGCCTTTGAATTTTGGGTGATCCCTCTTGACCATGTATGCTTCTGCTACTTGTTCTACATCAGACTTTTTTCCGCAAAAGGGGAAACGCTTTGACTCTGTGAGTTTCACGGGATTCCGACTTCGATGCCCCAGTTGCCGAGATTCAGTTGCCTTTGAATTTCGGGTGATCCATCTTGAGCATGAATGCTTCTGCTACTTGTTCTACATCAGACTTTCTAACCCAAACGGCGAAACGCTATGACTCGGTGAGTTTCGCGGGATTCCATCTTCGATGCCCCGGTTGCCGAAATTGAGTTGCCTTTGATTTTCGGGGGATCCCTCTTGAGCATGTATGCTTCTGCTACTTGTTATACATCAGACTTTCTTCCGCAAATGGCGAAACGCTTTGACTCGGTGAGTGTCGCGTCATTCTGACTTCGATGCCCCGGTTGCCGAAATTGAGTTGCCATTGAATTTCGGGTGATCCCTCTTGAGCATGTATGCTTGTGCTACTTGTTCTACATCAGAATTTCTTCCGCAAATGGCGAAACGCTTTGACTCGGTGAGTTTCGCAGCATTCCGCCTTCGATGCCCCGGTTGCCGAAATTGAGTTGCCATTGAATTTCGGGTGATCCCTCTTGAGCATGTATGCTTGTGCTACTTGTTCTACATCAGACTTTCTTCCGCAAATGGCGAAACGCTTTGACTCGGTGAGTTTCGCAGCATTCCGCCTTCGATGCCCCGGTTGCCGAAATTGAGTTGCCTTTGAATTTCGGGTGATCCCTCTTGAGCATGTATACTTCTGCTACTTGTTCTACATCTGACTTCTTCCGCAAACGGCGAAACGCTTTGACTGGGTGAGTTTCACGACATTCCGACTTTGATTCCCCGGTTGCGGAAATTCTGTTGCCTTTGAATTTCGGGTGATCCCTCTTGAGCATGTATGCTTCTGCTACTTGTTCTACATCAGACTTCTTCCGCAAACGGCGAAACGTTTTGACACGGAGAGTTTCGCGGGATTCCATCTTCAATGCCCCGGTTACCGAAATTCAGTTGCCTTTGATTTTCGGGGGATCCCTCTTGAGCATGTATGCTTCTGCTACTTCTTATACATCAGACTTTCTTCCGTAAATGGTGAAACGCTTTGACTTGGTGAGTTTCACGACATTTCGATTTCGATGCCCCAGTTGCCGAAATTCAATTGCCTTTGAATTTCGGGTGATCCCTCTTGAGCATGTATGCTTCTGCTACTTGTTATACATCAGACTTTCTTCCGCAACGGGGAAACGCTTTGACGCGGTGAGTTTCGCGGCATTTGCAACTTCATTGCCCCGGTTGCCAAAATTCAGTTGCCTTTGAATTTCGGGTGATCCCTCTTCAGCATGTATGGTTCTGCTACTTGTTCTACATCAGACTTGCTTCCACAAACGGCGAAACGCTTTGACTCGGTGAGTTTTGCGGCATTCCGCCTTCGATGCCCAGGTTGCCGAAATTCAGTTGCCTTTGAATTTCGGGTGATCCCTCTTGAGCATGTATGCTTCTGCTACTTGTTATAAATCAGACTTTCTTCCACAAATGGCGAAACGCTTTGACTCGGTGAGTTTCGCGGCATTCCGCCTTCGATGCCCCGGTTGCCGAAATTGAGTTGCCTTTGAATTTCGGGTGATCCCTCTTGAGCATGAATGCTTCTGCTACTTGTTTACATCAGACTTTCTAACCCAAACGACGAAACGCTAGGACTCGGTGAGTTTCGCGGGATTCCATCTTCGATGCCCCGGTTGCCGAAATTGAGTTGCCTTTGATTTTCGGGGGATCCCTCTTGAGCATGTATGCTTCTGCTACTTGTTATTCATCAGACTTTCTTCCGCAAATGGCGAAACGCTTTGACTCGGTGAGTTTCGCGGCATTCCGCCTTCGATGCCCCGGTTGCCGAAATTCAGTTGCCTTTGAATTTCGGGTGATCCCTCTTGAGCATGTATGGTTCTGCTACTTGTTCTACATCAGACTTCTTCCGGACACGGCGAAACGTTTTGACACGGTGAGTTTCGCGGGATTCCATCTTCGATGCCGCGGTTGCCGAAATTCAGTTGCCTTTGAATTTTGGGTAATCCCTCTTGAGCATGGACGCTTCTGCTACTTGTTCGACATCAGCCTTGCTTCCGCAAAAGGCGAAACGCTTTGAGTCGGTGAGTGTCGCGTCATTTCGACTTCGATGCCCCGGTTGCAGAAATTGAGTTGCCATTGAATTTCGGGTGATCCCTCTTGAGCATGTATGCTTGTGCTACTTGTTCTACATCAGACTTTCTTCCGCAAATGGCGAAACGCTTTGACTCGGTGAGTTTCGCAGCATTCCGCCTTCGATGCCCCGGTTGCCGAAATTGAGTTGCCTTTGAATTTCGGGTGATCCCTCTTGAGCATGTATACTTCTGCTACTTGTTCTACATCTGACTTCTTCCGCAAACGGCGAAACGCTTTGACTGGGTGAGTTTCACGACATTCCGACTTTGATTCCCCGGTTGCGGAAATTCTGTTGCCTTTGAATTTCGGGTGATCCCTCTTGAGCATGTATGCTTCTGCTACTTGTTCTACATCAGACTTCTTCCGCAAACGGCGAAACGTTTTGACACGGAGAGTTTCGCGGGATTCCATCTTCAATGCCCCGGTTACCGAAATTCAGTTGCCTTTGATTTTCGGGGGATCCCTCTTGAGCATGTATGCTTCTGCTACTTCTTATACATCAGACTTTCTTCCGTAAATGGTGAAACGCTTTGACTTGGTGAGTTTCACGACATTTCGATTTCGATGCCCCAGTTGCCGAAATTCAATTGCCTTTGAATTTCGGGTGATCCCTCTTGAGCATGTATGCTTCTGCTACTTGTTATACATCAGACTTTCTTCCGCAACGGGGAAACGCTTTGACGCGGTGAGTTTCGCGGCATTTGCAACTTCATTGCCCCGGTTGCCAAAATTCAGTTGCCTTTGAATTTCGGGTGATCCCTCTTCAGCATGTATGGTTCTGCTACTTGTTCTACATCAGACTTGCTTCCACAAACGGCGAAACGCTTTGACTCGGTGAGTTTTGCGGCATTCCGCCTTCGATGCCCAGGTTGCCGAAATTCAGTTGCCTTTGAATTTCGGGTGATCCCTCTTGAGCATGTATGCTTCTGCTACTTGTTATAAATCAGACTTTCTTCCACAAATGGCGAAACGCTTTGACTCGGTGAGTTTCGCGGCATTCCGCCTTCGATGCCCCGGTTGCCGAAATTGAGTTGCCTTTGAATTTCGGGTGATCCCTCTTGAGCATGAATGCTTCTGCTACTTGTTTACATCAGACTTTCTAACCCAAACGACGAAACGCTAGGACTCGGTGAGTTTCGCGGGATTCCATCTTCGATGCCCCGGTTGCCGAAATTGAGTTGCCTTTGATTTTCGGGGGATCCCTCTTGAGCATGTATGCTTCTGCTACTTGTTATTCATCAGACTTTCTTCCGCAAATGGCGAAACGCTTTGACTCGGTGAGTTTCGCGGCATTCCGCCTTCGATGCCCCGGTTGCCGAAATTCAGTTGCCTTTGAATTTCGGGTGATCCCTCTTGAGCATGTATGGTTCTGCTACTTGTTCTACATCAGACTTCTTCCGGACACGGCGAAACGTTTTGACACGGTGAGTTTCGCGGGATTCCATCTTCGATGCCGCGGTTGCCGAAATTCAGTTGCCTTTGAATTTTGGGTAATCCCTCTTGAGCATGGACGCTTCTGCTACTTGTTCGACATCAGCCTTGCTTCCGCAAAAGGCGAAACGCTTTGAGTCGGTGAGTGTCGCGTCATTTCGACTTCGATGCCCCGGTTGCAGAAATTGAGTTGCCATTGAATTTCGGGTGATCCCTCTTGAGCATGTATGCTTGTGCTACTTGTTCTACATCAGACATTCTTCCGCAAATGGCGAAACGCTTTGACTCGGTGAGTTTCGCAACATTCCGCCTTCGATGCCCCGGTTGCCGAAATTGAGTTGCCTTTGAATTTCGGGTGATCCCTCTTGAGCATGTATACTTCTGCTACTTGTTCTACATCTGACTTCTTCTGCAAACGGCGAAACGCTTTGACTGGGTGAGTTTCACGACATTCCGACTTTGATGCCCCGGTTGCTGAAATTCTGTTGCCTTTGAATTTCGGGTGATCCCTCTTGAGCATGTATGCTTCTGCTACTTGTTCTACATCAGACTTCTTCCGCAAACGGCGATACATTTTGACACGGCGAGTTTCGCGGGATTCCATCTTCGATGCCCCGGTTGCCGAAATTCATTTGCCTTTGATTTTCGGGGGATCCCTCTTGAGCATGTATGCTTCTGCTACTTCTTATACATCAGACTTTCTTCCGCAAATGGTGAAACGCTTTGACTTGGTGAGTTTCTCGACATTTCGATTTCGATGCCCCAGTTGCCGAAATTCAATTGCCTTTGAATTTCGGGTGATCCCTCTTGAGCATGTATGCTTCTGCTACTTGTTATACATCAGACTTTCTTCCGCAACGGGGAAACGCTTTGACGCGGTGAGTTTCGCGGCATTTGCAACTTCGTTGCCACGGTTGCCGAAATTCAGTTGCCTTTGAATTTCGGGTGATCCCTCTTAAGCATGTATGGTTCTGCTACTTGTTCTACATCAGACTTGCTTCCACAAACGGCGAAACGCTTTGACTCGGTGAGTTTTGCGGCATTCCGCCTTCGATGCCCAGGTTGCCGAAATTCAGTTGGCTTTGAATTTCGGGTGATCCCTCTTGAGCATGTATGCTTCTGCTACTTGTTATACATCAGACTTTCTTCCACAAATGGCGAAACGCTTTGACTCGGTGAGTTTCGCGGCATTCCGCCTTCAATGCCCCGGTTGCCGAAATTCAGTTGCCTTTGAATTTCGGGTGATCCCTCTTGAGCATGAATGCTTCTGCTACTTGTTCTACATCAGACTTTCTAACCCAAACGGCGAAACGCTATGACTCGGTGAGTTTCGCGGGATTCCATCTTCGATGCCCCGGTTGCCGAAATTGAGTTCACTTTGATTTTCGGGGGATCCCTCTTGAGCATGTATGCTTCTGCTACTTGTTATACATCAGACTTTCTTCCGCAAATGGCGAAACGCTTTGACTCGGTGAGTTTCGCGGCATTCCGCCTTCATTGCCCCGGTTGCCGAAATTCAGTTGCCTTTGAATTTCGGGTGATCCCTCTTGAGCATGAATGCTTCTGCTACTTGTTCTACATCAGACTTTCTAACCCAAACGGCGAAACGCTATGACTCGGTGAGTTTCGCGGGATTCCATCTTCGATGCCCCGGTTGCCGAAATTCAGTTGCCTTTGAATTTCGTGTGATCCCTCTTGAGCATGTATGCTTCTGCTACTTGTTATACATCAGACTTTCTTCTGCAAACGGTGAAACACTTTGACTAGGTGAGTTTCACGGCATTCCGACTTCAATGCCCCGGTTGCCGAAATTCAATTGCCTTTGAATTTTGGGTGATCCCTCTTGAGCATGTATGCTTCTGCTACTTGTTCTACATCAGACTTCTTCCGCAAACAGCAAAACGCTTTGACTCGGTGAGTTTCACGGCATTCCGACTTCGATGCCCCGGTTGCCGAAATTCAGTTGCCTTTGAATTTCGGGTGATCCCTCTTGAGCAGGTATGCTTCTGCTACCTGTTCTACATCAGACTTCTTCCGCAAACGGCGAAATGCTTTGACTCGGTGAGTTTCGCGGCATTCGGAGTTCGATGCCACGGTTGCCGAAATTGAGTTGCCTTTCAATTTCGGGTGATCCATCTTGATCATGTATGCTTCTGCTACTTGTTATACATTAGACTTTCTTCCGCAACGGTGAAACGCTTTGACTCGGTGAGATTCGCGGCATTTGCAACTTCGATGCCCCGGTTGCCGAAATTCAGTTGCCTTTGAATTTTGGGTGATCCCTTTTGACCATGTATGCTTTTGCTACTTGTTCTACATCAGACTTGCTTCCACAAACGGCGAAACGCTTTGACTCGGTGAGTTTAGCAGCATTCCCCCTTCTATGCCCCGGTTGCCGAAATTTAGTTCCCTTTGAATTTCGGGTGATCCCTCTTGAGCATGTATGCTTCTGCTACTTGTTCTACATCAGACTTGCTTCCACAAACGGTGAAACACTTTGACTCGGTGAGTTTTTGCGGCATTCCGCCTTGATGCCCAGGTTGCCGAAATTCAGTTGCCTTTGAATTTCGCGTGATCCCTCTTGAGCTTGTATGCTTCTGCTACTTGTTCTAAATCAGACTTTCTTCCGCAAATGGCGAAACGCTTTTACTCGGTGAGTTTCGCAGCATTCCGACTTCGATGCCCAGTTGCCAAAATTGAGTTGCCTTTGAATTTCGGGGGATCCCTCTTGAGCATGTAATCTTCTGCTACTTGTTCTACATCAGAATTTCTTCCGCAAATGGCGAAACAATTTGACTTGGTGAGTTTCGCGGCATTCCGACTTCGATGCCCCGGTTGTCGAAATTCAGTTGCCTTTGAATTTCGGGTGATCCCTCTTGAGCATGTATGCTTCTGCTACTTGTTCTACAATAGACTTGCTTCCGCAAATGGTGAAACACTTTGAGTCGGTGAGTTTTGCAGCATTCCGACTTCGATGCCCCGGTTGCCGAAATTCAGTTCCCTTTGAATTTCGGGTGATCCCTCTTAAGCATGTATGCTTCTCCTAATTGTTCTACATCAGACTTCTTCCGCAAACGCCGAAACACTTTGTGTCAGTGAGTTTCGCGGCATTTCGACTTCGATGCCCTGGTTGCCGAAATTCAGTTGCCTTTGAATTTCGGGTGATCCCTCTTGAGCATGTATGCTTCTGCTACTTGTTCTACATTAGACTTTCTTCCACAAACGACAAAAACGCTTTGACTGGGTGAGTTTCGCGGCTTTCCGACTTCGATGCCCCGGGTGCTGAAATTCAATTGCCTTTGAATTTCGGTTGATCCCTCTTGAGCATGTATGCTTCTGCTACTTGTTCTACATCAGACTTGCTTCCACAAACGGCGAAACGCTTTGACTCGGTGAGTTTCGCGGCATTCCGACTTCGATGCCCCGGTTGCCGAAATTCAGTTCCGTTTGAATTTCGGGTGATCCCTCTTGAGCATGTATGCTTCTGCTACTTGCTCTACATCAGACTTTCTTCCGCAAACGGCGAAACACTTTGACTTGGTGAGTTTCACGGCATTCCGACTTCGATGCCCCGGTTGCCAAAATTGAGTTGCCTTTGAATTTCGGGGGATCCCTGTTGAGCATGTATGCTTCTGCTACTTGTTCTACATCAGACTTTCTTCCGCAAACGGCGAAACACTTTGACTCGGTGAGTTTCACGGCATTTCGACTTCGATGCCCCGGTTGCCAAAATTGAGTTGCCTTTGAATTTCGGGTGATCCCTCTTGAGCATGTATGCTTCTGCTACTTGTTCTACATCAGAATTTCTTCCGAAAACGGCGAAACGCTTTGACTCGTTGAGTTTCGCGGCATTCCGACTTCGATGCCCCGGTTGCCGAAATTCAGTTCCGTTTGAATTTCGGGTGATCCCTCTTGAGCATGTATGCTTCTGCTACTTGTTCTACATCAGACTTTCTTCCGCAAACGGCGAAACGCTTTGACTTGGTGAGTTTCGCGGCATTCCGACTTCGATGCCCCGGTTGTCGAAATTCAGTTGCCTTTGAATTTCGGGTGATCCCTCTTGAGCATGTATGCTTCTGGTACTTGTTCTACAACAGACTTGCTTCCGCAAATGGTGAAATACTTTGAGTCGGTGAGTTTTGCAGCATTCCGACTTCGATGCCCCGGTTGCCGAAATTCAGTTCCCTTTGAATTTCGGGTGATCCCTCTTGAGCATGTATGCTTCTCCTACTTGTTCTACATCAGACTTCTTCCGCAAACGCCAAAACACTTTGTCTCGGTGAGTTTCGCGGCATTCCGACTTCAATGCACCGGTTGCCGAAATTAAGTTTTGTTTGAATTTCGGGGGATCCCTCTTGAGCATGTATGCTTCTAGTAGTTGTTCTACATCAGACTTCTTTCGCAAACAGGGAAACACTTTGAGTCGGTGAGTTTCGCGGCATTCCGACTTCGATGCCCCGGTTGCCGAAATTCAGTTGCCTTTCAATTTCGGGTGATCCCTCTTGAGCATGTATGCTTCTTCTACTTGTTATACACCGGACTTGCTTCCGCAAATGGCAAAACGCTTTCACTCGGTGAGTTTCTCGGGATTCCTACTTCGATGCCCCGGTTGCTGAAATTTAGTGCCTTTGAATTTCGGGTGATCCCTCTTGAGCATGTATGCTTCTGCTACTTGTTCTACATCAGACTTTCTTCCGCAAACGGCGAAACGCTATGACTCAGTACGTTTTGTGACATTCCGACTTCGATGCCTCGGTTGCCGAAATTCAGTTGCCTTTGAATTTCGGGTGATCCCTCTTGAGCATGCATGCTTCTGCTACTTGTTCTACATCAGACTTTCTTCCGCAAACGGCGAAACGCTTTGACTTGGTGAGTTTCGCGGCATTCCGACTTCGATGCCCCGGTTGCCGAAATTCAGTGCCGTTTGAATTTCAGGTGATCCCTCTTGAGCATGTATGCTTCTGCTACTTGCTCTACATCAGACTTTCTTCCGCAAACGGTGAAACACTTTGACTCGGTGAGTTTCACGGCATTCCGACTTCGATGCCCCGGTTGCCAAAATTGAGTTGCCTTTGAATTTCGGGGGATCCCTGTTAAGCATGTATGCTTCTGCTACTTGTTCTACATCAGACTTTCTTCCGCAAACGGCGAAACACTTTGACTCGGTGAGTTTCACGGCATTCCGACTTCGATGCCCCGGTTGCCGAAATTCAATTGCCTTTGAATTTCGGTTGATCCCTCTTGAGCATGTATGCTTCTGCTACTTGTTCTACATCAGACTTGCTTCCACAAACGGCGAAACGCTTTGACTCGGTGAGTTTCGCGGCATTACGACTTCGATGCCCCGGTTGCCGAAATTCAGTTCCGTTTGAATTTCGGGTGATCCCTCTTGAGCATGTATGCTTCTGCTACTTGCTCTACATCAGACTTTCTTCCGCAAATGGCGAAACGCTTTGACTCAGTGAGTTTCGCGGCATTCCGACTTCGATGCCCCGGTTGCCGAAATTCAGTTCCGTTTGAATTTCGGGTGATCCCTCTTGAGCATGTATGCTTCTGCTACTTGCTCTACATCAGACTTTCTTCCGCAAACGGCGAAACACTTTGACTCGGTGAGTTTCACGGCATTCCGACTTCGATGCCCCGGTTGCCAAAATTGAGTTGCCTTTGAATTTCGGGGGATCCCTGTTAAGCATGTATGCTTCTGCTACTTGTTCTACATCAAACTTTCTTCCGCAAACGGCGAAACACTTTGACTCGGTGAGTTTCACGGCATTCCGACTTCGATGCCCCGGTTGCCAAAATTGAGTTGCCTTTGAATTTCGGATGATCCCTTTTGAGCATGTATGCTTCTGCTACTTGTTCTACATCAGAATTTCTTCTGAAAACGGCGAAACGCTTTGACTCGTTGAGTTTCGCGGCATTCCGACTTCGATGCCCCGGTTGCCGAAATTCAGTTCCCTTTGAATTTCGGGTGATCCCTCTTGAGCATGTATGCTTCTCCTACTTGTTCTACATCAGACTTCTTCCGCAAACGCCAAAACACTTTGTCTCGGTGAGTTTCGCGGCATTCCGACTTCAATGCACCGGTTGCCGAAATTAAGTTTTGTTTGAATTTCGGGGTATCCCTCTCGAGCATGTATGCTTCTACTACTTGGTCTACATCAGACTTCTTTCACAAATGGGGAAACACTTTGAGTCGGTGAGTTTCGCGGCATTCCGACTTCGATGCCCTGGTTGCCGAAATTCAGTTGCCTTTGAATTTCGAGTGATCCCTCTTGAGCATGTATGCTTCTGCTACTTGTTATACATCAGACTTTCTTCCGCAACGGTGAAACGCTTTGACTCGTTGAGTTTCGTGGCATTCCGACTTCGATGCCCCGGTTGCCGAAATTCAGTTCCGTTTAAATTTCGGGTGATCCCTCTTGAGCATGTATGCTTCTGCTACTTGTTCTACATCAGACTTTCTTCCGCAAACGGCGAAACGCTTTGACTTGGTGAGTTTCGCGGCATTCCGACTTCGATGCCCCGGTTGTCGAAATTCAGTTGCCTTTGAATTTCGGGTGATCCCTCTTGAGCATGTATGCTTCTGGTACTTGTTCTACAACAGACTTGCTTCCGCAAATGGTGAAACACTTTGAGTCGGTGAGTTTTGCAGCATTCCGACTTCGATGCCCCGGTTGCCGAAATTCAGTTCCCTTTGAATTTCGGGGGATCCCTCTTGAGCATGTATGCTTCTCCTACTTGTTCTACATCAGACTTCTTCCGCAAACGCCAAAACACTTTGTCTCGGTGAGTTTCGCGGCATTCCGACTTCAATGCACCGGTTGCCGAAATTAAGTTCCGTTTGAATTTCGGGTGATCCCTCTTGAGCATGTATGCTTCTACTACTTGTTCTACATCAGACTTCTTTCGCAAACGGGGAAACACTTTGAGTCGGTGAGTTTCGCGGCATTCCAACTTCGATGCCCCGGTTGTCGAAATTCAGTTACCTTTGAATTTCGGGTGATACCTCTTGAGCATGTATGCTTCTGGTACTTGTTCTACAACAGACTTGCTTCCGCAAATGGTGAAACACTTTGAGTCGGTGAGTTTTGCAGCATTCCGACTTCGATGCCCCGGTTGCCGAAATTCAGTTGCCTTTGAATTTCGGGTGATCCCTCTTGAGCATGTATGCTTCTCCTACTTGTTCTACATCAGACTTCTTCCGCAAACGGCGAAATGTTTTGACACGGTGAGTTTCGCGAGATTCCGACTTCGATGCCCCGGTTGCCGAGATTCAGTTGCCTTTGAATTTTGGGTGATCCCTCTTGAGCATGTATGCTTCTGCTACTTGTTCTACATAAGTCTTGCTTCCTCAAACGGCGAAACGCTTCGACTCGGTGATTTTCGCGGCATTCCGACTTCGATGCCCCGGTTGCCGAAATTCAGTTCCGTTTGAATTTCGGGTGATCCCTCTTGAGCATGTATGCTTCTGCTACTTCTACATCAGAATTTCTTCCGCAAACGGCGAAACACTTTGACTCGGTGAGTTTCCCGGCATTCCGACTTCGATGTCCCGGTTGCCGAAATTGAGTTGCCTTTGAATTTCAGGTGATCCCTCTTGAGCATGTATGCTTCTGCTACTTGTTCTACATCAGACTTTCTTCCGCAAACGGGGAAACGCTTTGACTCTGTGAGTTTCGTGGGATTCCGACTTCGATGCCCCAGTTGCCGAGATTCAGTTGCGTTTGAATTTCGGGTGATCCCTCGTGAGCATTTATGCTTCTGCTACTTGTTCTACATCAGACTTTCTTCCGCAAACGGCGAAACGCTTTGACTCGTTGAGTTTCACGGCATTCCGACTTCGATGCCCCGGTTGCCGAAATTCACCTGCCTTTGAATTTCGGGTGATCCCTCTTGAGCATGCATGCTTCTGCTACTTGTTCTACATCAGACTTCTTCCGCAAACGGCGAAATGTTTTGACACGGTGAGTTTCGCGAGATTCCATCTTCGATGCCCCGGTAGCCGAAATTCAGTTGCCTTTGATTTTCGGGTATCCCTCATGAGCATGTATGCTTCTGCTACTTATTATACATTAGACTTTCTTCCGTAAACGGTGAAACGCTTTGACTCGGTGAGTTTCGCGGCATTCTGACTTCGATGCCCTCGTTGCCGAAATTCAGTTGCCTTTGAATTTCGGGTGATCCCTCTTGAGCATTTATGTATCTGCTACATGTTCTACATCAGACTTCTTCCGCAAACGGCGAAACGCTTTGACCCGGTGAGTTTCACGGCATTCCGACTTCGATGCCCCGTATACCGAAATTTAGTTGCCTTTGAATTTCGGGTGATCCCTGTTGAGCATGTATGCTTCTGCTACTTGTTATACATCAGACTTTCTTCCGCAAACGGCGAAACACTTTGACTCTATGAGTTTCGTTGGATTCCGACTTCGATGCCCCGGTTGCCGAGATTCAATTGCCTTTGAATTACGGGTGATCCCTCTTGAGCATGTATGCTTCTGCTACTTGTTCTACATCAGACTTTCTTCCACAAACGGCGAAAAACTTTTGACTCAATGAGTTTCGCGGCATTCCGACTTCGATGCCCCAATTGCCAAAATTCAGTTGCCTTTGAATTTCGGGGGATCCCTCTTGAGCATGTAATCTTCTGCTACTTGTTCTACATCAGACTTTCTTCCGCAAATGGCGAAACGCTATGACTCAGTACGTTTCGTGGCATTCCGACTTCGATGCCCCGGTTGCCGAAATTCAGTTGCCTTTGAATTTCGGGTGATCCCTCTTGAGCATGTATGCTTCTGCTACTTGTTCTACATTAGACTTTCTTCCGCAAACGGCGAAACACTTTTGACTCAATGAGTTTCGAGGCATTCCGACTTCGATGCCCCAATTGCCAAAATTCAGTTGCCTTTGAATTTCGGGTGATCCCTCTTGAGCATGTATGTATCTGCTACTTGTTCTACATCAGACTTCTTCCGTGAACGGCGAAACGCTTTGACCCGGTGAGTTTCACGGCTTTCCGACTTCGATGCCCCGTATGCCGAAATTCAGTTGCCTTTGAATTTCGGGTGATCCCTCTTGAGCATGTATGCTTCTGCTACTTGTTATACATCAGACTTTCTTCCGCAAACGGGGAAACGCTTTGACTCTGTGAGTTTCGTGGGATTCCGACTTCGATGCCCCGGTTGCCGAGATTCAGTTGCGTTTGAATTTCGGGTGATCCCTCGTGAGCATTTATGCTTCTGCTACTTGTTCTACATCAGACTTTCTTCCGCAAACGGCGAAACACTTTGACTCGGTGAGTTTCACGGCATTCCGACTTCGATGCCCCGGTTGCCGAAATTGAGTTGCCTTTGAATTTCGGGGCATCCCTCTTGAGCATGTAATCTTCTACTACTTGTTCTACATCAGACTTTCTTCCGCAAATGGCGAAACGCTATGACTCAGTACGTTTCGTGGCATTCCGACTTCAATGCCTCGGTTGCCGAAATTCAGTTGCCTTTGAATTTCGGGTGATCCCTCTTGAGCATGTATGGTTCTGCTACTTGTTCTACATCAGACTTCTTACGCAAACGGAGAAACGCTTTGACTCGGTGAGTTTCGCAGGATTCCATCTTCGATGCCCCGGTTGCCGAAATTCAGTTGCCTTTGATTTTCGAGGGATCCCTCTTGAGCATGTATGCTTCTGCTACTTGTTATACATCAGACTTTCTTCCGCAAACGGTGAAACGCTTTGACTTGGTGAGTTTCATGACATTCCGACTGCGATGCCACGGTTGCCGAAATTCAATTGCCTTTGAATTTCGGGTGATCCCTCTTGAGCATGTATGCTTCTGCTACTTGTTCTACATCAGACTTGCTTCAGCAAACGGCGAAACACTTTGAGTTGGTGAGTTTCCCAGCATTCCGCCTTCGATGCCCCGGTTGCCGAAATTCTATTGCCTTTGAATTTCGGGTGATTCCTCTTGAGCATGTATACGTCTGCTACTTGTTCTACATCAGACTTCTTCCGCAAACGGCTAAACGCTTTGACTCGGTGAGTTTCACGACATTCCGACTTCGATGCCCCGGTTGCTGAAATTCAATTGCCTTTGAATTTGGGGTGATCCCTCTTGAGCATGTATGCTTCTGCTACTTGTTCTACATCAAACTTCTTCCGCCAAACGGCGAAATGCTTTGACTCGGTGAGTTTCACGGCATTCCGACATCGATGCCCCGGTTGCCGAAATTCTATTGCCTTTGAATTTCGGGTGATCCCTCTTGAGCATGTATGCTTTTGCTCCATGTTCTACATCAGACTTCTTCCGCAAACGGCGAAACGCTTTGACTCGGTGAGTTTCACGGCATTCCGACTTCGATGCCCCGGTTGCCGAAATTCACCTGCCTTTGAATTTCGGGTGATCCCTCTTGAGCATGTATGCTTCTGCTACTTGTTCTACATCAGACTTCTTCCGCAAACGGCGAAACGTTTTGACACAGTGAGTTTTGCGAGATTCCATCTTCGATGCCCCGGTAGCCGAAATTCACTTGCCTTTGATTTTCGGGGGATCCCTGTTGGTTATTTTTGCAAGTGCACAAATCGTAACAAGTAATAAAGTGATGAGTAGAGTATCGTCCCACGAGGATTTGTAAAAATTACTACTGATTACCAAAGTCTTTTAAATTATGATCTATTTGAAGAATCGAATGAGATAGTTTATGAAACAAAAATTAATGATTAAAAGGTAACAACTATTTGATTAAATATTAATGAATTCAATTGTACTGGTTCTAGGATTTCTGACTTACCATAACTATGCCTATGTGAACTTTCTCAATTAAATTAATTACTCCTAATGTTGATAATCAGGTTTTTCTAATGTAAATATTAATCTCTCTCGAGCATCAATAAATTATTTCGACAAACAAATTTCATATACTCTACAAAAGTTCTGAACTTGTCGATATTTATTAAGTACTGTAAAACCTGTAACGATTACAAAAGTTTATAGGATATCTCTATCCTATAGATTTCTTAAGGTATTTCAAACAATAGCTAAAACAATTATTACTTCTCAGTTTCAAATTGAATTCTAAATCATGCAAATGTTGGCCAAACACACGCAAGCATTACACAGAATGAAATACTCAACATCTTAATGTAATAATTTAATCGAAGAAATTGTTCACATATTCATAGTAAGGTTACATAAAAAATCCCAGAATAAAAGTCTACTCCATAGTTAAATTAAAGAGAAACAAACTTGATACGATGAACATCACTCAAAAGCAGAGAATTTCCGTCGAAGAGATAGGTGTCCTCCCGGTTTTTGAATAGTTTTGCCTCTGCCAAAGGTGTATTTTTCTTTTTCCCTTGGTGCCGCCTCCTCTCTTTTTGTTTTCTATGTTGTAGGTTTTCCCTCTGTTCAATCCCCCCCTTTTTCTCTTCTTTTATATTGTGGCTTTTCTACCCCTGCAGTAATGAGGAAAATTTCCTATTCTGCATTAAATTCCTTCCTACTCAGACATTGCGGGCCCGATTTGAGGTAGAAAACGTGCGAATTAGAAGATCTCTATTTCTGGAGAAATTGTAGAGAATAAAATTTGCTATCCAACAAAACTGATCTTGCAATTTTTGGACGTCTGAGTGCTGAGATAAGGGCCATAAACCGAAGCAGTCTTTGCAGTGCAGGAGTTTCGGGCTGGTTCAATCCTTGTTTTTCAACTCGCTTTTTGGGCTTCGAAACAACAAAACTGAGTTATATGCCCTTCATATGTTTTGTAGACCTTCATCTCAGCTATTTGAAAATGGTTACGAACATCCGGAACTAAATTGTATAGCTTCTTTGCAGCACATAATGAATCACTGTTCAGTTTCACTGCCCGGCTCTGCCTGTTTAGTAACCTAAGATCTGAAAACACATTAATTTCCCACGAGGTCAATAGTTCAAAAAGAGATTCAAAATTCTAATTTTCTTGTTCAACATATCCAAAATATTTAAAAATCAAGCATGAATAACGAAAAATATATATGCTAAAAATTCCCTTATCAAATACCCCCAAACTTGAATGTTTGCTTGTCCTCAAGCAAAAAGGAAACCATGAAAGCAGAGTGCTAAAAGCTCATGATAAGTTCAACTTTCACATTTAAAAGGCCCCATCATGCAGCGTTCACTTCTTGACTTAGCTCATAGACAGTATTAGATAATGAAAAATTAAGCATTTCTACTCTCTTCCCAGGTCGTTGTACAAACTTCCAACTCATCCATGTGTTTCATGTGATTAGCATCCTGGAACCGTGCACAGTCATTCCGTCATTAATCTTTTTTTTTTTTTTGAAACAAGGTAGCCAACTTTAGGAGTAATAACACACTTTTACTTGTCTTTTGACAAGGGTGATTTTTTTAAAATTTATCACTTGTCTTTTGACGCGAATACAAACATTTGTGATGAATGCACCCGGTTACTTAACAGGTCATAAACTTAAAATGCTTTGCATACTCATATTTTAAGCTGCCGTTTGACGTAAAAGTAAACATTTGTGATGAATACTCCTAGTTACTAAGCAACTCAAAACATTGGAGTAGATACACATCATATACTTATTCATTCAATTTCATACTCATTATCACTCCTTGTTTCGATATTTTTCTTAGAGGGTAATAACAAGAAAGAACAGCACACTTATCTCTTATGCATAACTACACAATTCACATGATTGTACTGGAAAAGTGTACTTCAACAATTCAAAAGAAAATAGCCATGCTTAATCCAACTTTATAAGATATCATCCGCTCTAAGCCAAGAAATATCATGGTTACATCATGAAGCACCTAAAAATGTCAACGTTGGTCTTAAATGCATATCACTTTTCACCCTCTGTTTTCATGGTTCTAGTGTGCAGTGTCTTTCATAGTCAAAGCATGCAATGTCTCCCCCAAACTTAAATATCACATTGTCCTCAATGGAAAAATAAAGAATAGAAAGGCTTACGAATACTTCCTTGTGACTTTGTGGGTGTGAGTTTGTTGCTGCTCCTGGTTATTTTCTTGTATCATCAATTCCTGCACAACTCAATTAAACACATAAGGTTTTTTTTTTTTTTTGTGGGTTGCCTCCCAATCAGCGCTTAGTTATAGTCATTAGCTTGACTTTTCCATTTATCTAAGATGAAGTGAGAGGGATATCATCCCTTTTCCCAATAGACTCTCCATTCCTATAATGCTTCAGACGCTGCCCATTCACTGTGAATGTTCCCTTTTCATCATGGGTGACCTCAACTGCTCCATAAGGAAATACCTTCACAACTGTAAATGGTCCTGACCATCGTGATTTAAGCTTACCAAGAAACAAGCGGAGCCGTGAATTGAAGAGTAATACCTGTTGACCAGGGACAAACTCCTTGCGTACAATGTGTTTGTCATGCCATGCCTTGGTTCTTTCCTTGTATATCTTGTCATTTTCATAGGACTCATTGCGAAATTCATCCATCTCATTAAGTTGCAGGATTCTTTTCTCACCTGGAACCTGCAAATCCATGTTCAGTTGTTTCATTGCCCAGTATGCCTTATGCTCTAATTCCATAAGAAGATGACATGCTTTTCCAAAAACTAATCGATACGGAGACATTCCCAATGGTGTTTTGAATGCTGTCCGATATGCCCACAATGCATCATCTAGCTTTCTTGCCCACTCTTTGCGAGAATTACTTACTGTTTTCTCTAAGATTTGCTTCACCTCTCTATTTGATACCTCTGTTTGGCCATTTGTCTGAGGATGATAAGCCAATGCTCTTTTGTGTCTGACTCCATACTTAGATAGCAGTGCTTCAAACTGCTTGTTGCAAAAATGAGTTCCTTCGTCACTGATGATGGCTCGAGGAGTACCAAATCTGGTAAAGATGTTCTTTCGTAGGAAATTAAGTACCACCTTGCCATCATTTGTAGGTGTTGCAATTGCCTCAATCCACTTTGATACATAATCCACTGCTAAGAGAATGTATTTGTTGTTATAGGATGAAGGAAAAGGTCCCATGAAATCGATGCCCCAAACATCAAATAATTCAACTTCTAGGATATTCTGTAGTGGCATTTCATTTCTTCGAGATATATTCCCAGTATGCTGACATCTATCACAAGCAATAACAAAAGCATGAGCATCTTTAAACATAGTGGGCCAATAAAAACCTGATTGCAGAACTTTAGCTGCAGTGCGTTGTGCTCCAAAGTGCCCCCCATATTCAAGTGTATGGCAGTGCTTCAAAATATTTGTCACTTCCTCTTCTGGAACACACCTCCTGATGACTTGATCTGCACAATGCCGATAGAGTATCGGCTCCTCCCAGAAGTAGTGTTTGACTTTAGAAAAAAATTTCTTCTTTTGCTGGTAAGAAAAATCTGGCGGTATGATCTTACCTGCAAGAAAGTTGACATAATCTGCATACCAAGGAAAGAATTTGTTAGTGGAAATTGCTAAGAGTCTTTCATAAGGAAAACATTCATTTATCACCGTGAATTTAGGCTCCAGCTGCTGTGTCAATTCCAGCCTTGAAAGATGATCTGCCACCACGTTCTTAGTCCCCTTTTTATCTTTAATTTCTACATCAAATTCTTGCAGTAATAGGATCCAACGGATGAGTCTAGGCTTGGCATCTTTCTTAGACACTAGGTGTCTAATTGCAGCATGATCAGTATATACCAGTACTTTGTTTCCCATCAGGTAAGGCCGAAACTTATCAAATGCATAGACCACAGCAAGCAACTCCTTCTCGGTTGTGGCATAATTGAGCTGGGCATCGTTGAGTGTTCTGCTGGCATAGTATATGGTGTGAAACACATTATTTTTTCGTTGCCCCAGTACTGCTCCAACTGCATAATCACTTGCATCACACATAAGCTCAAATGGTTTCTCCCAATCCGGTGCAATTACAATAGGAGCTGTCACTAACTTCTTTTTCAACAGCATAAAGGCTGTCTTGCATTCCTCATCAAACTGAAACTTTGTGTCTTTTAGCAGCAGACTGCACAGCGGCTTGGATATTTTAGAGAAGTCTTTGATGAACCTCCTATAAAATCCCGCATGATCAAGGAAACTCCTAACCCCTTTTACTGTAGTTGGCGGCAGAAGCTTGTCTATTGCCTCAATTTTAGCTCTGTCTACCTCTATTCCTTTTTCTAAAATCCGGTGCCCCAACACTATACCTTCCTTTACCATGAAGTGATATTTTTCCCAGTTCAATATCAAGTTTGTCTTTTCACAACGCTCCAAAACCAACACCAACTTTGCAAGGCAGTCATTAAAAGAAGTTCCAAATACAGAAAAGTCATCCATGAAGATCTCAATGATTTGCTCCACCATATCTGAAAAAATAGCCATCATGCACCTCTGAAAGGTAGCTGGTGCATTACACAACCCAAAAGGCATTCTTCTGAAAGCAAAAGTACCATAAGGGCAGGTGAAAGTGGTCTTCTCTTGGTCCTCAGGTGCGATGGCTATTTGGTTGTATCCTGAATAGCCATCTAGGAAACAGTAGTATTCATGCCCAACTAACCTGTCCAGCATCTGATCAATGAATGGTAGGGGGAAGTGATCTTTGCGAGTTGCCTTGTTGAGCTTTCAATAATCCATACAAATCCTTCATCCAGTTACCGGTCTAGTAGGGATCAAGTTGTTGTTTGCATCCTTTACCACTGTCATTCCTCCTTTCTTTGGCACAACTTGAACTGGGCTCACCCATGAGCTATCAGAGATTGGATAAATAACACCAGCATCTAACCATTTTAGAACTTCTTTTCGGACTACCTCTTTCATGGTCGGGTTAAGCCTTCTCTGATGTTCTACTGTTGGTTTGACTTCATCCTCCAACAAAATTTTATGCATGCAAATAGAGGGACTGATGCCTTTGATATCTGCCAATACCCACCCGAGAGCTGCCTTATGTTTTCTCAACACCCTCAACAATTTTTCTTCCTCTGTTTTGGACAGCTTTGCAGAGACTATCACAGGATAAGTGGAAGCTTCTCCAAGATATGCATACCGAAGGTGTTCTGGCAGAGGTTGCAATTCCAGAACCGGTGCTTGTTCACTGGTTGATTTTATCTTTGGTGCTGGTTGTCCCAAATCTTCAAAGTATCTTCTGCGGTTAGGTTCAAAAGAGTCCATCCAACATGTATATTCTGCTATTTCAGCATCCGCTTCCAGTACATTATTTACCAAACATGCTTCCAACGGGTCAGTTGGAAGCTTGACTTTTTCATTAATTAAGGAGTCCACCACTTGAATGCTGAAGCAACTCTCCCCCATATCTGGCTGTTTGATGGCTTTGAACACATTGAAAATCACCTCCTCTTCATTCACCCTTAACCGCAGCTCCCCTTTTTTCACATCAATTAACGCACCTCCAGTGGCCAAGAATGGCCGGCCAAGCAAGATAGGAATCTCATTATCCTCCTCCATATCCAGTATGATGAAGTCTGCTGGAAAGATGAACTTGCCCACTTTCACCAATACATCTTCAATTATTCCCCTCGGATGCTTCAATGACCTGTCAGCTAGCTGCAGTGTTACTGTGGTTGGCCTTGCTTCACCTAAACCAAGCTTCTTAAAAATAGATAAAGGCATGAGATTAATACTTGCACCTAAATCACATAAAGCTTTTTCAAATATAGAATTTCCAATGGAACATGGTATAGTAAAACTCCCTGGATCCTTAAGTTTAGGAGGCAGTTTCTTCTGCAAAATAGCACTGCATTCCTCAGTAAGAGCGACAGTCTCATATTCCTCTAGCTTTCTTTTGTTTGAGAGGATGTCCTTCAGAAATTTCACATAGCTTGGCATTTGTTCAAGAGCATCTGCAAAAGGAATGTTAATCTGCAATTTTTTAAACACATCAAGAAATTTAGAAAATTGCTTATCAAGTTTATTCTTCTTGAGACGTTGTGGAAATGGAATTCTTTGCATTATTTCTTGCATTGGTTCTGGCAGAGGATCAGATTTTTTCATATTCTGAATTGGTTCGGCCATTTGCTCCTCTTATTCTCTTCCCGCACTCTTGTTTCCAGCAGTCTACTCCACTTCTTTTCCACTTCTTAAAGTTATGGCCTTGCATTGCTCTTTAGGATTAATTTCAGTTGTGCTTGGTAGATTTCCTTGTTGTCTACCCGTGAGCATGTTGGCTAACTGACCAACCTGAACCTCTAAATTTCGAATTGACGCTGCTTGGTTCTACAGATTGGTATTTGTATCAGTCATGAATCTGCTGCTGTTGTTTGCTAATTGTGCCATAGCTTCTTCAAGTTTTGATTTCTCCTTCATGTGCTCACTTGAAGATGGCATGGCTGGATTCTTCATGACAGTTTGATTGTTCCATGAGAAATTAGGATGATTTCTCCAACCGGGATTATATGTTGCACTGTAGGGGTTGTTCTGTCGGCTGTAATTTGACACAAAATGAGCATGCTCTGCTTGAGAGAATGGGTTCCCAACCTGACACTCTTCACTCATGTGATTTCCATGACAAAAATCACACGTTGTATGGATGGCATTTGCTGACAGTTGAGTGGTTTTCAGTTGCTGAGTTAGTGAATGGACTTGAGCTGTTAATGCCGTGATCGCATCAATTTCGTGCACCCCAATAGTCTTCTTCTGTATGCTTCTTTCATTTGGCCATTGGTAATTGTTCATAGCCATTTCTTCCAATAAGTTGTAAGCATCATCATATGACTTACTCATAAAAGCTCCTCCTGAAGCTGCATCAATTAGTGTTCTTGTGGAGGCATTCAATCCATTGTAAAAATTCTGTACCTGCATCCACTTCGGTAGTCCATGGTGGGGGCATCGCCTGAGCAAATCCTTGTATCTCTCCCATGCCTCATACAATGGTTCACTCTCAAGTTGGGCGAAGTTAGCTATCTCAATACGCATTTTTGTTGTCTTGGCTGGTGGAAAAAATTTAGCAAGGAATTTCTGAGCTAAATCTTCCCAACTAATAACAGAATCTGCAGGCATGGAGTTTAACCAATTCTTTGCTCTATCTCGCAGAGAAAATGGAAACAATCTGAGGCGAATGGCATCATCAGTAACGCCATTATGCTTAAATGTGTCACAAATTTCCAAGAAACTTGTAATATGGGCGTTAGGATCATCACTTGGCAACCCATAAAATTGAACTGAGGTCTGAATCATCTGCAGTATTGCTGATTTGATCTCAAAATTATTGGCCTCAATCCTTGGTTTCCTGATAACAGAACGGATTCCTGTCACCTGTGGGAGAGCAAAATCTCTCAATGCCCGTGTATCTTGCTCAGGATTTTCATTGTCTGCCATGATGCTTGAACTGTTTTGAGTCTCTCGCGTTTTCTTTCTTAATCCCCTTGCAGTTCTCTCAATCTCAGGATTATAAGGTAGCAACGGCTGATTTTTGTTGCTTCTCATGCACTAGACAACACACCTAAAGAGCTGAAGACAAAAGGCAATCAAATTAGATCAAATTTAATTTATATTGATATTATTAGTAATTTTATCTAAAATCCCCGGCAACGGCGCCAAAAACTTGTTGGTTATTTTTGCAAGTGCACAAATCGTAACAAGTAATAAAGTGATGAGTAGAGTATCGTCCCACGAGGATTTGTAAAAATTACTACTAATTACCAAAGTCTTTTAAATTATGATCTATTTGAAGAATCGAATGAGATAGTTTATGAAACAAAAATTAATGATTAAAAGGTAACAACTATTTGATTAAATATTAATGAATTCAATTGTACTGGTTCTAGGATTTCTGACTTACCGTAACTATGCCTATGTGAACTTTCTCAATTAAATTAATTACTCCTAATGTTGATAATCAGGTTTTTCTAATGTAAATATTAATCTCTCTCGAGCATCAATAAATTATTTCGACAAACAAATTTCATATACTCTACGAAAGTTCTGAACTTGTCGATATTTATTAAGTACTGTAAAACCTGTAACGATTACAAAAGTTCATAGGATATCTCTATCCTATAGATTTCTTAAGGTATTTCAAACAATAGCTAAAACAATTATTACTTCTCAGTTTCAAATTGAATTCTAAATCATGCAAATGTTGGCCAAACACACGCAAGCATTACACATAGAATGAAATACTCAACATCTTAATGTAATAATTCAATCGAAGAAATTGTTCACATATTCATAGTAAGGTTACATCAAAAATCCCAGAATAAAAGTCTACTCCATAGTTAAATTAAAGAGAAACAAACTTGATACGATGAACATCACTCAAAAGCAGAGAATTTCCGTCGAAGAGATAGGTGTCCTCCCGGTTTTTGAATAGTTTTGCCTCTGCCAAAGGTGTATTTTTCTTTTTCCCTTGGTGCCGCCTCCTCTCTTTTTGTTTTCTATGTTGTAGGTTTTCCCTCTGTTCAATCCCCCCCCTTTTCTCTTCTTTTATATTGTGGCTTTTCTACCCCTGCAGTAATGAGGAAAATTTCCTATTCTGCATTAAATTCCTTCCTACTCAGACATTGCGGGCTCGATTTGAGGTCGAAAACGTGCGAATTAGAAGATCTCTATTTCTGGAGAAATTGTAGAGAATCAAATTTTCTTTCCAACAAAACTGATCTTGCAATTTTTGGACGTCTGAGTGCTGAGATAAGGGCCATAAACCGAAGCAGTCTTTGCAGTGCAGGAGTTTCGGGCTGGTTCAATCCTTGTTTTTCAACTCGCTTTTTGGGCTTCGAAACAACAAAACTGAGTTATATGCCCTTCATATGTTTTGTAGACCTTCATCTCAGCTATTTGAAAATGGTTACGAACATCCGGAACTAAATTGTATAGCTTCTTTGCAGCACATAATGAATCACTGTTCAGTTTCACTGCCCGGCTCTGCCTGTTTAGTAACCTAAGATCTGAAAACACATTAATTTCCCACGAGGTCAATAGTTCAAAAAGAGATTCAAAATTCTAATTTTCTTGTTCAACATATCCAAAATATTTAAAAATCAAGCATGAATAACGAAAAATATATATGCTAAAAATTCCCTTATCAATCCCTCTTGAGCATGTTTGCTTCTGCTACTTGTTATACATCAGACTTTCTTCCGCAAATGGCGAAACGCTTTGACTCGATGAGTTTCGCGGCATTCCGCCTTCGATGCCCCGGTTGCCGAAATTCAGTTGCCTTTGAATTTGGGGTGATCCCTCTTGAGCATGTATGCTTCTGCTACTTGTTCTACATCAAACTTCTTCCGCAAACGGCGAAATGCTTTGACTCGGTGAGTTTCACGGCATTCCGACATCGATGCCCCGGTTGCCGAAATTCTATTGCCTTTGAATTTCGGGTGATCCCTCTTGAGCATGTATGCTTTTGCTCCATGTTCTACATCAGCCTTCTTCTGCAAACGGCGAAACGCTTTGACTCGGTGAGTTTCACGGCATTCCGACTTCGATGCCCCGGTTGCCGAAATTCACCTGCCTTTGAATTTCGGGTGATCCCTCTTGAGCATGTATGCTTCTGCTACTTGTTCTACATTAGACTTCTTCCGCAAACGGCGAAACGTTTTGACACGGTGAGTTTTGCGAGATTCCATCTTCGATGCCCCGGTAGCCGAAATTCAGTTGCCTTTGATTTTCGGGGGATCCCTCTTGAGCATGTTTGCTTCTGCTACTTGTTATACATCAAACTTTCTTCCGCAAATGGCGAAACGCTTTGACTCGGTGAGTTTCGCGGCATTCCGCCTTCGATGCCCCGGTTGCCGAAATTCAGTTGCCTTTGAATTTCGGGTGATCCCTCTTGACCATGTATGGTTCTGCTACTTGTTATACATCAGACTTTCGTCCGCAAACGGTGAAACGCTTTGACTTGGTGAGTTTCGCGGCATTCCGACTTCGATGCCCCGGTTGCCGAAATTCAGTTGCTTTTGAATTTCGAGTGATCCCACTTGAGCATGTATGCTTCTGCTACTTGTTCTACATCATACTTTCTTCCGCAAATGGCTAAACACTTTGACTCGGTGAGTTTCGCGGCATAGTGCCTTCGATGCCCCGGTTGCTGAAATTCAGTTGCCTTTGAATTTCGGGGGATCCCTCTTGAGCATGTATGCTTCTGCTACTTGTTATACATCAGACTTTCTTCCGCAAACGGGGAAATGCTTTGACTCGGTGAGTTTCGCGGCATTCCATCTTCGATGCCCGGTAGCCGAAATTCAGTTGCCTATGATTTTCAGGGGATCCCTCTTGAGCATGTATGCTTCTGCTACTTGTTATACAGCAGACTTTCTTCCGCAAACGGGGAAATGCTTTGACTCGGTGAGTTTCGCGGCATTCCATCTTCGATGCCCGGTAGCCGAAATTCAGTTGCCTATGATTTTCAGGGGATCCCTCTTGAGCATGTATGCTTCTGCTACTTGTTATACAGCAGACTTTCTTCCGCAAACGGGGAAACGCTTTGACTCGATGAGTTTCGCGGCATTCCGACTTCGATGCCCCAATTGCCAAAATTCAGTTGCCTTTGAATTTCGGGTGATCGCTCTTGAGCATGTATGCTTCTGCTACTTGTTCTACATCAGACTTCTTCTGCAAACGACAAAACGCTTTGACTTGGTGAGTTTCACGGCATTCTGACTTTGATGCCCCGGTTGCCGAAATTCAGTTGCCTTTGAATTTCGGGTGATCCTTCTTGAGCATGTATGCTTTTGCTACTTGTTATACATCTACTTCTTCCGCAAACGGCGAAACACTTTCACTCGGTGAGTTTCATGGCGTTCCGACTTCGATGCCCCAGTTGCCGAAATTCACCTGCCTTTAAATTTCGGGTGATCCCTCTTGAGCATGTATGCTGCTGCTACTTGTTCTACATCAGACTTCTTCCGCAAACGGCAAAATGCTTTGACTCGGTGAGTTTCGCGGCATTCGGAGTTCGATGCCACGGTTGCCGAAATTTAGTTGCCTTTCAATTTCGGGTGATCCATCTTGAGCATGTATGCTTATGCTACTTGTTATACATCAGACTTTCTTCCGCAACGGTGAAACGCTTTGACTCGGTGAGTTTCGTGGCATTTGCAACTTCGTTGCCCCGGTTGCCGAAATTCAGTTGCCTTTGAATTTCGGGTGATCCCTCTTGAGCATATATGGTTCTGCTACTTGTTCTACATCAGACTTGCTTCCACAAACGGCAAAACGCTTTGACTCAGTGAGTTTAGCGGCATTCCGCCTTCTATGCCCAGGTTGCCGAAATTTAGTTGCCTTTGAATTTCTAGTGATCCCTCTTGAGCATGTATGCTTCTGCTACTTGTTCTACATCAGACTTGCTTCCACAAACGGCGAAACACTTTGACTCGGTGAGTTTTGCGGCATTCCGACTGCGATGCCCCGGTTGCCGAAATTGAGTTGCCTTTGAATTTCGGGTGATCCCTCTTGAGCATGTATGCTTCTGCTACTTGTTCTACATCAGCCTTGCTTCCGCAAACGACGAAACGCTTTGAGTCGGTGAGTGTCGAGGCATTGTGACTTCGATGCCCCGGTTGCCTAAATTGAGTTGCCTTTGAATTTCGAGTGATCCCTCTTGAGCATGTATGCTTCTGCTACTTGTTCTAAATAAGTCTTGCTTCCTCAAACGGCGAAATGCTTCGACTTGGTGAGTTTCGCGGCATTCCGACTTGGATGCCCCAGTTGCCAAAATTCAGTTGCCTTTGAATTTTGGGTGATCCCTTTTGAGCATGTATGCTTCTGCTACTTGTTCTACATCAGACTTGCTTCCGCAAATGGCAAAATGCTGGGACTCGGAGAGTTTCGCGGCATTCCGACTTCGATGCCCCGTTTCCCAAAATTTATTTGCCTTTGAATTTCGGGTGATCCCTCTTGAGCATGTATGGTTCTGCTACTTCTTCGACATCAGACTCTCTTCCGCGAACGGCAAAATGCTTTGACTCGGTGAGTTTCCTGGCATTCTGACTTTGATGCCCCGGTTGCAAGAATTCAGTTGCCTTTGAATTTCGAGTGATCCCTCTTGAGCATGTATGCTTCTACTACTTGTTCTACATCAGACTTCTTCCGCAAACGGCGAAACACTTTGACTCGGTGAGTTTCGCGGCATTCCGACATCGATGGCCCGGTTGCCGAAAGTCAGTTGCCTTTGAATTTCGGGTGATCCCTCTTGAGCATGTATGCTTCTGCTACTTGTTATACATCAGACTTTCGTCCGCAAACGGCGAAATGCTTCGACTCGGTGATTTTCGCGGCATTCCGACTTGGATGCCCCGGTTGCCGAAATTCAGTTGCCTTTGAATTTCGGGTGATCCCTTTTGAGCATGTATGCTTCTGCTACTTGTTCTACATCAGACTTGCTTCAGCAAACGGCGAAACGCTTTGAGTTGGTGAGTTTCCCAGCATTCCGACTTTGATGCCCCGGTTGCCGAAATTGAGTTGCCTTTGAATTTCGGGTGATCCCTTTTGAGCATGTATGCTTCTGCTACTTGTTCTACATCAGCCTTGCTTCTGCAAACGGCGAAACACTTGGACTCGGTGAGTTTCGCGGCATTCCGACATCGATGCCCCGGTTGCCGAAATTCAGTTGCCTTTGAATTTCGGGTGATCCCTCTTGAGCATGTATGCTTCTGCTACTTGTTCTACATCAGACCTGCTTCAGCAAACGGCGAAACGCTTTGAGTTGGTGAGTTTCCCAGCATTCTGACTTTGATGCCCCGGTTGCCGAAATTCAGTTGCCTTTGAATTTCGGGTGATCCTTCTTGAGCATGTATGCTTTTGCTACTTGTTATACATCTACTTCTTCCGCAAACGGCGAAACACTTTCACTCGGTGAGTTTCATGGCGTTCCGACTTCGATGCCCCAGTTGCCGAAATTCACCTGCCTTTAAATTTCGGGTGATCCCTCTTGAGCATGTATGCTGCTGCTACTTGTTCTACATCAGACTTCTTCCGCAAACGGCAAAATGCTTTGACTCGGTGAGTTTCGCGGCATTCGGAGTTCGATGCCACGGTTGCCGAAATTTAGTTGCCTTTCAATTTCGGGTGATCCATCTTGAGCATGTATGCTTATGCTACTTGTTATACATCAGACTTTCTTCCGCAACGGTGAAACGCTTTGACTCGGTGAGTTTCGTGGCATTTGCAACTTCGTTGCCCCGGTTGCCGAAATTCAGTTGCCTTTGAATTTCGGGTGATCCCTCTTGAGCATATATGGTTCTGCTACTTGTTCTACATCAGACTTGCTTCCACAAACGGCAAAACGCTTTGACTCAGTGAGTTTAGCGGCATTCCGCCTTCTATGCCCAGGTTGCCGAAATTTAGTTGCCTTTGAATTTCTAGTGATCCCTCTTGAGCATGTATGCTTCTGCTACTTGTTCTACATCAGACTTGCTTCCACAAACGGCGAAACACTTTGACTCGGTGAGTTTTGCGGCATTCCGACTGCGATGCCCCGGTTGCCGAAATTGAGTTGCCTTTGAATTTCGGGTGATCCCTCTTGAGCATGTATGCTTCTGCTACTTGTTCTACATCAGCCTTGCTTCCGCAAACAACGAAACGCTTTGAGTCGGTGAGTGTCGAGGCATTGTGACTTCGATGCCCCGGTTGCCGAAATTTAGTTGCCTTTGAATTTCTAGTGATCCCTCTTGAGCATGTATGCTTCTGCTACTTGTTCTACATGAGAATTTCTTCCGCAAACGGCGATACGCTTTGACTCGGTGAGTTTCACGGCATTCCGACTTCATTGCCCCGGTTGCCTAAATTGAGTTGCCTTTGAATTTCGAGTGATCCCTCTTGAGCATGTATGCTTCTGCTACTTGTTCTAAATAAGTCTTGCTTCCTCAAACGGCGAAATGCTTCGACTTGGTGAGTTTCGCGGCATTCCGACTTGGATGCCCCAGTTGCCAAAATTCAGTTGCCTTTGAATTTTGGGTGATCCCTCTTGAGCATGTATGCTTCTGCTACTTGTTCTACATGAGAATTTCTTCCGCAAACGGCGATACGCTTTGACTCGGTGAGTTTCGCGGCATTCCGACTTCATTGCCCCGGTTGCCTAAATTGAGTTGCCTTTGAATTTCGAGTGATCCCTCTTGAGCATGTATGCTTCTGCTACTTGTTCTAAATAAGTCTTGCTTCCTCAAACGGCGAAATGCTTCGACTTGGTGAGTTTCGCGGCATTCCGACTTGGATGCCCCAGTTGCCAAAATTCAGTTGCCTTTGAATTTTGGGTGATCCCTTTTGAGCATGTATGCTTCTGCTACTTGTTCTACATCAGACTTGCTTCCGCAAATGGCAAAATGCTGGGACTCGGTGAGTTTCGCGGCATTCCGACTTCGATGCCCCGTTTCCCAAAATTTATTTGCCTTTGAATTTCGGGTGATCCCTCTTGAGCATGTATGGTTCTGCTACTTCTTCGACATCAGACTCTCTTCCGCGAACGGCAAAATGCTTTTACTCGGTGAGTTTCCTGGCATTCTGACTTTGATGCCCCGGTTGCAAGAATTCAGTTGCCTTTGAATTTCGAGTGATCCCTCTTGAGCATGTATGCTTCTACTACTTGTTCTACATCAGACTTCTTCCGCAAACGGCGAAACACTTTGACTCGGTGAGTTTCGCGGCATTCCGACATCGATGGCCCGGTTGCCGAAAGTCAGTTGCCTTTGAATTTCGGGTGATCCCTCTTGAGCATGTATGCTTCTGCTACTTGTTATACATCAGACTTTCGTCCGCAAACGGCGAAATGCTTCGACTCGGTGATTTTCGCGGCATTCCGACTTGGATGCCCCGGTTGCCGAAATTCAGTTGCCTTTGAATTTCGGGTGATCCCTTTTGAGCATGTATGCTTCTGCTACTTGTTCTACATCAGACTTGCTTCAGCAAACGGCGAAACGCTTTGAGTTGGTGAGTTTCCCAGCATTCCGACTTTGATGCCCCGGTTGCCGAAATTGAGTTGCCTTTGAATTTCGGGTGATCCCTTTTGAGCATGTATGCTTCTGCTACTTGTTCTACATCAGCCTTGCTTCTGCAAACGGCGAAACACTTGGACTCGGTGAGTTTCGCGGCATTTCGACATCGATGCCCCGGTTGCCGAAATTCAGTTGCCTTTGAATTTCGGGTGATCCCTCTTGAGCATGTATGCTTCTGCTACTTGTTCTACATCAGACTTGCTTCAGCAAACGGCGAAACGCTTTGAGTTGGTGAGTTTCCCAGCATTCCGACTTTGAGGCACCGATTGTCGAAATTGAGTTGCCTTTGAATTTCGGGTGATCCCTTTTGAGCATGTATGCTTCTGTACTTGTTCTACATCAGCCTTGCTTCCGCAAACGGCGAAACCCTTTGACTCGGTGAGTTTCGCGGCATTCCGACTTGGATGCCCCGGTTGCCGAAATTCAGTTGCCTTTGAATTTTGGGTGATCCCTCTTGAGCATGTATGCTTCTGCTACTTGTTCTACATGAGAATTTCTTCCGCAAACGGCGATACGCTTTGACTCGGTGAGTTTCGCGGCATTCCGACTTCATTGCCCCGGTTGCCTAAATTGAGTTGCCTTTGAATTTCGAGTGATCCCTCTTGAGCATGTATGCTTCTGCTACTTGTTCTAAATAAGTCTTGCTTCCTCAAACAGCGAAATGCTTCGACTTGGTGAGTTTCGCGGGATTCCGACTTGGATGCCCCAGTTGCCAAAATTCAGTTGCCTTTGAATTTTGGGTGATCCCTTTTGAGCATGTATGCTTCTGCTACTTGTTCTACATCAGACTTGCTTCCGCAAACGGCGAAACGCTTTGAGTTAGTGAGTTTCCCAGCATTCCGACTTTGATGCCCCAGTTGCCGAAATTGAGTTGCCTTGGAATTTCGGGTGATCCCTTTTGAGCATGTATGCTTCTGCTACTTGTTCTACATCAGCCTTGCTTCCGCAAACGACGAAACGCTTTGAGTCGGTGAGTTTCCAGGCATTCTGACTTCGATACCCCGGTTGCCAAAATTGAGCTGCCTTTGAATTTCGGGGGATGCCTCTTGAGCATGTATGCTTCTGCTACTTGTTCTACATCAGACTTCCTTCCGCAAATGGCAAAATGCTGGGACTCGGTGAGTTTCGCGGCATTCCGACTTCGATGCCCCGTTTGCCGAAATTGAGTTGCCTTTGAATTTCGGGTGATCCCTTTTGAGCATGTATGCTTCTGCTACTTGTTCTACATCAGCCTTGCTTCTGCAAACGGCGAAACACTTGGACTCGGTGAGTTTCGCGGCATTCCGACATCGATGCCCCGGTTGCCGAAATTCAGTTGCCTTTGAATTTCGGGTGATCCCTCTTGAGCATGTATGCTTCTGCTACTTGTTCTACATCAGACTTGCTTCAGCAAACGGCGAAACACTTTGAGTTGGTGAGTTTCCCAGCATTCCGACTTTGATGCCCCGGTTGCCGAAATTGAGTTGCCTTTGAAGTTCGGGTGATCCCTTTTGAGCATGTATGCTTCTGTACTTGTTCTACATTAGCCTTGCTTCCGCAAACGGCGAAACCCTTTGACTCGGTGAGTTTTGCGGCATTCCGACATCGATGCCCCGGTTGCCGAAATTCAGTTGCCTTTGAACTTCGGGTGATCCCTCTTGAGCATGTATGCTTCTGCTACTTGTTATGCATCAGACTTTCTTCCGCAACGGGGAAACGCTTTGACGCGGTGAGTTTCGCAGCATTTGCAACTTCGTTGCCCCGGTTGCCGAAATTCAGTTGCCTTTGAATTTCGGGTGATCCCTCTTGAGCATGTATGGTTCTGCTACTTGTTCTACATCAGACTTGCTTCCACAAACGGCGAAACGCTTTGATTCGGTGAGTTTTGCGGCATTCCGCCCTCGATGCCCAGGTTGCCGAAATTCAGTTGCCTTTGAATTTCGGGTGATCCCTCTTGAGCTTGTTTGCTTCTGCTACTTGTTCTAAATCAGACTTTCTTCCACAAACGGGGAAACGCTTTGACTCTGTGAGTTTTGCGG
Source organism: Populus alba x Populus glandulosa (assembly GCA_033617975.1). Lineage (NCBI taxonomy): Eukaryota > Viridiplantae > Streptophyta > Magnoliopsida > Malpighiales > Salicaceae > Populus > Populus alba x Populus glandulosa. The sequence goes on from CM066157.1 coordinate 14,938,552, forward strand.
GATTCCGACTTTGATGCCCCGGTTGCCGAGATTCAGTTGCCTTTGAATTTCGGGTGATCCCTCTTGAGCATGTTTGCTTCTGCTACTTGTTCTACATCAGACTTGCTTCCGCAAACGGCGAAACACTTTGACTCGGTGAGTTTAGCGGCATTCCACCTTCGATGCCCCAGTTGTCCAAATTTAGTTGCCTTTGAATTTCGGGTGATCCCTCTTGAGTATGTATGCTTCTGCTACTTGTTCTACATCAGACTTGCTTCCACAAACGGCAAAACGCTTTGACTCAGTGAGTTTTGCGGCATTCCGCCTTCTATGCCCAGGTTGCCGAAATTTAGTTGCCTTTGAATTTCTAGTGATCCCTCTTGAGCATGTATGCTTCTGCTACTTGTTCTACATCGGACTTGCTTCCGCAAACGGCGAAACACTTTGACTCGGTGAGTTTAGCGGCATTCCACCTTCGATGCCCCAGTTGTCCAAATTTAGTTGCCTTTGAATTTCGGGTGATCCCTCTTGAGTATGTATGCTTCTGCTACTTGTTCTACATCAGACTTGCTTCCACAAACGGCAAAACGCTTTGACTCAGTGAGTTTTGCGGCATTCCGCCTTCTATGCCCAGGTTGCCGAAATTTAGTTGCCTTTGAATTTCTAGTGATCCCTCTTGAGCATGTATGCTTCTGCTACTTGTTCTACATCAGACTTGCTTCCGCAAACGGCGAAACACTTTGACTCGGTGAGTTTAGCGGCATTCCACCTTCGATGCCCCAGTTGTCCAAATTTAGTTGCCTTTGAATTTCGGGTGATCCCTCTTGAGTATGTATGCTTCTGCTACTTGTTCTACATCAGACTTGCTTCCACAAACGGCAAAACGCTTTGACTCAGTGAGTTTTGCGGCATTCCGCCTTCTATGCCCAGGTTGCCGAAATTTAGTTGCCTTTAAATTTCTAGTGATCCCTCTTGAGCATGTATGCTTCTGCTACTTGTTCTACATCAGACTTCTTCTGCAAACGGCAAAACGCTTTGACTCGGTGAGTTTCACGGCATTCCGACTTCGATGCCCCGGTTGCCAAAATTCAGTTGCCTTTGAATTTCGGGTGATCCCTCTTGAGCATGTATGCTTCTGCTACTTGTTCTACATAAGTCTTGCTTCCTCAAACGGCGAAACGCTTCGACTCGGTGGTTTTCGCGGCATTCCGACTTGGATGCCCCGGTTGCTGAAATTCAATTGCCTTTAAATTTCGGGTGATCCCTTTTGAGCATGTATGCTTCTACTACTTGTTCTACATCAGACTTGCTTCAGCAAAAGGCGAAACGCTTTGAGTTGTTGAGTTTCCCAGCATTCCGACTTTGATGCCCCGGTTGCCGAAATTGAGTTGCCTTTGAGTTTCGGGTGATCCCTTTTGAGCATGTATGCTTCTGCTACTTGTTCTACATCAGCCATGCTTCCGCAAACGACGAAACGCTTTGAGTCGGTGAGTGTCGAGGCATTGTGACTTCGATGCCCCGGTTGCCGAAATTTAGTTGCCTTTGAATTTCTAGTGATCCCTCTTGAGCATGTATGCTTCTGCTACTTGTTCTACATGAGAATTTCTTCCGCAAACGGCGATACGCTTTGCCTCGGTGAGTTTCGCGGCATTCCGACTTCATTGCCCCGATTGCCTAAATTGAGTTGCCTTTGAATTTCGAGTGATCCCTCTTGAGCATGTATGCTTCTGCTACTTGTTCTAAATAAGTCTTGCTTCCTCAAACGGCGAAATGCTTCGACTTGGTGAGTTTCGCGGCATTCCGACTTGGATGCCCCAGTTGCCAAAACTCAGTTGCCTTTGAATTTTGGGTGATCCCTCTTGAGCATGTATGCTTCTGCTACTTGTTCTACATGAGAATTTCTTCCGCAAACGGCGATACGCTTTGACTCGGTGAGTTTCGCGGCATTCCGACTTCATTGCCCCGGTTGCCTAAATTGAGTTGCCTTTGAATTTCGAGTGATCCCTCTTGAGCATGTATGCTTCTGCTACTTGTTCTAAATAAGTCTTGCTTCCTCAAACGGCGAAATGCTTCGAATTGGTGAGTTTCGCGGCATTCCGACTTGGATGCCCCAGTTGCCAAAATTCAGTTGCCTTTGAATTTTGGGTGATCCCTTTTGAGCATGTATGCTTCTGCTACTTGTTCTACATCAGACTTGCTTCCGCAAACGGCGAAACGCTTTGAGTTAGTGAGTTTCCCAGCATTCCGACTTTGATGCCCCGGTTGCCGAAATTGAGTTGCCTTGGAATTTCGGGTGATCCCTTTTGAGCATGTATGCTTCTGCTACTTGTTCTACATCAGCCTTGCTTCCGCAAACGACGAAACGCTTTGAGTCGGTGAGTTTCCAGGCATTCTGACTTCGATACCCCGGTTGCCAAAATTGAGCTGCCTTTGAATTTCGGGGGATGCCTCTTGAGCATGTATGCTTCTGCTACTTGTTCTACATCAGACTTCCTTCCGCAAATGGCAAAATGCTGGGACTCGGTGAGTTTCGCGGCATTCCGACTTCGATGCCCCGTTTCCCAAAATTTATTTGCCTTTGAATTTCGGGTGATCCCTCTTGAGCATGTATGGTTCTGCTACTTCTTCTACATCAGACTCTCTTCCGCGAACGGCAAAATGCTTTGACTCGGTGAGTTTCCTGGCATTCTGACTTTGATGCCCCGGTTGCAAGAATTCAGTTGCCTTTGAATTTCGAGTGATCCCTCTTGAGCATGTATGCTTCTACTACTTGTTCTACATCAGACTTCTTCCGCAAACGGCGAAACACTTTGACTCGGTGAGTTTCGCGGCATTCCGACATCGATGGCCCGGTTGCCGAAAGTCAGTTGCCTTTGAATTTCGGGTGATCCCTCTTGAGCATGTATGCTTCTGCTACTTGTTATACATCAGACTTTCGTCCGCAAACGGCGAAATGCTTCGACTCGGTGATTTTCGCGGCATTCCGACTTGGATGCCCCGGTTGCCGAAATTCAGTTGCCTTTGAATTTCGGGTGATCCCTTTTGAGCATGTATGCTTCTGCTACTTGTTCTACATCAGACTTGCTTCAGCAAACGGCGAAACGCTTTGAGTTGGTGAGTTTCCCAGCATTCCGACTTTGATGCCCCGGTTGCCGAAATTGAGTTGCCTTTGAATTTCGGGTGATCCCTTTTGAGCATGTATGCTTCTGCTACTTGTTCTACATCAGCCTTGCTTCTGCAAACGGCGAAACACTTGGACTCGGTGAGTTTCGCGGCATTCCGACATCGATGCCCCGGTTGCCGAAATTCAGTTGCCTTTGAATTTCGGGTGATCCCTCTTGAGCATGTATGCTTCTGCTACTTGTTCTACATCAGACCTGCTTCAGCAAACGGCGAAACGCTTTGAGTTGGTGAGTTTCCCAGCATTCTGACTTTGATGCCCCGGTTGCCGAAATTCACTTACCTTTGAATTTGGGGTGATCCCTCTTGAGCATGTATGCTTCTGCTACTTGTTCTACATCAGACTTGCTTCAGCAAACGGCGAAACGCTTTGAGTTGGTGAGTTTCCCAGCATTCCGACTTTGATGCCCCGGTTGCCGAAATTGAGTTGCCTTTGAATTTCGGGTGATCCCTTTTGAGCATGTATGCTTCTGCTACTTGTTCTACATCAGCCTTGCTTACACAAACGGCGAAACGCTTTGACTCGGTGAGTTTGGCGGCATTCCACCTTCGACGCCCTGGTTGCCCAAATTTAGTTGCCTTTGAATTTCGGGTGATCCCTCTTGAGCATGTATGCTTCTGCTACTCGTTCTACATCAGACTTGCTTCCACAAACGGCGAAACGCTTTGACTCGGTGAGTTTTGTGGCATTCCGCCTTCGATGCCCGGGTTGCTGAAATTCAGTTGCCTTTGAATTTCGGGTGATCCCTCTTGAGCTTGTATGCTTCTGCTACTTGTTCTAAATCAGACTTTCTTCCGCAAACGGCGAAACGCTTCGACTCGGTGAGTTTCGCGGCATTCCGAATTCGATGCCCCAGTTGCCGAAATTCACTTACCTTTGAATTTGGGGTGATCCCTCTTGAGCATGTATGCTTCTGCTACTTGTTCTACATCAGCCTTGCTTCCGCAAACGGCGAAACGCTTTGAGTCGGTGAGTGTCGCGGCATTCCGACTACGATGCCCCGTTTGCCGAAATTGAGTTGCCTTTGAATTTCGGGTGATCCCTCTTGAGCATGTATGCTTCTGCTACATGTTTTACATCAGACTTGCTTCCACAAACGGCGAAACGCTTTGACTCGGTGAGTTTCACGGCATTCCGTCTTCGATGCCCCGGTTGTCGAAATTCATTTGCCTTTGAATTTCGGGTGATCCCTATTGAGCATGTATGCTTCTGCTACTTGTTATACATCAGACTTTCTTCCGCAAACGGGGAAACGTTTGACTCTGTGAGTTTCGCGGGATTCCGACTTCGATGCCCCCGTTGCCGAGATTCAGTTGCCTTTGAATTTCGGGTGATCCCTCATGAGCATGTATGCTTCTGCTACTTGTTCTACATCAGACTTTCTTCCACAAACGGTGAAACGCTTTGACTCGGTGAGTTTGGCGGCATTCCGTCTTCGATGCCCCGGTTGCCGAGATTCAGTTGCCTTTGAATTTCGGGTGATCCCTCTTGAGCATGTATGCTTCTGCTACTTGTTCTACATCAGACTTCTTCCGCAAACGGCAAAACGCTTTGACTCGGTGAGTTTCACGGCATTCCGACTTCGATGCCCCGGTTGCCAAAATTCAGTTGCCTTTGAATTTGGGGTGATCCCTCTTGAGCATGTATGCTTCTGCTACTTGTTCTACATAAGTCTTGCTTCCTCAAACGGCAAAACGCTTCGACTCGGTGGTTTTCGCGGCATTCCGAATTGGATGCCCCGGTTGCTGAAATTCAATTGCCTTTAAATTTCGGGTGATCCCTTTTGAGCATGTATGCTTCTACTACTTGTTCTACATCAGACTTGCTTCAGCAAAAGGCGAAACGCTTTGAGTTGTTGAGTTTCCCAGCATTCCGACTTTGATGCCCCGGTTGCCGAAATTGAGTTGCCTTTGAGTTTCGGGTGATCCCTTTTGAGCATGTATGCTTCTGCTACTTGTTCTACATCAGCCTTGCTTCCGCAAACAGCGAAACACTTTGACTCGGTGAGTTTCGCGGCATTCCGACATCGATGCCCCGGTTGCCGAAATTCAGTTGCCTTTGAATTTCGGGTGATCCCTCTTGAGCATGTATGCTTCTGCTACTTGTTATACATCAGACTTTCTTCCGCAACGGTGAAACGCTTTGACTCGGTGAGTTTTGCGGCATTTGCAACTTCGTTGCCCCGGTTGCCGAAATTCAGTTGCCTTTGAATTTCGGGTGATCCCTCTTGAGTATGTATGGTTCTGCTACTTGTTCTACATCAGACTTGCTTCCACAAACGGCGAAACGCTTTGACTCAGTGAGTTTAGCGGCATTCCACCTTCGATGCCCCAGTTGCCGAAATTCACTTACCTTTGAATTTGGGGTGATCCCTCTTGAGCATGTATGCTTCTGCTACTTGTTCTACATCAGCCTTGCTTCCGCAAACGGCGAAACGCTTTGAGTCGGTGATTGTCGCGGCATTCCGACTGCGATGCCCCGGTTGCCGAAATTGAGTTGCCTTTAAATTTCGGGTGATCCCTCTTGATTATGTACGCTTCTGCTACTTGTTCTTTATCAGCCTTGCTTCTTCAAACGGCGAAACGCTTTGAGTCGGTGAGTGTCGCGGGATTCCGACTGCGATGCCCCGATTGCAGAAATTGAGTTGCCTTTGAATTTTCGGGTGGTCCCTCTTGAGCATGTATGTTTCTGCTACATGTTCTACATCAGACTTGCTTCCGCAAACAGCGAAACGCTTTGAGTCGGTGAGTGTCGCGGCATTCCGATTGCGATGCCCCGGTTGCCGAAATTGAGTTGCCTTTAAATTTCGGGTGATCCCTCTTGAGCATGTACGGTTCTGCTACTTGTTCTTTATCAGCCTTGCTTCTTCAAACGGCGAAACGCTTTGAGTCGGTGAGTGTCGCGGGATTCCGACTGCGATGCCCCGGTTGCAGTAATTGAGTTGCCTTTGAATTTCGGGTGGTCCCTCTTGAGCATGTATGTTTCTGCTACATGTTCTACATCAGACTTGCTTCCACAAACGGCGAAACGCTTTGACTCTATGAGTTTCGCGGGATTCCGACTTCGATGCCCCGGTTGCCGAGATTCAGTTGCCTTTGAATTTTGGGTGATCCCTCTTGAGCATGTATGCTTGTGCTACTTGTTCTACATCAGACTTTCTTCCACAAACGGTGAAACGCTTTGACTCGGTGAGTTTCGCGGCATTCTGACTTCGATGCCTTAGTTGCCGAAATTGAGTTGCCTTTGAATTTCGGGTGATCCCTCTTGAGCATGTATGCTTCTGCTACTTGTTCTACATCAGACTTCTTCCGCAAACGGCGAAACACTTTGACTCGGTGAGTTTCACGGCATTCCGACTTCGATGCCCCGGTTGCCGAAATTGAGTTGCCTTTGAATTTCGGGTGATCCCTCTTGAGCATGTATGCTTCTGCTACTTGTTCTACATCAGACTTTCTTCCACAAACGACAAAAATGCTTTGACTTGGTGAGTTTCGCGGCTTTCCGACTTCGATGCCCCGGTTGCCGAGATTCAGTTGCCTTTGAATTTCGGGTGATCCCTCTTGAGCATGTATGCTTCTGCTACTTGTTCTACATCAGACTTGCTTCCCCAAACGGCGAAACGCTTTGACTCTGTGAGTTTCCCGGCATTCCGTCTTCGATGCCGCGGTTGCCGAGATTCAGTTGCCTTTGAATTTCGGGTGATCCCTCTTGAGCATGTATGCTTCTGCTACTTGTTCTACATCAGACTTTCTTCCCCAAACGGTGAAACGCTTTGACTCGGTGAGTTTCGCGGCATTCTGACTTCGATGCCTTAGTTGCCGAAATTCAGTTGCCTTTGAATTTGGGGTGATCCCTCTTGAGCATCTATGCTTCTGCTACTTGTTCTACATAAGTCTTGCTTCCTCAAACGGCGAAACGCTTCGACTCGGTGGTTTTCGCGGCATTCCGACTTGGATGCCCCGGTTGCTGAAATTCAGTTGCCTTTAAATTTTGGGTGATCCCTTTTGAGCATGTATGCTTCTACTACTTGTTCTACATCAGACTTGCTTCAGCAAAAGGCGAAACGCTTTGAGTTGTTGAGTTTCCCAGCATTCCGACTTTGATGCCCCGGTTGCCGAAATTGAGTTGCCTTTGAGTTTCGGGTGATCCCTTTTGAGCATGTATGCTTCTGCTACTTGTTCTACATCAGCCTTGCTTCCGCAAACGGCGAAACACTTTGACTCGGTGAGTTTCTCGGCATTCCGACATCGATGCCCCGGTTGCCGAAATTCAGTTGCCTTTGAATTTCGGGTGATCCCTCTTGAGCATGTATGCTTGTGCTACTTGTTATACATCAGACTTTCTTCCGCAACGGTGAAACGCTTTGACTCGGTGAGTTTTGCGGCATTTGCAACTTCGTTGCCCCGGTTGCCGAAATTCAGTTGCCTTTGAATTTCGGGTGATCCCTCTTGAGCATGTATAGTTCTGCTACTTGTTCTACATCAGACTTGCTTCCACAAACGGCGAAACGCTTTGACTCAGTGAGTTTAGCGGCATTCCACCTTCGATGCCCCGGTTGCCGAAATTTAGTTGCCTTTGAATTTCGGGTGATCCCTCTTGAGAATGTATGCTTCTGCTACTTGTTCTACATCAGACTTGCTTCCGCAAACAGCGAAACGCTTTGAGTCGGTGAGTGTCGCGGCATTCCGACTGCGATGCCCCGGTTGCCGAAATTGAGTTGCCTTTAAATTTCGGGTGGTCCCTCTTGAGCATGTATGTTTCTGCTACATGTTCTACATCAGACTTGCTTCCCCAAACGGCGAAACGCTTTGACTCTGTGAGTTTCGCGGGATTCCGACTTCGATGCCCCGGTTGCCGAGATTCAGTTGCCTTTGAATTTTGGGTGATCCCTCTTGAGCATGTATGCTTCTGCTACTTGTTCTACATCAGACTTTCTTCCACAAACGGTGAAACGCTTTGACTCGGTGAGTTTCGCGGCATTCTGACTTCGATGCCTTAGTTGCCGAAATTGAGTTGCCTTTGAATTTCGGGTGATCCCTCTTGAGCATGTATGCTTCTGCTACTTGTTCTACATCAGACTTCTTCCGCAAACGGCGAAACACTTTGACTCGGTGAGTTTCACGGCATTCCGACTTCGATGCCCCGGTTGCCGAAATTGAGTTGCCTTTGAATTTCGGGTGATCCCTCTTGAGCATGTATGCTTCTGCTACTTGTTCTACATCAGACTTTCTTCCACAAACGACAAAAATGCTTTGACTTGGTGAGTTTCGCGGCTTTCCGAATTCGATGCCCCGGTTGCCGAGATTCAGTTGCCTTTGAATTTCGGGTGATCCCTCTTGAGCATGTATGCTTCTGCTACTTGTTATACATCAGACTTTCTTCCGCAACGGGGAAACGCTTTGACTCGGTGAGTTTCCCGGCATTTGCAACTTCGTTGCCCCGGTTGCCGAAATTCAATTGCCTTTGAATTTCGGGTGATCCCTCTTGAGCATGTATGGTTCTGCTACTTGTTCTACAGCAGACTTGCTTCCACAAACGGCGAAACGCTTTGACTCGGTGAGTTTAGCGGCATTCCACCTTCGATGCCCCGGTTGCCCAAATTTAGTTGCCTTTGAATTTCGGATGATCCCTCTTGAGCATGTATGCTTCTGCTACTTGTTCTACATCAGACTTGCTTCCACAAACGGCGAAACGCTTTGACTCGGTGAGTTTTGTGGCATTCCGCCTTCGATGCCCGGGTTGCTGAAATTCAGTTGCCTTTGAATTTCGGGTGATCCCTCTTGAGCTTGTATGCTTCTGCTACTTGTTCTAAATCAGACTTTCTTCCGCAAATGGCGAAACGCTTTGACTCGGTGAGTTTCGCGGCATTCCGAATTCGATGCCCCGGTTGCCGAAATTCACTTACCTTTGAATTTGGGGGGATCCCTCTTGAGCATGTATGCTTCTGCTACTTGTTCTACATCAGCCTTGCTTCCGCAAACGGCGAAACGCTTTGAGTCGGTGAGTGTCGCGGCATTCCGACTACGATGCCCCGTTTGCCGAAATTGAGTTGCCTTTGAATTTCGGGTGATCCCTCTTGAGCATGTATGCTTCTGCTACTTGTTCTACATCAGACTTTCTTCCACAAACGGTGAAACGCTTTGACTCGGTGAGTTTCGCGGCATTCTGACTTCGATGCCTTAGTTGCCGAAATTCAGTTGCCTTTGAATTTCGGGTGATCCCTCTTGAGCATGTATGCTTCTGCTACTTGTTCTACATCAGACTTCTTCCGCAAACGGCAAAACGCTTTGACTCGGTGAGTTTCACGGCATTCCGACTTCTATGCCCCGGTTGCCGAAATTCAGTTGCCTTTGAATTTGGGGTGATCCCTCTTGAGCATCTATGCTTCTGCTACTTGTTCTACATAAGTCTTGCTTCCTCAAACGGCGAAACGCTTCGACTCGGTGGTTTTCGCGGCATTCCGACTTGGATGCCCCGGTTGCTGAAATTCAGTTGCCTTTAAATTTCGGGTGATCCCTTTTGAGCATGTATGCTTCTACTACTTGTTCTACATCAGACTTGCTTCAGCAAAAGGCGAAACGCTTTGAGTTGTTGAGTTTCCCAGCATTCCGACTTTGATGCCCCGGTTGCCGAAATTGAGTTGCCTTTGAGTTTCGGGTGATCCCTTTTGAGCATGTATGCTTCTGCTACTTGTTCTACATCAGCCTTGCTTCCGCAAACGGCGAAACACTTTGACTCGGTGAGTTTCTCGGCATTCCGACATCGATGCCCCGGTTGCCGAAATTCAGTTGCCTTTGAATTTCGGGTGATCCCTCTTGAGCATGTATGCTTCTGCTACTTGTTATACATCAGACTTTCTTCCGCAACGGTGAAACGCTTTGACTCGGTGAGTTTTGCGGCATTTGCAACTTCGTTGCCCCGGTTGCCGAAATTCAGTTGCCTTTGAATTTCGGGTGATCCCTCTTGAGCATGTATAGTTCTGCTACTTGTTCTACATCAGACTTGCTTCCACAAACTGCGAAACGCTTCGACTCAGTGAGTTTAGCGGCATTCCACCTTCGATGCCCCGGTTGCCGAAATTTAGTTGCCTTTGAATTTCGGGTGATCCCTCTTGAGAATGTGTGCTTCTGCTACTTGTTCTACATCAGACTTGCTTCCGCAAACAGCGAAACGCTTTGAGTCGGTGAGTGTCGCGGCATTCCGACTGCGATGCCCCGGTTGCCGAAATTGAGTTGCCTTTAAATTTCGGGTGATCCCTCTTGAGCATGTACGGTTCTGCTACTTGTTCTTTATCAGCCTTGCTTCTTCAAACGGCGAAACGCTTTGAGTCGGTGAGTGTCGCGGGATTCCGACTGCGATGCCCCGGTTGCAGAAATTGAGTTGCCTTTGAATTTCGGGTGGTCCCTCTTGAGCATGTATGTTTCTGCTACATGTTCTACATCAGACTTGCTTCCACAAACGGCGAAACGCTTTGACTCTATGAGTTTCGCGGGATTCCGACTTCGATGCCTCGGTTGCCGAGATTTAGTTGCCTTTGAATTTGGGGTGATCCCTCTTGAGCATGTATGCTTCTGCTACTTGTTCTACATCAGACTTTCTTCCACAAACGGTGAAACGCTTTGACTCGGTGAGTTTCGCGGCATTCCGACTTGGATGCCCCGGTTGCTGAAATTCAGTTGCCTTTAAATTTCGGGTGATCCCTTTTGAGCATGTATGCTTCTACTACTTGTTCTACATCAGACTTGCTTCAGCAAAAGGCGAAACGCTTTGAGTTGTTGAGTTTCCCAGCATTCCGACTTTGATGCCCCGGTTGCCGAAATTGAGTTGCCTTTGAGTTTCGGGTGATCCCTTTTGAGCATGTATGCTTCTGCTACTTGTTCTACATCAGCTTTGCTTCCGCAAACGGCGAAACACTTTGACTCGGTGAGTTTCTCGGCATTCCGACATCGATGCCCCGGTTGCCGAAATTGAGTTGCCTTTGAATTTCGGGTGATCCCTCTTGAGCATGTATGCTTCTGCTACTTGTTCTACATCAGACTTCTTCCGCAAACGGCGAAACACTTTGACTCGGTAAGTTTCGCGGCATTCCGACTTCGATGCCCCGGTTGCCGAAATTCAGTTGCCTTTGAATTTGGGGTGATCCCTCTTGAGCATGTATGCTTCTGCTACTTGTTCTTTATCAGCCTTGCTTCCGCAAACGGCGAAACGCTTTGAGTCGGTGAGTGTCGCGGCATTCCGACTGCGATGCCCCGGTTGCCGAAATTGAGATGCCTTTGAATTTCGGGTGGTCCCTCTTGAGCATGTATGCTTCTGCTACATGTTCTACATGAGACTTGCTTCCCCAAACGGCGAAACGCTTTGACTCGGTGAGTTTCCCGGCATTCCGTCTTCGATGCCCCGGTTGCTGAAATTCATTTGCCTTTGAATTTCGGGTGATCCCTCTTGAGCATGTATGTTCTGCTACTTGTTATACATCAGACTTTCTTCCGCAAACGGGGAAACGCTTTGACTCTGTGAGTTTCACGGGATTCCGACTTCGATGCCCCGGTTGCCGAAATTAAGTTGCCTTTGAATTTCGGGTGATCCCTGTTGAGCATGTATGCTTCTGCTACTTGTTCTACATCAGACTTCTTCCGCAAACGGCCAAACGCTTTGACTCGGTGAGTTTCACGGCATTCCGATTTCGATGCCCCGGTTGGCGAAATTCAGTTGCCTTTGAATTTCAGGTGATCCCTCTTGAGCATGTATGCTTCTGCTACTTGTTCTACATAAGAATTGCTTCAGCAAACGGCGAAACGCTTTGAGTTGGTGAGTTTCCCAGCATTCCGACTTTGATGCCCCGGTTGCCGAAATTGAGTTGCCTTTGAATTTCGGGTGATCCCTCTTGAGCTGTATGCTTGTGCTACTTGTTCTACATCAGACTTTCTTCTGCAAACGGCGAAACACTTTGACTCGGTGAGTTTCACGGCATTCCGACTTCGATGCCCAGGTTGCCGAAATTGAGTTGCCTTTGAATTTCGGGGGATCCCTCTTGAGAATGTAATCTTCTGCTACTTGTTCTACATCAGAATTTCTTCCGCAAACGGCGAAACGCTTTGACTCGGTGAGTTTTGCGGCATTCCGACTTTATTTCCCCGGTTGCCGAAATTCAGTTGCCTTTGAATTTCGGGTGATCCCTCTTGAGCATGTATGCTTCTGCTACTTGTTCTACATAAGTCTTGCTTCCTCAAACGGCGAAACGCTTCGACTCGGTGATTTTCACGGCATTTGCAACTTCGTTGCCCCGGTTGCCGAAATTCAGTTGCCTTTGAATTTTGGGTGATCCCTCTTGAGCATGTATGGTTCTGCTAGTTGTTCTACATCAGACTTGCTTCCACAAACGGCGAAACGCTTTGACTCGGTGAGTTTTGCGGCCTTCCGCCTTCGATGCCCAGGTTGTCGAAATTCAGTTGCCTTTGAATTTCGGGTGATCCCTCTTGAGCTTGTATGCTTCTGCTACTTGTTCTAAATCAGACTTTCTTCCGCAAACGGGGAAACGCTTTGACTCTGTGAGTTTCGCGGGATTCCGACTTCGATGCCCCGGTTGCCGAGATTCAGTTGCCTTTGAATTTCGGGTGATCCCTCTTGAGCATGTATGCTTCTGCTTCTTGTTCTACATCACACTTCTTACGCAAACGGCGAAACGCTTTGACTCGGTGAGTTTCACAGAATTCCATCATGCCCCGGTTGCCGAAATTCAGTTGCCTTTGATTTTCGGGGGATCCCTATTGAGCATGTATGCTTCTGCTACTTGTTATACATCAGACTTTCTTCCGGAAACGGTGAAACGCTTTGACTTGGTGAGTTTCACGACATTCCGACTTCGATGCCCAGGTTGCCGAAATTCAGTTGCCTTTGAATTTGGGGTGATCCCTCTTGAGCATGTATGCTTCTGCTACTTGTTCTACATCAGCCTTGCTTCCGCAAACGGCGAAACGCTTTGAGTCGGTGAGTGTCGCGGCATTCCGACTACGATGCCCCGGTTGCCGAAATTGAGTTGCCTTTGAATTTCGGGTGGTCCCTCTTGAGCATGTATGCTTCTGCTACTTGTTCTACATCAGACTTTCCTCCACAAACGACAAAAACGCTTCGACTCGATGATGTTCGCGGCATTTGCAACTTCGTTGCCCCGGTTGCTGAAATTCAGCTGCCTTTGAATTTTGGGTGATCCCTATTGAGCATGTATGCTTCTGCTACTTGTTCTACATCAGACTTTCCTCCACAAACGACAAAAACGCTTTGACTCGGTGAGTTTTGCGGCATTCCGCCTTCGATGCCCAGGTTGTCGAAATTTAGTTGCCTTTGAATTTCGGGTGATCCCTCTTGAGCTTGTATGCTTCTGCTACTTGTTCTAAATCAGACTTTCTTCCGCAAACGGCGAAACACTTTGACTCGGTGAGTTTCACGGCATTCCGACTTCGATGCCCCGGTTGCCGAAATTGAGTTGCCTTTGAATTTCGGGTGATCCCTCTTGAGCAAGTATGCTTCTGCTACTTGTTCTACATCAAACTTTCCTCCATAAACGAAAAAAACGCTTTGACTTGGTGAGTTTCGCGGCTTTCCGACTTCGATGCCCTGGTTGCTGAAATTCAATTGCCTTTGAATTTCGGGTGATCCCTCTTGAGCATGTATGCTTCTGCTACTTGTTATACATCAGACTTTCTTCCGCAAACGGTAAAACGCTTTGACTCGGTGAGTTTCACGGCATTCCGACTTCGATGCCCCGGTTGACGAGATTCAGTTGCCTTTGAATTTCGGGTGATCCCTCTTGAGCATGTTTGCTTCTGCTACTTGTTCTACATCAGACTTTCTTCCGCAAACGGCGAAACACTTTGACTCGGTGAGTTTCACGGCATTCCGACTTCGATGCCACGATTGCCGAGATTCAGTTGCCTTTGAATTTCGGGTGATCCCTCTTGAGCATGTATGCATCTGCTACTTGTTCTACATCAGACTTTCTTCCACAAACGGTAAAACGCTTTGACTCGGTGAGTTTCACGGCATTCCGACTTCGATGCCCCGGTTGCCGACATTCAGTTGCCTTTGAATTTCGGGTGATCCCACTTGAGCATGTATGCTTCTGCTACTTGTTCTACATAAGACTTGCTTCAGCAAACGGCGAAACGCTTTGAGTTGGTGAGTTTCCCAGCATTCCGACTTTGATGCCCCGGTTGCCGAAATTGAGTTGCCTTTGAATTTCCGGTGATCCCTCTTGAGCATGTATGCTTCTGCTACTTGTTATACATCAAACTTTCTTCCGCAAACGGCGAAACACTTTGACTCGGTGAGTTTCACGGCATTCCGACTTCGATGCCCCGGTTGCCGAGATTCTGTTGCCTTTGAATTTCGGGGGATCCCTCTTGAGCATGTAATCTTCTGCTACTTGTTCTACATCAGAATTTCTTCCGCAAACGGCGAAACGCTTTGACTCGGTGAGTTTCGCGGCATTCCGACTTCATTGCCCTGGTTGCCGAAATTCAGTTGCCTTTGAATTTTGGGTGATCCCTCTTGAGCATGTATACTTCTGCTACTTGTTCTACATAAGTCTTACTTCCTCAAACGGCGAAACGCTTCGACTCGGTGATTTTCGCGACATTCCGACTTGGATGCCCCAGTTGCCGAAATTCAGTTGCCTTTGAATTTCGGGTGATCCCTTTTGAGCATGTATGCTTCTGCTACTTGTTCTACATCAGACTTGCTTCAGCAAACGGCGAAACGCTTTGAGTTGGTGAGTTTCCCAGCATTCCGACTTTGATGCCCCGGTTGCCGAAATTGAGTTGCCTTTGAATTTCGGGTGATCCCTTTTGAGCATGTATGCTTCTGCTACTTGTTCTACATCAGACTTGCTTCCACAAACGGCGAAACGCTTTGACTCGGTGAGTTTTGCGGCATTCCGCCTTCGATGCCCAGGTTGCCGAAATTCAGTTGCCTTTGAATTTCGGGTGATCCCTCTTGAGCTTGTTTGCTTCTGCTACTTGTTCTAAATCAGACTTTCTTCCGCAAACGGGGAAACGCTTTGACTCGGTGAATTTCGCGGCATTCCGACTTCATTGCCCTGGTTGCCGAGATTCAGTTGCCTTTGAATTTTGGGTGATCCCTCTTGAGCATGTATGCTTCTGCTACTTGTTCTACATAAGTCTTGCTTCCTCAAACGGCGAAACGCTTCGACTCGGTGATTTTCGCGGCATTCCGACTTGGATGCCCCGGTTGCCGAAATTCAGTTGCCTTTGAATTTCGGGTGATCCCTTTTGAGCATGTATGCTTCTGCTACTTGTTCTACATCAGACTTGCTTCAGCAAACGGCGAAACGCTTTGAGTTGGTGAGTTTCCCAGCATTCCGACTTTGATGCCCCGGTTGCCGAAATTGAGTTGCCTTTGAATTTCGGGTGATCCCTGTTGAGCATGTATGCTTCTGCTACTTGTTCTACATCAGCCTTGCTTCCGCAAACGGCGAAACACTTTGACTCGGTGAGTTTCGCGGCATTCCGACATCGATGCCTCGGTTGCCGAAGTTCAGTTGCCTTTGAACTTCGGGTGATCCCTCTTGAGCATGTATGCTTCTTCTACTTGTTATACATCAGACTTTCTTCCGCAAACGGGGAAACGCTTTGACTCGGTGAATTTCGCGGCATTCCGACTTCATTGCCCTGGTTGCCGAGATTCAGTTGCCTTTGAATTTTGGGTGATCCCTCTTGAGCATGTTTGCTTCTGCTACTTGTTCTACATCAAACTTTCTTCCGCAAATGGCGAAACACTTTGACACGGTGAGTTTCACGGCATTCCGATTTCGATGCCCCGGTTGCCGAAATTGAGTTGCCTTTGAATTTCGGGTGATCCCTCTTGAGCATGTATGCTTCTGCTACTTGTTCTACATCAGACTTTCTTCCACAAACGACAAAAACGCTTTGAATTGGTGAGTTTCGCGGCTTTCCGACTTCGATGCTCCGGTTGCCGAAATTCAATTGCCTTTGAATTTCGGGTGATCCCTCTTGAACATGTACGCTTCTGCTTCTTGTTCTACATCACACTTCTTACGCAAACGGCGAAATGCTTTGACTCGGTGAGTTTCGCAGGATTCCATCTTGGATGCCCCGGTTGCCGAAATTCAGTTGCCTTTGATTTTCGGGGGATCCCTCTTGAGCATGTATGCTTCTGCTACTTGTTATACATCAGACTTTCTTCCGCAAACGGTGAAACGCTTTGACTTGGTGAGTTTCACGACATTCCGACTTCGATGCCCCGGTTGCCGAAATTCAATTGCCTTTGAATTTCGGGTGATCCCTCTTGTGCATGTATGCTTGTGCTACTTGTTCTACATCAGACTTACTTCCGCAAACGGCGAAACACTTTGACTCGGTGAGTTTCACGGCATTCCGACTTCATTGCCCCGGTTGCCGAAATTGAGTTGCCTTTGAATTTCGGGTGATCCCTCTTGAGCATGTATGCTTTTGCTACTTGTTCTACATCAGACTTTCTTCCGCAAATGGGGAAATGCTTTGACTCTATGAGTTTCGCGGGATTCCGACTTCGATGCCCCGGTTGCCGAGATTCAGTTGCCTTTGAATTTTGGGTGATCCCTCTTGAGCATGTATGCTTCTGCTACTTGTTCTACATAAGTGTTGCTTCCTCAAACGGTGAAACGCTTCGACTTGATGATTTTCGCGGCATTCCGACTTGGATGCCCCGGTTGCCGAAATTCAGTTGCCTTGGAATTTCGGGTGATCCCTTTTGAGCATGTATGCTTCTGCTACTTGTTCTACATCAGACTTGCTTCAGCAAACGGCGAAACGCTTTGAGTTGGTGAGTTTCCCAGCATTCCGACTTTGATGCCCCGGTTGCCGAAATTGAGTTGCCTTTGAATTTCGGGTGATCCCTCTTGAGCGTGTATGCTTCTGCTACTTGTTCTACATCAGACTTCTTACGCAAACGGCGAAACGCTTTGACTCGGTGAGTTTCACAGGATTCCATCTTGGATGCCCCGGTTGCCGAAATTCAGTTGCCTTTGATTTTTGGGGGATCCCTCTTGAACATGTATGCTTGTGCTACTTGTTATACATCAGAATTTCTTCCGCAAACGGTGAAACGCTTTGACTTGGTGAGTTTTACGACATTCGGACTTCGATGCCCCGGTTGTCGAAATTCAATTGCCTTTGAATTTCGGGTGATCCCTCTTGAGCATGTATGCTTGTGCTACTTGTTGTACATCAGACTATCTTGCGCAAACGGCGAAACACTTTGACTCGGTGAGTTTCACGGCATTCCGACTTCGATGCCCCGGTTGTCGAAATTGAGTTGGCTTTGAATTTCGGGGGATCCCTCTTGAGCATGTAATCTTCTGCTACTTGTTCTACATCAGACTTTCTTTCGCAAATGGCGAAACGCTTTGACTCGATGAGTTTCGCGGCATTCCGACTTCATTGCCCCGGTTGCCGAAATTCAGTTGCCTTTGAATTTCGGGTGATCCCTCTTGAGCATGTATGCTTCTGCTACTTGTTCTACATCAGACTTCTTCCGCAAACGGCAAAACGCTTTGACTCGGTGAGTTTCACGGCATTCCGACTTCGATGCCCCGGTTGCCGAAATTCAGTTGCCTTTGAATTTCGGGTGATCTCTCTTGAGCATGTATGCTTCTGCTCCTTGTTATACATCAGACTTTCTTCCGCAAACGGGGAAACGTTTTGACTCTGTGAGTTTCGCGGGATTCCGACTTCGATGCCCCGGTTGCCGAGATTCAGTTGCCTTTGAATTTCGGGTGATCCCTCTTGAGCATGTTTGCTTCTGCTACTTGCTCTACATTAGACTTTCTTCCGCAAACGGCGAAACACTTTGACTCAGTGAGTTTCACGGCATTCCGACTTCATTGCCCCGGTTGCCGAAATTGAGTTGCCATTGAATTTCGGGGGATCCCTCTTGAGCATGTAATATTCTGCTACTTGTTCTACATCAGACTTTCTTCCGCAAACGGCGAAACGCTATGACTCAGTACGTTTCGTGGCATTCCGGCTTCGATGCCTCGGTTGCCGAAATTCAGTTGCCTTTGAATTTCGGGTGATCCTTCTTGAGCATGTATGCTTCTGCTACTTGTTCTACATCAGACTTTCTTCCCCAAACGACAATAACGCTTTGACTGGGTGAGTTTCGCGGCTTTCCGACTTCGATGCCCTGGTTGCCGAAATTCAGTTGCCTTTGAATTTCGGGTGATCACTCTTGAGCATGTATGCTTGTGCTACTTGTTCTACATCAGAATTTCTTCCGCAAACGGCGAAACACTTTGACTCGGTGAGTTTCACGGCATTCCGACTTCGATGCCCCGGTTGCTGAAATTGAGTTGCCTTTGAATTTCGGGGGATCCCTCTTGAGCATGTAATCTTCTGCTACTTGTTCTACATCAGAATTTCTTCCGCAAACGGCGAAACGTTTTGACTCGGTGAGTTTCGCGGCATTCCGACTTCATTGCCCTGGTTGCCGAAATTCAGTTGCCTTTGAATTTTGGGTGATCCCTCTTGAGCATGTATGCTTCTGCTACTTGTTCTACATAAGTCTTGCATCCTCAAACGGCGAAACGCTTCGACTCGGTGATTTTCGCGGCATTCCGACTTGGATGCCCCGGTTGCCGAAATTCAGTTGCCTTTGAATTTCGGGTGATCCCTTTTGAGCGTGTATGCTTCTGCTACTTGTTATACATCAGACTTTCTTCCGCAAACGGGGAAATGCTTTGACTCTATGAGTTTCGCGGGATTCCGACTTCGATGCCCCGGTTGCCGAGATTCAGTTGCCTTTGAATTTCGGGTGATCCCTCTTGAGCATGTATGCTTCTGCTACATGTTCTACATCAGACTTGCTTCCACAAACGGCGAAACGCTTTGACTCGGTGAGTTTCATGGCATTCCGACTTCGATGCCCCGGTTGCCGAAATTCAGTTGCCTTGGAATTTCGGGTCATCCCTTTTGAGCATGTATGCTTCTGCTACTTGTTCTACATCAGCCTTGCTTCCGCAAACGGCGAAACACTTTGACTCGGTGAGTTTCGCGGCATTTCGACATCGATGCCTCGGTTGCCGAAATTCAGTTGCCTTTGAACTTCGGGTCATCCCTCTTGAGCATGTATGCTTCTGCTACTTGTTATACATTAGACTTTCTTCCGCAACGGTGAAACGCTTTGACTTGGTGAGTTTCACGACATTCGGACTTCGATGCCCCGGTTGTCGAAATTCAATTGCCTTTGAATTTCGGGTGATCCCTCTTGAGCATGTATGCTTGTGCTACTTGTTGTACATCAGACTATCTTGCGCAAACGGCGAAACACTTTGACTCGGTGAGTTTCACGGCATTCCGACTTCGATGCCCCGGTTGTCGAAATTGAGTTGGCTTTGAATTTCGGGGGATCCCTCTTGAGCATGTAATCTTCTGCTACTTGTTCTACATCAGACTTTCTTTCGCAAATGGCGAAACGCTTTGACTCGATGAGTTTCGCGGCATTCCGACTTCATTGCCCCGGTTGCCGACATTCAGTTGCCTTTGAATTTCGGGTGATCCCTCTTGAGCATGTATGCTTCTGCTACTTGTTCTACATCAGACTTCTTCCGCAAACGGCAAAACGCTTTGACTCGGTGAGTTTCACGGCATTCCGACTTCGATGCCCCGGTTGCCGAAATTCAGTTGCCTTTGAATTTCGGGTGATCTCTCTTGAGCATGTATGCTTCTGCTCCTTGTTATACATCAGACTTTCTTCCGCAAACGGGGAAACGTTTTGACTCTGTGAGTTTCGCGGGATTCCGACTTCGATGCCCCGGTTGCCGAGATTCAGTTGCCTTTGAATTTCGGGTGATCCCTCTTGAGCATGTTTGCTTCTGCTACTTGCTCTACATTAGACTTTCTTCCGCAAACGGCGAAACACTTTGACTCAGTGAGTTTCACGGCATTCCGACTTCATTGCCCCGGTTGCCGAAATTGAGTTGCCATTGAATTTCGGGGGATCCCTCTTGAGCATGTAATATTCTGCTACTTGTTCTACATCAGACTTTCTTCCGCAAACGGCGAAACGCTATGACTCAGTACGTTTCGTGGCATTCCGGCTTCGATGCCTCGGTTGCCGAAATTCAGTTGCCTTTGAATTTCGGGTGATCCTTCTTGAGCATGTATGCTTCTGCTACTTGTTCTACATCAGACTTTCTTCCCCAAACGACAATAACGCTTTGACTGGGTGAGTTTCGCGGCTTTCCGACTTCGATGCCCTGGTTGCCGAAATTCAGTTGCCTTTGAATTTCGGGTGATCACTCTTGAGCATGTATGCTTGTGCTACTTGTTCTACATCAGAATTTCTTCCGCAAACGGCGAAACACTTTGACTCGGTGAGTTTCACGGCATTCCGACTTCGATGCCCCGGTTGCTGAAATTGAGTTGCCTTTGAATTTCGGGGGATCCCTCTTGAGCATGTAATCTTCTGCTACTTGTTCTACATCAGAATTTCTTCCGCAAACGGCGAAACGTTTTGACTCGGTGAGTTTCGCGGCATTCCGACTTCATTGCCCTGGTTGCCGAAATTCAGTTGCCTTTGAATTTTGGGTGATCCCTCTTGAGCATGTATGCTTCTGCTACTTGTTCTACATAAGTCTTGCATCCTCAAACGGCGAAACGCTTCGACTCGGTGATTTTCGCGGCATTCCGACTTGGATGCCCCGGTTGCCGAAATTCAGTTGCCTTTGAATTTCGGGTGATCCCTTTTGAGCGTGTATGCTTCTGCTACTTGTTATACATCAGACTTTCTTCCGCAAACGGGGAAATGCTTTGACTCTATGAGTTTCGCGGGATTCCGACTTCGATGCCCCGGTTGCCGAGATTCAGTTGCCTTTGAATTTCGGGTGATCCCTCTTGAGCATGTATGCTTCTGCTACATGTTCTACATCAGACTTGCTTCCACAAACGGCGAAACGCTTTGACTCGGTGAGTTTCATGGCATTCCGACTTCGATGCCCCGGTTGCCGAAATTCAGTTGCCTTGGAATTTCGGGTCATCCCTTTTGAGCATGTATGCTTCTGCTACTTGTTCTACATCAGCCTTGCTTCCGCAAACGGCGAAACACTTTGACTCGGTGAGTTTCGCGGCATTTCGACATCGATGCCTCGGTTGCCGAAATTCAGTTGCCTTTGAACTTCGGGTGATCCCTCTTGAGCATGTATGCTTCTGCTACTTGTTATACATTAGACTTTCTTCCGCAACGGTGAAACGCTTTGACTTGGTGAGTTTCACGACATTCGGACTTCGATGCCCCGGTTGTCGAAATTCAATTGCCTTTGAATTTCGGGTGATCCCTCTTGAGCATGTATGCTTGTGCTACTTGTTGTACATCAGACTATCTTGCGCAAACGGCGAAACACTTTGACTCGGTGAGTTTCACGGCATTCCGACTTCGATGCCCCGGTTGTCGAAATTGAGTTGGCTTTGAATTTCGGGGGATCCCTCTTGAGCATGTAATCTTCTGCTACTTGTTCTACATCAGACTTTCTTTCGCAAATGGCGAAACGCTTTGACTCGATGAGTTTCGCGGCATTCCGACTTCATTGCCCCGGTTGCCGACATTCAGTTGCCTTTGAATTTCGGGTGATCCCTCTTGAGCATGTATGCTTCTGCTACTTGTTCTACATCAGACTTCTTCCGCAAACGGCAAAACGCTTTGACTCGGTGAGTTTCACGGCATTCCGACTTCGATGCCCCGGTTGCCGAAATTCAGTTGCCTTTGAATTTCGGGTGATCTCTCTTGAGCATGTATGCTTCTGCTCCTTGTTATACATCAGACTTTCTTCCGCAAACGGGGAAACGTTTTGACTCTGTGAGTTTCGCGGGATTCCGACTTCGATGCCCCGGTTGCCGAGATTCAGTTGCCTTTGAATTTCGGGTGATCCCTCTTGAGCATGTTTGCTTCTGCTACTTGCTCTACATTAGACTTTCTTCCGCAAACGGCGAAACACTTTGACTCAGTGAGTTTCACGGCATTCCGACTTCATTGCCCCGGTTGCCGAAATTGAGTTGCCATTGAATTTCGGGGGATCCCTCTTGAGCATGTAATATTCTGCTACTTGTTCTACATCAGACTTTCTTCCGCAAACGGCGAAACGCTATGACTCAGTACATTTCGTGGCATTCCGGCTTCGATGCCTCGGTTGCCGAAATTCAATTGCCTTTGAATTTCGGGTGATCCTTCTTGAGCATGTATGCTTCTGCTACTTGTTCTACATCAGACTTTCTTCCCCAAACGACAATAACGCTTTGACTCGGTGAGTTTCGCGGCATTTGCAACTTCGATGCCTCGGTTGCCGAAATTCAGTTGCCTTTGAATTTCGGGTGATCCTTCTTGAGCATGTATGCTTCTGCTACTTGTTCTACATCAGACTTTCTTCCCCAAACGACAATAACGCTTTGACTGGGTGAGTTTCGCGGCTTTCCGACTTCGATGCCGTGGTTGCCGAAATTCAATTGCCTTTGAATTTCGGGTGATCCCTCTTGAGCGTCTATGCTTCTGCTACTTGTTCTACATCAGACTTCTTACGCAAACGGCGAAACGCTTTGACTCGGTGAGTTTCACAGGATTCCATCTTGGATGCCCCGGTTGCCGAAATTCAGTTGCCTTTGATTTTCGGGGGATCCCTCTTGAACATGTATGCTTGTGCTACTTGTTATACATCAGACTTTCTTTCGCAAATGGTGAAACGCTTTGACTTTGTGAGTTTCACGACATTCTGACTTCGATGCCCCGGTTGTCGAAATTCAATTGCCTTTGAATTTCGGGTGATCCCTCTTGAGCATGTATGCTTGTGCTACTTGTTGTACATCAGACTATCTTGCGCAAACGGCGAAACACTTTGACTCGATGAGTTTCACGGCATTCCGACCTCGATGCCCCGGTTGTCGAAATTGAGTTGGCTTTGAATTTCGGGGGATCCCTCTTGAGCATGTAATCTTCTGCTACTTGTTCTACATCAGACTTTCTTCCGCAAATGGCGAAACGCTTTGACTCGATGTGTTTCGCGGCATTCCGACTTCATTGCCCCGGTTGCCGAAATTCAGTTGCCTTTGAATTTCGGGTGATCCCTCTTGAGCATGTATGCTTCTGCTACTTGTTCTACATCAGACTTCTTCCGCAAACGACAAAACGCTTTGACTCGGTGAGTTTCACGGCATTCCGACTTCGATGCCCCGGTTGCCGAAATTCAGTTGCCTTTGAATTTCGGGTGATCTCTCTTGAGCAAGTATGCTTCTGCTACTTGTTATACATCAGACTTTCTTCCGCAAACGGGGAAACGTTTTGACTCTGTGAGTTTCGCGGGATTCCGACTTCGATGCCCCGGTTGCCGAGATTCAGTTGCCTTTGAATTTCGGGTGATCCCTCTTGAGCATGTTTGCTTCTGCTACTTGTTCTACATCAGACTTTCTTCCCCAAACGACAATAACGCTTTGACTGGGTGAGTTTCGCGGCTTTCCGACTTCGATGCCCTGGTTGCCGAAATTCAATTGCCTTTGAATTTCGGGTGATCCCTCTTGAACATGTACGCTTCTGCTTCTTGTTCTACATCACACTTCTTACGCAAACGGCGAAACGCTTTGACTCGGTGAGTTTCGCAGGATTCCATCTTGGATGCCCCGGTTGCCGAAATTCAGTTGCCTTTGATTTTCGGGGGATCCCTCTTGAGCATGTATGCTTCTGCTACTTGTTATACATCAGACTTTCTTCCGCAAACGGTGAAACGCTTTGAATTGGTGAGTTTCACGACATTCCGACTTCGATGCCCCGGTTGCCGAAATTCAATTGCCTTTGAATTTCGGGTGATCCCTCTTGAGCATGTATGCTTGTGCTACTTGTTCTACATCAGACTTTCTTCCGCAAACGGCGAAACACTTTGACTCGGTGAGTTTCACGGCATTCCGACTTCATTGCCCCGGTTGCCGAAATTGAGTTGCCTTTGAATTTCGGGTGATCCCTCTTGAGCATGTATGCTTCTGCTACTTGTTCTACATCAGACTTCTTCCGCAAACGACAAAACGCTTTGACTCGATGAGTTTCCCGGCATTCCGACTTCGATGGCCCGGTTGCCGAGATTCAGTTGCCTTTGAATTTCGGGTGATCCCTCTTGAGCATGTATGCTTCTGCTATATGTTCTACATCAGACTTGCTTCCACAAACGGCGAAACGCTTTGACTCGGTGAGTTTCATGGCATTCTGACTTCGATGCCCCGGTTGCCGAAATTCAGTTGCCTTGGAATTTCGGGTGATCCCTTTTGAGCATGTATGCTTTTGCTACTTGTTCTACATCAAACTTGCTTCAGCAAACGGCGAAACGCTTTGAGTTGGTGAGTTTCCCAGCATTCCGACTTTAATGCCCCGGTTGCCGAAATTGAGTTGCCTTTGAATTTCGGGTGATCCCTTTTGAGCAGGTATGCTTCTGCTACTTGTTCTACATCAGCCTTGCTTCCGCAAACGGCGAAACACTTTGACTCGGTGAGTTTTGCGGCATTCCGACATCGATGCCCCGGTTGTCGAAATTCAGTTGCCTTTGAATTTCGGGTGATCCTTCTTGAGCATGTAAGCTTCTGCTACTTGTTCTACATCAGACTTTCTTCCCCAAACGACAATAACGCTTTGACTGGGTGAGTTTCGCGGCTTTCCGACTTCGATGCCCTGGTTGCCGAAATTCAATTGCCTTTGAATTTCGGGTGATCCCTCTTGAACATGTACGCTTCTGCTTCTTGTTCTACATCACACTTCTTACGCAAACGGCGAAACGCTTTGACTCGGTGAGTTTCGCAGGATTCCATCTTGGATGCCCCGGTTGCCGAAATTCAGTTGCCTTTGATTTTCGGGGGATCCCTCTTGAGCATGTATGCTTCTGCTACTTGTTATACATCAGACTTTCTTCCGCAAACGGTGAAACGCTTTGACTTGGTGAGTTTCACGACATTCCGACTTCGATGCCCCGGTTGCCGAAATTCAATTGCCTTTGAATTTCGGGTGATCCCTCTTGAGCATGTATGCTTGTGCTACTTGTTCTACATCAGACGTCTTCCGCAAACGGCGAAACACTTTGACTCGGTGAGTTTCACGGCATTCCGACTTCATTGCCCCGGTTGCCGAAATTGAGTTGCCTTTGAATTTCGGGTGATCCCTCTTGAGCATGTATGCTTCTGCTACTTGTTCTACATCAGACTTCTTCCGCAAACGACAAAACGCTTTGACTCGATGAGTTTCACGGCATTCCGACTTCGATACCCCGGTTGCCGAAATTCAGTTGCCTTTGAATTTCGGGTGATCTCTCTTGAGCAAGTATGCTTCTGCTACTTGTTATACATCAGACTTTCTTCCGCAAACGGGGAAACGTTTTGACTCTGTGAGTTTCGCGGGATTCCGACTTCGATGCCCCGGTTGCCGAGATTCAGTTGCCTTTGAATTTCGGGTGATCCCTCTTGAGCATGTTTGCTTCTGCTACTTGCTCTACATTAGACTTTCTTCCGCAAACGGCGAAACAATTTGACTTGGTGAGTTTCACGGCATTCCGACTTCGATGCCCCGGTTGCCGAAATTGAGTTGCCTTTGAATTTCGGGTGATCCCTCTTGAGCATGTATGCTTCTGCTACTTGTTATACATCAGACTTTCTTCCGCAAACGGGGAAATGCTTTGACTCTATGAGTTTCGCGGCATTCCGACTTCGATGCCCCGGTTGTCGAAATTGAGTTGGCTTTGAATTTCGGGGGATCCCTCTTGAGCATGTAATCTTCTGCTACTTGTTCTACATCAGACTTTCTTCCGCAAATGGCGAAACGCTTTGACTCGATGAGTTTCGCGGCATTCCGACTTCATTGCCCCGGTTGCCGAAATTCAGTTGCCTTTGAATTTCGGGTGATCCCTCTTGAGCATGTATGCTTCTGCTACTTGTTCTACATCAGACTTCTTCCGCAAACGACAAAACGCTTTGACTCGGTGAGTTTCACGGCATTCCGACTTCGATGCCCCGGTTGCCGAAATTTAGTTGCCTTTGAATTTCGGGTGATCTCTCTTGAGCAAGTATGCTTCTGCTACTTGTTATATATCAGACTTTCTTCCGCAAACGGGGAAACGTTTTGACTCTGTGAGTTTCGCGGGATTACGACTTCGATGCCCCGGTTGCCGAGATTCAGTTGCCTTTGAATTTCGGGTGATCCCTCTTGAGCATGTTTGCTTCTGCTACTTGCTCTACATTAGACTTTCTTCCGCAAACGGCGAAACACTTTGACTCGGTGAGTTTCATGGCATTCCGACTTCGATGCCCCGGTTGCCGAAATTGAGTTGCCTTTGAATTTCGGGTGATGCCTCTTGAGCATGTATGCTTCTACTACTTGTTATACATCAGACTTTCTTCCGCAAACGGGGAAATGCTTTGACTCGATGAGTTTCACGGCATTCCGACTTCGATGCCCCGGTTGCCGAAATTCAGTTGCCTTTGAATTTCGGGTGATCTCTCTTGAGCAAGTATGCTTCTGCTACTTGTTATATATCGGACTTTCTTCCGCAAACGGGGAAACGTTTTGACTCTGTGAGTTTCGCGGGATTCCGACTTCGATGCCCCGGTTGCCGAGATTCAGTTGCCTTTGAATTTCGGGTGATCCCTCTTGAGCATGTTTGCTTCTGCTACTTGCTCTACATCAGACTTTCTTCCCCAAACGACAATAACGCTTTGACTGGGTGAGTTTCGCGGCTTTCCGACTTCGATGCCCTGGTTGCCGAAATTCAATTGCCTTTGAATTTCGGGTGATCCCTCTTGAGCGTCTATGCTTCTGCTACTTGTTCTACATCAGACTTCTTCCGCAAACGGCAAAACGCTTTGACTCGGTGAGTTTCACGGCATTCTGACTTCGATGCCCCGGTTGCCGAAATTCAGTTGCCTTTGAATTTCGGGTGATCTCTCTTGAGCATGTATGCTTCTGCTACTTGTTATACATCAGACTTTCTTCCACAAACGGGGAAACGTTTTGACTCTGTGAGTTTCGCGGGATTCCGACTTCGATGCCCCGGTTGCCGAGATTCAGTTGCCTTTGAATTTCGGGTGATCCCTCTTGAGCATGTTTGCTTCTGCTACTTGCTCTACATTAGACTTTCTTCCGCAAACGGCGAAACACTTTGACTCGGTGAGTTTCACGGCATTCTGACTTCGATGCCCCAGTTGCCGAAATTGAGTTGCCTTTGAATTTGGGGGGATCCCTCTTGAGCATGTAATCTTCTGCTACTTGTTCTACATCAGACTTTCTTCCGCAAACGGCGAAACGCTATGACTCAGTACGTTTCGTGGCATTCCGACTTCGATGCCTCGGTTGCCGAATTTCAGTTGCCTTTGAATTTCGGGTGATCCTTCTTGAGCATGTATGCTTCTACTACTTGTTCTACATCAGACTTTCTTCCCCAAACGACAATAACGCTATGACTGGGTGAGTTTCGTGGCTTTCCGACTTCGATGCCCCGGTTGCCGAAATTCAATTGCCTTTGAATTTCGGGTGATCCCTCTTGAGCATGTATGCTTCTGCTACTTGTTCTACATCACACTTCTTACGCAAACGGCGAAACGCTTTGACTCGGTGAGTTTCACAGGATTCCAGCTTGGATGCCCCGGTTGCCGAAATTCAGTTGCCTTTGATTTTCGGGGGATCCCTCTTGAACATGTATGCTTGTGCTACTTGTTATACATCAGACTTTCTTCCGCAAACGGGGAAACGTTTTGACTCTGTGAGTTTCGCGGGATTCCGACTTCGATGCCCCGGTTGCCGAGATTCAGTTGCCTTTGAATTTCGGGTGATCCCTCTTGAGCATGTTTGCTTCTGCTACTTACTCTACATTAGACTTTCTTCCGCAAACGACGAAACACTTTGACTCGGTGAGTTTCACGGCATTCCGACTTCAATGCCCCGGTTGCCGAAATTGAGTTGCTTTTGAATTACGGGGGATCCCTCTTGAGCATGTAATCTTCTGCTACTTGTTCTACATCAGACTTTCTTCCGCAAACGGCGAAACGCTATGACTCAGTACGTTTCTTGGCATTCCGACTTCGATGCCTCGGTTGCCGAAATTCAGTTGCCTTTGAATTTCGGGTGATCCTTCTTGAGCATGTATGCTTCTGCTACTTGTTCTACATCAGACTTTCTTCCACAAACGACAATAACGCTTTGACTGGGTGAGTTTCGTGGCTTTCCGACTTCGATGCCCCGGTTGCCGAAATTCAATTGCCTTTGAATTTCGGGTGATCCCTCTTGAGCATGTATGCTTCTGCTACTTGTTCTACATCAGACTTTCTTCCACAAACGACAATAACGCTTTGACTTGGTGAGTTTCACGACATTCCGACTTCGATGCCCCGGTTGCCGAAATTCAATTGCCTTTGAATTTCGGGTGATCCCTGTTGAGCATGTATGCTTGTGCTACTTGTTGGACATTAGACTATCTTGCGCAAACGGCGAAACACTTTGACTCGGTGAGTTTCACGGCATTCCGACTTCGATGCCCCGGTTGTCGAAATTGAGTTGGCTTTGAATTTCGGGGGATCCCTCTTGAGCATGTAATCTTCTGCTACTTGTTCTACATCAGACTTTCTTCCGCAAATGGCGAAACGCTTTGACTCGATGAGTTTCGCGGCATTCCGACTTCATTGCCCCGGTTGCCGAAATTCAGTTGCCTTTGAATTTCGGGTGATCCCTCTTGAGCATGTATGCTGCTGCTACTTGGTCTACATCAGACTTTCTTCCACAAACGACAATAACGCTTTGACTTGGTGAGTTTCACGACATTCCGACTTCGATGCCCCGGTTGCCGAAATTCAATTGCCTTTGAATTTCGGGTGATCCCTGTTGAGCATGTATGCTTGTGCTACTTGTTGGACATTAGACTATCTTACGCAAACGGCGAAACACTTTGACTCGGTGAGTTTCACGGCATTCCGACTTCGATGCCCCGGTTGTCGAAATTGAGTTGGCTTTGAATTTCGGGGGATCCTTCTTGAGCATGTAATCTTCTGCTACTTGTTCTACATCAGACTTTCTTCCGCAAACGGTGAAACGCTTTGACTTGGTGAGTTTCACGCCATTCCGACTTCGATGCCCCGGTTGCCGAAATTCAATTGCCTTTGAATTTCGGGTGATCCCTGTTGAGCATGTATGCTTGTGCTACTTGTTGGACATTAGACTATCTTGCGCAAACGGCGAAACACTTTGACTCGGTGAGTTTCACGGCATTCCGACTTCGATGCCCCGGTTGTCGAAATTGAGTTGGCTTTGAATTTCGGGGGATCCCTCTTGAGCATGTAATCTTCTGCTACTTGTTCTACATCAGACTTTCTTCCGCAAATGGCGAAACGCTTTGACTCGATGAGTTTCGCGGCATTCCGACTTCATTGCCCCGGTTGCCGAAATTCAGTTGCCTTTGAATTTCGGGTGATCCCTCTTGAGCATGTATGCTGCTGCTACTTGGTCTACATCAGACTTCTTCCGCAAACGGCAAAACGCTTTGACTCGGTGAGTTTCATGGCATTCCGACTTCGATGCCCCGGTTGCCGAAATTCAGTTGCCTTTGAATTTCGGGTGATCTCTCTTGAGCATGTATGCTTCTGCAACTTGTTATACATCAGACTTTCTTCCGCAAACGGGGAAACGTTTTGACTCTGTGAGTTTCGCGAGATTCCGACTTCGATGCCCCGGTTGCCGAGATTCAGTTGCCTTTGAATTTCGGGTGATCCCTCTTGAGCATGTTTGCTTCTGCTACTTGCTCTACATTAGACTTTCTTCCGCAAACGGCGAAACACTTTGACTCGGTGAGTTTCACGGCATTCCGACTTCGATGCCCCGGTTGCCGAAATTGAGTTGCCTTTGAATTTCGGGGGATCCCTCTTGAGCATGTAATCTTCTGCTACTTGTTCTACATCAGACTTTCTTCCGCAAACGGCGAAACGCTATGACTCAGTACGTTTCGTGGCATTCCGACTTCGATGCCTCGGTTGCCGAAATTCAGTTGCCTTTGAATTTCGGGTGATCCTTCTTGAGCATGTATGCTTCTGCTACTTGTTCTACATCAGACTTTCTTCCACAAACGACAATAACGCTTTGACTGGGTGAGTTTCGCGGCTTTCCGACTTCGATGCCCCGGTTCCTGAAATTCAATTGCCTTTGAATTTCGGGTGATCCCTCTTGAGCATGTATGCTTCTGCTACTTGTTCTACATCAGACCTTCTTCCGCAAACGGCGAAACGCTATGACTCATTACGTTTCGTGGCATTCCGACTTCGATGCCTCGGTTGCCGAAATTCAGTTGCCTTTGAATTTCGGGTGATCCTTCTTGAGCATGTATGCTTCTGCTACTTGTTCTACATCAGACTTTCTTCCGCAAACGGCGAAACGCTATGACTCAGTACGTTTTGTGGCATTCCGACTTCGATGCCTCGGTTGCCGAAATGCAGTTGCCTTTGAATTTCGGGTGATCCTTCTTGAGCATGTATGCTTCTGCTACTTGTTCTACATCAGACTTTCTTCCAAAAACGACAATAACGCTTTGACTGGGTGAGTTTCGCGGCTTTCTGACTTCGATGCCCTGGTTGCCGAAATTCAATTGCCTTTGAATTTCGGGTGATCCCTCTTGAGCATGTATGCTTCTGCTACTTGTTCTACATCAGACTTCTTACGCAAACGGCGAAACGCTTTGACTCGGTGAGTTTCACAGGATTCCATCTTGGATGCCCTGGTTGCCGAAATTCAGTTGCCTTTGATTTTCGGGGGATCCGTCTCGAACATGTATGCTTGTGCTACTTGTTATACATCAGACTTTCTTCCGCAAACGGTGAAACGCTTTGACTTGGTGAGTTTCACGACATTCCGACTTCGATGCCCCGGTTGCCGAAATTCAATTGCCTTTGAATTTCGGGTGATCCCTCTTGAGCATGTATGCTTGTGCTACATGTTGGACATCAGACTATCTTGCGCAAACGGCGAAACACTTTGACTCGGTGAGTTTCACGGCATTCCGACTTCGATGCCCCGGTTGTCGAAATTGAGTTGGCTTTGAATTGCGGGGCATCCCTCTTGAGCATGTAATCTTCTGCTACTTGTTCTACATCAGACTTTCTTCCGCAAATGGCGAAACGCTTTGACTCGATGAGTTTCGCGGCATTCCGACTTCATTGCCCCGATTGCCGAAATTCAGTTGCCTTTGAATTTCGGGTGATCCCTCTTGAGCATGTATGCTTCTGCTACTTGTTCTACATCAGACTTCTTCCGCAAACGGCAAAACGCTTTGACTCGGTGAGTTTCACGGCATTCCAACTTCGATGCCCCGGTTGTCGAAATTGAGTTGGCTTTGAATTTCGGGGGATCCCTCTTGAGCATGTAATCTTCTGCTACTTGTTCTACATCAGAATTTCTTCCGCAAACGGCGAAACGCTTTGACTCGGTGAGTTTCGCGTCATTCCGACTTCATTGCCCCGGTTGCCGACATTGAGTTGCCTTTGAATTTCCGGGGATCCCTCTTGAGCATGTAATCTTCTGTTACTTGTTCTACATCAGAATTTCTTCCGCAATCGGCTAAACGCTTTGACTCGGTGAGTTTCACGGCATTCCGACTTCGATGCCCCGGTTGCCGAAATTCAGTTGCCTTTGAATTTCGGGTGATCTCTCTTGAGCATGTATGCTTCTGCTACTTGTTATACATCAGACTTTCTTCCACAAACGGGGAAACGTTTTGACTCTGTTAGTTTAGCGGGATTCCGACTTCGATGCCCCGGTTGCCGAGATTCAGTTGCCTTTGAATTTCGGGTGATCCCTCTTGAGCATGTTTGCTTCTGCTACTTGCTCTACATGAGACTTTCTTCCGCAAACGGCGAAACACTTTGACTCGGTGAGTTTCACAGCATTCCGACTTCGATGCCCCGGTTGCCGAAATTGAGTTGCCTTTGAATTTCGGGGGATCCCTCTTGAGCATGTAATCTTCTACTACTTGTTCTACATCAGACTTTCTTCCGCAAACGGCGAAACGCTATGACTCAGTACGTTTAGTGGCATTCCGACTTTGATGCCTCGGTTGCCGAAATTCAGTTGCCTTTGAATTTCGGGTGATCCCTCTTGAGCATGTATGCTTCTGCTACTTGTTCTACATCAGACTTTCTTCCACAAACGTCAAAAACGCTTTGACTGGGTGAGTTTCGCGGCTTTTCGACTTCGATGCCCCGGTTACCGAAATTCAGTTGCCTTTGATTTTCGGGGGATCCCTCTTGAACATGTATGCTTCTGCTACTTGTTATACATCAGACTTTCTTCCGCAAATGGGGAAACGTTTTGACTCTGTGAGTTTCGCGGGATTCCGACTTCGATGCCCCGGTTGTCGAGATTCAGTTGCCTTTGAATTTCGGGTGATCCCTCTTGAGCATGTTTGCTTCTGCTACTTGCTCTACATTAGACTTTCTTCCGCAAACGGCGAAACACTTTGACTCGGTGAGTTTCACGGCATTCCGACTTCGATGCCCCGGTTGCCGAAATTGAGTTGCCTTTGAATTTCGGGGGATCCGTCTTGAGCATGTAATCTTCTGCTACTTGTTCTACATCAGACTTTCTTCCGCAAACGGCGAAACGCTATGACTCAGTACGTTTCGTGGCATTCCGACTTCGATGCCTCGGTTGCCGCAATTCAGTTGCCTTTGAATTTCGAGTGATCCCTCTTGGGCATGTATGCTTCTGCTACTTGTTCTACATCAGACTTCTTACGCAAACGGCGAAACGCTTTGACTCGGTGAGTTTCACAGGATTCCATCTTGGATGCCCCGGTTGCTGAAATTCAGTTGCCTTTGATTTTCGGGGGATCCCTCTTGAACATGTATGCTTGTACTACTTGTTAAACATCAGACTTTCTTCCGCAAACGGTGAAACGCTTTGACTTGGTGAGTTTCACGACATTCTGACTTCGATGCCCCGGTTGCCGAAATTCAATTGCCTTTGAATTTCGGGTGATCCCTCTTGAGCATGTATGCTTGTGCTACTTGTTGTACATCAGACTATCTTGCGCAAACGGGGAAACCCTTTGACTCTGTGAGTTTCGCAGGATTCCGACTTCGATGCCCCGGTTGCCGAAATTCATTTGCCTTTGAATTTCGGGTGATCCCTCTTGAGCATGTATGCTTCTGCTACTTGTTCTACATCAGACTTCTTCCGCAAACGGCAAAACGCTTTGACTCGGTGAGTTTCACGGCATTCCGACTTCGATGCCCCGGTTGCCGAAATTCAGTTGCCTTTGAATTTCGGGTGATCCCTCTTGAGCATGTAAGCTCCTGCTACTTGTTATACATCAGACTTTCTTCCATAAACGGCGAAACACTTTGACTCGGTGAGTTTCACGGCATTCCGACTTCGATGCCCCGGTTGCCGAGATTCAGTTGCCTTTGAATTTCGGGTGATCCCTCGTGAGCATTTATACTTCTGCTACTTGTTCTACATCAGAATTTCTTCCGCAAACGGCGAAACGCTTTGACTCGGTGAGTTTTGCGGCATTCCGACTTCATTGCCCCGGTTGCCGAGATTCAGTTGCCTTTGAATTTCGGGTGATCCGTCTTGAGCATGTATGCTGCTGCTACTTGTTCTACATCAGACTTGCTTCCGCAAACGGCGAAACGCTTTGACTCGGTGAGTTTCACGGCATTCCGACTTCATTGCCCCGGTTGCCGAGATTCAGTTGCCTTTGAATTTTGGGTGATCCGTCTTGAGCATGTATGCTGCTGCTACTTGTTCTACATCAGACTTGCTTCCGCAAACGGCGAAACGCTTTGACTCGGTGAGTTTTGCGGGATTCCGACTTCGATGCCCCGGTTGCCGAGATTCAGTTGCCTTTGAATTTCGGGTGATCCCTCTTGAGCATGTATGCTTCTGCTACTTGTTCTACATCAGACTTTCTTCCGCAAACGGCGAAACACTTTGACTCGGTGAGTTTCACGGCATTCCGACTTCGATGGCCCGGTTGCCGACATTGAGTTGCCTTTGAATTTCGGGGGATCCCTATTGAGCATGTAATCTTCTGTTACTTGTTCTACATCAGAATTTCTTCCACAAAAGGCGAAACGCTTTGACTCGGTGAGTTTCGCCGCATTCCAACTTCATTGCCCCGGTTGCCGAGATTCACTTGCGTTTGAATTTCGGGTGATCCCTCTTAACATTGTATGCTTCTGCTACTTGTTATACATCATACTTTCTTCCACAAACGGGGAAACGCTTTGACTCTATGAGTTTCGAGGGATTCCGACTTCGATGCCCCGGTTGCCGAGATTCAGTTGCCTTTGAATTTGGGGTGATCCCTCTTGAGCATTTTTGCTTCTACTACTTGTTCTACATCAGACTTTCTTCCGCAAACGGCGAAACCCTTTGACTCGGTGAGTTTCACGGCATTCCGACTTCGATGCCCCGGTTGCCGAAATTGAGTTGCCTTTGAATTTCGGGGGATCCCTCTTGAGCATGTAATCTTCTACTACTTGTTCTACATCAGACTTTCTTCCGCAAACGGCGAAACGCTATGGCTCAGTACGTTTCGTGGCATTCCGACTTCGATGCCTCGGTTGCCGAAATTCAGTTGCCTTTGAATTTCGGGTGATCCTTCTTGAGCATGTATGCTTCTGCTACTTGTTCTACATCAGACTTTCTTCCACAAACGACAATAACGCTTTGACTGGGTGAGTTTCGCGGCTTTCTGACTTCGATGCCCTGGTTGCCGAAATTCAATTGCCTTTGAATTTCGGGTGATCACTCTTGAGCATGTATGCTTCTGCTACTTGTTCAACATCAGACTTTCTTCCACAAACGACAAAAACGCTTTGACTGGGTGAGTTTCGCGGCTTTTCGACTTCGATGCCCCGGTTGCCGAAATTCAATTGTCTTTGAATTTCGGGTGATCCCTCTTGAGCATGTATGCTTCTGCTACTTGTTATACATCAGACTTTCTTCCGCAAACTGTGAAACGCTTTGACTTGGTGAGTTTCACGACATTCCTACTTCGATGCCCCGATTGCCGAAATTCAATTGCCTTTGAATTTTGGGTGATCCCTCTTGAGCATGTATGCTTGTGCTACTTGTTCTACATCAGACTATCTTCCGCAAACGGCGAAACATTTTGTCTCGATGAGTTTCACGGCATTCCGACTTCGATGCCCCGGTTGCCGAAATTGAGTTGCCTTTGAATTTCGAGGGATCCCTCTTGAGCATGTAATCTTCTGCTACGTGTTCTACATCAGACTTTCTTCCGCAAACGGCAAAACGCTTTGACTCGATGAGTTTCGCGGCATTCCGACTTCATTGCCCCGGTTGCCGAAATTCAATTGCCTTTGAATTTCGGGTGATCCCTCTTGAGCATGTATGCTTGTGCTACTTGTTCTACATCAGACTTTCTTCCGCAAACGGCGAAACACTTTGACTCGGTGAGTTTCACGGCATTCCGACTTCGATGGCCCGGTTGCCGACATTGAGTTGCCTTTGAATTTCGGGGGATCCCTATTGAGCATGTAATCTTCTGTTACTTGTTCTACATCAGAATTTCTTCCACAAAAGGCGAAACGCTTTGACTCGGTGAGTTTCGCCGCATTCCAACTTCATTGCCCCGGTTGCCGAGATTCACTTGCGTTTGAATTTCGGGTGATCCCTCTTAACATTGTATGCTTCTGCTACTTGTTATACATCATACTTTCTTCCACAAACGGGGAAACGCTTTGACTCTATGAGTTTCGAGGGATTCCGACTTCGATGCCCCGGTTGCCGAGATTCAGTTGCCTTTGAATTTGGGGTGATCCCTCTTGAGCATTTTTGCTTCTACTACTTGTTCTACATCAGACTTTCTTCCGCAAACGGCGAAACCCTTTGACTCGGTGAGTTTCACGGCATTCCGACTTCGATGCCCCGGTTGCCGAAATTGAGTTGCCTTTGAATTTCGGGGGATCCCTCTTGAGCATGTAATCTTCTGCTACTTGTTCTACATCAGACTTTCTTCCGCAAACGGCGAAACGCTATGGCTCAGTACGTTTCGTGGCATTCCGACTTCGATGCCTCGGTTGCCGAAATTCAGTTGCCTTTGAATTTCGGGTGATCCTTCTTGAGCATGTATGCTTCTGCTACTTGTTCTACATCAGACTTTCTTCCGCAAACGGCGAAACGCTATGACTCAGTACGTTTCGTGGCATTCCGACTTCGATGCCTCGGTTGCCGAAATTCAGTTGCCTTTGAATTTCGGGTGATCCTTCTTGAGCATGTATGCTTCTGCTACTTGTTCTACATCAGACTTTCTTCCACAAACGACAATAACGCTTTGACTGGGTGAGTTTCGCGGCTTTCTGACTTCGATGCCCTGGTTGCCGAAATTCAATTGCCTTTGAATTTCGGGTGATCACTCTTGAGCATGTATGCTTCTGCTACTTGTTCAACATCAGACTTTCTTCCACAAATGACAAAAATGCTTTGACTGGGTGAGTTTCGCGGCTTTTCGACTTCGATGCCCCGGTTGCCGAAATTCAATTGTCTTTGAATTTCGGGTGATCCCTCTTGAGCATGTATGCTTCTGCTACTTGTTATACATCAGACTTTCTTCCGCAAACTGTGAAACGCTTTGACTTGGTGAGTTTCACGACATTCCTACTTCGATGCCCCGGTTGCCGAAATTCAATTGCCTTTGAATTTCGGGTGATCCCTCTTGAGCATGTATGCTTGTGCTACTTGTTCTACATCAGACTATCTTCCGCAAACGGCGAAACATTTTGTCTCGATGAGTTTCACGGCATTCCGACTTCGATGCCCCGGTTGTCGAAATGGAGTTGCCTTTGAATTTCGAGGGATCCCTCTTGAGCATGTAATCTTCTGCTACGTGTTCTACATCAGACTTTCTTCCGCAAACGGCAAAACGCTTTGACTCGATGAGTTTCGCGGCATTCCGACTTCATTGCCCCGGTTGCCGAAATTTAGTTGCCTTTGAATTTCGGGTGATCCCTCTTGAGCATGTATGCTTCTGCTACTTGTTCTACATCGGACTTACTTCAGCAAACGGCGAAATTCTTTGAGTTGGTGAGTTTCCCAGCATTCCGACTTTTATGCCCCGGTTGCCGAAATTGAGTTGCCTTTGAATTTCGGGTGATCCCTTTTGAGCATGTATGCTTCTACTACTTGTTCTACATCAACCTTGCTTCCGCAAACGGCGAAACACTTTGACTCGGAGAGTTTCGCGGCATTCTGACATCGATGCCCCGGTTGCCGAAATTCAGTTGCCTTTGTATTTTGGGTGATCCCTCTTGAGCATGTATGCTTCTGCTACTTGTTATACATCAGACTTTCTTCTGCAACGGTGAAACGCTTTGACTCGGTGAGTTTCACGGCATTTGCAACTTCGTTGCCCCGGTTGCCGAAATTCAGTTGCCTTTGAATTTCGGGTGATCCCTCTTGAGCATGTATGGTTCTGCTACTTGTTCTACATCAGACTTGCTTCCACAAACGGCGAAACGCTTTGACTCAGTGAGTTTTGCGGCATTCCGCCTTCGATGCCCAGGTTGCCGAAATTCAGTTGCCTTTGAATTTCGGGTGATCCCTCTTGAGCTTGTATGCTTCTGCTACTTGTTCTAAATCAGACTTTCTTCCGCAAACGGCGAAACGCTTTGACTCGGTGAGTTTCGCGGCATTCCGACTTCGATGCCTCGGGTGCCGAAATTTAGTTGCCTTTGAATTTTGGGTGATCCCTCTTGAGCATGTACGCTTCTGCTACTTGTTCTACATCAGCCTTGCTTCCACAAACGGCGAAACGCTTTGAGTCGGTGAGTGTCGCGGCATTCCGACTGCGATGCCCCGGTTGTCGAAATTGAGTTGCCTTTGAATTTCGGGTGATCCCTTTTGAGCATGTATGCTTCTGCTACATGTTCTACATCAGACTTGCTTCCACAAACGGCGAAACGCTTTGACTCGGTGAGTTTCACAGCATTCCGACTTCGATGCCCCGGTTGCCGAAATTTAGTTGCCTTTGAATTTCGGGTGATCCCTCTTGAGCATGTATGCTTCTGCTACTTGTTATACATCAGACTTTCTTCCACAAACGGGGAAATGCTTTGACTCTGTGAGTTTCGCAGGATTCCGACTTCGATGCCCCGGTTGCCGAGATTCAGTTGCCTTTGAATTTCGGGTGATCCGTCTTGAGCATGTATGCTGCTGCTACTTGTTCTACATCAGACTTGCTTCCGCAAACGGCGAAACGCTTTGACTCGGTGAGTTTCACGGCATTCCGACTTCATTGCCCCGGTTGCCGAGATTCAGTTGCCTTTGAATTTTGGGTGATCCGTCTTGAGCATGTATGCTGCTGCTACTTGTTCTACATCAGACTTGCTTCCGCAAACGGCGAAACGCTTTGACTCGGTGAGTTTTGCGGGATTCCGACTTCGATGCCCCGGTTGCCGAGATTCAGTTGCCTTTGAATTTCGGGTGATCCCTCTTGAGCATGTATGCTTCTGCTACTTGTTCTACATCAGACTTTCTTCCGCAAACGGCGAAACACTTTGACTCGGTGAGTTTCATGGCATTCCGACTTCGATGGCCCGGTTGCCGACATTCAGTTGCCTTTGAATTTCGGGGGATCCCTCTTGAGCATGTAATCTTCTGTTACTTGTTCTACATCAGAATTTCTTCCACAAACGGCGAAACGCTTTGACTCGGTGAGTTTCGCCGCATTCCAACTTCATTGCCCCGGTTGCCGAGATTCACTTGCGTTTGAATTTCGGGTGATCCCTCTTAACATTGTATGCTTCTGCTACTTGTTATACATCATACTTTCTTCCGCAAACGGGGAAACGCTTTGACTCTATGAGTTTCGAGGGATTCCGACTTCGATGCCCCGGTTGCCGAGATTCAGTTGCCTTTGAATTTGGGGTGATCCCTCTTGAGCATTTTTGCTTCTCCTACTTGTTCTACATCAGACTTTCTTCCGCAAACGGCGAAACCCTTTGACTCGGTGAGTTTCACGGCATTCCGACTTCGATGCCCCGGTTGCCGAAATTGAGTTGCCTTTGAATTTCGGGGGATCCCTCTTGAGCATGTAATCTTCTGCTACTTGTTCTACATCAGACTTTCTTCCGCAAACGGCGAAACGCTATGGCTCAGTACGTTTCGTGGCATTCCGACTTCGATGCCTCGGTTGCCGAAATTCAGTTGCCTTTGAATTTCGGGTGATCCTTCTTGAGCATGTATGCTTTTGCTACTTGTTCTACATCAGACTTTCTTCCGCAAACGGCGAAACGCTATGACTCAGTACGTTTCGTGGCATTCCGACTTCGATGCCTCGGTTGCCGAAATTCAGTTGCCTTTGAATTTCGGGTGATCCTTCTTGAGCATGTATGCTTCTGCTAGTTGTTCTACATCAGACTTTCTTCCACAAACAACAATAACGCTTTGACTGGGTGAGTTTCGCGGCTTTCTGACTTCGATGCCCTGGTTGCCGAAATTCAATTGCCTTTGAATTTCGGGTGATCACTCTTGAGCATGTATGCTTCTGCTACTTGTTCAACGTCAGACTTTCTTCCACAAACGACAAAAACGCTTTGACTGGGTGAGTTTCGCGGCTTTTCGACTTCGATGCCCCGGTTGCCGAAATTCAATTGTCTTTGAATTTCGGGTGATCCCTCTTGAGCATGTATGCTTCTGCTACTTGTTATACATCAGACTTTCTTCCGC
Source organism: Populus alba x Populus glandulosa (assembly GCA_033617975.1). Lineage (NCBI taxonomy): Eukaryota > Viridiplantae > Streptophyta > Magnoliopsida > Malpighiales > Salicaceae > Populus > Populus alba x Populus glandulosa. The sequence goes on from CM066157.1 coordinate 14,978,468, forward strand.
AAATGGGGAAACGTTTTGACTCTGTGAGTTTCGCGGGATTCCGACTTCGATGCCCCGGTTGTCGAGATTCAGTTGCCTTTGAATTTCGGGTGATCCCTCTTGAGCATGTTTGCTTCTGCTACTTGCTCTACATTAGACTTTCTTCCGCAAACGGCGAAACACTTTGACTCGGTGAGTTTCACGGCATTCCGACTTCGATGCCCCGGTTGCCGAAATTGAGTTGCCTTTGAATTTCGGGGGATCCGTCTTGAGCATGTAATCTTCTGCTACTTGTTCTACATCAGACTTTCTTCCACAAACGGCGAAACGCTATGACTAAGTACGTTTCGTGGCATTCCGACTTCGATGCCTCGGTTGCCGCAATTCAGTTGCCTTTGAATTTCGAGTGATCCCTCTTGGGCATGTATGCTTCTGCTACTTGTTCTACATCAGACTTCTTACGCAAACGGCGAAACGCTTTGACTCGGTGAGTTTCACAGGATTCCATCTTGGATGCCCCGGTTGCTGAAATTCAGTTGCCTTTGATTTTCGGGGGATCCCTCTTGAACATGTATGCTTGTGCTACTTGTTAAACATCAGACTTTCTTCCGCAAACGGTGAAACGCTTTGACTTGGTGAGTTTCACGACATTCTGACTTCGATGCCCCGGTTGCCGAAATTCAATTGCCTTTGAATTTCGGGTGATCCCTCTTGAGCATGTATGCTTGTGCTACTTGTTGTACATCAGACTATCTTGCGCAAACGGGGAAACCCTTTGACTCTGTGAGTTTCGCAGGATTCCGACTTCGATGCCCCGGTTGCCGAAATTCATTTGCCTTTGAATTTCGGGTGATCCCTCTTGAGCATGTATGCTTCTGCTACTTGTTCTACATCAGACTTCTTCCGCAAACGGCAAAATGCTTTGACTCGGTGAGTTTCACGGCATTCCGACTTCGATGCCCCGGTTGCCGAAATTCAGTTGCCTTTGAATTTCGGGTGATCCCTCTTGAGCATGTAAGCTCCTGCTACTTGTTATACATCAGACTTTCTTCCATAAACGGCGAAACACTTTGACTCGGTGAGTTTCACGGCATTCCGACTTCGATGCCCCGGTTGCCGAGATTCAGTTGCCTTTGAATTTCGGGTGATCCCTCGTGAGCATTTATACTTCTGCTACTTGTTCTACATCAGAATTTCTTCCGCAAACGGCGAAACGCTTTGACTCGGTGAGTTTTGCGGCATTCCGACTTCATTGCCCCGGTTGCCGAGATTCAGTTGCCTTTGAATTTCGGGTGATCCGTCTTGAGCATGTATGCTGCTGCTACTTGTTCTACATCAGACTTGCTTCCGCAAACGGCGAAACGCTTTGACTCGGTGAGTTTCACGGCATTCCGACTTCATTGCCCCGGTTGCCGAGATTCAGTTGCCTTTGAATTTTGGGTGATCCGTCTTGAGCATCTATGCTGCTGCTACTTGTTCTACATCAGACTTGCTTCCGCAAACGGCGAAACGCTTTGACTCGGTGAGTTTTGCGGGATTCCGACTTCGATGCCCCGGTTGTCGAGATTCAGTTGCCTTTGAATTTCGGGTGATCCCTCTTGAGCATGTATGCTTCTGCTACTTGTTCTACATCAGACTTTCTTCCGCAAACGGCGAAACACTTTGACTCGGTGAGTTTCACGGCATTCCGACTTCGATGGCCCGGTTGCCGACATTGAGTTGCCTTTGAATTTCGGGGGATCCCTATTGAGCATGTAATCTTCTGTTACTTGTTCTACATCAGAATTTCTTCCACAAAAGGCGAAACGCTTTGACTCGGTGAGTTTCGCCGCATTCCAACTTCATTGCCCCGGTTGCCGAGATTCACTTGCGTTTGAATTTCGGGTGATCCCTCTTAACATTGTATGCTTCTGCTACTTGTTATACATCATACTTTCTTCCACAAACGGGGAAACGCTTTGACTCTATGAGTTTCGAGGGATTCCGACTTCGATGCCCCGGTTGCCGAGATTCAGTTGCCTTTGAATTTGGGGTGATCCCTCTTGAGCATTTTTGCTTCTACTACTTGTTCTACATCAGACTTTCTTCCGCAAACGGCGAAACCCTTTGACTCGGTGAGTTTCACGGCATTCCGACTTCGATGCCCCGGTTGCCGAAATTGAGTTGCCTTTGAATTTCGGGGGATCCCTCTTGAGCATGTAATCTTCTGCTACTTGTTCTACATCAGACTTTCTTCCGCAAACGGCGAAACGCTATGGCTCAGTACGTTTCGTGGCATTCCGACTTCGATGCCTCGGTTGCCGAAATTCAGTTGCCTTTGAATTTCGGGTGATCCTTCTTGAGCATGTATGCTTCTGCTACTTGTTCTACATCAGACTTTCTTCCGCAAACGGCGAAACGCTATGACTCAGTACGTTTCGTGGCATTCCGACTTCGATGCCTCGGTTGCCGAAATTCAGTTGCCTTTGAATTTCGGGTGATCCTTCTTGAGCATGTATGCTTCTGCTACTTGTTCTACATCAGACTTTCTTCCACAAACGACAATAACGCTTTGACTGGGTGAGTTTCGCGGCTTTCTGACTTCGATGCCCTGGTTGCCGAAATTCAATTGCCTTTGAATTTCGGGTGATCACTCTTGAGCATGTATGCTTCTGCTACTTGTTCAACATCAGACTTTCTTCCACAAACGACAAAAACGCTTTGACTGGGTGAGTTTCGCGGCTTTTCGACTTCGATGCCCCGGTTGCCGAAATTCAATTGTCTTTGAATTTCGGGTGATCCCTCTTGAGCATGTATGCTTCTGCTACTTGTTATACATCAGACTTTCTTCCGCAAACTGTGAAACGCTTTGACTTGGTGAGTTTCACGACATTCCTACTTCGATGCCCCAGTTGCCGAAATTCAATTGCCTTTGAATTTCGGGTGATCCCTCTTGAGCATGTATGCTTGTGCTACTTGTTCTACATCAGACTATCTTCCGCAAACGGCGAAACATTTTGTCTCGATGAGTTTCACGGCATTCCGACTTCGATGCCCCGGTTGTCGAAATTGAGTTGCCTTTGAATTTCGAGGGATCCCTCTTGAGCATGTAATCTTCTGCTACGTGTTCTACATCAGACTTTCTTCCGCAAACGGCAAAACGCTTTGACTCGATGAGTTTCGCGGCATTCCGACTTCATTGCCCCGGTTGCCGAAATTTAGTTGCCTTTGAATTTCGGGTGATCCCTCTTGAGCATGTATGCTTCTGCTACTTGTTCTACATCGGACTTACTTCAGCAAACGGCGAAATTCTTTGAGTTGGTGAGTTTCCCAGCATTCCGACTTTTATGCCCCGGTTGCCGAAATTGAGTTGCCTTTGAATTTCGGGTGATCCCTTTTGAGCATGTATGCTTCTACTACTTGTTCTACATCAACCTTGCTTCCGCAAACGGCGAAACACTTTGACTCGGAGAGTTTCGCGGCATTCTGACATCGATGCCCCGGTTGCCGAAATTCAGTTGCCTTTGTATTTTGGGTGATCCCTCTTGAGCATGTATGCTTCTGCTACTTGTTATACATCAGACTTTCTTCCGCAATGGTGAAACGCTTTGACTCGGTGAGTTTCACGGCATTTGCAACTTCGTTGCCCCGGTTGCCGAAATTCAGTTGCCTTTGAATTTCGGGTGATCCCTCTTGAGCATGTATGGTTCTGCTACTTGTTCTACATCAGACTTGCTTCCACAAACGGCGAAACGCTTTGACTCAGTGAGTTTTGCGGCATTCCGCCTTCGATGCCCAGGTTGCCGAAATTCAGTTGCCTTTGAATTTCGGGTGATCCCTCTTGAGCTTGTATGCTTCTGCTACTTGTTCTAAATTAGACTTTCTTCCGCAAACGGCGAAACGCTTTGACTCGGTGAGTTTCGCGGCATTCCGACTTCGATGCCTCGGGTGCTGAAATTTAGTTGCCTTTGAATTTTGGGTGATCCCTCTTGAGCATGTACGCTTCTGCTACTTGTTCTACATCAGCCTTGCTTCCACAAACGGCGAAACGCTTTGAGTCGGTGAGTGTCGCGGCATTCCGACTGCGATGCCCCGGTTGTCGAAATTGAGTTGCCTTTGAATTTCGGGTGATCCCTTTTGAGCATGTATGCTTCTGCTACATGTTCTACATCAGACTTGCTTCCACAAACGGCGAAACGCTTTGACTCGGTGAGTTTCACAGCATTCCGACTTCGATACCCCGGTTGCCGAAATTTAGTTGCCTTTGAATTTCGGGTGATCCCTCTTGAGCATGTATGCTTCTGCTACTTGTTATACATCAGACTTTCTTCCGCAAACGGGGAAATGCTTTGACTCTGTGAGTTTCGCAGGATTCCGACTTCGATGCCCCGGTTGCCGAGATTCAGTTGCCTTTGAATTTCGGGTGATCCGTCTTGAGCATGTATGCTGCTGCTACTTGTTCTACATCAGACTTGCTTCCGCAAACGGCGAAACGCTTTGACTCGGTGAGTTTCACGGCATTCCGACTTCATTGCCCCGGTTGCCGAGATTCAGTTGCCTTTGAATTTTGGGTGATCCGTCTTGAGCATGTATGCTGCTGCTACTTGTTCTACATCAGACTTGCTTCCGCAAACGGCGAAACGCTTTGACTCGGTGAGTTTTGCGGGATTCCGACTTCGATGCCCCGGTTGTCGAGATTCAGTTGCCTTTGAATTTCGGGTGATCCCTCTTGAGCATGTATGCTTCTGCTACTTGTTCTACATCAGACTTTCTTCCGCAAACGGCGAAACACTTTGACTCGGTGAGTTTCACGGCATTCCGACTTCGATGGCCCGGTTGCCGACATTGAGTTGCCTTTGAATTTCGGGGGATCCCTATTGAGCATGTAATCTTCTGTTACTTGTTCTACATCAGAATTTCTTCCACAAAAGGCGAAACGCTTTGACTCGGTGAGTTTCGCCGCATTCCAACTTCATTGCCCCGGTTGCCGAGATTCACTTGCGTTTGAATTTCGGGTGATCCCTCTTAACATTGTATGCTTCTGCTACTTGTTATACATCATACTTTCTTCCACAAACGGGGAAACGCTTTGACTCTATGAGTTTCGAGGGATTCCGACTTCGATGCCCCGGTTGCCGAGATTCAGTTGCCTTTGAATTTGGGGTGATCCCTCTTGAGCATTTTTGCTTCTACTACTTGTTCTACATCAGACTTTCTTCCGCAAACGGTGAAACCCTTTGACTCGGTGAGTTTCACGGCATTCCGACTTCGATGCCCCGGTTGCCGAAATTGAGTTGCCTTTGAATTTCGGGGGATCCCTCTTGAGCCTGTAATCTTCTGCTACTTGTTCTACATCAGACTTTCTTCCGCAAACGGCGAAACGCTATGGCTCAGTACGTTTCGTGGCATTCCGAATTCGATGCCTCGGTTGCCGAAATTCAGTTGCCTTTGAATTTCGGGTGATCCTTCTTGAGCATGTATGCTTCTGCTACTTGTTCTACATCAGACTTTCTTCCGCAAACGGCGAAACGCTATGACTCAGTACGTTTCGTGGCATTCCGACTTCGATGCCTCGGTTGCCGAAATTCAGTTGCCTTTGAATTTCGGGTGATCCTTCTTGAGCATGTATGCTTCTGCTACTTGTTCTACATCAGACTTTCTTCCACAAACGACAATAACGCTTTGACTGGGTGAGTTTCGCGGCTTTCTGACTTCGATGCCCTGGTTGCCGAAATTCAATTGCCTTTGAATTTCGGGTGATCACTCTTGAGCATGTATGCTTCTGCTACTTGTTCAACATCAGACTTTCTTCCACAAACGACAAAAACGCTTTGACTGGGTGAGTTTCGCGGCTTTTCGACTTCGATGCCCCGGTTGCCGAAATTCAATTGTCTTTGAATTTCGGGTGATCCCTCTTGAGCATGTATGCTTCTGCTACTTGTTATACATCAGACTTTCTTCCGCAAACTGTGAAACGCTTTGACTTGGTGAGTTTCACGACATTCCTACTTCGATGCCCCGGTTGCCGAAATTCAATTGCCTTTGAATTTCGGGTGATCCCTCTTGAGCATGTATGCTTGTGCTACTTGTTCTACTTGTTCTACATCAGACTATCTTCCGCAAACGGCGAAACATTTTGTCTCGATGAGTTTCACGGCATTCCGACTTCGATGCCCCGGTTGTCGAAATTGAGTTGCCTTTGAATTTCGAGGGATCCCTCTTGAGCATGTAATCTTCTGCTACGTGTTCTACATCAGACTTTCTTCCGCAAACGGCAAAACGCTTTGACTCGATGAGTTTCGCGGCATTCCGACTTCATTGCCCCGGTTGCCGAAATTTAGTTGCCTTTGAATTTCGGGTGATCCCTCTTGAGCATGTATGCTTCTGCTACTTGTTCTACATCGGACTTACTTCAGCAAACGGCGAAATTCTTTGAGTTGGTGAGTTTCCCAGCATTCCGACTTTTATGCCCCGGTTGCCGAAATTGAGTTGCCTTTGAATTTCGGGTGATCCCTTTTGAGCATGTATGCTTCTACTACTTGTTCTACATCAACCTTGCTTCTGCAAACGGCGAAACACTTTGACTCGGAGAGTTTTGCGGCATTCTGACATCGATGCCCCGGTTGCCGAAATTCAGTTGCCTTTGTATTTTGGGTGATCCCTCTTGAGCATGTATGCTTCTGCTACTTGTTATACATCAGACTTTCTTCCGCAATGGTGAAACGCTTTGACTCGGTGAGTTTCACGGCATTTGCAACTTCGTTGCCCCGGTTGCCGAAATTTAGTTGCCTTTGAATTTCGGGTGATCCCTCTTGAGCATGTATGCTTCTGCTACTTGTTATACATCAGACATTCTTCCGCAAACGGGGAAATGCTTTGACTCTGTGAGTTTCGCAGGATTCCGACTTCGATGCCCCGGTTGCCGAGATTCAGTTGCCTTTGAATTTCGGGTGATCCGTCTTGAGCATGTATGCTGCTGCTACTTGTTCTACATCAGACTTGCTTCCGCAAACGGCGAAACGCTTTGACTCGGTGAGTTTCACGGCATTCCGACTTCATTGCCCCGGTTGCCGAGATTCAGTTGCCTTTGAATTTTGGGTGATCCGTCTTGAGCATGTATGCTGCTGCTACTTGTTCTACATCAGACTTGCTTCCGCAAACGGCGAAACGCTTTGACTCGGTGAGTTTTGCCGGATTCCGACTTCGATGCCCCGGTTGCCGAGATTCAGTTGCCTTTGAATTTCGGGTGATCCCTCTTGAGCATGTATGCTTCTGCTACTTGTTCTACATCAGACTTTCTTCCGCAAACGGCGAAACACTTTGACTCGGTGAGTTTCATGGCATTCCGACTTCGATGGCCCGGTTGCCGACATTGAGTTGCCTTTGAATTTCGGGGGATCCCTCTTGAGCATGTAATCTTCTGTTACTTGTTCTACATCAGAATTTCTTCCACAAACGGCGAAACGCTTTGACTCGGTGAGTTTCGCCGCATTCCAACTTCATTGCCCCGGTTGCCGAGATTCACTTGCTTTTGAATTTCGGGTGATCCCTCTTAACATTGTATGCTTCTGCTACTTGTTATACATCATACTTTCTTCCACAAACGGGGAAACGCTTTGACTCTATGAGTTTCGAGGGATTCCGACTTCGATGCCCCGGTTGCCGAGATTCAGTTGCCTTTGAATTTGGGGTGATCCCTCTTGAGCATTTTTGCTTCTCCTACTTGTTCTACATCAGACTTTCTTCCGCAAACGGCGAAACGCTTTGACTCGATGAGTTTCGCGGCATTCCGACTTCATTGCCCCGGTTGCCGAAATTTAGTTGCCTTTGAATTTCGGGTGATCCCTCTTGAGCATGTATGCTTCTGCTACTTGTTCTACATCGGACTTACTTCAGCAAACGGCGAAATTCTTTGAGTTGGTGAGTTTCCCAGCATTCCGACTTTTATGCCCCGGTTGCCGAAATTGAGTTGCCTTTGAATTTCGGGTGATCCCTTTTGAGCATGTATGCTTCTACTACTTGTTCTACATCAACCTTGCTTCCGCAAACGGCGAAACACTTTGACTCGGTGAGTTTCGCGGCATTCTGACATCGATGCCCCGGTTGCCGAAATTCAGTTGCCTTTGTATTTTGGGTGATCCCTCTTGAGCATGTATTCTTCTGCTACTTGTTATACATCAGACTTTCTTCCGCAACGGTGAAACGCTTTGACTCGGTGAGTTTCACGGCATTTGCAACTTCGTTGCCCCGGTTGCCGAAATTCAGTTGCCTTTGAATTTCGGGTGATCCCTCTTGAGCATGTATGGTTCTGCTACTTGTTCTACATCAGACTTGCTTCCACAAACGGCGAAACGCTTTGACTCGGTGAGTTTTGCGGCATTCCGCCTTCGATGCCCAGGTTGCCGAAATTCAGTTGCCTTTGAATTTCGGGTGATCCCTCTTGAGCTTGTATGCTTCTGCTACTTGTTCTAAATCAGACTTTCTTCCGCAAACGGCGAAACGCTTTGACTCGGTGAGTTTCGCGGCATTCCGACTTCGATGCCTCGGGTGCCGAAATTTAGTTGCCTTTGAATTTTGGGTGATCCCTCTTGAGCATGTATGCTTCTGCTACTTGTTCTACATCAGCCTTGCTTCCACAAACGGCGAAACGCTTTGAGTCGGTGAGTGTCGCGGCATTCCGACTGCGATGCCCCGGTTGTCGAAATTGAGTTGCCTTTGAATTTCGGGTGATCCCTTTTGAGCATGTATGCTTCTGCTACATGTTCTACATCAGACTTGCTTCCACAAACGGCGAAACGCTTTGACTCGGTGAGTTTCACAGCATTCCGACTTCGATGCCCCGGTTGCCGAAATTTAGTTGCCTTTGAATTTCGGGTGATCCCTCTTGAGCATGTATGCTTCTGCTACTTGTTATACATCAGACTTTCTTCCGCAAACGGGGAAATGCTTTGACTCTGTGAGTTTTGCAGGATTCCGACTTCGATGCCCCGGTTGCCGAGATTCAGTTGCCTTTGAATTTCGGGTGATCCCTCTTGAGCATGTATGCTTCTTCTACTTGTTCTACATCAGACTTTCTTCCACAAATGACAAAAACGCTTTGACTGGGTGAGTTTCGCGGCTTTCCGAGTTCGATGCCCAGGTTGCCGAAATTCAATTGCCTTTGAATTTCAGGTGATCCCTCTTGAGCATGTATGCTTCTGCTAGTTGTTCTACATCAGACTTTCTTCCGCAAACGGCGAAACGCTTTGACTCGGTGAGTTTCGCGGCATTCCGACTTCGATGCCTCGGGTGCCGAAATTTAGTTGCCTTTGAATTTTGGGTGATCCCTCTTGAGCATGTATGCTTCTGCTACTTGTTCTACATCAGCCTTGCTTCCACAAACGGCGAAACGCTTTGAGTCGGTGAGTGTCGCGGCATTCCGACTGCGATGCCCCGGTTGTCGAAATTGAGTTGCCTTTGAATTTCGGGTGATCCCTTTTGAGCATGTATGCTTCTGCTACATGTTCTACATCAGACTTGCTTCCACAAACGGCGAAACGCTTTGACTCGGTGAGTTTCACAGCATTCCGACTTCGATGCCCCGGTTGCCGAAATTTAGTTGCCTTTGAATTTCGGGTGATCCCTCTTGAGCATGTATGCTTCTGCTACTTGTTATACATCAGACTTTCTTCCGCAAACGGGGAAATGCTTTGACTCTGTGAGTTTCGCAGGATTCCGACTTCGATGCCCCGGTTGCCGAGATTCAGTTGCCTTTGAATTTCGGGTGATCCCTCTTGAGCATGTATGCTTCTTCTACTTGTTCTACATCAGACTTTCTTCCACAAATGACAAAAACGCTTTGACTGGGTGAGTTTCGCGGCTTTCCGACTTCGATGCCCAGGTTGCCGAAATTCAATTGCCTTTGAATTTCAGGTGATCCCTCTTGAGCATGTATGCTTCTGCTAGTTGTTCTACATCAGACTTTCTTCCGCAAACGGCGAAACGCTTTGACTCGGTGAGTTTGACGGCATTCCAACTTCATTGCCCCGGTTGCCGAGATTCAGTTGCCTTTGAATTTCGGGGGATCCCTCTTGAGCATGCATGCTCCTGCTACTTGTTATACATCAGACTTTCTTCCGCAAATGGGGAAACGCTTTGACTCTGTGAGTTTCGAGGGATTCCGACTTCGATGCCCCGGTTGCCGAGATTCAGTTGCCTTTGAATTTGGGGTGATCCCTCTTGAGCATGTATGCTTCTGCTACTCGTTATACATCAAAATTTCTTCCGCAAATGGCAAAACACTTTGACTCGGTGAGTTTCACGGCATTCCGACTTCGATGCCCCGGTTGCCGAAATTGAGTTGCCTTTGAATTTCGGGGGATCCCTCTTGAGCATGTAATCTTCTGCTACTTGTTCTACATCAGACTTTCTTTCGCAAACGGCAAAACGCTATGACTCAGTACGTTTCGTGGCATTCCGACTTCGATGCCTCGGTTGTCGAGATTCAGTTGCCTTTGAATTTCGGGTGATCCCTCATGAGCATTTATGCTTCTGCTACTTGTTCTACATCAAAATTTCTACCACAAACAGCGAAACGCTTTGAGTCGGTGAGTTTCGCGGCATTCCGACTTCATTGCCCCGGTTGCCGAGATTCAGTTGCCTTTGAATTTCGGGTGATCCCTCTTGAGCATGTATGCTCCTGCTACTTGTTATACATCAGACTTCTTACACAAACGGCGAAACGCTTTGACTCGGTCAGTTTCGCAGGATTCCATCTTGGATGCCCCGGTTGCCGAAATTCAGTTGCCTTTGATTTTCGGGGATCCCTCTTGAGCATGTATGCTTCTGCTACTTGTTATACATCAGAATTTCTTCCGCAAACGGTGAAACGCTTTGACTGGGTGAGTTTCACGACATTCCGACTTCGATGCCCCGGTTGCCGACATTCAATTGCCTTTGAATTTCGGGTGATCACTCTTGAGCATGTATGCTTCTGCTACTTGTTCTACATCAGACTTTCTTCCGCAAACGGCGAAACACTTTGACTCGGTGAGTTTCACGGCATTCCGACTTCGATGCCCCAGTTGCCGAAATTGAGTTGCCTTTGAATTTTGGGGGATCCCTCTTGAGCATGTAATCTTCTGCTACTTGTTCTACATCGGAATTTCTTCCGCAAACGGCGAAGCGCTTTGACTCAGTGAGTTTCGCGGCATTCCGACTTCGTTGCCCCGGTTGCCGAGATTCAGTTGCCTTTGAATTTTGGGTGATCCCTCTTGAGCATGTATGCTCCTGCTACTTGTTATACATCAGACTTTCTTCCACAAACGGGGAAACGCTTTGACTCTGTGAGTTTCGCGGGATTCCGACTTCGATGCCCCGGTTGCCGAGATTCAGTTGCCTTTGAATTTCGGGTGATCCCTCTTGAGCATGTATGCTTCTGCTACTTGTTCTACATCAGACTTTCTTCCGCAAACGGCGAAACCCTTTGACTCGGTGAGTTTCACAGCATTCCGACTTCGTTGCCCCGGTTGCCGAAATTAAGTTGCCTTTGAATTTCGGGGGATCCCTCTTGAGCATGTAATCTTCTGCTACTTGTTCTACATCAGACTTTCTTTCGCAAACGGCGAAACGCAATGACTCAGTACGTTTCGTGGCATTCCGACTTCGATGCCTCGGTTGCCGAAATTCAGTTGCCTTTGAATTTCGGGTGATCCCTCTTGAGCATGTATGCTTCTGCTACTTGTTCTACATCAAACTTTCTTCCACAAACGACAAAAACGATTTGACTAGGTGAGTTTCGCGGGTTTCCGACTTCGATGCCCCGGTTGCCGAAATTCAATTGCCTTTGAATTTCGGGGGATCCCTCTTGAGCATGTAATCTTCTGCTACTTGTTCTACATCGGAATTTCTTCCGCAAACGGCGAAACGCTTTGACTCGGTGAGTTTCGCAGCATTCCGACTTCGTTGGCCCGGTTGCCGAGATTCAGTTGCCTTTGAATTTTGGGTGATCCCTCTTGAGCATGTATGCTCCTGCTACTTGTTATACATCAGAATTTCTTCCGCAAACGGCAAAACGCTTTGACTCGGTGAGTTTCACGGCATTCCGACTTCGATGCCCCGGTTGCCGACATTAAGTTGCCTTTGAATTTCGGGGGATCCCTCTTGAGCATGTAATCTTCTGCAACTTGTTCTACATCAGACTTTCTTTCGCAAACGGCGAAACGCTATGACTCAGTACGTTTCGTGGCATTCCGACTTCGATGCCTCGGTTGCCGAAATTCAGTTGCCTTTGAATTTCGGGTGATCCCTCTTGAGCATGTATGCTTCTGCTACTTGTTCTACATCAAACTTTCTTCCACAAACGACAAAAACGATTTGACTAGGTGAGTTTCGCGGGTTTCCGACTTCGATGCCCCGGTTGCCGAAATTCAATTGCCTTTGAATTTCGGGTGATCCCTCTTGAGCATGTATGCTTCTGCTACTTGTTCTACATCAGACTTTCTTCCACAAACGACAAAAACGCTTTGACTGGGTGAGTTTCGCTGGTTTCCGATTTCGATGCCCCGGTTGCCGAAATTCAATTGCCTTTGAATTTCGGGGGATCCCTCTTGAGCATGTAATCTTCTGCTACTTGTTCTACATCGGAATTTCTTCCGCAAACGGCGAAACGCTTTGACTCGGTGAGTTTCGCAGCATTCCGACTTCGTTGGCCCGGTTGCCGAGATTCAGTTGCCTTTGAATTTTGGGTGATCCCTCTTGAGCATGTATGCTCCTGCTACTTGTTATACATCAGAATTTCTTCCGCAAACGGCAAAACGCTTTGACTCGGTGAGTTTCACGGCATTCCGACTTCGATGCCCCGGTTGCCGACATTAAGTTGCCTTTGAATTTCGGGGGATCCCTCTTGAGCATGTAATCTTCTGCAACTTGTTCTACATCAGACTTTCTTTCGCAAACGGCGAAACGCTATGACTCAGTACGTTTCGTGGCATTCCGACTTCGATGCCTCGGTTGCCGAAATTCAGTTGCCTTTGAATTTCGGGTGATCCCTCTTGAGCATGTATGCTTCTGCTACTTGTTCTACATCAAACTTTCTTCCACAAACGACAAAAACGATTTGACTAGGTGAGTTTCGCGGGTTTCCGACTTCGATGCCCCGGTTGCCGAAATTCAATTGCCTTTGAATTTCGGGTGATCCCTCTTGAGCATGTATGCTTCTGCTACTTGTTCTACATCAGACTTTCTTCCGCAAACGGCGAAACCCTTTGACTCGGTGAGTTTCACAGCATTCCGACTTCGTTGCCCCGGTTGCCGAAATTAAGTTGCCTTTGAATTTCGGGGGATCCCTCTTGAGCATGTAATCTTCTGCTACTTGTTCTACATCAGACTTTCTTTCGCAAACGGCGAAACGCAATGACTCAGTACGTTTCGTGGCATTCCGACTTCGATGCCTCGGTTGCCGAAATTCAGTTGCCTTTGAATTTCGGGTGATCCCTCTTGAGCATGTATGCTTCTGCTACTTGTTCTACATCAAACTTTCTTCCACAAACGACAAAAACGATTTGACTAGGTGAGTTTCGCGGGTTTCCGACTTCGATGCCCCGGTTGCCGAAATTCAATTGCCTTTGAATTTCGGGTGATCCCTCTTGAGCATGTATGCTTCTGCTACTTGTTATACGTGAGACTTTCTTCCGCAAATGGTGAAACGCTTTGACTCGATGAGTTTCGAGGGATTCCAACTTCATTGCCCCGGTTACCGAGATTCAGTTGCCTTTGAATTTGGGGTGATCCCTCTTGAGCATGTATGCTTCTGCTACTTGTTATACATCAGAATTTCTTCCGCAAACGGCAAAACGCTTTGACTCGGTGAGTTTCACGGCATTCCGACTTCGATGCCCCGGTTGCCGAAATTGAGTTGCCTTTGAATTTCGGGGGATCCCTCTTGAGCATGTAATCTTCTGCTACTTGTTCTACATCAGACTTTCTTTCGCAAACGGCAAAACGCTATGACTTAGTACGTTTCGTGGCATTCCGACTTCGATGCCTCGGTTGTCGAAATTCAGTTGCCTTTGAATTTCGGGTGATCCCTCTTGAGCATGTATGCTTCTGCTACTTGTTCTACATCAAACTTTCTTCCACAAACGACAAAAACGCTTTGACTGGGTGAGTTTCGCTGGTTTCCGATTTCGATGCCCCGGTTGCCGAAATTCAATTGCCTTTGAATTTCGGGGGATCCCTCTTGAGCATGTAATCTTCTGCTACTTGTTCTACATCGGAATTTCTTCCGCAAACGGCGAAACGCTTTGACTCGGTGAGTTTCGCAGCATTCCGACTTCGTTGCCCCGGTTGCCGAGATTCAGTTGCCTTTGAATTTTGGGTGATCCCTCTTGAGCATGTATGCTCCTGCTACTTGTTATACATCAGAATTTCTTCCGCAAACGGCAAAACGCTTTGACTCGGTGAGTTTCACGGCATTCCGACTTCGATGCCCCGGTTGCCGACATTAAGTTGCCTTTGAATTTCGGGGGATCCCTCTTGAGCATGTAATCTTCTGCAACTTGTTCTACATCAGACTTTCTTTCGCAAACGGCGAAACGTTATGACTCAGTACGTTTCGTGGCATTCCGACTTCGATGCCTCGGTTGCCGAAATTCAGTTGCCTTTGAATTTCGGGTGATCCCTCTTGAGCATGTATGCTTCTGCTACTTGTTCTACATCAAACTTTCTTCCACAAACGACAAAAACGATTTGACTAGGTGAGTTTCGCGGGTTTCCGACTTCGATGCCCCGGTTGCCGAAATTCAATTGCCTTTGAATTTCGTGTGATCCCTCTTGAGCATGTATGCTTCTGCTACTTGTTCTACATCAGACTTTCTTCCGCAAACGGCGAAACCCTTTGACTCGGTGAGTTTCACGGCATTCCGACTTCGATGCCCCGGTTGCTGAAATTCAGTTGGCTTTGAATTTCGGGTGATCCCTCTTGAGCATGTATGCTTCTGCTACTTGTTCTACATCAAACTTTCTTCCACAAACGACAAAAACGCTTTGACTCGGTGAGTTTCGCGGCATTCCAACTTCTTGCCCCGGTTGCCGAGATTCAGTTGCCTTTGAATTTCGGGTGATCCCTCTTGAGCATGTATGCTCCTGCTACTTGTTATACATCAGACTTTCTTCCGCAAATGGGGAAACGCTTTGGCTCTGTGAGTTTCGAGGGATTCCGACTTCGATGCCCCGGTTGCCGAGATTCAGTTGCCTTTGAATTTCGGGTGATCCCTCTTGAGCATGTATGCTTCTGCTACTTGTTCTACATCAGACTTTCTTCCACAAACGGCGAAACACTTTGACTCGGTGAGTTTCACGGCATTCCGACTTCGATGCCCCGGGTGCCGAGATTCAATTGCCTTTGAATTTCGGGTGATCCCTCGTGAGCATTTATGCTTCTGCTACTTGTTCTACATCAGAATTTCTTCCGCAAACGGCGAAACGCTTTGACTTGGTGAGTTTCGCGGCATTCCGACTTCATTGCCCCGGTTGCCGAGATTCAGTTGCCTTTGAATTTCGGGTGATCCCTCTTGAGCATGTATGCTCCTGCTACTTGTTATACATCAGACTTTCTTCCCCAAACGGGGAAACACTTTGACTCTGTGAGTTTTGCGGGATTCCGACTTCGATGCCCCGGTTGCCGAGATTCAGTTGCCTTTTAATTTCGGGTGATCCCTCTTCAGCATGTATGCTTCTGCTACTTGTTCTACATCAGACTTTCTTCCGCAAACGGCGAAACACTTTGACTGGGTGAGTTTCGCGGCTTTCCGACTTCGATGCCCCGGTTGCCGAAATTCAATTGCCTTTGAATTTCGGGTGATCCCTCTTCAGCATGTATGCTTCTGCTACTTGTTCTACATTAGACTTCTTACGCAAGCGGGGAAACGCTTTGACTCGGTGAGTTTCGCAGGATTCCATCTTGGATGCCCCGGTTGCCGAAATTCAGTTGCCTTTGATTTTCGGTGGATCCGTCTTGAGCATGTAATCTTCTGCTACTTGTTCTACATCAGAATTTCTTCCGCAAACGGCGAAACGCTTTGACTCGGTGAGTTTCGCGGCATTCCGACTTCATTGCCCCGGTTACCGAGATTCAGTTGCCTTTGAATTTCGGGTGATCCCTCTTGAGCATGTATGCTTCTGCTACTTGTTCTAGATCAGACTTTCTTCCGCAAACGGCGAAACACTTTCACTCGGTGAGTTGCACGGCATTCCGACTTCGATGCCCCGGTTGCCGAGATTCAGTTGCCTTTGAATTTCGGGTGATCCCTCGTGAGCATTTATGCTTCTGCTACTTGTTCTACATCAGAATTTCTTCCGCAAACGGCGAAACGCTTTGACTCGGTGAGTTTCGCGGCATTCTGACTTCATTGCCCCGGTTGCCGAGATTCAGTTGCCTTTTAATTTTGGGTGATCCCTCTTGAGCATGTATGCTCCTGCTACTTGTTATACATCAGACTTTCTTCCCCAAACGGGGAAACACTTTGACTCTGTGAGTTTTGCGGGATTCCGACTTCGATGCCCCGGTTGCCGAGATTCAGTTGCCTTTGAATTTCGGGTGATCCCTCTTGAGCATGTATGCTCCTGCTACTTGTTATACATCAGACTTTCTTCCGCAAATGGCAAAACACTTTGACTCGGTGAGTTTCACGGCATTCCGACTTCGATGCCCCGGGTGCCGAAATTGAGTTGCCTTTGAATTTCGGGGGATCCCTCTTGAGCATGTAATCTTCTGCTACTTGTTCTACATCAGAATTTCTTCCACAAACGGCGAAACGCTTTGACTCGGTGAGTTTCGCGGCATTCCAACTTCATTGCCCCGGTTGCCGAGATTCAGTTGCCTTTGAATTTCGGGTGATCCCTCTTGAGCATGTATGCTCCTGCTACTTGTTATACATCAGACTTTCTTCCGCAAATGGGGAAACGCTTTGGCTCTGTGAGTTTCGAGGGATTCCGACTTCGATGCCCCGGTTGCCGAGATTCAGTTGCCTTTGAATTTCGGGTGATCCCTCTTGAGCATGTATGCTTCTGCTACTTGTTCTACATCAGACTTTCTTCCACAAACGGCGAAACACTTTGACTCGGTGAGTTTCACGGCATTCCGACTTCGATGCCCCGGGTGCCGAGATTCAATTGCCTTTGAATTTCGGGTGATCCCTCGTGAGCATTTATGCTTCTGCTACTTGTTCTACATCAGAATTTCTTCCGCAAACGGCGAAACGCTTTGACTTGGTGAGTTTCGCGGCATTCCGACTTCATTGCCCCGGTTGCCGAGATTCAGTTGCCTTTGAATTTCGGGTGATCCCTCTTGAGCATGTATGCTCCTGCTACTTGTTATACATCAGACTTTCTTCCCCAAACGGGGAAACACTTTGACTCTGTGAGTTTTGCGGGATTCCGACTTCGATGCCCCGGTTGCCGAGATTCAGTTGCCTTTTAATTTCGGGTGATCCCTCTTCAGCATGTATGCTTCTGCTACTTGTTCTACATCAGACTTTCTTCCGCAAACGGCGAAACACTTTGACTCGGTGAGTTTCACGGCATTCCGACTTCGATGCCCCGGGTGCCGAAATTGAGTTGCCTTTGAATTTCGGGGGATCCCTCTTGAGCATGTAATCTTCTGCTACTTGTTCTACATCAGAATTTCTTCCGCAAACGGCAAAACGCTTTGACTCGGTGAGTTTCGCGGCATTCCGACTTCGATGCCCCGGTTGCCGAGATTCAGTTGCCTTTGAATTTCGGGTGATCCCTCTTGAGCATGTATGCTCCTGCTACTTGTTATACATCAGACTTTCTTCCGCAAATGGCAAAACACTTTGACTCGGTGAGTTTCACGGCATTCCGACTTCGATGCCCCGGGTGCCGAAATTGAGTTGCCTTTGAATTTCGGGGGATCCCTCTTGAGCATGTAATCTTCTGCTACTTGTTCTACATCAGAATTTCTTCCACAAACGGCGAAACGCTTTGACTCGGTGAGTTTCGCGGCATTCCAACTTCTTGCCCCGGTTGCCGAGATTCAGTTGCCTTTGAATTTCGGGTGATCCCTCTTGAGCATGTATGCTCCTGCTACTTGTTATACATCAGACTTTCTTCCGCAAATGGGGAAACGCTTTGGCTCTGTGAGTTTCGAGGGATTCCGACTTCGATGCCCCGGTTGCCGAGATTCAGTTGCCTTTGAATTTCGGGTGATCCCTCTTGAGCATGTATGCTTCTGCTACTTGTTCTACATCAGACTTTCTTCCACAAACGGCGAAACACTTTGACTCGGTGAGTTTCACGGCATTCCGACTTCGATGCCCCGGGTGCCGAGATTCAATTGCCTTTGAATTTCGGGTGATCCCTCGTGAGCATTTATGCTTCTGCTACTTGTTCTACATCAGAATTTCTTCCGCAAACGGCGAAACGCTTTGACTTGGTGAGTTTCGCGGCATTCCGACTTCATTGCCCCGGTTGCCGAGATTCAGTTGCCTTTGAATTTCGGGTGATCCCTCTTGAGCATGTATGCTCCTGCTACTTGTTATACATCAGACTTTCTTCCCCAAACGGGGAAACACTTTGACTCTGTGAGTTTTGCGGGATTCCGACTTCGATGCCCCGGTTGCCGAGATTCAGTTGCCTTTTAATTTCGGGTGATCCCTCTTCAGCATGTATGCTTCTGCTACTTGTTCTACATCAGACTTTCTTCCGCAAACGGCGAAACACTTTGACTCGGTGAGTTTCACGGCATTCCGACTTCGATGCCCCGGGTGCCGAAATTGAGTTGCCTTTGAATTTCGGGGGATCCCTCTTGAGCATGTAATCTTCTACTACTTGTTCTACATCAGAATTTCTTCCGCAAACGGCAAAACGCTTTGACTCGGTGAGTTTCGCGGCATTCCGACTTCGATGCCCCGGTTGCCGAGATTCAGTTGCCTTTGAATTTCGGGTGATCCCTCTTGAGCATGTATGCTCCTGCTACTTGTTATACATCAGACTTTCTTCCGCAAATGGGGAAACGCTTTGACTCTGTGAGTTTCGAGGGATTCCGACTTCGATGCCCCGGTTACCGAGATTCAGTTGCTTTTGAATTTGGGGTGATGCCTTTTGAGCATGTATGCTTCTGCTACTTGTTCTACATCAGACTTTCTTCCACAAACAGCGAAACACTTTGACTCGGTGAGTTTCACGGCATTCCGACTTCGTTGCCCCGGGTGCCGAGATTCAATTGCCTTTGAATTTCGGGTGATCCCTCATGAGCATTTATGCTTCTGCTACTTGTTCTACATCAGAATTTCTTCCGCAAACGGCGAAACGCTTTGACTTGGTGAGTTTCGCGGCATTCCGACTTCATTGCCCCGGTTGCCGAGATTCAGTTGCCTTTGAATTTCGGGTGATCCCTCTTGAGCATGTATGCTCCTGCTACTTGTTATACATCAGACTTTCTTCCCCAAACGGGGAAACACTTTGACTCTGTGAGTTTTGCGGGATTCCGACTTCGATGCCCCGGTTGCCGAGATTCAGTTGCCTTTTAATTTCGGGTGATCCCTCTTGAGCATGTATTCTCCTGCTACTTGTTATACATCAGACTTTCTTCCACAAACGGCGAAACACTTTGACTCGGTGAGTTTCACGGCATTCCGACTTCGATGCCCCGGTTGCCGAGATTCAGTTGCCTTTGAATTTCGGGTGATCCCTCGTGAGCATTTATGCTTCTGCTACTTGTTCTACATCAGAATTTCTTCCGCAAACGGCGAAACGCTTTGACTCGGTGAGTTTCGCGGCATTCCGACTTCATTGCCCCGGTTGCCGAGATTCAGTTGCCTTTGAATTTCGGGTGATCCCTCTTGAGCATGTATGCTCCTGCTACTTGTTATACATCAGACTTTCTTCCCCAAACGGGGAAACACTTTCACTTTGTCAGTTTTGCGGGATTCCGACTTCGATGCCCCCGTTGCCGAGATTCAGTTGCCTTTTAATTTCGGGTGATCCCTCTTCAGCATGTATGCTTCTGCTACTTGTTCTACATCAGACTTTCTTCCGCAAATGGCGAAACACTTTGACTCGGTGAGTTTCACAGGATTCCATCTTGGATGCCCCGGTTGCCGACATTCAGTTGCCTTTGAATTTCGGGGGATCCCTCTTGAGCATGTAATCTTTTGCTACTTGTTCTACATCAGAATTTCTTCCGCAAACGGCGAAACGCTTTGACTCGGTGAGTTTCGCGGCATTCCAACTTCATTGCCCCGGTTGCCGAGATTCAGTTGCCTTTGAATTTCGGGTGATCCCTCTTGAGCATGTATGCTCCTGCTACTTGTTATACATCAGACTTTCTTCCGCAAATGGGGAAACGCTTTGACTCTGTGAGTTTCGAGGGATTCCGACTTCGATGCCCCGGTTGCCGAGATTCAGTTGCCTTTGAATTTCGGGTGATCCCTCTTGAGCATGTATGCTTCTGCTACTTGTTCTACATCAGAATTTCTTCCGCAAACGGCGAAACCCTATGACTTAGTACGTTTCGTGGCATTCCGACTTCGATGCCTCGGTTGCCGAAATTCAGTTGCCTTTGAATTTCGGGTGATCCCTCTTGAGCATGTATGCTTCTGCTACTTGTTCTACATCAGACTTTCTTCCACAAACGACAAAAAACGCTTTGACTGGGTGAGTTTCGCGGCTTTCCGACTTCGATGCCCCGGTTGCCGAAATTCAATTGCCTTTGAATTTCGGGTGATCCCTCTTGAGCATGTATGCTTCTGCTACTTGTTATACGTTAGACTTTCTTCCGCAAATGGTGAAAAGCTTTGACTTGGTGAGTTTCACGACATTCCGACTTCGATGCCCCAGTTGCCGAAATTCAGTTGCCTTTGAATTTCGGGTGATCCCTCTTGAGCATGTATGCTTCTGCTACTTGTTCTACATCAGACTCTCTTCCTCAAATGACAAAAACGCTTTGACAGGGTGAGTTTCGCGGCTTTCCAACTTCGATGCCCTGGTTGCCAAAATTCAATTGCTTTTGAATTTCGGGTGATCCCTCTTGAGCATGTATGCTTCTGCTACTTGTTCTACATCAGACTTCTTACGCAAACGGCGAAATGCTTTGACTCGGTGAGTTTCGCAGGATTCCATCTTGGATGCCCCGGTTGCCGAAATTCAGTTGCCTTTGATTTTCGGGGGATCCCTCTTGAGCATGTATGCTTCTGCTACTTGTTATACATCAGAATTTCTTCCGCAAACGGCGAAACGCTTTGACTTGGTGAGTTTCACGACATTCCAACTTCGATGCCCCGGTTGCCGAAATTCAGTTGCCTTTGAATTTCGGGTGATCCCTCTTGAGCATGTATGCTCCTGCTACTTGTTATACATCAGACTTTCTTCCCCAAATAGGGAAACACTTTGACTCTGTGAGTTTTGCGGGATTCTGACTTCGATGCCCCGGTTGCCGAGATTCAGTTGCCTTTGAATTTCGGGTGATCCCTCTTGAGCATGTATGCTTCTGCTACTTGTTCTACATCAGACTTTCTTCCGCAAACGGTGAAACGCTTTGACTCGGTGTGTTTCGCGGCATTCTGACTTCGATGCCCTAGTTGCCGAAATTCAGTTGCCTTTGAATTTCGGGTGATCCCTCTGTAGCATGTATGCTTCTGCTACTTGTTCTGTAAGATCCCACATCGGAAGCGAGTGTCCAGAGCCAGGGCCTTATAAGTGCATGCTCACCTTGACTAGTAAGACGCGTTTAAAACCATGCGGGTTGCCCCTCTAGTGGTAGGCTGCGGCTCAGGCCAGGAGGTGGGACCCAGAGCGGACAGTATCTGTCAGGGTGAGTGGTCCGCTGCGTAACTCTGAAAGACGCGTTTTGGGAAGTCAGGCCCCACGGTGGGCTCGCTTTTACAAGAACAAACCCGTGCGGCCCTGTGGGACCCAAAGCGGACAATATCTTGCTAGTGAGGTGGGGTGTTACATTTGGTATCAGAGCCGAGGACGGCTTGTCTTAAGATGGGGGGATTGTAAGATCCCACATCGGAAGCGAGTGTCCAGAGCCAGGGCCTTATAAGTGCATGCTCACCTTGACTAGTAAGACGCGTTTAAAACCGTGCGGGTTGCCCCTCTAGTGGTAGGCTGCGGCTCGGGCCAGGAGGTGGGACCCAGAGCGGACAGTATCTGTCAGGGTGAGTGGTCCGCTACGTAACTCTGAAAGACGCGTTTTGGGAAGTCAGGCCCCACGGTGGGCTCGCTTTTACAAGAACAAACCCGTGCGGCCCTGTGGGACCCAAAGCGGACAATATCTTGCTAGTGAGGTGGGGTGTTACATGTTCTACATCAGACTTCTTCCGCAAACGGGGAAACGCTTTGACTCTGTGAGTTTCGCGGGATTCCGACTTCGATGCCCCGGTTGCCGAGATTCAGTTGCATTTGAATTTCGGGTGATCCCTCTTGAGCATGTATGCCTCTGCTACTTGCTCTACATAAGACTTTCTTCCGCAAGCGGCGAAACACTTTGACTCGGTGAGTTTCACGGCATTCCGACTTCGATGCCCCGATTTCCGAAATTGAGTTGCCTTTGAATTTCGGGGGATCCCTCTTGAGCATGTAATCTTCTGCTACTTGTTCTACATCAGACTTTCATCCGCAAACGGCGAAACGCTATGACTCAGTACGTTTCGCGGCATTCCGACTTCGATGCCACGGTTGCCGAAATTCAGTTGCCTTTGAATTTCGGGTGATCCCTCTTGAGCATGTATGCTTCTGCTACTTGTTCTACATCAGACTTTCTTCCACAAACGACAAAAACGCTTTGACTGGGTGAGTTTCGCAGCTTTCCGACTTCGATGCCCCGGTTGCCGAAATTCAATTGCCTTTGAATTTCGGGTGATCCCTCTTGAGCATGTATGCTTCTGCTACTTGTTATACATCAGAATTTCTTCCGCACACGGTGAAACGCTTTAACTTGGTGAGTTTCACGACATTCCGACTTCGATGCCCCGGTTGCCAAAATTCAATTGTCTTTGAATTTCAGGTGATCCCTCTTGAGCATGTATGCTTCTGCTACTTGTTCTACATCAGACTTTCTTCCGCAAACGGCGAAACACTTTGACTCGGTGAGTTTCACGGCATTCCGACTTCGATGCCCCGGGTGCCGAAATTGAGTTGCCTTTGAATTTCGGGGGATCCGTCTTGAGCATGTAATCTTCTGCTACTTGTTCTACATCGGAATTTCTTCCGCAAACGGCGAAACGCTTTGATTCGGTGAGTTTCGCGGCATTCCGACTTCGTTGCCCCGGTTGCCGAGATTCAGTTGCCTTTGAATTTCGGGTGATCCCTGTTGAGCATCTATGCTCGTGCTACTTCTTATACATCAGACTTTCTTCCGCAAATGGCGAAACGCTTTGACTCGGTGAGTTTCGCGGGATTCCGACTTCGATGCCCCGGTTGCCGAGATTCAGTTGCCTTTGAATTTCGGGTGATCCCTCTTGAGCATGTATGCTTCTGCTACTTGTTCTACATCAGACTTTCTTCCGCAAACGGCGAAACCCTTTGACTCGGTGAGTTTCACGGCATTCCGACTTCGATGCCCCGGTTGACGAAATTGAGTTGCCTTTGAATTTCGGGTGATCCCTCTTGAGCATGTAATCTTCTGCTACTTGTTCTACATCAGACTTTCTTCCGCAAACAGCGAAACGCTATGACTCAGTACGTTTCGTGGCATTCTGACCTTGATGCCTCGGTTGCCGAAATTCAGTTGCCTTTGAATTTCGGGTGATCCCTCTTGAGCATGTATGCTTCTGCTACTTGTTCTACATCAGATTTTCATCCCCTAACGACAAAAACGCTTTGACTGGGTGAGTTTCGCGGCTTTCCGACTTCGATGCCCCGGTTGCCGAAATTCAATTGCCTTTGAATTTCGGGTGATCCCTCTTGAGCATGTATGCTTCTGCTACTTGTTATACATCAGAATTTCTTCCGCAAACGGTGAAACGCTTTGACTTGGTTAGTTTCACGACATTCAGACTTCGATGCCCCGGTTGCCGAAATTCAATTGTCTTTGAATTTCGGGTGATCCCTCTTGAGCATGTATGCTTCTGCTACTTGTTATACATCAGACTTTCTTCCGCAAACGGTGAAACGCTTTGACTCGGTGAGTTTCGCGGCATTCTGACTTCGATGCCCTAGTTGCCGAAATTCAGTTGCCTTTGAATTTCGGGTGATCCCTCTGGAGCATGTATGCTTCTGCTACTTGTTCTACATCAGACTTCTTCCGCAAACGGCGAAACGCTATGACTCAGTACGTTTCGCGGCATTCCGACTTCGATGCCACGGTTGCCGAAATTCAGTTGCCTTTGAATTTCGGGTGATCCCTCTTGAGCATGTAAGGTTCTGATACTTGTCATACATCAGACTTTCTTCTGTAAACAGGGAAACGCTTTAACTCTATGAGTTTCGCGGGATTCCGACTTCGATGCCCCGGTTGCCGAGATTCAGTTGCCTTTGAATTTCGGGTGATCCCTCTTGAGCATGAATGCCTCAGCTACTTGTTCTACATCAGACTTTCTTCCGCAAACAGCGAAACACTTTGACTCGGTGAGTTTAACGGCATTTCGACTTCGATGCCCCGGTTGCCGAAATTGAGTTGCCTTTGAATTTTGGGGGATCCCTCTTGAGCATGTAATCTTCAGCTACTTGTTGTACATCAGACTTTCTTCCGCAAACGGTGAAACGCTTTGACTCGGTGAGTTTCGCGACATTCTGACTTCGATGCCCTAGTTGCCGAAATTCAGTTGCCTTTGAATTTCGGGTGATCCCTCTGGAGCATGTATGCTTCTGCTACTTGTTCTACATCAGACTTCTTCCGCAAACGGCAAAACGCTTTGACTCGGTGAGTTTCACCGCATTCCAACTTCGATGCCCCGGTTGCCGAAATTGAGTTGCCTTTGAATTTCGGGTGATCCCTCTTGAGCATGTATGCTTCTGCTAATTGTCATACATCAGACTTTCTTCCGTAAACGGGGAAACGCTTTGACTCTGAGTTTCGCGGGATTCCGACTTCGATGCCCCGGTTGCCGAGATTCAGTTGCCTTTGAATTTCGGGTGATCCCTCTTGAGCATGTATGCTTCTGCTACTTGTTCTACATCAGACTTTCTTCCACAAACGGCGAAACCCTATGACTCAGTACGTTTCGTGGCATTCCGACTTCGATGCCTCGGTTGCCGAAATTCAGTTGCCTTTGAATTTCGGGTGATCCCTCTTGAGCATGTATGCTTCTGCTACTTGTTCTACATCAAACTCTCTTCCACAAAACGACAAAAACGCTTTGACTGGGTGAGTTTCACGGCTTTCCGACTTCGATGCCCCGGTTGCCAAAATTCAATTGCCTTTGAATTTCGGGTGATCCCTCTTGAGCATGTATGCTTCTGCTACTTGTTCTATATCAGACTTCTTACGCAAACGGCGAAACGCTTTGACTTGGTGAGTTTCACAGGATTCCATCTTGGATGCCCCGGTTGCCGAAATGCAGTTGCCTTTGATTTTCGGCGGATCCCTCTTGAGCATGTAATCTTCTGCTACTTGTTCTACATCAGAATTTCTTCCGCAAACGGCGAAACGCTTTGATTCGGTGAGTTTCGCGGCATTCCGACTTCATTGCCCCAGTTGCCGAGATTCAGTTGCCTTTGAATTTCGGGTGATCCCTCTTGAGCATGTATGCTCCTGCTACTTGTTATACATCAGACTTTCTTCCGCAAACGGGGAAACGCTTTGACTCTATGAGTTTCGCGGGATTCCGACTTCGAGGCCCCGGTTGCCGAGATTCAGTTGCCTTTGAATTTCGGGTGATCCCTCTTGAGCATGTATGCTTCTGCTACTTGTTCTACATCAGACTTTCTTCCGCAAACGGCGAAACACTTTGACTCGGTGAGTTTAACGGCATTCCGACTTCGATGCCCCGGTTGCCGAAATTGAGTTGCCTTTGAATTTCGGGGGATCCCTCTTGAGCATGTAATCTTCTGCTACTTGTTCTACATCAGACTTTCTTCCGCAAATGGCGAAACACTTTGACTCGGTGAGTTTCACGGCATTCCGACTTCGATGCCCCGGTTGCCGAAATTGAGTTGCCTTTGAATTTCGGGGGATCCCTCTTGAGCATGTAATCTTCTGCTACTTGTTCTACATCAGAATTTCTTCCGCAAACGGCGAAACGCTTTGACTCGGTGAGTTTCACGGCATTCCGACTTCGTTGCCCCTGTTGCCGAGATTCAGTTGCCTTTGAATTTCGGGTGATCCCTCTTGAGCATGTATGCTTCTGCTACTTGTTCTACATCAGACTTTGTTCCACAAACGACAAAAACGCTTTGACTGGGTGAGTTTCGCGGCTTTCCGACTTCGATGCCCTGGTTGTCGAAAAACAATTGCCTTTGAATTTCGGGTGATCCCTCTTGAGCATGTATGCTTCTGCTAGTTGTTCTACATCAGACTTCTTACGCAAACGGCGAAACGCTTTGACTGGGTGAGTTTCGCAGGATTCCATTTTGGATGCCCCGGTTGCCGAAATTGAGTTGCCTTTGAATTTCGGGGGATCCCTCTTGAGCATGTTGTAACGGCCCGGATTTTTCTACATTCTTTTTCACAATATATTGGAAAATTTCAGGTAAATTTTTTTTTATATATATATATATATATATACAGGTTCCACCAAAATTTCCACCAAAATTTTGGCAGAGTCTCCCCTGTACCGGTAGGTCCCAAGTCTACCCAATAACCACATTAATTAATTTACTCAAAATCTTAGTCATATATTAATTATTTTACTCATAACATTTAGAATTTACTACTTCTAACTTCAATCAATTGATTCACATAATCTTTTCAAAACTTAACTATCTGGCTAACTCATCTCAATTGCCAATAATTCTGGTAATTTCATATAATTACCCACATATTTGGTTAACCTTCCTTGGTTACCAGTACATCTAGTAATTCCATACAAATTACCCAGCCTCCAGTTATACATTCAGTACATTGATTCATACAAAATACATTATGATTTAGAATGCATCTACATGATTCCTTGCAAAAATAGATTCCCGTGTATCAGGTTTCCTAGACATCTCGTTGGTGTGATGTCCCTGCAGCAGTACAAAACATTTAAGAGAATGCAAATACTTAAGAATACTAATAATGATAACTAACGGTCTGGCAGTTAAATGAAGCATTAACATTTATAATATCGTCATGTACTTGGTATAAACAGCTAGTAGTACATATAGATGTACCAATTTTATTTTATTTATTTTGCAATCACCTATAATCTTAACCCGGCTATCCTCTTAAAGCATTATTTGCTGAGGTTAACCATTCACACACCCCGATCATCCACTTCGGATGCCATTAGCCAAGCTAATCAATCGTTCGTCCCAGTCATCCTTTCTGATGCCATTAGCCAAAGCTAATCAATCGTTCGTCCCAGTCATCCTTTCGGATGCCATTAGCCGAAGCTAATCAATCATTCGTCCCGGGCATCCTTTCGGATGCCATTAGCCGAAGCTAATCAATCGTTCGTCCCGGCCATCCTTTTGGATGCCATTAGCCAAAGCTAATCAATCGTTCGTCCCGGTTAGCCGAAGATAATCATTCATTTGTCCTGGTCATCCATCTGGATGCCATTAGCCGAAGCTAATCAATCCTTCATCCCGGCCATCCATTCGGATGCCATTAGCCGAAGCTAATCAACTTTTAGTCAACATTTAAGCGTTTGACAATCTAATATCGGTTCTAACAATACGGTAATAATCATATTAAAGTATTTCCATATTCAACGTATGAAAAAAAAAAGAAAGGTGTAAGTCACCTACCTAGAAGAGGTGCACGTGCTGCCACTCCATGCAATTGTCCAATCCCCACAGCTTTCCCTAAAACTGGACGAGCTACTGTTGAACATGCACGAAACCTTGCCGGAGGATGCGTTTCCGATCTCCACCGTTCCGAATGCATGACACATCTAGGCGCACCACATATCCAAAACTGAGCATGATCCAACGGTTGAAGAGATAGTAATCGGCCGGCGACCAAACTGCCCTGCTGCTGTATTTTCTTTTTGTTTTTCAGGAAAGTTCCGATGAGGATTTCTGTCAAATGGAGTGTGTTCCTTCCAATCCCTCCGGTCCGTTAGTCTATAAGTGTAATAAAAACAATATATCCAAACCTTAGCTTGATCTAACGGTGGAAGAGAGAGAAATCGGCCGGCGACTAAACTGCCTTGCAGGTGCATTTCCTTTTTGTTTTTCAGGAAAGTTCCGATGAGGATTTCTGTCAAATGGAGTGTGTTCCTTCCAATCCCTCCGGTCCGTTAGTCTATAAGTGTAATAAAAACAACATATCCAAAGCTTAGCTTGATCCAACGGTGTAAGAGAGAGCAATCGGCCGGCGACTAAACTGCCCTGCAGGTGCATTTCCTTGTTGTTTTTCAGGAACGTTCCGATGACGATTGCTGTCAAATGGAGTATTTTTCTTTCAATCCCTCCGGTCAGTTCGCAGATACATGTAAGACGAACAACATATCCAAAACTTAGCTTCATCCAACGGTGGAATCCTGCGATATGGTCACCGGAGTATTATTGGTTTTACTCCAAAATCTGCAGCTCTCTCTCTATCCGTTTTTCTCTTCTTTTTTTTTTTTCCTTTTTTTTAACTGGTGGCCTTTGTAGTTTTTATAGGCACCTTTTTTCATAATTACAATTTTATCCCTTGTTCATCCCTTTATGTATTTTATTTTATTTTTCATGTAAACTATCTGGTTTATTTCTGCTTAAATCGTTAGTCTTTACCAAACTCCGATTGGGATGAGATATTTAACCAAGGTAGGAAAACATATTAATAGACTTCATGCAAAATTTCATCCCGATCCTATCATTAGATTGAGAATTCTGCTTCCTAATATAAACTTGTTCAGTTCATGACTTTTCATAAACATTCTAGATTTTTCTTGTTCAATCTTCATATTATTTTGAAATGTATTCATTTTAGGATTTCCACCTTTATTTATTTATCGGGCTTATTACCATTTCAAAATAACATCACTGATTTTTAATCGGTGCTTGCACCTTCAGTCCTATCCTTTTTCATTGCACTATCATTTATTATAATGCATTCTTTATTACCTCACTTATTTCCTAAAAATATTTGGTTATTTTTCTCATTATTTTATCCATCAAAACACGTTACTAGTTTCTCTGTCCTTATGAATTCTAAACCAAAATTCATTTTGTAGAGGTCATCTCTTTCATTATATATCATTATTTATCTATTATTTCAAATCTTGGTTTTTCATCACTCATTAAAATATTACCACTTTCAACCTTACGTTTACATGAGGGTTTACACATCTACATATTTAAATTATAAATTTCCAGGGTTTCACATTCTCCCCTCCTTAAAGAAATTTCATCCTCGAAATTTAGGATTTCTACTTATATTTGCAATATTTAGTACTTCTTTCCTTCTTCTTTTTTTTCTCCTTTCTGTAACATGGATACAAGAATCGCGTCTTGGATTCTATATAGAAGTATAGGCAATTAAATTCGATAATCTATTAGCCGAACTCTTGTGTTTGTCTCGAGGAACCATTTCACCTTATTTTCCCGCTATTGATGTATGTCATGCTTCCACTAGACACACGTTTTTTTATATATATATATATATAAATCACTTTATTTCTCATAGATATGTAGTATTCCTATAATTACTTCCCAAATTTATAACATAAATACGCCTCAAGCATCACATTGATCTTATCTAATGATTGTTCTTGTTAGTCACATTATCAATGACATCTTAAATATAAGTAACATGTCAATTATCTTAAATATTGTCCACCCCACTAGTGAAGTATAATGCCAACCAACCAAGTCATCCACCATTCAGATGACCTAGTCTCAATTTCATAACTTTACCTTGTCATATTGTCAACTAAGTATCCATTTACTTGTTAGTATTTGGTACCGTGGCTAACTAATGTATTGAATATATTAAGGATCCATCATCCAAGTCCATTACGATTAACATGTAATTCTTGTTATTGTCGTAGCTTTCCAATTACATTTGTATATAACTATTGTTGTCGTCAATTGTCAAATATATATATATATATATATATATATATATATATATATTCAATTTCATGTTGCACCCCTTACAGTTTAACAACTATGATTTATCTTAGCTATTTAGTATTCCAATATAGAAATCCTCATGGTTCCTATAATTTCATACCTTACTACTTGTTCATACCATCATATTTTCACATCCTATTCTTATTTAGGTCCACCAAGTCACACTCCGTATCCATAATTACTCAACTTCTGTGCATAAAAACTCTTGATATTAAGTATTAATTCCTGAATCAACGTTCATTTACATCTCATCATCAGTGCGTATTAGTTCCCTTCATTCCCTAAATACATCTCTTTTCTAGTTTCCTTATTAACCATGTATTTCCACAATCACATGTATATACATTGCACACTAGTGACCTCCTCGCCTACTCTTATAGGTAGCTTTCCAAATTATTTATTTATTTATTATCTTGTATGACGGTAACTTAGTGTCTTACTGTTAACCCATAACATTCCACAACAGGTATTACATCAATGTTCATGTTTTAACCATTTTCTCCTTTATGTCTACAAAGATAATCACGCTTACAATCCTTAATTCATTCTTGATTTTGGGGTAGACTTCTCATAAGGTAATTTAATAATGCTTTTCATAACCAATTTTCAAGCCTTTACCTCATATCTACGATGCAAATAATAAACTTGTATTGTTCATTTTGTTATGTACCAAACTAGTTTTCCTTTGAATGTCAAGATAACGTGTTGTCAATTAAGGCAAGTGCCTAATATGCAGGGTCTTACTATCGTCTTGACATAAATATTTATTAATACATTAATCACAAAACAGTCCCATCTCTATCCGTACGTTATGTCAAATTTTTTTTTTTTTTTTTCATAGCGCTCACACCAACATATCATTATGCCTAAACAATCATATATTCACTTTAATATTAATTCATATATGGTTTCATCACCCCCATTCATATTTCATCAAGACAGCAAACACCTTTGTTACATTATCATTTTACTCATATTTCAAATTTGTTTTGTTCATGAATCCCTTATTATTATCTAACGTATTATCAGACAATGGTTTCACATCTATTATTTGCTACCGATACCACAATCACAAGGTAATAGCTTGTCTCCTTAGTTACCGACTTCTTACCAACCTAGTATCACTTTCCTTAATTACCACACTTGTGGTAATCCAAGTACACACACACACACACACACACACATATCTAGTTCATTCTATATCAAGATACATGATTCAATGTACTTTTCATGCTTACAAAGTCTACTGAATCACAACCGCGCTCTGATACCAACTGTAACGGCCCGGATTTTTCTACATTCTTTTTCACAATATATTGGAAAATTTCAGGTAAATTTTTTTTTTTATATATATATATATATATATACAGGTTCCACCAAAATTTCCACCAAAATTTTGGCAGAGTCTCCCCTGTACCGGTAGGTCCCAAGTTATCGACATATACCCTTTTACACTTATAATAACTCAAAATCACGACCCAATCATCCTGGGCCTCAACTCAACTCATTCTCATCAACACAACACATCTTATTCAATAACATCATATAATGCAATTCAAATAAAAGATTAAATTTCAGCTGTAAACATGCATGGTCAAAAAGGTACTAAGAGTTTCAACCATTAGATTAAAGACATACATTCAAATTTACGGATTTATATTACATCTCAAGTTTTAAGAGATAAGTCTTTTAATTTACAATTAATTTACATGGTCAAAAGCAAAAGATAACTAAACTAGTATTACCCTTGACGCAACCCTGGTGGACCTGATAATAGAAATTAACATGTACACATAAATATAAAATATAGTAACAAGCAATAACAATGGCAGACAATAATCTCTACGGAATTTCTTTTTATATATAAAATTAGGCATAAACCTCTTTTACAACATATATTTTCCATCTATTACCAATATCCATCTAATATCCTATCTCATTTGCCAAAAATAATTCCATCTTGGAAATCTCAACACCACTCAACGGTTTGTGAACATCATCTCCTTATAAGTCAATTTTCACTTGATACCAAGATATTCCTCTCTTGATATCATTAGCTTATCTCATTCTTTTGGAATAATTAATCAATATTGTTTTTTTTTCTTTTCTAAATCTGTTGCTAGAAGGTAATCGTTGAAACTAATAAATCTCATTAATATCATTAGTCTTCTAATATTGGGCTAGACTAATCAATCTAAAATATACCAGCACCGATGAAACCTCTTCGATACCATTAGCCATCCAAACCTGGTAGCTAATTCATGCCATTTGATTCTTCCATTCATATTGAATCCCTTTCATTTTCTTATTAACCTCATATGCATTCTAACCATGGTTGCCAAGTATCATATACACAAAATCTTAGTTATCGACACCACGGTCACTAAGCATCCTTCACATAACTTTGGTCACCCTCATTACAGTGCCAAGTATCAATTTATGCCCTTAGCCACCATCATTATGATGTTAAGTATCACTGTAATGTATCCTTAGCCACCAACTCTATGGTAATTAATTATCTATCAATTCCCCTCCAATCTCCAAATCATTGTGTCTACCCAATAACCACATTAATTAATTTACTCAAAATCTTAGTCATATATTAATTATTTTACTCATAACATTTAGAATTTACTACTTCTAACTTCAATCAATTGATTCACATAATCTTTTCAAAACTTAACTATCTGGCTAACTCATCTCAATTGCCAATAATTCTTGTAATTTCATATAATTACCCACATATTTGGTTAACCTTCCTTGGTTACCAGTACATCTAGTAATTCCATACAAATTACCCAGCCTCCAGTTATACATTCAGTACATTGATTCATACAAAATACATTATGATTTAGAATGCATCTACATGATTCCTTGCAAAAATAGATTCCCGTGTATCAGGTTTCCTAGACATCTCGTTGGTGTGATGTCCCTGCAGCAGTACAAAACATTTAAGAGAATGCAAATACTTAAGAATACTAATAATGATAACTAACGGTCTGGCAGTTAAATGAAGCATTAACATTTATAATATCGTCATGTACTTGGTATAAACAGCTAGTAGTACATATAGATGTACCAATTTTATTTTATTTATTTTGCAATCAACTATAATCTTAACCCGGCTATCCTCTTAAAGCATTATTTGCTGAGGTTAACCATTCACTCACCCCGATCATCCACTTCGGATGCCATTAGCCAAGCTAATCAATCGTTCGTCCCAGTCATCCTTTCTGATGCCATTAGCCGAAGCTAATCAATCGTTCATCCCGGTCATCCTTTCGGATGCCATTAGCCGAAGCTAATCAATCCTTCGTCCCGGTCATCCTTTCGGATGCCATTAGCCGAAGCTAATCAATCGTTCGTCCCGGCCATCCTTTTGGATGCCATTAGCCAAAGCTAATCAATCGTTCGTCCCGGTTAGCCGAAGCTAATCATTTATTTGTCCTGGTCATCCATCTGGATGCCATTAGCCGAAGCTAATCAATCCTTCATCCCGGCCATCCATTCGGATGCCATTAGCCGAAGCTAATCAACTTTTAGTCAACATTTAAGCGTTTGACAATCTAATATCGGTTCTAACAATACGGTAATAATCATATTAAAGTATTTCCATATTCAACGTATGAAAAAAAAAGAAAGGTGTAAGTCACCTACCTAGAAGAGGTGCACGTGCTGCCACTCCATGCAATTGTCCAATCCCCACAGCTTTCCCTAAAACTGGACGAGCTACTGTTGAACATGCACGAAACCTTGCCAGAGGATGTGTTTCCGATCTCCACCGTTCCGAATGCATGACACATCTAGGCGCACCACATATCCAAAACTGAGCATGATCCAACGGTTGAAGAGATAGCAATCGGCCGGCGACCAAACTGCCCTGCTGCTGTATTTTCTTTTTGTTTTTCAGGAAAGTTCCGATGAGGATTTCTGTCAAATGGAGTGTGTTCCTTCCAATCCCTCCGGTCCGTTAGTCTATAAGTGTAATAAAAACAATATATCCAAACCTTAGCTTGATCTAACGGTGGAAGAGAGAGAAATCGGCCGGTGACTAAACTGCCTTGCAGGTGCATTTCCTTTTTGTTTTTCAGGAACGTTCCGATGAGGATTTCTGTCAAATGGAGTGTGTTCCTTCCAATCCCTCCGGTACGTTAGTCTATAAGTGTAATAGAAACAACATATCCAAAGCTTAGCTTGATCCAACGGTGTAAGAGAGAGCAATCGGCCGGCGACTAAACTGCCCTGCAGGTGCATTTCCTTGTTGTTTTTCAGGAACGTTCCGATGACGATTGCTGTCAAATGGGGTATTTTTCTTTCAATCCCTCCGGTCAGTTCGCAGATACATGTAAGACGAACAACATATCCAAAACTTAGCTTCATCCAACGGTGGAATCCTGCGATATGGTCACCGGAGTATTATTGGTTTTACTCCAAAATCTGCAGCTCTCTCTCTATCCGTTTTTCTCTTTTTTTTTTTTTTCCTTTTTTTTAACTGGTGGCCTTTGTAGTTTTTATAGGCACCTTTTTTCATAATTACAATTTTATCCCTTGTTCATCCCTTTATGTATTTTATTTTATTTTTCATGTAAACTATCTGGTTTATTTCTGCTTAAATCGTTAGTCTTTACCAAACTCCGATTGGGATGAGATATTTAACCAAGGTAGGAAAACATATTAATAGACTTCATGCAAAATTTCATCCCGATCCTATCATTAGATTGAGAATTCTGCTTCCTAATATAAACTTGTTCAGTTCATGACTTTTCATAAACAATCTAGATTTTTCTTGTTCAATCTTCATATTATTTTGAAATGTATTCATTTTAGGATTTCCACCTTTATTTATTAATCGGGCTTATTACCATTTCAAAATAACGTCACTGATTTTTAATCGGTGCTTGCACCTTCAGTCCTATCCTTTTTCATTGCACTATCATTTATTATAATGCATTCTTTATTACCTCACTTATTTCCTAAAAATATTTGGTTATTTTTCTCATTATTTTATCCATCAAAACACGTTACTAGTTTCTCTGTCCTTATGAATTCTAAACCAAAATTCATTTTGTAGAGGTCATCTCATTCATTATATATCATTATTTATCTATTATTTCAAATCTTGGTTTTTCATCACTCATTGAAATATTACCACTTTCAACCTTACGTTTACATGAGGGTTTACTCATCTACATATTTAAATTATAAATTTCCAGGGTTTCACAACGTAATCTTCTGCTACTTGTTCTACTTCAGAATTTCTTCCGCAAACGGCGAAACGCTTTGACTCGGTGAGTTTCGCGGCATTCCGACTTCATTGCCCCGGTTGCCGAGATTCAGTTGCCTTTGAATTTCGGGTGATCCCTCTTGAGCATGTATGCTTCTGCTAGTTGTTCTACATCAGACTTCTTACGCAAACGGCGAAACGCTTTGACTCGGTGAGTTTCGCAGGATTCCATTTTGGATGCCCCGGTTGCCGAAATTCAGTTGCCTTTGAATTTCGGGGGATCCCTCTTGAGCATGTAATCTTCTGCTACTTGTTCTACATCAGAATTTCTTCCGCAAACGGCGAAACGCTTTGACTCGGTAAGTTTCGCGGCATTCCGACTTCATTGCCCCGGTTGCCGAGATTCAGTTGCCTTTGAATTTCGGGTAATCCCTCTTGAGCATGTATGCTCCTGCTACTTGTTATACATCAGACTTTCTTCCACAAATGGCGAAACGCTTTGACTCTGTGAGTTTTGCGGGATTCCGACTTCGATGCCCCGGTTGCCGAGATTCAGTTGCCTTTTAATTTCGGGTGATCCCTCTTCAGCATGTATGCTTCTGCTACTTGTTCTACATCAGACTTTCTTACGCAAACGGCGAAACACTTTGACTCGGTGAGTTTCACGTCATTCCGACTTCGATGCCCCGGGTGCCGAAATTGAGTTGCCTTTGAATTTCGGGGGATCCCTCTTGAGCATGTAATCTTCTGCTACTTGTTCTACATCAGAATTTCTTCCGCAAACGGCGAAACGCTTTGACTCGGTGAGTTTCGCGGCATTCCAACTTCATTGCCCCGGTTGCCGAGATTCAGTTGCCTTTGAATTTCGGGTGATCCCTCTTGAGCATGTATGCTCCTGCTACTTGTTATACATCAGACTTTCTTCCGCAAATGGGGAAACGCTTTGACTCTGTGAGTTTCGTGGGATTCCGACTTCGATGCCCCGGTTGCCGAGATTCAGTTGCCTTTGAATTTCGGGTGATCCCTCTTGAGCATGTATGCTTCTGCTACTTGTTCTACATCAGACTTTCTTCCGCAAACGGCGAAACCCTATGACTCAGTACGTTTCGTGGCATTCCGACTTCGATGCCTCGGTTGCCGAAATTCAGTTGCCTTTGAATTTCGGGTGATCCCTCTTGAGCATGTATGCTTCTGCTACTTGTTCTACATCAGACTTTCTTCCACAAACGACAAAAACGCTTTGACTGGGTGAGTTTCGCGGCTTTCCGACTTCGATGCCCCGGTTGCCGAAATTCAATTGCCTTTGAATTTCGGGTGATCCCTCTTGAGCATGTATGCTTCTGCTACTTGTTATACGTTAGACTTTCTTCCGCAAATGGTGAAACGCTTTGACTTGGTGAGTTTCACGGCATTCCGACTTCGATGCCCCGGTTGCCGAAATTGAGTTGCCTTTGAATTTTGGGGGATCCCTCTTGAGCATGTATGCTTTTGCTACTTGTTCTACATCAGAATTTCTTCCGCAAACGGCGAAACGCTTTGACTCGGTGAGTTTCGCGGCATTCCGACTTCATTGCCCCGGTTGCCGAGATTCAGTTGCCTTTGAATTTCGGGTAATCCCTCTTGAGCATGTATGCTCCTGCTACTTGTTATACATCAGACTTTCTTCCACAAATGGCGAAACGCTTTGACTCGGTGAGTTTCACGGCATTCCGACTTCGATGCCCCGGTTGCCGAAATTGAGTTGCCTTTGAATTTCAGGGGATCCCTCTTGAGCATGTAATCTTCTGCTACTTGTTCTACATCAGAATTTATTCCTCAAACGGCGAAACGCTTTGACTCGGTGAGTTTCGCGGCATTCCGACTTCGTTTCCCCTGTTGCCGAGATTCAGTTGCCTTTGAATTTCGGGTGATCCCTCTTGAGCATGTATGCTCCTGCTACTTGTTATACATCAGACTTTCTTCCCCAAACGACAAAAACGCTTTAACTGGGTGAGTTTCACCGCATTCCGACTTCGATGCCGCATTTGCCGAAATTTAGTTGCCTTTGAATTTCGGGTGATCCCTCTTGAGCATGTATGCTTCTGCTACTTGTTATACATCAGACTTTCTTCCGCAAACGGGGAAACGCTTTGACTCTATGAGTTTCGCGGGATTCCGACTTCGATGCCCCGGTTGCCGAGATTCAGTTGCCTTTGAATTTCGGGTGATCCCTCTTGAGCATGTATGCTTCTGCTACTTGTTCTACATCAGACTTTCTTCCACAAATGACAAAAACGCTTTGACTGGGTGAGTTTCGCGGCTTTCCGACTTCGATGCCCCGGTTGCCGAAATTCAATTGCCTTTGAATTTCACGTGATCCCTCTTGAGCATGTATGCTTCTGCTACTTGTTCTACATCAGACTTCTTCCGCAAACGGCGAAACGCTTTGACTGGGTTAGTTTCACGGCATTCCGAATTCGATGCCCCGGTTGCCGAAATTCAGTTGCCTTTGAATTTCATGTGATCCCTCTTGAGCATGTATGCTTCTGCTACTTGTTCTACATCAGACTTTCTTCCACAAACGACAAAAACGCTTTGACTAGGTGAGCTTCGCGGCTTTCCGACATCGATGCCCCGGTTGCCGAAATTCAATTGCCTTTGAATTTCGGTTGATCCCTCTTGAGCATGTATGCTTCTGCTACTTGTTATACGTCAGACTTTCTTCCGCAAATGGTGAAACGCTTTGACTTGGTGAGTTTCACGACATTCCGACTTCGATGCCCCGGTTGCCGAAATTCAGTTGCCTTTGAATTTGGGGTGATCCCTCTTGAGCATGTATGCTTCTGCTACTTCTTCTACATCAGACTCTCTTCCACAAAACGACAAAAACGCTTTGACTGGGTGAGCTTCGCGGCTTTCCGACTTCGATGCCCCGGTTGCCGAAATTCAATTG
Organism: Populus alba x Populus glandulosa; assembly: GCA_033617975.1. Classification (NCBI taxonomy): domain Eukaryota; kingdom Viridiplantae; phylum Streptophyta; class Magnoliopsida; order Malpighiales; family Salicaceae; genus Populus; species Populus alba x Populus glandulosa. The sequence goes on from CM066157.1 coordinate 15,016,735, forward strand.
CCTTTGAATTTCGGGTGATCCCTCTTGAGCATGTATGCTTCTGCTACTTGTTATACGTTAGACTTTCTTCCGCAAATGGTGAAACGCTTTGACTTGGTGAGTTTCCCGACATTCCGACTTCGATGCCCCGGTTGCCGAAATTTAGTTGCCTTTGAATTACGGGTGATCCCTCTTGAGCATGTATGCTTTTGCTACTTGTTCTACATCAGACTTTCTTCCGCAAACGGCGAAACACTTTGACTCGGTGAGTTTCATGGAATTCCGACTTCGATGCCTCGGTTGCCGAAATTGAGTTGCCTTTGAATTTCGGGGGATCCCTCTTGAGCATGTAATCTTCTGCTACTTGTTCTACATCAGACATTCTTCCGCAAACGGCGAAACGCTATGACTCAGTACGTTTCGTGGCATTCCCACTTCGATGCCTCGGTTGCCGAAATTCAGTTGCCTTTGAATTTCGGGTGATCCCTCTTGAGCATGTATGCTTCTGCTACTTGTTCTACATCAGACTTTCTTCAACAAACGACAAAAACGCTTTGAATGGGTGAGTTTCGTGGCTTTCCGACTTCGATGCCCTGGTTGCCGAAATTCAATTGCCTTTGAATTTCGGGTGATCCCTCTTGAGCATGTATGCTTCTGCTACTTGTTATACGTTAGACTTTCTTCCGCAAATGGTGAAACGCTTTGACTTGGTGAGTTTCACGGCATTCCGACTTCGATGCCCCGGTTGCCGAAATTGAGTTGCCTTTGAATTTTGGGGGATCCCTCTTGAGCATGTATGCTTTTGCTACTTGTTCTACATCAGAATTTCTTCCGCAAACGGCGAAACGCTTTGACTCGGTGAGTTTCATGGCATTCCAACTTCGATGCCCCGGTTGCGAAAATTGAGTTGCCTTTCAATTTCGGGGGATCCCTCTTGAGCATGTAATCTTCTGCTACTTGTTCTACATCAGACTTTCTTCCGCAAACAGCGAAACGCTATTACTCAGTACGTTTCATGGAATTCCAACTTCGATGCCTCGGTTGCTGAAATTCAGTTGCCTTTGAATTTCGGGTGATCCCTCTTGAGCATGTATGCTTCTGCTACTTGTTCTACATCAGACTTTCTTCAACAAACGACAAAAACGCTTTGAATGGGTGAGTTTCGTGGCTTTCCGACTTCGATGCCCTGGTTGCCGAAATTCAATTGCCTTTGAATTTCGGGTGATCCCTCTTGAGCATGTATGCTTCTGCTACTTGTTCAACATCAGACTTCTTACGCAAACGGTGAAACGCTTTGAGTCGGTGAGTTTCGCAGGATTCCATTTTGGATGCCCCGGTTGCCGAAATTCAGTTGCCTTTGATTTTCGGGGGATTCCTCTTGAGCATGTATGCATCTGCTACTTGTTATACATCAGAATTTCTTCCGCAAACGGTGAAACGCTTTGACTTGGTGAGTTTCACGACATTCCGACTTCGATGCCCCGGTTGCCGAAATTCAATTGCCTTTGAATTACGGGTGATCCCTCTTAAGCATGTATGCTTCTGCTACTTGTTCTACATCAGACTTTCTTCCGCAAACGGCGAAACACTTTTGACTCAATGAGTTTCGCGGCATTCCGACTTCGATGCCCCCATTTGCCGAAATTCAGTTGCCTTTGAATTTCGGGTGATCCCTCTTGAGCATGTAATCTTCTGCTACTTGTTCTACATCAGACTTTCTTCCGCAAACAGGGAAACGCTATTACTCAGTACGTTTCATGGAATTCCGACTTCGATGCCTCGGTTGCCGAAATTCAGTTGCCTTTGAATTTCGGGGGATCCCTCTTGAGCATGATGCTTCTGCTACTTGTTCTACATCTGACTTTCTTCCACAAACGACAAAAACGCTTTGACTGGGTGAGTTTCGCGGCTTTCCGACTTCGATGCCCCGGTTGTCGAAATTCAATTGCCTTTGAATTTCGGGTGATCCCTCTTGAGCATGTATGCTTCTGGTACTTGTTATACGTCAGACTTTCTTCCGCAAATGGTGAAACGCTTTGACTTGGTGAGTTTCACGACATTCCGACTTCGATGCCCCAGTTGCCGAAATTCAGTTGCCTTTGAATTTCGGGGATCCCTCTTGAGCATGTATGCTTCTGCTACTTGTTCTACATCAGACTTTCTTCCGCAAACAGCGAAACGCTATTACTCAGTACGTTTCGTGGCATTCCCACTTCGATGCCTCGGTTGCTGAAATTCAGTTGCCTTTGAATTTCGGGTGATCCCTCTTGAGCATGTATGCTTCTGCTACTTGTTCTACATCAGACTTTCTTCCACAAACGACAAAAACGCTTTGACTGGGTGAGTTTTGCGGCTTTCTGACTTCGATGCCCCGGTTGCTGAAATTCAATTGCCTTTGAATTTCAGGTGATCCCTCTTGAGCATGTATGCTTCTGCTACTTGTTATACGTCAGACTTTCTTCCGCAAATGGTGAAACGCTTTGACTTGGTGAGTTTCACGGCATTCCGACTTCGATGCCCCGGTTGCCGAAATTGAGTTGCCTTTGAATTTCGGGGGATCCCTCTTGAGCATGTATGCTTCTGCTACTTGTTCTACATCAGACTTTCTTCCACAAACGACAAAAACGCTTTGACTGGGTGAGTTTCGTGGCTTTCCGACTTCGATGCCCCGGTTGCCGAAATTCAATTGCCTTTGAATTTCGGGTGATCCCTCTTGAGCATGTATGCTTCTGCTACTTGTTCTACATCAGACTTTCTTCCACAAACGACAAAAACGCTTTGACTGGGTGAGTTTCGTGGCTTTCCGACTTCGATGCCCCGGTTGCCAAAATTCAATTGCCTTTGAATTTCGGGTGATCCCTCTTGAGCATGTATGCTTCTGCTACTTGTTCTACATCAGACTTTCTTCCACAAACGACAAAAACGCTTTGACTGGGTGAGTTTCGTGGCTTTCCGACTTCGATGCCCCGGTTGCCGAAATTCAATTGCCTTTGAATTTCGGGTGATCCCTCTTGAGCATGTATGCTTCTGCTACTTGTTCAACATCAGACTTCTTACGCAAACGGCGAAACGCTTTGACTCGGTGAGTTTCGCAGGATTCCATCTTCGATGCCCCGGTTGCCGAAATTCAGTTGCCTTTGATTTTCGGGGGATCCCTCTTGAGCATGTATGCTTCTGCTACTTGTTATACATCAGACTTTCTTTCGCAAACGGCGAAACACTTTGACTCGGTGAGTTTCACGGCATTCCAACTTCGATGCCCCGGTTGCCGAAATTGAGTTGCCTTTGAATTTCGGGGGATCCCTCTTGAGCATGTATGCTTCTGCTACTTGTTCTACATCAGACTTTCTTCCACAAACGACAAAAACGCTTTGACTAGGTGAGCTTCGCGGCTTTCCGACATCGATGCCCCGGTTGCCGAAATTCAATTGCCTTTGAATTTCGGTTGATCCCTCTTGAGCATGTATGCTTCTGCTACTTGTTATACGTCAGACTTTCTTCCGCAAATGGTGAAACGCTTTGACTTGGTGAGTTTCACGACATTCCGACTTCGATGCCCCGGTTGCCGAAATTCAGTTGCCTTTGAATTTGGGGTGATCCCTCTTGAGCATGTATGCTTCTGCTACTTCTTCTACATCAGACTCTCTTCCACAAAACGAAAAAAACGCTTTGACTGGGTGAGTTTCGCGGCTTTCCGACTTCGATGCCCCGGTTGCCGAAATTCAATTGCCTTTGAATTTCGGGTGATCCCTCTTGAGCATGTATGCTTCTGCTACTTGTTATACGTTAGACTTTCTTCCGCAAATGGTGAAACGCTTTGACTTGGTGAGTTTCCCGACATTCCGACTTCGATGCCCCGGTTGCCGAAATTTAGTTGCCTTTGAATTATGGGTGATCCCTCTTGAGCATGTATGCTTTTGCTACTTGTTCTACATCAGTCTTTCTTCCGCAAACGGCGAAACACTTTGACTCGGTGAGTTTCACGGCATTCCGACTTCGATGCCCCGGTTGCCGAAATTGAGTTGCCTTTGAATTTCGGGGGATCCCTCTTGAGCATGTAATCTTCTGCTACTTGTTCTACATCAGACATTCTTCCGCAAACGGCGAAACGCTATGACTCAGTACGTTTCGTGGCATTCCCACTTCGATGCCTCGGTTGCCGAAATTCAGTTGCCTTTGAATTTCGGGTGATCCCTCTTGAGCATGTATGCTTCTGCTACTTGTTCTACATCAGACTTTCTTCAACAAACGACAAAAACGCTTTGAATGGGTGAGTTTCGTGGCTTTCCGACTTCGATGCCCTGGTTGCCGAAATTCAATTGCCTTTGAATTTCGGGTGATCCCTCTTGAGCATGTATGCTTCTGCTACTTGTTCAACATCAGACTTCTTACGCAAACGGTGAAACGCTTTGACTCGGTGAGTTTCGCAGGATTCCATTTTGGATGCCCCGGTTGCCGAAATTCAGTTGCCTTTGATTTTCGGGGGATTCCTCTTGAGCATGTATGCATCTGCTACTTGTTATACATCAGAATTTCTTCCGCAAACGGTGAAACGCTTTGACTTGGTGAGTTTCACGACATTCCGACTTCGATGCCCCGGTTGCCGAAATTCAATTGCCTTTGAATTACGGGTGATCCCTCTTAAGCATGTATGCTTCTGCTACTTGTTCTACATCAGACTTTCTTCCGCAAACGGCGAAACACTTTTGACTCAATGAGTTTCGCGGCATTCCGACTTCGATGCCCCCATTTGCCGAATTTCAGTTGCCTTTGAATTTCGGGTGATCCCTCTTGAGCATGTAATCTTCTGCTACTTGTTCTACATCAGACTTTCTTCCGCAAACAGGGAAACGCTATTACTCAGTACGTTTCATGGAATTCCGACTTCGATGCCTCGGTTGCCGAAATTCAGTTGCCTTTGAATTTCGGGTGATCCCTCTTGAGCATGATGCTTCTGCTACTTGTTCTACATCTGACTTTCTTCCACAAACGACAAAAACGCTTTGACTGGATGAGTTTCGCGGCTTTCCGACTTCGATGCCCCGGTTGTCGAAATTCAATTGCCTTTGAATTTCGGGTGATCCCTCTTGAGCATGTATGCTTCTGCTACTTGTTATACGTCAGACTTTCTTCCGCAAATGGTGAAACGCTTTGACTTGGTGAGTTTCACGACATTCCGACTTCGATGCCCCAGTTGCCGAAATTCAGTTGCCTTTGAATTTCGGGTGATCCCTCTTGAGCATGTATGCTTCTGCTACTTGTTATACATCAGACTTTCTTTCGCAAACGGCGAAACACTTTGACTCGGTGAGTTTCACGGCATTCCAACTTCGATGCCCCGGTTGCCGAAATTGAGTTGCCTTTGAATTTCGGGGGATCCCTCTTGAGCATGTATGCTTCTGCTACTTGTTCTACATCAGACTTTCTTCCACAAACGGCGAAACACTTTGACTCGGTGAGTTTCATGGCATTCCAACTTCGATGCCCCGGTTGCGAAAATTGAGTTGCCTTTCAATTTCGGGGGATCCCTCTTGAGCATGTAATCTTCTGCTACTTGTTCTACATCAGACTTTCTTCCGCAAACAGCGAAACGCTATTACTCAGTACGTTTCATGGAATTCCAACTTCGATGCCTCGGTTGCTGAAATTCAGTTGCCTTTGAATTTCGGGTGATCCCTCTTGAGCATGTATGCTTCTGCTACTTGTTCTACATCAGACTTTCTTCCACAAACGACAAAAACGCTTTGACTGGGTGAGTTTCGCGGCTTTCTGACTTCGATGCCCCGGTTGCCGAAATTCAATTGCCTTTGAATTTTAGGTGATCCCTCTTGAGCATGTATGCTTCTGCTACTTGTTATACGTCAGACTTTCTTCCGCAAATGGTGAAACGCTTTGACTTGGTGAGTTTCACGACATTCCGACTTCGATGCCCCGGTTGCCGAAATTCAGTTGCCTTTGAATTTCGGGTGATCCCTCTTGAGCATGTATGCTTCTGCTACTTGTTCTACATCAGACTTTCTTCCGCAAACGGCGAAACACTTTGACTCGGTGAGTTTCACGGCATTCCGACTTCGATGCCCCGGTTGCCGAAATTGAGTTGCCTTTGAATTTCGGGGGATCCCTCTTGAGCATGTATGCTTCTGCTACTTGTTCTACATCAGACTTTCTTCCACAAACGACAAAAACGCTATGACTGGGTGAGTTTCGTGGCTTTCCGACTTCGATGCCCCGGTTGCCGAAATTCAATTGCCTTTGAATTTCGGGTGATCCCTCTTGAGCATGTATGCTTCTGCTACTTGTTCTACATTAGACTTCTTACGCAAACGGCGAAACGCTTTGACTCGGTGAGTTTCGCAGGATTCCGTCTTCGATGCCCCGGTTGCCGAAATTCAGTTGCCTTTGATTTTCGGGGGATCCCTCTTGAGCATGTATGCTTCTGCTACTTGTTATACATCAGACTTTCTTCCGCAAACGGTGAAACGCTTTGACTTGGTGAGTTTCACGACATTCCGACTTCGATGCCCCGGTTGCCGAAATTCAATTGCCTCTGAATTTTGGGTGATCCCTGTTGAGCATCTATGCTTGTGCTACTTGTTCTACATCAGACTTTCTTCCGCAAATGGCGAAACGCTTTGACTGGGTGAGTTTCGCGGCATTCCGCCTTCGATGCCCCGGTTGCCGAAATTAAGTTGCCTTTGAATTTCGGGTGATCCCTCTTGAGCATGTATACTTCTGCTACTTGTTCTACATCACACTTCTTCCGCAAACGGCTAAACGCTTTGACTCGGTGAGTTTCTCGACATTCCGACTTCGATGCCCCGGTTGCCGAAATTTAGTTGCCTTTGAATTTGGGGTGATCCCTCTTGAGCATGTATGCTTCTGCTACTTGTTCTACATCAGACTTTCTTATACAAACGGCGAAACGCTTTGACTCGGTGAGTTTCGCGGCATTCCATCTTCGATGCCCGGTAGCCGAAATTCAGTTGCCTTTGATTTTCGGGGGATCCCTCTTGAGCATGTATGCTTCTGCTACTTGTTCTACATCAGACTTTCTTCCGCAAACGGTGAAACGCTTTGACTCAATGAGTTTCGCGGCATTCCGACATCGATGCCCCAATTGCCGAAATTCAGTTGCCTTTGAATTTCGGGTGATCCCTCTTGAGCATGTATGCTTCTACTACTTGTTCTACATCAGACTTTCTTCCGCAAACGGCAAAACGCTTTGACTCGGTGAGTTTCGCGGCATAGTGCCTTCGATGCCCCGGTTGCCGAAATTCAGTTGCCTTTGAATTTCGGGTGATCCCTCTTAAGCTTGTATGCTTCTGCTACTTGTTCTACATCAGACTTTCTTACACAAACGGCGAAACGCTTTGACTCGGTGAGTTTCGCGGCATTCCATCTTCGATGCCCGGTAGCCGAAATTCAGTTGCCTTTGATTTTCGGGGGATCCCTCTTGAGCATGTATGCTTCTGCTACTTGTTCTACATCAGACTTTCTTCCGCAAACAGGGAAACGCTATTACTCAGTACGTTTCATGGAATTCCGACTTCGATGCCTCGGTTGCCGAAATTCAGTTGCCTTTGAATTTCGGGTGATCCCTCTTGAGCATGATGCTTCTGCTACTTGTTCTACATCTGACTTTCTTCCACAAACGACAAAAACGCTTTGACTGGATGAGTTTCGCGGCTTTCCGACTTCGATGCCCCGGTTGTCGAAATTCAATTGCCTTTGAATTTCGGGTGATCCCTCTTGAGCATGTATGCTTCTGCTACTTGTTATACGTCAGACTTTCTTCCGCAAATGGTGAAACGCTTTGACTTGGTGAGTTTCACGACATTCCGACTTCGATGCCCCAGTTGCCGAAATTCAGTTGCCTTTGAATTTCGGGTGATCCCTCTTGAGCATGTATGCTTCTGCTACTTGTTATACATCAGACTTTCTTTCGCAAACGGCGAAACACTTTGACTCGGTGAGTTTCACGGCATTCCAACTTCGATGCCCCGGTTGCCGAAATTGAGTTGCCTTTGAATTTCGGGGGATCCTTCTTGAGCATGTATGCTTCTGCTACTTGTTCTACATCAGACTTTCTTCCACAAACGGCGAAACACTTTGACTCGGTGAGTTTCATGGCATTCCAACTTCGATGCCCCGGTTGCGAAAATTGAGTTGCCTTTCAATTTCGGGGGATCCCTCTTGAGCATGTAATCTTCTGCTACTTGTTCTACATCAGACTTTCTTCCGCAAACAGCGAAACGCTATTACTCAGTACGTTTCATGGAATTCCAACTTCGATGCCTCGGTTGCTGAAATTCAGTTGCCTTTGAATTTCGGGTGATCCCTCTTGAGCATGTATGCTTCTGCTACTTGTTCTACATCAGACTTTCTTCCACAAACGACAAAAACGCTTTGACTGGGTGAGTTTCGCGGCTTTCTGACTTCGATGCCCCGGTTGCCGAAATTCAATTGCCTTTGAATTTTAGGTGATCCCTCTTGAGCATGTATGCTTCTGCTACTTGTTATACGTCAGACTTTCTTCCGCAAATGGTGAAACGCTTTGACTTGGTGAGTTTCACGACATTCCGACTTCGATGCCCCGGTTGCCGAAATTCAGTTGCCTTTGAATTTCGGGTGATCCCTCTTGAGCATGTATGCTTCTGCTACTTGTTCTACATCAGACTTTCTTCCGCAAACGGCGAAACACTTTGACTCGGTGAGTTTCACGGCATTCCGACTTCGATGCCCCGGTTGCCGAAATTGAGTTGCCTTTGAATTTCGGGGGATCCCTCTTGAGCATGTATGCTTCTGCTACTTGTTATACGTCAGACTTTCTTCCGCAAATGGTGAAACGCTTTGACTTGGTGAGTTTCACGACATTCCGACTTCGATGCCCCGGTTGCCGAAATTCAGTTGCCTTTGAATTTCGGGTGATCCCTCTTGAGCATGAATGCTTCTGCTACTTGTTCTACATCAGACTTTCTTCCGCAAACGGCGAAACACTTTGACTCGGTGAGTTTCACGGCATTCCGACTTCGATGCCCCGGTTGCCGAAATTGAGTTGCCTTTGAATTTCGGGGGATCCCTCTTGAGCATGTATGCTTCTGCTACTTGTTCTACATCAGACTTTCTTCCACAAACGACAAAAACGCTTTGACTGGGTGAGTTTCGTGGCTTTCCGACTTCGATGCCCCGGTTGCCGAAATTCAATTGCCTTTGAATTTCGGGTGATCCCTCTTGAGCATGTATGCTTCTGCTACTTGTTCTACATTAGACTTCTTACGCAAACGGCGAAACGCTTTGACTCGGTGAGTTTCGCAGGATTCCGTCTTCGATGCCCCGGTTGCCGAAATTCAGTTGCCTTTGATTTTCGGGGGATCCCTCTTGAGCATGTATGCTTCTGCTACTTGTTATACATCAGACTTTCTTCCGCAAACGGTGAAACGCTTTGACTTGGTGAGTTTCACGACATTCCGACTTCGATGCCCCGGTTGCCGAAATTCAATTGCCTCTGAATTTTGGGTGATCCCTGTTGAGCATCTATGCTTGTGCTACTTGTTCTACATCAGACTTTCTTCCGCAAATGGCGAAACGCTTTGACTGGGTGAGTTTCGCGGCATTCCGCCTTCGATGCCCCGGTTGCCGAAATTAAGTTGCCTTTGAATTTCGGGTGATCCCTCTTGAGCATGTATACTTCTGCTACTTGTTCTACATCACACTTCTTCCGCAAACGGCTAAACGCTTTGACTCGGTGAGTTTCTCGACATTCCGACTTCGATGCCCCGGTTGCCGAAATTTAGTTGCCTTTGAATTTGGGGTGATCCCTCTTGAGCATGTATGCTTCTGCTACTTGTTCTACATCAGACTTTCTTATACAAACGGCGAAACGCTTTGACTCGGTGAGTTTCGCGGCATTCCATCTTCGATGCCCGGTAGCCGAAATTCAGTTGCCTTTGATTTTCGGGGGATCCCTCTTGAGCATGTATGCTTCTGCTACTTGTTCTACATCAGACTTTCTTCCGCAAACGGTGAAACGCTTTGACTCAATGAGTTTCGCGGCATTCCGACATCGATGCCCCAATTGCCGAAATTCAGTTGCCTTTGAATTTCGGGTGATCCCTCTTGAGCATGTATGCTTCTACTACTTGTTCTACATCAGACTTTCTTCCGCAAACGGCAAAACGCTTTGACTCGGTGAGTTTCGCGGCATAGTGCCTTCGATGCCCCGGTTGCCGAAATTCAGTTGCCTTTGAATTTCGGGTGATCCCTTTTAAGCTTGTATGCTTCTGCTACTTGTTCTACATCAGACTTTCTTACACAAACGGCGAAACGCTTTGACTCGGTGAGTTTCGCGGCATTCCATCTTCGATGCCCGGTAGCCGAAATTCAGTTGCCTTTGATTTTCGGGGGATCCCTCTTGAGCATGTATGCTTCTGCTACTTGTTCTACATCAGACTTTCTTCCGCAAACGGTGAAACGCTTTGACTCAATGAGTTTCGCGGGATTCCGACTTCGATGCCCCAATTGCCGAAATTCAGTTGCCTTTGATTTTCGGGTGATCCCTCTTGAGCATGTATGCTTCTGCTACTTGTTATACATCAGACTTTCTTCCGCAAACGTTGAAACGCTTTGACTGGGTGAGTTTCACGACATTCCGACTTCGATGCCCCGGTTGCCGAAATTCAATTGCCTCTGAATTTCGGGTGATCCCTGTTGAGCATCTATGCTTGTGCTACTTGTTCTACATCAGACTTTCTTCTGCAAACGGTGAAACGCTTTGACTCGGTGAGTTTCGCGGCATAGTGCCTTCGATGCCCCGGTTGCCGAAATTCAGTTGCCTTTGAATTTCGGGTGATCCCTCTTAAGCATGTATGCTTCTGCTACTTGTTCTACATCAGACTTTCTTACACAAACGGCGAAACGCTTTGACTCGTTGAGTTTCGCGGCATTCCATCTTCGATGCCCGGTAGCCGAAATTCAGTTGCCTTTGATTTTCGGGGGATCCCTCTTGAGCATGTATGCTTGTGCTACTTGTTCTACATCAGACTTTCTTCCGCAAATGGTGAAACGCTTTGACTCAATGAGTTTCGCGGCATTCCGACTTCGATGCCCCAATTGCCGAAATTCAGTTGCCTTTGAATTTCAGGGGATCCCTCTTGAGCATGTATGCTTCTGCTACTTGTTCTACATCAGACTTCTTCTGTAAACGACAAAACGCTTTGACTCGGTGAGTTTCATGGCATTCCGACTTGGATGCCCCGGTTGCCGAAATTCAGTTGCCTTTGAATTTCGGGTGATCCTTCTTGAGCATGTATGCTTCTGCTACTTGTTCTACATCAGACTTCTTCCGCAAACGGCGAAACACTTTGACTCGGTGAGTTTCATGGCATTCCGAATTCGATGCCCCGGTTGCCGAAATTCACCTGCCTTTAAATTTCGGGTGATCCCTCTTGAGCATGTATGCTTCTGCTACTTGTTCTACATAAGTCTTGCTTCCTCAAACAGCGAAATGCTTTGACGCGGTGAGTTTCTCGACATTCCGACTTCGATGCCCCGGTTGCCGAAATTCAGTTGCCTTTGAATTTGGGGTGATCCCTCTTAAGCATGTATGCTTCTGCAACTTGTTCTACATCAGACTTCTTCCGCAAATGGCGAAACGCTTTGACTCGGTGAGTTTCACAGCATTCCGACATCGATGCCCCGGTTGCCGAAATTCTGTTGCCTTTGAATTTCGGGTGATCCCTCTTGAGCATGTATGCTTCTGCAACATGTTGTACATCAGACTTCTTCCGCAAACGGGGAAACGCTTTGACTCGGTGAGTATCACGGCATTCCGACTTCGATGCCCCGGTTGCTGAAATTCACCTGCCTTTGAATTTCGGGTGATCCCTCTTGAGCATGTATGCTTCTGCTACTTGTTCTGTAACAACCCCGATTTTCCACATCCAATTTCGCGATACATTGGAAATTTTTCGGGTAATTTTTTATATATATATATATATATATATATATATATATATATATATACAGGTTCCACCAAAATTTCAGCAAAGTCTCCTTTATACTAGTAGATCCCAAGTTATCGACATAAACCCTGTTTACACTTCTAATAACTCACATCTCATAACTCAAAATCACGACCCAATCATCCTGGGTCTCAAACCAACTCATTATCAACAACACAAAACATCTTATTCAATAACATCATACAATGTAGTTCAAATGAAAGATTCAATTCCATCTAGAAACATGCATGGTCAAATAGGTACTAAGAGCTTCAACCATTAGAGTAAGGACATACATTCAAATTTACGGATTAATATTACATCTCAAGTTTTTTTTTTTTCTTTTAGGAGACCCGTCTTTTCATTTACAAATAATTTACATGGTCAAAAGCAAAAGATATTAAAACTAGTATTATTCTTGACGCGACCCTGATGGACCTGAAAATAGAAATTAACATGTACACATAAATATAAAAGATAGTAACAAGTAATAACATTGGCAGATAATAATCTCTATGGAATTTCTTATGATATATACAATTCATCATAAACCTCTTTTACAACATATATTTTCCATCTATTACCAATATTCATCTAATATCCTATTTCATTTGCCAAGAATAATTCCATCTTGGAAATCTCAACACAACTCAACCGTTTGCGAACACCATCTTCTTATAAATCAATTTTCACTTGATAACAAAATATTCCTTTCTTAGTATCATTAGCTTATCTCATTCTTTTGGAATAGCTAATCAATATTTCCCTTTTCTGAATCTGTTGCTAGAAGGTAATCGCCGAAACTAATAAATCTTATTAGCATCATTTGTCTTCCAATATTGGGCTAGACTAATCAATTTAAGAAATACCGGCACCGATGAAACCTCAGTAATACCATTAGCAATCCACACCTGGATAGCTAATCAATGTCATTAGCAATCCAAACCCCTTTTATTTTTCTTATTAACATCATATGCATTGTAACCACGGTTGCCAAGTATTATTTGCATACAATCTTAGTTATCGACACTACAGTCACTATGCATCCTTCACATAACCTTGGTCACTCTCATCATAGTGCCAAGTATCAATTTATACCCTTAGCCACCATCATTATGGTGACCAATTTTCTATCAATTCCCTTCTAATCTCTAAGTAATTGTGATTATGTAATTTACTCAATATCTTAGTCCTATATTAATTATTTTGCTCATAACATTTAGAATTTACTATTTCTAACTTCAATCAATTAATTCACATACTCTTTTCAAAACCTTACTCATCTTGATTGCCAATAATTCTGGTAAGTTCATATAATTACCCACATTTTTTGTTAACCTTCCTAGATTACCAGTACATCTGGTAATTCCATACGAATTACCCAGCCTCCAGTTAACTTCTTTTGTTAGTCAATCAATCTTGTAATTCCATACGAATTACCCCATATCCAATTAACTTCCTTGTTAACCAATAAACCCGATAATTCTCTTAATTACCAAATAAATTTGGCTAACCCATCTTGGTTTCCAAAGTCAATCTGGTAATTCCATATGAATTACCCAACATCCGGCTAACCTCTTTTGTTAGCCAATTAATCTGGTAATTCCATACGAATTACCCCATATCCAGTTAACTTCCTTGTTAACCAATAAACCCGATAATTCTCTTAATTACCAAATAAATTTGGCTAACCCATCTTGGTTGCCAAAGTCAATCTGGTAATTCCATATGAATTACCCAACATCCGGCTAACCTCTTTTGTTAGCCAATTAATCTGGTAATTCCATACGAATTACCCCATATCCAGTTAACTTCTTTGTTAACCAATAAACCCGATAATTCTCTTAATTACCAAATAAATTTGGCTAACCCATCTTGGTTGCCAAAGTCAATCCGGTAATTTCATATGAATTTCCCAACATCCGGCTAACTTCTTTTGTTAGCCATGTTTATAATTTCTTCATGTGCTTGGTATAAACAATTTGTAGTACATATAGTTGCACTAATTGTTTTACAATCAACCATAATCTTAAACCCCGCTATCCTCTTAAGGCATAATTTGCTGAGGTTAACCGTTCACTCACCCCGGTCATCCACTTCGGATGCCATTAGTCGAAGCTAATCATTCTTTGTCCCGGCCATCCATTCGGATGCCATTAGCCGAAGCTAATCAATCCTTCATCCCAGTCATCCATTCGGATGCCATTAGCCGAAGCTAATCATTCGTTTGTTCCGGCCATCCATCCGAATGCCATTAGCCGAAGCTAATCAGTCCTTCTTCCCGGTCATCCATTCGGATGCCATTAGCCGAAGCTAATCAACCATTTGCCAACATTTAAGCGTTCAACAAGCTAATATCGGTTATAACACAATATAGTAATATTCATGCTAAAGTATTTCATTATTCAACGTATGAAAAAGGAAGGAGTAAGTCACCTACCTAATGCTTGAACTCGCGCAAAAGTCCCATGCTACTGAACAGATTTTGCAATCTCTCCTGTATCATTAAAGATACATATCAAATGTGGCTCCACCATAATTGAACATTCCATTCTAAAATTCATTTAAATTTAGAATCGCATGACACATGCATTCGCATATTTATTTATTTATTTCCTTTCTTTTCATGACTTGTTTTTTCCAGACTGAGTATCTTTAAACATGACTTAACAATCTTAATTTATTTTATTTTATTTTTGTCTACTCAATCCCTCATGTACAGACTTAGTAACATCACATCCTTGCATTTATTCATACCATTGAAACTAATTCATTTTCCTTATCAAACCATCTCTGGGCCGAATGACCTTATTTTTTATTTATTTATTTTCATGATGAGTTTTCCAGTTCTTTTTCATAAGTCCACTGACACGACCAAAAGCTTGATGTCTTTTCCCAAGTGCAGGAGTGTCGAAGTAATAAATAACCCGGCAAGACCGGGGTCGAACCACAGAGAGGTTAATTGTATAAATTATAAATAACAACACAACAACAACAATAACAACAATAATAACAACAATAATAACAATAATAATACTCAGTACGTGGCGTTGTTATACCTGAGAATGATCTAAAAGATCGGGTCACAGGTTTCCAGCCTATATACTGAGTTTATGAAAAGATCAAAGATATATATTATATAATATAAACAGAATGTAAGTAATAATAATAATAATAACAATAACAAAAGCAGAAGATGAAGAAATTAATGAGAACTTTGAGATGAAAGATTAACGTAAGGATTAAACAATGATAAAGACAAATGTCAAGGTTAGAGGATCCACTAATGGTACTTCAAACAAGTATAATATAAACTCTTATTACTCAATTGGAAACCACACATAAAGGAGGTTCCAATCAGATTATAAATTGTTAACATGATTACATTAATTATCTTATTCGAATAAAGCTAATACTTGTAAATGTTGGCAGGCATTCATGATTATAACTTATGTTAACAACAAATCAAGTACCTTTCATAGCTCAGGTGTCGGTTAAACCATACAGTATGGGCTATGAAAGTGCCAAGTATTTGTTGTACAAAGTGTTATACAACATAAATCTAGATTAACCATTTAACAAGCAAAGTATTAAAGTGAACAAGATAACAAATATAAAACATGTTAGTATCCAACGTTAAGTTCCATGTTAAGTTTATATTATACTTGTTCTTACACCATTAGTGTACCCTTTTCACCTTGACATAATTAACTTAACTGGACATAATAAAAGAAAGAAACATAAATGAGCAAGACAAGAACATAAATGAGAAAGAGGTTAACTAAGTAAAGGAAAGGAAATGAAATGCATAAACTTGATATTAATGAAAGCAAGACATAAGCAATACAAAGAGAGAAAGCAAGAGCATGATCTTGATCTGAACACCAAGATGCCTCAATACATGGTAAGTGCCTCCTTTTATAGGCCAAAATTTGGAACTATTGATTTGTTGACTAATTGATGAGTGGGTGGCCACATCTTGACTAGATAACAATCCTTATCTTCTTGTCTGGTCAAGACGTCATTGCTAACATCATAATTTGCCCAGAATCCTCAGGAATGTTCTAGGAAATTGTCTCAGCTTTCCAACAAAAAAAAGATGAGGTCATTTGGACTTCTAGAACTCAAGATATGGGCTGAACACTAAATAGTGTTTGGGCTGCAGGACAGCTTCGGACTTCTTCGTTGTTCCTTTAATTTGGACTTCAAAACGACGTTTTCAAATCTTGGGCTCCTCATGAAAGTTGTAGGCCTTTGTCTTACCTTTCCATCCATATAAAGTGGACCTAAATCCGAAATCTAGAGCTCCAGATATGATCCAATTACTGAGCAATGTTCCGGATTGGACTGCACCGACATCTCTTTTCTAAGTTTGGCCATCTCTTTGTCCTTTCACTTTCAATACTTAAACTCATCAATCAATTCTTTTATTTATGTGATAGACCTGCATATAAGATGAGCATTTACCATAAATTAAGGTATCTTATAGTATCAAACTTGTTATTATAAAACATGCTTTAGTTAAGGAGTTATTGATACTTCAAGTGCAAAATGATGATATAAAACCTTGATAAACATGCACTTTTAAGTACTAATCACACCCCCCAACCAGCTTATTACTAGTCCCTAGTAATCTAAAGCGTTAAAATAGAGAAACAATTTGCAAGTTCCACAAAGCAAGGCATTCATCATTCAACTTCCATTAATCTATCCAGATAAACAAACTCTCATTAAATTTATATTACTGCTTCATACTTCGTAAACAAGATATTAATAAACCTTCTTTTTGTGTGCTCAATGAAAACATAGATGATGGGGCTTTTGTTGGAAGAAAACAATATTATGTTCAAATGTTTAAGGTGAACTTCCTTGGGTTGGGATTATTATTTTTTTCTTTTTTTTTTTATATACACATACAACTTAAAACACAATGTATCTTTAACCCATGTAACGAGTTTTAGGCTAATGACTCCCAGACCAGTTGATCTTAGGGCATTAGGTGTTGAGACACCCCTACGAGCTTAACAACTCGGGTTGCAGATACTGATACGTAGATAGTGCAATGTTTGATTCCCTTAAGCTTTTCTCCTTAACCCATGTAACAAGCTTTGGGCCAATAGCTCCCAAGTCAGTTGACTTTAGGGTATTAGGTGTTAAAACACCCCTTCGGGCTTAATTGCTTAGGTTAGGGAGGCTACGAAACCAAACTTATCCACGTTTTATTATCATCAATACTATTTTTTTTTCTTTTTTTCTTTTTTCTTCTTTTTTTTTCTTTTTTTTTTTTTTGCAAATTATATACTATCCTTTTCCCTTAGTTGTTACCTTCAACAAAAGAACATAATTAATGTAATAATCCAATGTGCAACCCACAATCATATGTTAAAGTGTGTGTGTGAAAATGAAGGTTTAATAATACTTGTTAAATGAGTATAGGAGCAGAATCAAGTGATAACAATGTGAGAGTTTGTAAACCTGAATATTTCAAGAAGTATTATGATAGACCTTGGTAATGAAACTTACTAAGATGCGTCTCTAGAGTCAATAAAATTGATTCCATACTCTGCCATCCTAATAACAATTTTGTCAAATGGTTTTAATAATAGCAAAAACAGTTAGCAAGTTAGTATTTTTTCTTTTCTTTTTTTTTAAAACTACTACCCTCTCCCCCCAACCAAAACGAGACATTGTCCTCAATGTTCGAAGGTAGAAAGATAGAGTATAGAAGACATCACCTGAAACATCGAACAATGACAAACCTGAAACACACTTAAACAAACATAAGAAGTAACAAAACAAAATAATATGCTATTAATAAAACCAAAAGACACAAGGTTTCACAGATGAAGGCTCAAATCTAATCTAAGCTTTTTACGGCTGTCCTTAGTTGACCAATCTAGACGACTCATGTAGGGATCAATGACAGGGATGAAAGATTGTAGTTGGTCAATCAATTGTTCAGCAGTAGCAGCAGAGATTATGATTCGTCGTGCCGAAGATGTTAGAAATTCCTGTTCCACAGCTTGATCAAGGAAAGACAGCAACTTATCATAAAAACCATTAACATTTAACAAACCTATGGGTTTATGGTGAATGTGCAGTTGGGCCCAAGATGAAATATGAAAGATCTCTTCCAATGTGCCCAGACCACCTGGTAAGGCAATGAAGGCATCAGCATGGCTAAACATGGTATTCAGTCGGTCAGACATTGTTGGGACCTGTAGTTCCTCTCCAATTGTTTTTCCAATGATGTCCCCAGTTGCTAAAGCTTTGGGGACAACCCCCAAAACTTGACTGCCTCCTAAAAATGCAGCCATTGACACACCTCCCATTAACCCAAGGCTACCTCCCCCATACACTAAATGAATCTTTCTCTCAGCTAGTACCCGACCAAGATGATTCGCTGATTCTAAAAACTCTTTTTCTTTCCCAGAACTGGATCCACCGAAAACACAAATATTTTTTATGTGATGACTTGAGGAACCTGCCATTTCTACACACTTCTATATTTGATGAATGTATGGGATGAGTAGAAATGAAGGGAAGGAAGAGAAGAATTTATAGATGAAAAAGTGAAAATGCAATCATACCACCTATATGTAGCCCAGCTGTCGTCTCACACTCTCTCTCTTTATTTATTTATTTTGACAAAGCATGTATGTACAGGTAGTTGTGATTGTGGCTCACATCTTCCCTTGGTTTTACGTCCAAGAACGGCTTAAACGCCCTCTATGGGTCGGGGATAGGCTTCCCATCCAGTTTTCTTAAAAACTGGCAAACAGGGTCTTTTTTAGTCAGATTCCCAAGACTAAGACGATCATGTTCTTTATGGAATTGTGGCCATAAATCATGAATTACACGATGCACATCTCCACTAGGATGCGTCTCAAGGGTCAACAAAAGATTATCTAAAGACCCCTTACTCAGGCCATCCTTAATGAATTGTATCTTATCTTCACGGTTTACAGATACCATTCCTAAAGAACGACATGTCGCATTACAAGTCCATCTGGCACATTTGTGACAGACTTTCAGTCATTTTGCACGACGTTTCTTTGCAAAAGTGCTTTTACCTGTTCCAGGCATGTGTGAAATGAAAGAATTGGAGGACTCACCTGATAAGCGGACCTTTGCTTCAATTAGCCAGCGAATATCTTCAGGAATTTCATGATTCATTAATAACCTCAATCTTGCACACAAATATATACAGATATCAGTTATTTGGGAAACTGAAAGAACCGACTTATGTCACGGAGTACCGTTATCCGCCATTTGACCGGGGTGAGAGAGAAACTAGCAAAACAAAAGATACACCAAAAAGAAACACAAAAAAATGTGAGAAAAACAAAATAATTAACCTTTATCTACAAGATCATTCCAACCAATGGATTCATTTTCACTAGGAAACTCATCAAAGTAAGCTTTCAAACGATGTCCATTTACCTTCAAAACATTGTCATTCTTTGGATTCTCAATATCAAGGGTCCCATAAGGATACACATGTTTTAAAATAAATGGACCGCTCCATCTTGATTTTAGTTTTTCAGGAAATAAATGGACTCGAGAATTATAAAGCAAAACTTTTTTACCAGTATCAACTTTTTGACAATTTTCACATGTTTTGCAGAATGCATGTGTGTCCTTGAACATGGTGGGCCAATAAAATCCATTTTGTAAGATTTTTGCAGTCGTCTCTCTTGATGAGAATTGACTCCCACATGCTTTAGAATGACAAAGTTTAATGACATTACTTACCTCATTGTCGGAAATGCATTTTTGAAATATTTGATCAGGACAATTTTTGAATAAGTAAGGGTCATCTAAGTAAAAGTTCTTCACTTCGTTCAAAAACTTTCCTTTGTCTTCGGTACTCAAGTGAGCTGACAAATCTCCATCGATTGGTGGGATGTCAGATGTCAAATCTGTTGTCACTCTTGACAAAAGATTGACATCAACATTTTTAGTGCCCTTTTCATCCGTGATTTCTTCAGATTCATCCAACTCAATTTTACTCAAAGTAGATTCAAGTTGATCATGAACTAATTCTTCAATAAGATCTACTTCTTGTAAATCATTATCATCTCCAGGTTGCTTGTAAATGTTGAAAATATTCATCTCCAATGTCATGTTTCCAAATGATAGCTTCATCAGTCCATTCCTACAATTAATCAATGCATTAGAAGTGGCAAGAAATGGACGTCCTAAAATGACAGGAATTGAATTACATGCTTCAACAGGTTGCGTGTCCAAGACAACAAAATCCACAGGATAAATGAATTTATCAACTTGTACTAACACATCCTCAATTATTCCTCTAGGCACTTTTACAGATCTATCGGCGAGTAAAAGAGTTACAGAAGTTGGTTTTAACTCACCTAGATTGAGACTTTGAAAAACTGAATATGGAAGTAAATTCACACTAGCTCCAAGATCAAGTAAGGCTCTTTCAATTTTATGTTCTCCAATAAAGCAAGAAATTGTAGGACAACCAGGGTCTTTATATTTCAAAGCATTATTGTTCTGAAGAATGGCACTTACTTGTTCGGCTAAAAATGCTTTCTTTTTCACATTCAATTTTCTCTTCACAGTGCATAGATCTTTCAAAAATTTAGCATAGGAAGGAACCTGTTTAATAGCATCCAACAAAGGTATATTGATCCTTACCTGTTTGAAAGTTTCAAAGATTTCAGAGTTGTGATTGACTTTCCTTTGTTTGGTCATGGCATGAGGAAATGGAAGTGCTGGCGGGGAATCAGCCTTTTCTTTGCAATGTTCAGGTTCAACCCCTTCCTTACCCTCAGAGATAGACTCATCATCTTTCTCACAAGGTTCAAGAATAGGTTTTTCAATAACCTTACCACTACGAAGAGTGATGACTGATTTGACTTGATCCATGTGTTGGCTTCCAGAACTACTTGCATTTGCATTGTATTGCCCCTTTGGATTTTGCTGTGGTTGAGAAGGAAACTTACCTTTCTCTTGGAAACTGAGAGCAGATGTTAATTTTGCAAGAGCATCTTTAAAATCGGTCATGCTTTGAGCAAGTTGAGTGTTGATTGTCTCCTGCTTTTCAATGAATGCATGCAATGTTTCCTCAAAATTTCTTCTAGGAGGTGGAGCATAAGGAGGTGCATATCCATGAGAATTTTGGAAATTATGGTGTGCTTGAAACGGTGGATGTGAAGTTTGTGCATTGTTGCTATCACTCTTCCAACTGAAATTTGGGTGATTTCTCCAACCAGGGTTATACGTTTGTGAGTATGGGTTATGGTTGGGCCTTTGGAAACTGTTTAGAGCATGGGCTTGTTCATGGAGGCATTCCTTAAAAGAAGGTAAAGTTGGACAATCATTGGTTGCATGCTCATTTGTTTCACAGATTTGACACACAATGTCTTGAATCGATTTTAATTGACCACTCTTTTTCAATTCTAGTGCCTCGACTTTTCTAGCTAAAGATGCAAACTTGGCTTGGAGATCATGATCTTCCCTAAGGTTGTGCATACCTCCACTAGATGTATGAGGTTGAGTTTTACCTGGTGCCTCATAAGTACCTGTGGTGTCCCAATTTTGAGCATTTTCGGCTAGCAAGTCTAGGTACTCCATTGCTTCATTAGGGTCTTTATCTTCAAAGGTTCCATTGCACATCAATTCAACCATTTGCCTATCTCTAGGTGTTAAACCTTCATAAAAATGTGAAACCAATCTCCATGTTTCAAAACCATGATGTGGGCAAGTATTAAGCAAATCTCGATACCTATCCCAACATTGGTAAAATGTTTCTCCTGGCTTTTGAGTGAAAGTGATGATTTGTCTTTTGAAAGAGTTTGTTCTATGAGATGGAAAAAACTTCTTTAAAAATTGTTGTTGCATATCATCCCAAGCACGAATGGATCCTGGTCTCAAATTTTGTAGCCATGTTTTAGCTTTATCTTTTAATGAAAAAGGAAAAAGCTTTAATCGAATGGTGTTCATGCTACAATTTGAGTCATTATAGGTATTACAGACCTCCTCAAATTCCCTTAAATGCAAGTATGGATTTTCTAAGTCTAAGCCATGAAAAGATGGTAAAAGTTGAATAATGCCTGGCTTAAAATTAAAATGAGATGCATCAGGAGGGAAAACTATGCATGAGGGTGCACTTGTTCTTGTGGGATTCATGTGGTCTCTAAGTGTTCTCATACGGTTATTCTCATTATTCTCATTATGAAGTGATTGATTATCTTCTTCGGCCATATTTTCTGAAAATGATGAGGATACCCTACAAAGTCGACCACTTAATGTACGTGACCAAACTCTCATGCACGTGTAAGAAGAGAATTAAAAGGAAGAAAATAAAAGAGAAGAAAAAGAAACAAAAGTTAAATAAAATGAAAAATGAAAAGAGAAGATAAAATAAATATTATAATTTATACAAGAATTTACCTCCCCGGCAACGGCGCCAAAAACTTGACACGACCAAAAGCTTGATGTCTTTTCCCAAGTGCAGGAGTGTCGAAGTAATAAATAACCCGGCAAGACCGGGGTCGAACCACAGAGAGGTTAATTGTATAAATTATAAATAACAACACAACAACAACAATAACAACAATAATAACAACAATAATAACAATAATAATACTCAGTACGTGGCGTTGTTATACCTGAGAATGATCTAAAAGATCGGGTCACAGGTTTCCAGCCTATATACTGAGTTTATGAAAAGATCAAAGATATATATTATATAATATAAACAGAATGTAAGTAATAATAATAATAATAACAATAACAAAAGCAGAAGATGAAGAAATTAATGAGAACTTTGAGATGAAAGATTAACGTAAGGATTAAACAATGATAAAGACAAATGTCAAGGTTAGAGGATCCACTAATGGTACTTCAAACAAGTATAATATAAACTCTTATTACTCAATTGGAAACCACACATAAAGGAGGTTCCAATCAGATTATAAATTGTTAACATGATTACATTAATTATCTTATTCGAATAAAGCTAATACTTGTAAATGTTGGCAGGCATTCATGATTATAACTTATGTTAACAACAAATCAAGTACCTTTCATAGCTCAGGTGTCGGTTAAACCATACAGTATGGGCTATGAAAGTGCCAAGTATTTGTTGTACAAAGTGTTATACAACATAAATCTAGATTAACCATTTAACAAGCAAAGTATTAAAGTGAACAAGATAACAAATATAAAACATGTTAGTATCCAACGTTAAGTTCCATGTTAAGTTTATATTATACTTGTTCTTACACCATTAGTGTACCCTTTTCACCTTGACATAATTAACTTAACTGGACATAATAAAAGAAAGAAACATAAATGAGCAAGACAAGAACATAAATGAGAAAGAGGTTAACTAAGTAAAGGAAAGGAAATGAAATGCATAAACTTGATATTAATGAAAGCAAGACATAAGCAATACAAAGAGAGAAAGCAAGAGCATGATCTTGATCTGAACACCAAGATGCCTCAATACATGGTAAGTGCCTCCTTTTATAGGCCAAAATTTGGAACTATTGATTTGTTGACTAATTGATGAGTGGGTGGCCACATCTTGACTAGATAACAATCCTTATCTTCTTGTCTGGTCAAGACGTCATTGCTAACATCATAATTTGCCCAGAATCCTCAGGAATGTTCTAGGAAATTGTCTCAGCTTTCCAACAAAAAAAAGATGAGGTCATTTGGACTTCTAGAACTCAAGATATGGGCTGAACACTAAATAGTGTTTGGGCTGCAGGACAGCTTCGGACTTCTTCGTTGTTCCTTCAATTTGGACTTCAAAACGACGTTTTCAAATCTTGGGCTCCTCATGAAAGTTGTAGGCCTTTGTCTTACCTTTCCATCCATATAAAGTGGACCTAAATCCGAAATCTAGAGCTCCAGATATGATCCAATTACTGAGCAATGTTCCGGATTGGACTGCACCGACATCTCTTTTCTAAGTTTGGCCATCTCTTTGTCCTTTCACTTTCAATACTTAAACTCATCAATCAATTCTTTTATTTATGTGATAGACCTGCATATAAGATGAGCATTTACCATAAATTAAGGTATCTTATAGTATCAAACTTGTTATTATAAAACATGCTTTAGTTAAGGAGTTATTGATACTTCAAGTGCAAAATGATGATATAAAACCTTGATAAACATGCACTTTTAAGTACTAATCATCCACTTTACTTCATCTTTAGTAAATTTAACAACATATTTTCATCATAATTCCATGTACGCCTTAATTTAACCTTTTCCTCCTCTTTTATTATCCATTTGGACAACGTTAAAATTCCACAAAATGACATTTTCCTCACATTAATCTATTATTTCAAACATAACACAATTCATTTGGCATTCAACAAACCACAATCCCATAAAAATCCCCGTAACATTAGGTCGAATAAACTCAAGTTCAAGATTTTCATTTTTGGTTGGATTCCATATTATGATGAGAATTTGAATCTTTTTAAAATTCTTCCCATTGACACTCTACCTAATTTTCTTTATACAAATATAGGTATCCATACCTAGTTTTCATAGAAAATGAATCAAAGTCTTATCTCCTTATTTCTTCTTCATTTGGCCGAATGCCTTCATTCATGGTGAGGGATGATTCCCTTTTTAATTATTCCATATAAACCTTTACCAATTTATTTCATATCTATTCTAACCTCATTCAACTCAAATTCCATAGCAATTAAAACAATTAAGCTCATCCTCTCATTTATATGTCTAGGCCGAATCTTTGCATTAAATGGAGGATAAAGTTTTCTTCAAGTTTTCTTTGAATTACCACTAGACCCAATCCTTTTTAATGCCTAGAAACATATATCCATTAAATCAACGAACTCAATGTCCCTTCATCCAAATTTCAAAACTTCCCTAACATATTTTTCAACACAATTAATCTATAACAACACTAATAACAAGAGCACATTTTACCATTATATCTTACATAAACCCATAGATTCAAATAGAAACAACTCATCCACTTTTGATTATTTCTTTGAACTCAACGGTCAGAATATATATCATTGTGTTGTGTACAATATATCTCAAAATCAAAATCATCCAACGGTTGGATCTCCATAGATCTGAATAAAATTGAACTAACCTGAAACTGGACGAGCTACTGTTCAACATGAACCAAACCTTGTCGGAGAGTGTGTTTCCGATCTCCACCGTCCATAATGTAGGCCACATCTAGGTGCATCACATATCCAAAACTAGGCACGATCCAACGGTGGAAGAGAGAGAAATCGGCCGGCGACCAAAACTTCCCTGCAGGTATATTCCCTTTTGTTTTCCAGGACACTTCCGATGATGATGGCTGCTCCATGGATTACGTTCCTTCAAATCCCTCTGGTCAGTTTATAGAGGAGTGTGATAAGAACACTATATCCAAAAATCAACATGATCCAACGGTGGATTCAAGAGATATAGCCACCGAAGAATTATTGGTTCATCCAAATCCTGCACCTCTATGTAACCGAATTCTCGTCCCTTCATCCAAATTTCAAAACTTCCCTAACACATTTTACAACACAATTAATCTATAACACTAATAACAAGAGCATATTTTACCATTATATCTTACATAAACCCTACACCCACACAATTCTAATTTCATCAAAACATGTAATTAAATCAAGCTTCCTAAATGTTTTACTAAGACTAGCAATAGATTCAAATAGCAACAACTCATCCACCTATGATTATTTCCTTGAACTCAACGGTCAGAATATATATCATTGTGTTGTGTACAATATATCTCAAAATCAGAATAATCCAACGGTTGGATCTCCATAGATTTGAATAAAACCGAACTAACCTGAAAATGGATGAGCTACTGTTCAACATGAACCAAACCTTGCCGGAGAGTGCGTTTCCGATCTCCACCGTCCAGAATGTAGGTTACATCTAGGTGCACCACATATCCAAAAATAGGCACGATCCAACGGTGGAAGAGAGAGAAATCGGCCGGCGACCAAAACTTCCCTGCAAGTATATTCCCTTTTGTTTTCCAGGACACTTCCGGTGATGATGGCTGCTCAATGGATTATGTTCCTTCAAATCCCTCCGGTCAGTTTATAGAGGAGTGCGAGAAGAACAATATATCCAAATATCAACATGATCCAACGGTGGATTCAAGAGATATGGCCACCGAAGCATTATTGGTTCATCCAAATCCTGCACCTCTATGTAACCGAATTCTCTATTGTCTCTCACCCCTTTTCGTTTTTCTTTCTCTCTTTTTTTTTTCTTTAATCTGGTGGCCTTTTTCTGTTTTTAAAGGCACCATTGTTTTGCTAATTACCTTTATGTCCCTCATTTATGTATTTATATATTATTTGTTTTTTTTTTCATGGAAACCATCCGGTTTGTTTCTGCTTAAATCGTTAGTCTTTATCAAACTCTCATTGGGATGATATCTTTCACCAATGTAGGAAAACATATTAATAGACTTCATGCAAAATTTCATCCCAATCCGACGATTGGATTGAGAGCTTTGCTTTCTAATGTAAAATTGGTCAGTTTATGACTTTTCGTCAACTATCCAAATTTTCTTGTTCAATCTTCACATAAAATAATATCAATTATCCTTCTAAACCTTTAAGGTCATTTTATTATTTTGGAATATATTCATTTTGTCATTTCTCTCATTATTTTATTCATCAAAACACGTTATCAGTTTCTTTGTCTTTATGAATTCTAAAACAAAATTCATTTTATGGAGGTCATCCCCTCCATTATATATCACTTTCAGTCTTACGTTTACATGGCAGGTTATACATCCGCATATTTAAATCATAAATTTTCTAGGGTTTCACATCTTCTACATCAGACTTCTTCAGCAAACGGCGAAACGCTTTGACTCGGTGAGTTTCACGGCATTCCGACATCGATGCCACGGTTGCCGAAATTCTGTTGCCTTTGAATTTCGAGTGATCCCTCTTGAGCATGTATGCTTCTGCTACATGCTCTACATCAGACTTCTTCCGCCAACGGCGAAACGCTTTGACTCGGTGAGTTTCACGGCATTCCGACTTCGATGCCCTGGTCGCCGAAATTCACCTGCCTTTGAATTTCGGGTGATCCCTCTTGAGCATGTATGCTTCTGCTACTTGTTCTACATCAAACTTCTTCCGCAAACGGCGAAACGTTTTGACAAGGTGAGTTTCGCGAGATTCCATCTTCGATGCCCCTGTTGCTGAAATTCAGTTGCCTTTGATTTTCGGGGGATCCCTCTTGAGCATGTTTGCTTCTGCTACTTTTTATACATCAGACTTTCTTCCGCAAATGGCGTAACGCTTTGCCTCGGTGAGTTTCGCGGCATTCAGCCTTCGATGCCCCGGTTGCCGAAATTCAGTTGCCTTTGAATTTCGGGTGATCCCTCTTGAGCATGTATGCTTCTACTACTTGTTCTACATCAGACTTTCTTACACAAACGGCGAAACGCTTTGACTCGGTGAGTTTCGCGGCATTCCATCTTCGATGCCCGGTAGCCGAAATTCAGTTGCCTTTGATTTTCAGGGGATCCCTCTTGAGCATGTATGCTTCTGCTACTTGTTCTACATCAGACTTTCTTCCGCAAACGGTGAAACGCTTTGACTCGATGAGTTTCGCGGCATTCCGACTTCGATGCCCCAATTGCCGAAATTCAGTTGCCTTTGAATTTCGGGTGATCCCTCTTGAGCATGTATGCTTCTGCTACTTGTTCTACATCAGACTTCTTCTGTAAACGACAAAACGCTTTGACTCGGTGAGTTTCACGGCATTCCGACTTGGATGCCCCGGTTGCCGAAATTCAGTTGCCTTTGAATTTCGGGTGATCCTTCTTGAGCATGTATGCTTCTGCTACTTGTTCTACATCAGACTTCTTCCGCAAACGGCGAAACACTTTGACTTGGTGAGTTTCATGCCATTCCGAATTCGATGCCCCGGTTGCCGAAATTCACCTGCCTTTAAATTTCGGGTGATCCCTCTTGAGCATGTATGCTTCTGCTACTT
Organism: Populus alba x Populus glandulosa; assembly: GCA_033617975.1. Classification (NCBI taxonomy): domain Eukaryota; kingdom Viridiplantae; phylum Streptophyta; class Magnoliopsida; order Malpighiales; family Salicaceae; genus Populus; species Populus alba x Populus glandulosa. The sequence goes on from CM066157.1 coordinate 15,044,727, forward strand.
GTTCTACATAAGTATTGCTTCCTCAAACGGCGAAATTCTTTGACGCGGTGAGTTTCGCGGCATTCGGAGTTCGATGCCACGGTTGCCGAAATTTAGTTGCCTTTCAATTTCGGGTGATCCATCTTGAGCATGTATGCTTCTGCTACTTGTTATACATCAGACTTTCTTCCGCAACGGTGAAACGCTTTGACTCGGTGAGTTTCGCGGCATTTGCAACTTCGTTGCCCCGGTTTACCGAAATTTAGTTGCCTTTGAATTTCGGGTGATCCCTCTTGAGCATGTATGCTTCTGCTACTTGTTCTACATCAGACTTGCTTCCACAAACGGCGAAACGCTTTGACTCGGTGAGTTTATCGGCATTCCACCTTCGATGCACCGGTTGCCGACATTTAGTTGCCTATGAATTTCGGGTGATCCCTCTTGAGCATGTATGCTTCTGCTACTTGTTCTACATCAGACTTGCTTCCACAAACGGCGAAACGCTTTGACTCGGTAAGTTTTGCGGCATTCCGCCTTCGATGCCCAGGTTGCTGAAATTCAGTTGCCTTTGAATTTCGGATGATCACTCTTGAGCTTGTATGCTTCTGCTACTTGTTCTAAATCAGACTTTCTTCCGCAAACGGCGAAATGCTTTGACTCGGTGAGTTTCGCGGCATTCCGCCTTCGATGCCCAGGTTGCCGAAATTCAGTTGCCTTTGAATTTCGGGTGATCCCTCTTGAGCATGTATGCTTCTGCTACTTGTTCTACATCAGACTTTCTTCCGCAAACGGCGAAACGCTTTGACTTGGTGAGTTTCACGACATTCCGACTTCGATGCCCCGGTTGCCGAAATTCAATTGCCTTTGAATTTCGGGTGATCCTTCTTGAGCATGTATGCTTCTGCTACATGTTCTACATCAGACTTTCTTCCGCGAACGGCAAAACGCTTTGACTCGGTGAGTTTCCTGGCTTTCTGACTTCGATGCCCTGGTTGCCAAAATACAGTTGCCTTTCAATTTCGAGTGATCCCTCTTGAGCATGTATGCTTCTACTACTTGTTCTACATCAAACTTCTTCCGCAAACGGCGAAACACTTTGACTTGGTGAGTTTCGCGGCATTCCGACTTCGATGCCCCGGTTGCCGAAATTCAGTTGCCTTTGAATTTCGGGTGATCCCTCTTGAGCATGTATGCTTCTGCTACTTGTTCTACATCAGACTTTCTTCCGCAAACGGCGAAACGCTTTGACTAGGTGAGTATCGCGGCATTCCCACTTCGATGCCCCGGTTGCCGAAATTCAGTTCCGTTTGAATTTCGGGTGATCCCTCTTGAGCATGTATGCTTCTGCTACTTGTTCTACATCAGACTTTCTTCCACAAACGACGAAACGCTTTGACTCGGTGAGTTTCACGGCATTCTGACTTAGATGCCCCGGTTGCTGAAATTTAGTTGCCTTTATATTTCGGGTGATCCCTCTTGAGCATGTATGCTTCTTCTACTTGTTATACACCGGACTTGCTTCCGCAAATGGCAAAACGCTTTCACTCGGTGAGTTTCGCGGGATTCCTACTTCGATGCCCCGGTTGCTGAAATTCAGTGCCTTTGAATTTCGGGTGATCCCTCTTGAGCATGTATGCTTCTGCTACTTGTTCTACATCAGACATTCTTCCACAAACGGCGAAACGCTATGACTCAGTACGTTTCGTGGCATTCCGACTTCGATGCCTCGGTTGCCGAAATTAAGTTGCCTTTGAATTTCGGGTGATCCCTCTTGAGCATGTATGCTTCTGCTACTTGTTCTACATCAGACTTTCTTCCACAAATGACAAAACGCTTTGACTGGGTGAGTTTTGCGGCTTTCCGACTTAGATGCCCCAATTGCCGAAATTCAGTTGCCTTTGAATTTGGGTTGATCCCTCTTGAGCATGTATGCTTCTGCTACTTGTTCTACATCAGACTTGCTTCCTCAAACGGCGAAACGCTTTGACTCGGTGAGTTTTGCGGCATTCCGACTTCGATGCCCTGGTTGCCGAAATTCAGTTCCGTTTGAATTTCGGGTGATCCCTCTTGAGCATGTATGCTTCTGCTACTTGTTCTACATCAGACTTTCTTCCACAACCGACAAAACGCTTTGACTGGGTGAGTTTCGTGGCTTTCCGACTACGATGCCCCGGCTTCCGAAATTCAGTTGCCTTTGATTTTCGGGGGATCCCTCTTGAGCATGTATGCTTCTGGTACTTGTTATACATGAGACTTTCTTTCGCAAACGGTGAAACGCTTTGACTTGGTGAGTTTCGCGGCATTCCGACTTCAATGCCCCGGTTGCCGAAATTTAGTTGCCTTTGAATTTCGGGTGATCCCTCTTGAGCATGTATGCTTCTGCTACTTGTTCTACATCAGACTTTCTTCCACAAACGACAAAACGATTTGACTGGGTGAGTTTCGCGGCTTTCCGACTTCGATGCCCCGGCTTCCGAAATTCAGTTGCCTTTGATTTTCGGGTGATCCCTCTTGAGAATGTATGCTTCTGCTACTTGTTGTACATCAGACTTTCTTCCGCAAAAGGTGAAACGCTTTGACTCGATGAGTTTCGCGGTATTCTGACTTCGATGCCCTAATTGCCGAAATTCAGTTTCCTTTGAATTTCGGGTGATCCCTCTTGAGCATGTATGCTTCTGCTACATGCTCTACATCAGACTTCTTCCGCCAACGGCGAAACGCTTTGACTCGGTGAGTTTCACGGCATTCCGACTTCGATGCCCTGGTCGCCGAAATTCACCTGCCTTTGAATTTCGGGTGATCCCTCTTGAGCATGTATGCTTCTGCTACTTGTTCTACATCAAACTTCTTCCGCAAACGGCGAAACGTTTTGACACGGTGAGTTTCGCGAGATTCCATCTTCGATGCCCCTGTTGCTGAAATTCAGTTGCCTTTGATTTTCGGGGGATCCCTCTTGAGCATGTTTGCTTCTGCTACTTTTTATACATCAGACTTTCTTCCGCAAATGGCGTAACGCTTTGCCTCGGTGAGTTTCGCGGCATTCAGCCTTCGATGCCCCGGTTGCCGAAATTCAGTTGCCTTTGAATTTCGGGTGATCCCTCTTGAGCATGTATGCTTCTACTACTTGTTCTACATCAGACTTTCTTACACAAACGGCGAAACGCTTTGACTCGGTGAGTTTCGCGGCATTCCATCTTCGATGCCCGGTAGCCGAAATTCAGTTGCCTTTGATTTTCAGGGGATCCCTCTTGAGCATGTATGCTTCTGCTACTTGTTCTACATCAGACTTTCTTCCGCAAACGGTGAAACGCTTTGACTCGATGAGTTTCGCGGCATTCCGACTTCGATGCCCCAATTGCCGAAATTCAGTTGCCTTTGAATTTCGGGTGATCCCTCTTGAGCATGTATGCTTCTGCTACTTGTTCTACATCAGACTTCTTCTGTAAACGACAAAACGCTTTGACTCGGTGAGTTTCACGGCATTCCGACTTGGATGCCCCGGTTGCCGAAATTCAGTTGCCTTTGAATTTCGGGTGATCCTTCTTGAGCATGTATGCTTCTGCTACTTGTTCTACATCAGACTTCTTCCGCAAACGGCGAAACACTTTGACTTGGTGAGTTTCATGCCATTCCGAATTCGATGCCCCGGTTGCCGAAATTCACCTGCCTTTAAATTTCGGGTGATCCCTCTTGAGCATGTATGCTTCTGCTACTTGTTCTACATAAGTATTGCTTCCTCAAACGGCGAAATTCTTTGACGCGGTGAGTTTCGCGGCATTCGGAGTTCGATGCCACGGTTGCCGAAATTTAGTTGCCTTTCAATTTCGGGTGATCCATCTTGAGCATGTATGCTTCTGCTACTTGTTATACATCAGACTTTCTTCCGCAACGGTGAAACGCTTTGACTCGGTGAGTTTCGCGGCATTTGCAACTTCGTTGCCCCGGTTTACCGAAATTTAGTTGCCTTTGAATTTCGGGTGATCCCTCTTGAGCATGTATGCTTCTGCTACTTGTTCTACATCAGACTTGCTTCCACAAACGGCGAAACGCTTTGACTCGGTGAGTTTATCGGCATTCCACCTTCGATGCACCGGTTGCCGACATTTAGTTGCCTATGAATTTCGGGTGATCCCTCTTGAGCATGTATGCTTCTGCTACTTGTTCTACATCAGACTTGCTTCCACAAACGGCGAAACGCTTTGACTCGGTAAGTTTTGCGGCATTCCGCCTTCGATGCCCAGGTTGCTGAAATTCAGTTGCCTTTGAATTTCGGATGATCACTCTTGAGCTTGTATGCTTCTGCTACTTGTTCTAAATCAGACTTTCTTCCGCAAACGGCGAAATGCTTTGACTCGGTGAGTTTCGCGGCATTCCGCCTTCGATGCCCAGGTTGCCGAAATTCAGTTGCCTTTGAATTTCGGGTGATCCCTCTTGAGCATGTATGCTTCTGCTACTTGTTCTACATCAGACTTTCTTCCGCAAACGGCGAAACGCTTTGACTTGGTGAGTTTCACGACATTCCGACTTCGATGCCCCGGTTGCCGAAATTCAATTGCCTTTGAATTTCGGGTGATCCTTCTTGAGCATGTATGCTTCTGCTACATGTTCTACATCAGACTTTCTTCCGCGAACGGCAAAACGCTTTGACTCGGTGAGTTTCCTGGCTTTCTGACTTCGATGCCCTGGTTGCCAAAATACAGTTGCCTTTCAATTTCGAGTGATCCCTCTTGAGCATGTATGCTTCTACTACTTGTTCTACATCAAACTTCTTCCGCAAACGGCGAAACACTTTGACTTGGTGAGTTTCGCGGCATTCCGACTTCGATGCCCCGGTTGCCGAAATTCAGTTGCCTTTGAATTTCGGGTGATCCCTCTTGAGCATGTATGCTTCTGCTACTTGTTCTACATCAGACTTTCTTCCGCAAACGGCGAAACGCTTTGACTAGGTGAGTATCGCGGCATTCCCACTTCGATGCCCCGGTTGCCGAAATTCAGTTCCGTTTGAATTTCGGGTGATCCCTCTTGAGCATGTATGCTTCTGCTACTTGTTCTACATCAGACTTTCTTCCACAAACGACGAAACGCTTTGACTCGGTGAGTTTCACGGCATTCTGACTTAGATGCCCCGGTTGCTGAAATTTAGTTGCCTTTATATTTCGGGTGATCCCTCTTGAGCATGTATGCTTCTTCTACTTGTTATACACCGGACTTGCTTCCGCAAATGGCAAAACGCTTTCACTCGGTGAGTTTCGCGGGATTCCTACTTCGATGCCCCGGTTGCTGAAATTCAGTGCCTTTGAATTTCGGGTGATCCCTCTTGAGCATGTATGCTTCTGCTACTTGTTCTACATCAGACATTCTTCCACAAACGGCGAAACGCTATGACTCAGTACGTTTCGTGGCATTCCGACTTCGATGCCTCGGTTGCCGAAATTAAGTTGCCTTTGAATTTCGGGTGATCCCTCTTGAGCATGTATGCTTCTGCTACTTGTTCTACATCAGACTTTCTTCCACAAATGACAAAACGCTTTGACTGGGTGAGTTTTGCGGCTTTCCGACTTAGATGCCCCAATTGCCGAAATTCAGTTGCCTTTGAATTTGGGTTGATCCCTCTTGAGCATGTATGCTTCTGCTACTTGTTCTACATCAGACTTGCTTCCTCAAACGGCGAAACGCTTTGACTCGGTGAGTTTTGCGGCATTCCGACTTCGATGCCCTGGTTGCCGAAATTCAGTTCCGTTTGAATTTCGGGTGATCCCTCTTGAGCATGTATGCTTCTGCTACTTGTTCTACATCAGACTTTCTTCCACAACCGACAAAACGCTTTGACTGGGTGAGTTTCGTGGCTTTCCGACTACGATGCCCCGGCTTCCGAAATTCAGTTGCCTTTGATTTTCGGGGGATCCCTCTTGAGCATGTATGCTTCTGGTACTTGTTATACATGAGACTTTCTTTCGCAAACGGTGAAACGCTTTGACTTGGTGAGTTTCGCGGCATTCCGACTTCAATGCCCCGGTTGCCGAAATTTAGTTGCCTTTGAATTTCGGGTGATCCCTCTTGAGCATGTATGCTTCTGCTACTTGTTCTACATCAGACTTTCTTCCACAAACGACAAAACGATTTGACTGGGTGAGTTTCGCGGCTTTCCGACTTCGATGCCCCGGCTTCCGAAATTCAGTTGCCTTTGATTTTCGGGTGATCCCTCTTGAGAATGTATGCTTCTGCTACTTGTTGTACATCAGACTTTCTTCCGCAAAAGGTGAAACGCTTTGACTCGATGAGTTTCGCGGTATTCTGACTTCGATGCCCTAATTGCCGAAATTCAGTTTCCTTTGAATTTCGGGTGATCCCTCTTGAGCATGTATGCTTCTGCTACATGCTCTACATCAGACTTCTTCCGCCAACGGCGAAACGCTTTGACTCGGTGAGTTTCACGGCATTCCGACTTCGATGCCCTGGTCGCCGAAATTCACCTGCCTTTGAATTTCGGGTGATCCCTCTTGAGCATGTATGCTTCTGCTACTTGTTCTACATCAAACTTCTTCCGCAAACGGCGAAACGTTTTGACACGGTGAGTTTCGCGAGATTCCATCTTCGATGCCCCTGTTGCTGAAATTCAGTTGCCTTTGATTTTCGGGGGATCCCTCTTGAGCATGTTTGCTTCTGCTACTTTTTATACATCAGACTTTCTTCCGCAAATGGCGTAACGCTTTGCCTCGGTGAGTTTCGCGGCATTCAGCCTTCGATGCCCCGGTTGCCGAAATTCAGTTGCCTTTGAATTTCGGGTGATCCCTCTTGAGCATGTATGCTTCTACTACTTGTTCTACATCAGACTTTCTTACACAAACGGCGAAACGCTTTGACTCGGTGAGTTTCGCGGCATTCCATCTTCGATGCCCGGTAGCCGAAATTCAGTTGCCTTTGATTTTCAGGGGATCCCTCTTGAGCATGTATGCTTCTGCTACTTGTTCTACATCAGACTTTCTTCCGCAAACGGTGAAACGCTTTGACTCGATGAGTTTCGCGGCATTCCGACTTCGATGCCCCAATTGCCGAAATTCAGTTGCCTTTGAATTTCGGGTGATCCCTCTTGAGCATGTATGCTTCTGCTACTTGTTCTACATCAGACTTCTTCTGTAAACGACAAAACGCTTTGACTCGGTGAGTTTCACGGCATTCCGACTTGGATGCCCCGGTTGCCGAAATTCAGTTGCCTTTGAATTTCGGGTGATCCTTCTTGAGCATGTATGCTTCTGCTACTTGTTCTACATCAGACTTCTTCCGCAAACGGCGAAACACTTTGACTTGGTGAGTTTCATGCCATTCCGAATTCGATGCCCCGGTTGCCGAAATTCACCTGCCTTTAAATTTCGGGTGATCCCTCTTGAGCATGTATGCTTCTGCTACTTGTTCTACATAAGTATTGCTTCCTCAAACGGCGAAATTCTTTGACGCGGTGAGTTTCGCGGCATTCGGAGTTCGATGCCACGGTTGCCGAAATTTAGTTGCCTTTCAATTTCGGGTGATCCATCTTGAGCATGTATGCTTCTGCTACTTGTTATACATCAGACTTTCTTCCGCAACGGTGAAACGCTTTGACTCGGTGAGTTTCGCGGCATTTGCAACTTCGTTGCCCCGGTTTACCGAAATTTAGTTGCCTTTGAATTTCGGGTGATCCCTCTTGAGCATGTATGCTTCTGCTACTTGTTCTACATCAGACTTGCTTCCACAAACGGCGAAACGCTTTGACTCGGTGAGTTTATCGGCATTCCACCTTCGATGCACCGGTTGCCGACATTTAGTTGCCTATGAATTTCGGGTGATCCCTCTTGAGCATGTATGCTTCTGCTACTTGTTCTACATCAGACTTGCTTCCACAAACGGCAAAACGCTTTGACTCGGTAAGTTTTGCGGCATTCCGCCTTCGATGCCCAGGTTGCTGAAATTCAGTTGCCTTTGAATTTCGGATGATCACTCTTGAGCTTGTATGCTTCTGCTACTTGTTCTAAATCAGACTTTCTTCCGCAAACGGCGAAATGCTTTGACTCGGTGAGTTTCGCGGCATTCCGCCTTCGATGCCCAGGTTGCCGAAATTCAGTTGCCTTTGAATTTCGGGTGATCCCTCTTGAGCATGTATGCTTCTGCTACTTGTTCTACATCAGACTTTCTTCCGCAAACGGCGAAACGCTTTGACTTGGTGAGTTTCACGACATTCCGACTTCGATGCCCCGGTTGCCGAAATTCAATTGCCTTTGAATTTCGGGTGATCCTTCTTGAGCATGTATGCTTCTGCTACATGTTCTACATCAGACTTTCTTCCGCGAACGGCAAAACGCTTTGACTCGGTGAGTTTCCTGGCTTTCTGACTTCGATGCCCCGGTTGCCAAAATACAGTTGCCTTTCAATTTCGAGTGATCCCTCTTGAGCATGTATGCTTCTACTACTTGTTCTACATCAAACTTCTTCCGCAAACGGCGAAACACTTTGACTCGGTGAGTTTCGCGGCATTCCGACTTCGATGCCCCGGTTGCCGAAATTCAGTTGCCTTTGAATTTCGGGTGATCCCTCTTGAGCATGTATGCTTCTGCTACTTGTTCTACATCAGACTTTCTTCCGCAAACGGCGAAACGCTTTGACTAGGTGAGTATCGCGGCATTCCCACTTCGATGCCCCGGTTGCCGAAATTCAGTTCCGTTTGAATTTCGGGTGATCCCTCTTGAGCATGTATGCTTCTGCTACTTGTTCTACATCAGACTTTCTTCCACAAACGACGAAACGCTTTGACTCGGTGAGTTTCACGGCATTCTGACTTAGATGCCCCGGTTGCCGAAATTTAGTTGCCTTTATATTTCGGGTGATCCCTCTTGAGCATGTATGCTTCTTCTACTTGTTATACACCGGACTTGCTTCCGCAAATGGCAAAACGCTTTCACTCGGTGAGTTTCGCGGGATTCCTACTTCGATGCCCCGGTTGCTGAAATTCAGTGCCTTTGAATTTCGGGTGATCCCTCTTGAGCATGTATGCTTCTGCTACTTGTTCTACATCAGACATTCTTCCACAAACGGCGAAACGCTATGACTCAGTACGTTTCGTGGCATTCCGACTTCGATGCCTCGGTTGCCGAAATTAAGTTGCCTTTGAATTTCGGGTGATCCCTCTTGAGCATGTATGCTTCTGCTACTTGTTCTACATCAGACTTTCTTCCACAAATGACAAAACGCTTTGACTGGGTGAGTTTCGCGGCTTTCCGACTTAGATGCCCCAATTGCCGAAATTCAGTTGCCTTTGAATTTGGGTTGATCCCTCTTGAGCATGTATGCTTCTGCTACTTGTTCTACATCAGACTTGCTTCCTCAAACGGCGAAACGCTTTGACTCGGTGAGTTTTGCGGCATTCCGACTTCGATGCCCTGGTTGCCGAAATTCAGTTCCGTTTGAATTTCGGGTGATCCCTCTTGAGCATGTATGCTTCTGCTACTTGTTCTACATCAGACTTTCTTCCACAACCGACAAAACGCTTTGACTGGGTGAGTTTCGTGGCTTTCCGACTACGATGCCCCGGCTTCCGAAATTCAGTTGCCTTTGATTTTCGGGGGATCCCTCTTGAGCATGTATGCTTCTGGTACTTGTTATACATGAGACTTTCTTTCGCAAACGGTGAAACGCTTTGACTTGGTGAGTTTCGCGGCATTCCGACTTCAATGCCCCGGTTGCCGAAATTTAGTTGCCTTTGAATTTCGGGTGATCCCTCTTGAGCATGTATGCTTCTGCTACTTGTTCTACATCAGACTTTCTTCCACAAACGACAAAACGATTTGACTGGGTGAGTTTCGCGGCTTTCCGACTTCGATGCCCCGGCTTCCGAAATTCAGTTGCCTTTGATTTTCGGGTGATCCCTCTTGAGAATGTATGCTTCTGCTACTTGTTGTACATCAGACTTTCTTCCGCAAAAGGTGAAACGCTTTGACTCGATGAGTTTCGCGGTATTCTGACTTCGATGCCCTAATTGCCGAAATTCAGTTTCCTTTGAATTTCGGGTGATCCCTCTTGAGCATGTATGCTTCTGCTACTTGTTCTACATCAGACTTCTTCTGCAAATGACAAAATGCTTTGACTCGGTGAGTTTCACGGCATTCCGACTTTGATGCCCCGGTTGCCGAAATTCAGTTGCCTTTGAATTTTGGGTGATCCTTCTTGAGCATGTATGCTTCTGCTACTTGTTCTACATCAGACTTCTTCCGTAAACGGTGAAACACTTTGACTCGGTGAGTTTCATGGCATTCCGACTTCGATGCCCCGGTTGCCGAAATTCACCTGCCTTTAAATTTCGGGTGATCCCTCTTGAGCATGTATGCTTCTGCTACTTGTTCTACATCAGACTTTCTTCCGCAAACGGCGAAACGCTTTGACTTGGTGAGTTTCACGACATTCCGACTTCGATGCCCCGGTTGCCGAAATTCAATTGCCTTTGAATTTCGGGTGATCCCTCTTGAGCATGTATGCTTCTGCTACATGTTCTACATCAGACTTCTTCCGCCAATGGCGAAACGCTTTGACTCGATGAGTTTCACGGCATTCCGACTTTGATGCCCAGATTGCCGAAATTCAACAGCCTTTGAATTTCTGGTGATCCCTCTTGAGCATGTATGCTTCTGCTACTTGTTTTAAATCAGACTTTCTTCCGCGAACGGCAAAACGCTTTGACTCGGTGAGTTTCCTGGCTTTCTGACTTCGATGCCCCGGTTGCCAAAATACAGTTGCCTTTGAATTTCGAGTGATCCCTCTTGAGCATGTATGCTTCTACTACTTGTTCTACATCAAACTTCTTCCGCAAACGGCGAAACACTTTGACTCGGTGAGTTTCGCGGCATTCCGACATCGATGCCCCGGTTGCCGAAATTCAGTTGCCTTTGAATTTCGGGTGATCCCTCTTGAGCATGTATGCTTCTGCTACTTGTTCTACATCAGACTTTCTTCCGCAAACGGCGAAACGCTATGACTTGGTGAGTATCGCGGCAATCCCACTTCGATGCCCCGGTTGCCGAAATTCAGTTCCGTTTGAATTTCGGGTGATCCCTCTTGAGCATGTATGCTTCTGCTACTTGTTCTACATCAGACTTTCTTCCACAAACGACGAAACGCTTTGACTCGGTGAGTTTCACGGCATTCTGACTTAGATGCCCCGGTTGCCGAAATTTAGTTGCCTTTATATTTCGGGTGATCCCTCTTGAGCATGTAAGCTTCATCTACTTGTTATACACCGGACTTGCTTCCGCAAATGGCAAAACGCTTTCACTCGGTGAGTTTCGCGGGATTCCTACTTCGATGCCCCGGTTGCTGAAATTCAGTGCCTTTGAATTTCGGGTGATCCCTCTTGAGCATGTATGCTTCTGCTACTTGTTCTACATCAGACATTCTTCCACAAACGGCGAAACGCTATGACTCAGTACGTTTCGTGGCATTCCGACTTCGATGCCTCGGTTGCCGAAATTAAGTTGCCTTTGAATTTCGGGTGATCCCTCTTGAGCATGTATGCTTCTGCTACTTGTTCTACATCAGACTTTCTTCCACAAATGACAAAACGCTTTGACTGGGTGAGTTTCGCGGCTTTCCGACTTAGATGCCCCAGTTGCCGAAATTCAGTTGCCTTTGAATTTGGGTTGATCCCTCTTGAGCATGTATGCTTCTGCTACTTGTTCTACATCAGACTTGCTTCCTCAAACGGCGAAACGCTTTGACTCGGTGAGTTTCGCGGCATTCCGACTTCGATGCCCTGGTTGCCGAAATTCAGTTGCCTTTGATTTTCGGGTGATCCCTCTTGAGAATGTATGCTTCTGCTACTTGTTATACATCAGACTTTCTTCCGCAAATGGTGAAATGCTTTGACTCGATGAGTTTCGCGGTAGTCTGACTTCGATGCCCCAATTGCCGAAATTCAGTTGCCTTTGAATTTCGGGTGATCCCTCTTGAGCATGTATGCTTCTGCTACTTGTTCTACATCAGACATCTTCCGCAAATGCCGAAACACTTTGTCTCGGTGATTTTCGCGGCATTCCGACTTCAACGCACCGGTTGCCAAAATTAAGTTCCGTTTGAATTTCGGGTGATCCCTCTTGAGCATGTATGCTTCTACTACTTGTTCTACATCAGACTTCTTCCGCAAACGGCGAAACACTTTGACTCGGTCAGTTTCGCGGCATTCCGAATTCGATGCCCTGGTTGCCGAAATTCAGTTGCCTTTGAATTTCGAGTGATCCCTCTTGAGCATGTATGCTTCTGCTACTTGTTATACATGAGACTTTCTTCCAGAAATGGCGAAACGCTTTGACTCGGTGAGTTTCGCGGCATAATGGCTTCGATGCCCCGGTTGCCGAAATTCTGTTGCCTTTGAATTTCGGGTGATCCCTCTTAAGGATGTATGCTTCTGCTACTTGTTCTACATCAGACTTTCTTACGCAAACGGCGAAACGCTTTGACTCGGTGAGTTTCGCGGCATTCCATCTTCGATGCCCGGTAGCCAAAATTCAGTTGCCTTTGATTTTCGGGGGATCCCTCTTGAGCATGTATGCTTCTGGTACTTGTTATACATCAGACTTTCTTCCGCAAACGGTAAAAAGCTTTGACTCGATGAGTTTCGCGGCATTCCGACTTCGATGCCCCAATTGCCGAAATTTAGTTGCCTTTGAATTTCGGGTGATCCCTCTTGAGCATGTATGCTTCTGCTACTTGTTCTACATCAGACTTCTTCTGCAAACGACAAAATGCTTTGACTCGGTGAGTTTCATGGCATTCCGACTTCGATGCCCCGGTTGCCGAAATTCACCTGCCTTTAAATTTCGGGTGATCCCTTTTGAGCATGTATGCTTCTGCTACTTGTTCTACATCAGAGTTCTTCCGCAAACGGCGAAATGCTTTGACTCGGTGAGTTTCGCGGCATTCGGAGTTCGATGCCACGGTTGCCGAAATTTAGTTGCCTTTCAATTTCGGGTGATCCATCTTGAGCATGTATGCTTCTGCTACTTGTTATCCATCAGACTTTCTTCCGCAACGGTGAAACGCTTTGACTCGGTGAGTTTAGGGGCATTCCACCTTCGACGCCCCGGTTGCCGAAATTTAGTTGCCTATGAATTTCGGGTGATCCCTCTTGAGCATGTATGCTTCTGCTAGTTGTTCTACATCAGACTTCTTCTGCAAACGACAAAATGCTTTGACTCGGTGAGTTTCACGGCATTCCGACTTTGATGCCCCGGTTGCCGAAATTCAGTTGCCTTTGAATTTCGGGTGATCCTTCTTGAGCATGTATGCTTCTGCTACTTGTTCTACATCAGACTTCTTCCGTAAACGGTGAAACACTTTGACTCGGTGAGTTTCATGGCATTCCGACTTCGATGCCCCGGTTGCCGAAATTCACCTGCCTTTAAATTTCGGGTGATCCCTCTTGAGCATGTATGCTTCTGCTACTTGTTCTACATCAGAGTTCTTCCGCAAACGGCGAAATGCTTTGACTCGGTGAGTTTCGCGGCATTCGGAGTTCGATGCCACGGTTGCCGAAATTTAGTTGCCTTTCAATTTCGGGTGATCCATCTTGAGCATGTATGCTTCTGCTACTTGTTATACATCAGACTTTCTTCCGCAACGGTGAAACGCTTTGACTCGGTGAGTTTAGGGGCATTCCACCTACGACGCCCCGGTTGCCGAAATTTAGTTGCCTATGAATTTCGGGTGATCCCTCTTGAGCATGTATGCTTCTGCTAGTTGTTCTACATCAGACTTGCTTCCACAAACGGCGAAATGCTTTGACTCGGTAAGTTTTGCGGCATTCCGCCTTCGATGCCCAGGTTGCCGAAATTCAGTTGCCTTTGAATTTCGGGTGATCCCTCTTGAGCTTGTATGCTTCTGCTACTTGTTCTAAATCAGACTTTCTTCCGCAAACGGCGAAATGCTTTGACTCGGTGAGTTTCCCGGCATTCCGACTTCGATGCCCCGGTTGCCGAAATTTAGTTGTCTTTGAATTTCTGGTGATCCCTCTTGAGCATGTATGCTTCTGCTACTTGTTCTACATCAGACTTGCTTCCACAAATGGTGAAACGCTTTGACTCGGTGAGTTTTATGGCATTCCGCCTTCGATGCCCAGGTTGCCGAAATTCAGTTGCCTTTGAATTTCGGGGGATCCCTCTTGAGCTTGTATGCTTCTGCTACTTGTTCTAAATCAGACTTTCTTCCGCGAACGGCAAAACGCTTTGACTCGGTGAGTTTCCTGGCATTCTGACTTCGATGCCCCGGTTGCAAAAATACAGTTGCCTTTGAATTTCGAGTGATCCCTCTTGAGCATATATGCTTCTACTACTTGTTCTACATCAAACTTCTTCCGCAAACGGCAAAACTCTTTGACTCGGTGAGTTTCGCAGCATTCCGACATCGATGCCCCGGTTGCCGAAATTCAATTGCCTTTGAATTTCGGGTGATCCCTCTTGAGCATGTATGCTTCTGCTACTTGTTCTACATCAGACTTTCTTCCGCAAATGGCGAAACGCTTTGACTTGGTGAGTATCGCGGCATTCCCACTTCGATGCCCCGGTTGCTGAAATTCAGTTCCGTTTGAATTTCGGGTGATCCCTCTTGAGCATGTATGCTTTTGCTACTTGTTCTACATCAGACTTTCTTCCGCAAACGACGAAACGCTTTGACTCGGTGAGTTTCACGGCATTCCGACTTAGATGCCCCGGTTGCCGAAATTTAGTTGCCTTTATATTTCGGGTGATCTCTCTTGAGCATGTATGCTTCTTCTACTTGTTATACACCGGACTTGCTTCCGCAAATGGCAAAACGCTTTCACTCAGTGAGTTTCGCGGGATTCCTAATTCGATGCCCCGGTTGCTGAAATTCAGTGCCTTTGAATTTCGGGTGATCCCTCTTGAGCATGTATGCTTGTGCTACTTGTTCTACATCAGACATTCTTCCACAAACGGCAAAACGCTATGACTCAGTACGTTTCGTGGCATTCCGACTTCGATGCCTCGGTTGCCGAAATTCAGTTGCCTTTCAATTTCCGGTGATCCCTCTTGAGCATGTATGCTTCTGCTACTTGTTCTACATCAGACTTTCTTCCACAACCGACAAAACGCTTTGACTGGGTGAGTTTCGCGGCTTTCCGACTACGATGCCCCGGCTTCCGAAATTCAGTTGCCTTTGATTTTCGGGGGATCCCTCTTGAGCATGTATGCTTCTGGTACTTGTTATACATGAGACTTTCTTTCGCGAACGGTGAAACGCTTTGACTTGGTGAGTTACGCGGCATTCCGACTTCGATGCCCCGGTTGCCGAAATTCAGTTGCCTTTGAATTTCGGGGGATCCCTCTTGAGCATGTATGCTTCTGCTACTTGTTCTACATCAGACTTTCTTCCACAAACGACAAAACGATTTGAATGGGTGAGTTTCGCGGCTTTCCGACTTCGATGCCCCGGCTTCCGAAATTCAGTTGCCTTTGATTTTCGGGTGATCCCTCTTGAGAATGTATGCTTCTGCTACTTGTTATACATCAGACTTTCTTCCGCAAATGGTGAAATGCTTTGACTCGATGAGTTTCGCGGTAGTCTGACTTCGATGCCCCAATTGCCGAAATTCAGTTGCCTTTGAATTTCGGGTGATCCCTCTTGAGCATGTATGCTTCTGCTACTTGTTCTACATCAGACATCTTCCGCAAATGCCGAAACACTTTGTCTCGGTGATTTTCGCGGCATTCCGACTTCAACGCACCGGTTGCCAAAATTAAGTTCCGTTTGAATTTCGGGTGATCCCTCTTGAGCATGTATGCTTCTACTACTTGTTCTACATCAGACTTCTTCCGCAAACGGCGAAACACTTTGACTCGGTCAGTTTCGCGGCATTCCGAATTCGATGCCCTGGTTGCCGAAATTCAGTTGCCTTTGAATTTCGAGTGATCCCTCTTGAGCATGTATGCTTCTGCTACTTGTTATACATGAGACTTTCTTCCAGAAATGGCGAAACGCTTTGACTCGGTGAGTTTCGCGGCATAATGGCTTCGATGCCCCGGTTGCCGAAATTCTGTTGCCTTTGAATTTCGGGTGATCCCTCTTAAGGATGTATGCTTCTGCTACTTGTTCTACATCAGACTTTCTTACGCAAACGGCGAAACGCTTTGACTCGGTGAGTTTCGCGGCATTCCATCTTCGATGCCCGGTAGCCAAAATTCAGTTGCCTTTGATTTTCGGGGGATCCCTCTTGAGCATGTATGCTTCTGGTACTTGTTATACATCAGACTTTCTTCCGCAAACGGTAAAAAGCTTTGACTCGATGAGTTTCGCGGCATTCCGACTTCGATGCCCCAATTGCCGAAATTTAGTTGCCTTTGAATTTCGGGTGATCCCTCTTGAGCATGTATGCTTCTGCTACTTGTTCTACATCAGACTTCTTCTGCAAACGACAAAATGCTTTGACTCGGTGAGTTTCATGGCATTCCGACTTCGATGCCCCGGTTGCCGAAATTCACCTGCCTTTAAATTTCGGGTGATCCCTTTTGAGCATGTATGCTTCTGCTACTTGTTCTACATCAGAGTTCTTCCGCAAACGGCGAAATGCTTTGACTCGGTGAGTTTCGCGGCATTCGGAGTTCGATGCCACGGTTGCCGAAATTTAGTTGCCTTTCAATTTCGGGTGATCCATCTTGAGCATGTATGCTTCTGCTACTTGTTATCCATCAGACTTTCTTCCGCAACGGTGAAACGCTTTGACTCGGTGAGTTTAGGGGCATTCCACCTTCGACGCCCCGGTTGCCGAAATTTAGTTGCCTATGAATTTCGGGTGATCCCTCTTGAGCATGTATGCTTCTGCTAGTTGTTCTACATCAGACTTCTTCTGCAAACGACAAAATGCTTTGACTCGGTGAGTTTCACGGCATTCCGACTTTGATGCCCCGGTTGCCGAAATTCAGTTGCCTTTGAATTTCGGGTGATCCTTCTTGAGCATGTATGCTTCTGCTACTTGTTCTACATCAGACTTCTTCCGTAAACGGTGAAACACTTTGACTCGGTGAGTTTCATGGCATTCCGACTTCGATGCCCCGGTTGCCGAAATTCACCTGCCTTTAAATTTCGGGTGATCCCTCTTGAGCATGTATGCTTCTGCTACTTGTTCTACATTAGAGTTCTTCCGCAAACGGCGAAATGCTTTGACTCGGTGAGTTTCGCGGCATTCGGAGTTCGATGCCACGGTTGCCGAAATTTAGTTGCCTTTCAATTTCGGGTGATCCATCTTGAGCATGTATGCTTCTGCTACTTGTTATACATCAGACTTTCTTCCGCAACGGTGAAACGCTTTGACTCGGTGAGTTTAGGGGCATTCCACCTACGACGCCCCGGTTGCCGAAATTTAGTTGCCTATGAATTTCGGGTGATCCCTCTTGAGCATGTATGCTTCTGCTAGTTGTTCTACATCAGACTTGCTTCCACAAACGGCGAAATGCTTTGACTCGGTAAGTTTTGCGGCATTCCGCCTTCGATGCCCAGGTTGCCGAAATTCAGTTGCCTTTGAATTTCGGGTGATCCCTCTTGAGCTTGTATGCTTCTGCTACTTGTTCTAAATCAGACTTTCTTCCGCAAACGGCGAAATGCTTTGACTCGGTGAGTTTCCCGGCATTCCGACTTCGATGCCCCGGTTGCCGAAATTTAGTTGTCTTTGAATTTCTGGTGATCCCTCTTGAGCATGTATGCTTCTGCTACTTGTTCTACATCAGACTTGCTTCCACAAATGGTGAAACGCTTTGACTCGGTGAGTTTTATGGCATTCCGCCTTCGATGCCCAGGTTGCCGAAATTCAGTTGCCTTTGAATTTCGGGGGATCCCTCTTGAGCTTGTATGCTTCTGCTACTTGTTCTAAATCAGACTTTCTTCCGCGAACGGCAAAACGCTTTGACTCGGTGAGTTTCCTGGCATTCTGACTTCGATGCCCCGGTTGCAAAAATACAGTTGCCTTTGAATTTCGAGTGATCCCTCTTGAGCATATATGCTTCTACTACTTGTTCTACATCAAACTTCTTCCGCAAACGGCAAAACTCTTTGACTCGGTGAGTTTCGCAGCATTCCGACATCGATGCCCCGGTTGCCGAAATTCAATTGCCTTTGAATTTCGGGTGATCCCTCTTGAGCATGTATGCTTCTGCTACTTGTTCTACATCAGACTTTCTTCCGCAAATGGCGAAACGCTTTGACTTGGTGAGTATCGCGGCATTCCCACTTCGATGCCCCGGTTGCTGAAATTCAGTTCCGTTTGAATTTCGGGTGATCCCTCTTGAGCATGTATGCTTTTGCTACTTGTTCTACATCAGACTTTCTTCCGCAAACGACGAAACGCTTTGACTCGGTGAGTTTCACGGCATTCCGACTTAGATGCCCCGGTTGCCGAAATTTAGTTGCCTTTATATTTCGGGTGATCTCTCTTGAGCATGTATGCTTCTTCTACTTGTTATACACCGGACTTGCTTCCGCAAATGGCAAAACGCTTTCACTCAGTGAGTTTCGTGGGATTCCTAATTCGATGCCCCGGTTGCTGAAATTCAGTGCCTTTGAATTTCGGGTGATCCCTCTTGAGCATGTATGCTTGTGCTACTTGTTCTACATCAGACATTCTTCCACAAACGGCAAAACGCTATGACTCAGTGCGTTTCGTGGCATTCCGACTTCGATGCCTCGGTTGCCGAAATTCAGTTGCCTTTCAATTTCCGGTGATCCCTCTTGAGCATGTATGCTTCTGCTACTTGTTCTACATCAGACTTTCTTCCACAAACGACAAAACGCTTTGACTGGGTGAGTTTAGCGGCTTTCCGACTTCGGTGCCCCAGTTGCCGAAATTCAGTTGCCTTTGAATTTTGGTTGATCCCTCTTGAGCATGTATGCTTCTGCTACTTGTTCTAAATCAGACTTTCTTCCGCGAACAGCGAAACGCTTTGACTCGGTGAGTTTCGCGGCATTCCGACTTCGATGCCCCGGTTGCCAAAATTCAGTTCCGTTTGAATTTCGGGTGATCCCTCTTGAGCATGTATGCTTCTGCTACTTGTTCTACATCAGACTTTCTTCCGCAAACGGCGAAACACTTTGACTCGGTGAGTTTCACGACATTCCGACTTCGATGCCCAGTTGCCGAAATTGAGTTGCCTTTGAATTTCGGGGGATCCCTTTTGAGCATGTATGCTTCTGCTACTTGTTCTACATCAGACTTGCTTATGCAAACGGCGAAACGCTTTGAGTCGGTGAGTGTCGTGGCATTCCGACTTCGATGCCCCGGCTTCCGAAATTCAGTTGCCTTTGATTTTCGGGTGATCCCTCTTGAGCATGTATGCTTCTGCTACTTGTTATACATCAGACTTTCTTCCGCAAACGGTGAAACGCTTTGAGTCGATGAGTTTCGTGGCATTCCGACTTCGATGCCCTAATTGCCGAAATTCAGTTGCCTTTGAATTTCGGGTGATCCCTCTTGAGCATGTATGCTTCTGCTACTTGTTCTACATCAGACTTCTTCTACAAATGCCGAAACACTTTGTCTCGGTGATTTTCGCGGCATTCCGACTTCAATGCACCGGTTGCCAAAATTAAGTTCCCTTTGAATTTCGGGTGATCCCTCTTGAGCATGTATGCTTCTGCTACTTGTTCTACATCAGACTTTCTTCCACAAACGACAAAACGATTTGACTGGGTGAGTTTCGCGGCTTTACGACTTCGATGCCCCTGCTTCCGAAATTTAGTTGCCTTTGATTTTCGGGTGATCCCTCTTGAGAATGTATGCTTCTGCTACTTGTTATACATCAGACTTTCTTCCGCAAACGGTGAAACGCTTTGAGTCGATGAGTTTCGCGGTATTCTGACTTCGATGCCCCAATTGCTGAAATTCAGTTGCCTTTGAATTTCGGGTGATCCCTCTTCAGCATGTATGCTTCTGCTACTTGTTCTACATCAGACATCTTCCGCAAACGGTGAAACGCTTTGACTCGTTGAGTTTCACGACATTCCGACTTCGATGCCCCAGTTGCCAAAATTCAATTGCCTTTGAATTTCGGGTGATCCCTCTTGAGCATGTATTCTTGTGCTACTTATTCTACATCAGACTTCTTGCACAAGCGGCGAAACGCTTTGACTCGGTGAGTTTCACGGCATTCTGCCTTCGATGCCCCGGTTGCCGAAATTCAGTTGCCTTTGAATTTCGAGGGATCCCTCTTGAGCATGTATGCTTCTGCTACTTGTTATACATTAGACTTTCTTCCGCAAACGGTGAAACGCTTTGCCTCTGTGAGTTTCGCGGGATTCTGACTTCGATGCCCCGGTTGCCGAGATTCAGTTGCCTTTGAATTTCGGGTGATCCCTCTTGATCATGTATGCTTCTGCTACTTGTTATACATCAGACTTTCTTCCGCAAATGGCGAAATGCTTTGGCTCGGTGAGTTTCACGGCATTCCGACTTCGATGGTCCGGTTGCCGAAATTCAGTTGCCTTTGAATTTCGGGTGATCCCTCTTGAGCATGTATGCTTCTGCTACTTGTTATACATGAGACTTTCTTCCAGAAATGGCGAAACGCTTTGACTCGGTGAGTTTCGCGGCATAATGGCTTCGATGCCCCGGTTGCCGAAATTCTGTTGCCTTTGAATTTCGGGTGATCCCTCTTAAGGATGTATGCTTCTGCTACTTGTTCTACATCAGACTTTCTTACGCAAACGGCGAAACGCTTTGACTCGGTGAGTTTCGCGGCATTCCATCTTCGATGCCCGGTAGCCAAAATTCAGTTGCCTTTGATTTTCGGGGGATCCCTCTTGAGCATGTATGCTTCTGGTACTTGTTATACATCAGACTTTCTTCCGCAAACGGTAAAAAGCTTTGACTCGATGAGTTTCGCGGCATTCCGACTTCGATGCCCCAATTGCCGAAATTTAGTTGCCTTTGAATTTCGGGTGATCCCTCTTGAGCATGTATGCTTCTGCTACTTGTTCTAGATCAGACTTCTTCTGCAAACGACAAAATGCTTTGACTCGGTGAGTTTCACGGCATTCCGACTTTGATGCCCTGGTTGCCGAAATTCAGTTGCCTTAGAATTTCGGGTGATCCTTCTTGAGCATGTATGCTTCTGCTACTTGTTCTACATCAGACTTCTTTCGTAAACGGTGAAACACTTTGACTCGGTGAGTTTCATGGCATTCCGACTTCGATGCCCCGGTTGCCGAAATTCACCTGCCTTTAAATTTCGGGTGATCCCTTTTGAGCATGTATGCTTCTGCTACTTGTTCTACATCAGAGTTCTTCCGCAAACGGCGAAATGCTTTGACTCGGTGAGTTTCGCGGCATTCGGAGTTCGATGCCACGGTTGCCGAAATTTAGTTGCCTTTCAATTTCGGGTGATCCATCTTGAGCATGTATGCTTCTGCTACTTGTTATCCATCAGACTTTCTTCCGCAACGGTGAAACGCTTTGACTCGGTGAGTTTAGGGGCATTCCACCTTCGACGCCCCGGTTGCCGAAATTTAGTTGCCTATGAATTTCGGGTGATCCCTCTTGAGCATGTATGCTTCTGCTAGTTGTTCTACATCAGACTTCTTCTGCAAACGACAAAATGCTTTGACTCGGTGAGTTTCACGGCATTCCGACTTTGATGCCCCGGTTGCCGAAATTCAGTTGCCTTTGAATTTCGGGTGATCCTTCTTGAGCATGTATGCTTCTGCTACTTGTTCTACATCAGACTTCTTCCGTAAACGGTGAAACACTTTGACTCGGTGAGTTTCATGGCATTCCGACTTCGATGCCCCGGTTGCCGAAATTCACCTGCCTTTAAATTTCGGGTGATCCCTCTTGAGCATGTATGCTTCTGCTACTTGTTCTACATCAGAGTTCTTCCGCAAACGGCGAAATGCTTTGACTCGGTGAGTTTCGCGGCATTCGGAGTTCGATGCCACGGTTGCCGAAATTTAGTTGCCTTTCAATTTCGGGTGATCCATCTTGAGCATGTATGCTTCTGCTACTTGTTATACATCAGACTTTCTTCCGCAACGGTGAAACGCTTTGACTCGGTGAGTTTAGGGGCATTCCACCTACGACGCCCCGGTTGCCGAAATTTAGTTGCCTATGAATTTCGGGTGATCCCTCTTGAGCATGTATGCTTCTGCTAGTTGTTCTACATCAGACTTGCTTCCACAAACGGCGAAATGCTTTGACTCGGTAAGTTTTGCGGCATTCCGCCTTCGATGCCCAGGTTGCCGAAATTCAGTTGCCTTTGAATTTCGGGTGATCCCTCTTGAGCTTGTATGCTTCTGCTACTTGTTCTAAATCAGACTTTCTTCCGCAAACGGCGAAATGCTTTGACTCGGTGAGTTTCCCGGCATTCCGACTTCGATGCCCCGGTTGCCGAAATTTAGTTGTCTTTGAATTTCTAGTGATCCCTCTTGAGCATGTATGCTTCTGCTACTTGTTCTACATCAGACTTGCTTCCACAAATGGTGAAACGCTTTGACTCGGTGAGTTTTACGGCATTCCGCCTTCGATGCCCAGGTTGCCGAAATTCAGTTGCCTTTGAATTTCGGGGGATCCCTCTTGAGCTTGTATGCTTCTGCTACTTGTTCTAAATCAGACTTTCTTCCGCGAACGGCAAAACGCTTTGACTCGGTGAGTTTCCTGGCATTCTGACTTCGATGCCCCGGTTGCAAAAATACAGTTGCCTTTGAATTTCGAGTGATCCCTCTTGAGCATATATGCTTCTACTACTTGTTCTACATCAAACTTCTTCCGCAAACGGCAAAACTCTTTGACTCGGTGAGTTTCGCAGCATTCCGACATCGATGCCCCGGTTGCCGAAATTCAATTGCCTTTGAATTTCGGGTGATCCCTCTTGAGCATGTATGCTTCTGCTACTTGTTCTACATCAGACTTTCTTCCGCAAATGGCGAAACGCTTTGACTTGGTGAGTATCGCGGCATTCCCACTTCGATGCCCCGGTTGCTGAAATTCAGTTCCGTTTGAATTTCGGGTGATCCCTCTTGAGCATGTATGCTTTTGCTACTTGTTCTACATCAGACTTTCTTCCGCAAACGACGAAAAGCTTTGACTCGGTGAGTTTCACGGCATTCCGACTTAGATGCCCCGGTTGCCGAAATTTAGTTGCCTTTATATTTCGGGTGATCTCTCTTGAGCATGTATGCTTCTTCTACTTGTTATACACCGGACTTGCTTCCGCAAATGGCAAAACGCTTTCACTCAGTGAGTTTCGCGGGATTCCTAATTCGATGCCCCGGTTGCTGAAATTCAGTGCCTTTGAATTTCGTGTGATCCCTCTTGAGCATGTATGCTTGTGCTACTTGTTCTACATCAGACATTCTTCCACAAACGGCAAAACGCTATGACTCAGTACGTTTCGTGGCATTCCGACTTCGATGCCTCGGTTGCCGAAATTCAGTTGCCTTTCAATTTCCGGTGATCCCTCTTGAGCATGTATGCTTCTGCTACTTGTTCTACATCAGACTTTCTTCCACAAACGACAAAACGCTTTGACTGGGTGAGTTTAGCGGCTTTCCGACTTCGATGCCCCAGTTGCCGAAATTCAGTTGCCTTTGAATTTTGGTTGATCCCTCTTGAGCATGTATGCTTCTGCTACTTGTTCTAAATCAGACTTTCTTCCGCGAACAGCGAAACGCTTTGACTCGGTGAGTTTCGCGGCATTCCGACTTCGATGCCCCGGTTGCCGAAATTCAGTTCCGTTTGAATTTCGGGTGATCCCTCTTGAGCATGTATGCTTCTGCTACTTGTTCTACATCAGACTTTCTTCCGCAAACGGCGAAACACTTTGACTCGGTGAGTTTCACGACATTCCGACTTCGATGCCCAGTTGCCGAAATTGAGTTGCCTTTGAATTTCGGGGGATCCCTTTTGAGCATGTATGCTTCTGCTACTTGTTCTACATCAGACTTTCTTCCGCAAATACCGAAACACTTTGTCTCGGTGATTTTCGCGGCATTCCGACTTCAACGCACCGGTTGCCAAAATTAAGTTCCATTTGAATTTCGGGTGATCCCTCTTGAGCATGTATGCTTCTACTACTTGTTCTACATCGAACTTCTTCCGCAAACGGGGAAACACTTTGACTCGGTGAGTTTCGCGGCATTCCGAATTCGATGCCCTGGTTGCCGAAATTCAGTTGCCTTTGAATTTCGAGTGATCCCTCTTGAGCATGTATGCTTCTGCTACTTGTTATACATGAGACTTTCTTCCAGAAATGGCGAAACGCTTTGACTCGTTGAGTTTCGCGGTATTCTGACTTCGATGCCCCGTTTGCCGAAATTGAGTTGCCATTGAATTTAGAGTGATTCCACTTGAGCATGTATGCTTCTGCTACTTGTTCTACATCAGACTTGCTTCTGCAAACGGCGAAACGCTTTGACTCGGTGAGTTTCGCGGCATTCCGCCTTTGATGCCCCGGTTGCCGAAATTCAGTTGCCTTTGAATTTCCGGTGATCCCTCTTGAGCATGTATGCTTCTGCAACTTGTTCTACATCAGACTTCTTCCGCAAACGGTGAAACGCTTTGACTCGTTGAGTTTCACGACATTCCGACTTCGATGCCCCAGTTGCCAAAATTCAATTGCCTTTGAATTTCGGGTGATCCCTCTTGAGCATGTATTCTTGTGCTACTTATTCTACATCAGACTTCTTGCACAAGCGGCGAAACGCTTTGACTCGGTGAGTTTCACGGCATTCTGCCTTCGATGCCCCGGTTGCCGAAATTCAGTTGCCTTTGAATTTCGAGGGATCCCTCTTGAGCATGTATGCTTCTGCTACTTGTTATACATTAGACTTTCTTCCGCAAACGGTGAAACGCTTTGCCTCTGTGAGTTTCGCGGGATTCTGACTTCGATGCCCCGGTTGCCGAGATTCAGTTGCCTTTGAATTTCGGGTGATCCCTATTGATCATGTATGCTTCTGCTACTTGTTATACATCAGACTTTCTTCCGCAAATGGCGAAATGCTTTGGCTCGGTGAGTTTCACGGCATTCCGACTTCGATGGTCCGGTTGCCGAAATTCAGTTGCCTTTGAATTTCGGGTGATCCCTCTTGAGCATGTATGCTTCTGCTACTTGTTCTACATCAGACTTCTTTTGCAAACGGCGAAACGTTTTGACTCGGTGAGTTTCACGGGATTCCGTCATCGATGCCCCGGTTGCCGAAATTCAGTTGCCTTTGATTTTCGGGTGATCCGTCTTGAGCATGTATGCTTCTGCTACTTGTTCTACATCAGACTTTCTTCCGCAAATGGCGAAACGCTTTGACTCGGTGAGTTTCGCAGTATTCCGCCTTCGATGCCCCGATTGCCGAAATTCAGTTGCCTTTGAATTTCGGGTGATCCCTCTTAAGCATGTATGCTTTTCTAGTTTCTCTACATCAGACTTTCTTCCACAAACGGCGAATCACTTTGTCTTGGTGAGTTTCGCGGCATTTCGACTTCGATGCCCCGTTTGCCGAAATTCAGTTGCCTTTGAATTTGGGGTGATCCCTCTTAAGCATGTATGCTTCTGCTACTTGTTCTACATCAGACTTTTTTCCACAAACGGTGAAAGGCTTTGACTCGGTGAGTTTCGCGTCATTCTGACTTCGGTGCCCCCGTTGCCGAAATTCAGTTGCCTTTGAATTTCGGGTGATCCCTCTTGAGCATGTATGCTTCTGCTACTTGTTCTACATCAGACTTTCTTCCGCAACCGGCGAAACGCTTTGACTCGGTGAGTTTCGCGGCATTCCGAGTTCGATGGCCTGGTTGTCGAAATTCAGTTGCCTTTGAATTTCGGGTGATCCCTCTTGACCATGTCTGCTTCTACTACTTGTTATACATCAGATATTCTTCCATAAACGGCGAATCGCTTTGACTCGGTGAGTTTCGCAGCATTCCGACTTCGATGCCCCAGTTTCCAAAATTCAGTTGCCTTTGAATTTCGGGTGATCCCTCTTGAGCATGTATGCTTCTGCTACTTGTTCTACATCAGACCTTCTTCCGCAACCGGCGAAACGCTTTGACTCGGTGAGTTTCGCGGCATTCCGAGTTCGATGCCCTGGTTGCCGAAATTCAGTTGCCTTTGAATTTTGGGTTATCCCTCTTGAGCATATATGCTTCTGCTGTCTTGTTCTACATCAGTCTTTCTTTTGCAAATGGCGAAATGCTTTGACTAGGTCAGTTTCCCGGCATTTCGACTTCGATGCCCCGGTTTCCAAAATTCAGTTGCCTTTGAATTTCGGGTGATCCCTCTTGAGCATGTATACTTTTCTACTTGTTCTATATCAGATTTTCTCCACAAACAGCGAATCGCTTTGACTAGGTGAGTTTCGCGGCATTCCGACTTCGATGCCCCGGTTGCCGAAATTCAGTTGCCTTTGAATTTCGGGTGATCCCTCTTGAGCATGTATGCTTCTCCTACTTGTTCTACATCAGACTTGCTTCCCCAAACGGCGAAAGGCTTTGACTCGGTGAGTTTCGCGGCATTCCGACTTCGATGCCCCGGTTGCCGAAATTCAGTTGCCTTTGAATTTCGGGTGATCCCTCCTGACCATGTCTGCTTCTACTACTTGTTATACATCAGATATTCTTCCATAAACGGCGAATCGCTTTGACTCGGTGAGATTCGCAGCATTCCGACTTCGATGCCCCAGTTTCCAAAATTCAGTTGCCTTTGAATTTCTGGTGATCCCTCTTGAGCATGTATGCTTCTGCTACTTGTTCTACATCAGACTTTCTTCCGCAAACGGCGCAACGCTTTGACTCGGTGAGTTTCGCGGCATTCCGACTTCAATGCCCCGGTTGTCGAAATTCAGCTGCCTTTGAATTTCGGGTGATCCCTCTTAAGCATTTATGCTTTTCTAATTGTACTACATCAAACTTTCTTCCACAAACGGCGAATCACTTTGTCTTGGTGAGTTTCGCGGCATTTCGACTTCGATGCCCCGATTGCCGAAATTCAGTTGCCTTTGAATTTCGGGTGATCCCTCTTGAGCATGTATGCTTCTGCTACTTGTTCTACATCAGACTTTCTTCCCCAAACGGCGAAAAGCTTTGACTCGGTCAGTTTCGCAGCATTCGGACTTCGATTCCCCGGTTGCCGAAATTCAGTTGCCTTTGAATTTGGGGTTATCCCTCTTGAGCATTTATGCTTCTGCTACTTGTTCTACATCAGTCTTTCTTCCGCAAACGGCGAATCGCTTTGACTTGGTGAGTTTCGCGGCATTCCAACTTCGATGCCCCGATTGCCGAAATTCAGTTGCCTTTGAATTTCGGGTGATCCCTCATGAGCATGTATGCTTCTGCTACTTGTTCTACATCAGACTTTCTTCCGCAAACAGCGAAATGCTTTGACTTGGTGAGTTTCACAGCATTCCGACTTCGATGCCCCGGTTGCCGAAATTCAGTTGCCTTTGAATTTCGGGTGATCCCTCTTGAGCATGTATGCTTCTGCTACTTGTTATACATCAAACTTTCTTCTGCAAACGGTGAAATGCTTTGACTCGGTGAGTTTCGCGGCATTCTGACTTCGATGCCCCCGTTGCCGAAATTCAGTTGCCTTTGAATTTCGGTGATCCCTCTTGAGCATGTATGCTTCTGCTACTTGTTCTACATCAGACTTTCTTCCGCAACTGGCGAAACGCTTTGACTCGGTGAGTTTCGCGGCATTCCGAGTTCAATGCCCTGGTTGCCGAAATTCAGTTGCCTTTGAATTTCGGGTGATCCCTCTTAAGCATTTATGCTTCTGCTACTTGTTCTACATCAGACTTTCTTCCGCAAATGGTGCAACGCTTTGACTCGGTGAGTTTGCGGCATTCCGACTTCAATGCCCCGGTTGCCGAAATTCAGTTGCCTTTGAATTTCGGGTGATCCCTCTTGAGCATGTATGCTTTTTCTACTTGTTCTACATCTGAGTTTCTTCCGCAAACGGCGAAACACTTTAACTAGGTGAGTTTCGCGACATTCCAACTTTGATGCCCCAGTTGCCGAAATTATGTTGCCTTTGAATTTCGGGTGATCCCTCTTGGGCATATATGCTTCTGCTACTTGTTCTACATCAGTGTTTCTTCCGCAAATGGTGAAATGTTTGACTAGGTCAGTTTCCCGGCATTTCAACTTCGATGCCCCGGTTTGCATAATTCAGTTGCCTTTGAATTTCGGGTGATCCCTCTTGAGCATGTATGCTTTTCTACTTGTTCTATATTAGACTTTCTCCACAAACAGCAAATCGTTTTGACTAGGTGAGTTTCGCGGCATTCCGAATTCGATGCCCCGGTTGCCGATATTCAGTTGCCTTTGAATTTCGGGTGATCCCTCTTGAGCAAGTATGCTTCTGCTACTTGTTCTACATCAGACTTGCTTCCCCAAACGGCGAAAGGCTTTGATTCAGTGAGTTTCGCGGAATTCTGACTTCGATGCCCCGGTTGCCGAAATTCAGTTGCCTTTGAATTTCGGGTGATCCCTCTTGACCATGTCTGCTTCTACTACTTGCTATACATCAGACTTTCTTCTGCAAACGGTGAAATGCTTTGACTCGGTGAGTTTTGCAGCATTCCGACTTCGATGCCCTGGTTTCCAAAATTCAGTTGCCTTTGAATTTCGGGTGATCCCTCTTGAGCATGTATGCTTTTATAATTGTTCTACATCAGACATTCTTCCATAAACGGCGAATCGCTTTGACTCGGTGAGTTTCGCAGCATTCCGACTTCGATGCCCCAGTTTCCAAAATTTAGTTGCCTTTGAATTTCGGGTGAACCCTCTTGAGCATGTATGCTTCTGCTACTTGTTCTACATCAGACTTTGTTCCGCAAACGGCGCAACACTTTGACTCGGTGAGTTTCGCGGCATTCCGACTTCAATGCCCCGGTTGCCGAAATTCAGTTGCCTTTGAATTTCGGGTGATCCCTCTTAAGCATGTATGCTTTTCTAATTGTTGTACATCAGACTTTCTTCCACAAATGGCGAATCACTTTGTCTTGGTGAGTTTCGCGGCATTTCGACTTCGTTGCCCCGATTGCCGAAATTCAGTTGCCTTTGAATTTTGGGTGATCCCTCTTAAGCATGTATGCTTCTGCTACTTGTTCTACATCAGACTTTCTTCCCCAAACAGCGAAAAGCTTTGACTCGGTTAGTTTCCCAGCATTCGGACTTCGATTCCCTTGTTGTCGAAATTTAGTTGCCTTTGAATTTTGGGTTATCCCTCTTGAGCATTTATGCTTCTGCTACTTGTTCTACATCAGTCTTTCTTCCGCAAACGGCGAATCACTTTGACTTGGTGAGTTTCGCGGCATTCCGACTTCGATGCCCCGATTGCCGAAATTCAGTTGCCTTTGAATTTCGGGTGATCCCTCTTGAGCATGTATGGTTCTGCTACTTGTTATACATCAGACTTTCTTCTGCAAAAGGTGAAATGCTTTGACTCGATGAGTTTCACGGCATTCTGACTTCGATGGCCCCGTTGCCGAAATTCAGTTGGCTTTGAATTTCGGGTGATCCCTCTTGAGCATGTATGCTTTTCTACTTGTTCTACATCAGACTTTCTTCCGCAAACGGCGAATCGCTTTGACATGGTGAGTTTCGCGGCATTCCGACTTCGATGCCCCAGTTGCCGAAATTCAGTTGGCTTTGAATTTCGGGTGATCCCTCTTGAACATGTATGCTTCTACTACTTGTTCTACATCAGACTTTCTTCCGCAAACGGCAAAATGCTTTGATTCGGTGAGTTTCGCGGTATTCCGACTTCGATGCCCCGGTTGCCGAAATTCAGTTGCCTTTGAATTTCGGGTGATCCCTCTTGAGCATGTATGGTTCTGCTACTTGTTATACATCAGACTTTCTTCTGCAAAAGGTGAAATGCTTTGACTCGATGAGTTTCACGGCATTCTGACTTCGATGGCCCCGTTGCCGAAATTCAGTTGCCTTTGAATTTCGGGTGATTCGTCTTGAGCAGGTATGCTTCTGCTACTTGTTCTACATCAGACTTTCTTCCGCAACCAGCGAAACGCTTTGACTCGGTGAGTTTCGCGGCATTCCAAGTTCGATGCCCCGGTTGCCGAAATTCAGTTGCCTTTGAATTTCGGGTGATCCCTCTTGACCATGTCTGCTTCTACTACTTGTTATACATCATACTTTCTTCTGCAAACGGTGAAATGCTTTGACTCGGTGAGTTTTGCAGCATTCCGACTTCGATGCCCCCGTTTCCAAAATTCAGTTGCGTTTGAATTTCGGGTGATCCCTCTTGAGCATGTATGCTTTTCTACTAGTTCTACATCAGATATTCTTCCATAAACGGCGAATCGCTTTGACTCGGTGAGTTTCGCGGCATTCCGACTTCGATGCCCCAGTTTCCAAAATTCAGTTGCCTTTGAATTTCTGGTGATCCCTCTTGAGCATGTATGCTTCTGCTACTTGTCCTACATCAGACTTTCTTCCGCAAACGGCGCAACGCTTTGACTCGGTGAGTTTCGCGGCATTCCGACTTCAATGCCCCGGTTGCCGAAATTCAGCTGCCTTTGAATTTTGGTTGATCCCTCTTAAGCATGTATGCTTTTCTAATTGTTCTACATCAGACTTTCTTCCACAAACGGCGAATCACTTTGTCTTGGTGAGTTTCGGGCATTTCGACTTCGATGCCCCGATTGCCGAAATTCAGTTGCCTTTGAATTTTGGGTGATCCCTCTTAAGCATGTATGCTTCTGCTACTTGTTCTACGTCAGACTTTTTTCCACAAACGGCGAAAGGCTTTGACTCGGTGAGTTTCGCGGCATTCTGACTTCGATGCCCCCGTTGCCGAAATTCAGTTGCCTTTGAATTTCGGGTGATCCCTCTTGAGCATGTATGCTTCTGCTACTTGTTCTACATCAGACTTTCTTCCCCAAACGGCGAAAAGCTTTGACTCGGTCAGTTTCGCAGCATTCGGACTTCGATTCCCCGGTTGCCGAAATTCAGTTGCCTTTGAATTTGGGGTTATCCCTCTTGAGCATTTATGCTTCTGCTACTTGTTCTACATCAGTCTTTCTTCCGCAAACGGCGAATCGCTTTGACTTGGTGAGTTTCACAGCATTCCTACTTCGATGCCCCGATTGCCGAAATTCAGTTGCCTTTGAATTTCGGGTGATCCCTCTTGAGCATGTATGGTTCTGCTACTTGTTATACATCAGACTTTCTTCTGCAAAAGGTGAAATGCTTTGACTCGATGAGTTTCACGGCATTCTGACTTCGATGGCCCCGTTGCCGAAATTCAGTTGCCTTTGAATTTCGGGTGATTCGTCTTGAGCAGGTATGCTTCTGCTACTTGTTCTACATCAGACTTTCTTCCGCAACCAGCGAAACGCTTTGACTCGGTGAGTTTCGCGGCATTCCAAGTTCGATGCCCCGGTTGCCGAAATTCAGTTGCCTTTGAATTTCGGGTGATCCCTCTTGACCATGTCTGCTTCTACTACTTGTTATACATCAAACTTTCTTCTGCAAACGGTGAAATGCTTTGACTCGGTGAGTTTTGCAGCATTCCGACTTCGATGCCCTGGTTTCCGAAATTCCGTTGCCTTTGAATTTCGGGTGATCCCTCTTGAACATGTATGCTTTTCTACTAGTTCTACATCAGATATTCTTCCATAAACGGCGAATCGCTTTGACTCGGTGAGTTTCGCGGCATTCCGACTTCGATGCCCCAGTTACCAAAATTCAGTTGCCTTTGAATTTCTGGTGATCCCTCTTGAGCATGTATGCTTCTGCTACTTGTCCAACATCAGACTTTCTTCCGTAAACAGCGCAACGCTTTGACTCGGTAAGTTTCGCGGCATTCCGACTTCAATGCCCCGGTTGCCGAATTTCAGCTGCCTTTGAATTTCGGGTGATCCCTCTTCAGCATGTATGCTTTTCTAATTGTTGTACATCAGACTTTCTTCCCCAAATGGCGAAAAGCTTTGACTCGGTGAGTTTCGCGGCATTCTGACTTCGATGCCCCCGTTGCCGAAATTCAGTTGCCTTTGAATTTCGGGTGATCCCTCTTGAGCATGTATGCTTCTGCTACTTGTTCTACATCAGACTTTCTTCCCCAAACGGCGAAAAGCTTTGACTCGATCAGTTTCGCAGCATTCAGACTTCGATTCCCCGGTTGCCGAAATTCAGTTGCCTTTGAATTTGGGGTTATCCCTCTTGAGCATTTATGCTTCTGCTACTTGTTCTACATCAGTCTTTCTTCCGCAAACGGCGAATCGCTTTGACTTGGTGAGTTTCGTGGCATTCCGACTTCGATGCCCCGATTGCTGAAATTCAGTTGCCATTGAATTTTGGGTGATCCCTCTTGAACATGTATGCTTCTGCTACATGTTCTACATCAGACTTTCCTCCGCAAACGGCGAAATGCTTTGACTCGGTGAGTTTCGCGGCATTCCGACTTCGATGCCACGGTTGCTGAAATTCAGTTGCCTTTGAATTTCGGGTGATCCCTCTTGAGCATGTATACTTCTGCTACTTGTTATACATTAGACTTTCTTCTGCAAAAGGTGAAATGCTTTGACTCGATAAGTTTCACGGCATTCTGACTTCGATGCCCCCGTTGCCGAAATTCAGTTGCCTTTGAATTTCAGGTGATTCGTCTTGAGTAGGTATGCTTCTGCTACTTGTTCTACATCAGACTTTCTTCCGCAACCAGTGAAACGCTTTGACTCGGCCAGTTTCGCGGCATTCGACGTTCGATGCCCCGGTTGCCGAAATTCAGTTGCCTTTGAATTTCGGGTGATCCCTCTTGACCATGTCTGCTTCTACTACTTGTTATACATCAGACTTTCTTCTGCAAATGGTGAAATGCTTTGACTCGGTGAGTTTCGCAGCATTCCGACTTCGATGCCCCCGTTTCCAAAATTCAGTTGCCTGTGAATTTTGGGTGATCCCTCTTGAGCATGTATGCTTCTGATACTTGTTATACATCAGACTTTCTTCTGCAAAAGGTGAAATGCTTTGACTCGATGAGTTTCACGGCATTCTGACTTCGATGGCCCCGTTGCCGAAATTCAGTTGCCTTTGAATTTCGGGTGAACCCTCTTGAGCATGTATGCTTCTGCTACTTGTTCTACATCAGACTTTCTTCCGCAAACGGCGCAACGCTTTGACTCGGTGAGTTTCGCGGCATTCCGACTTCAATGCCCCGGTTGCCGAAATTCAGTTGCCTTTGAATTTCGGGTGATCCCTCTTAAGCATGTATGCTTTTCTAACTGTTGTACATCAGACTTTCTTCCACAAACGGCGAATCACTTTGTCTTGGTCAGTTTCGCGGCATTTCGACTTCGTTGCCCCGATTGCCAAAATTCAGTTGCCTTTGAATTTTGGGTGATCCCTCTTAAGCATGTATGCTTCTGCTACTTGTTCTACATCAGACTTTCTTCCCCAAACAGCGAAAAGCTTTGACTCGGTCAGTTTCCCAGCATTCGGACTTCGATTCCCCAGTTGTCGAAATTTAGTTGCCTTTGAATTTTGGGTTATCCCTCTTGAGCATTTATACTTCTGCTACTTGTTCTACATCAGTCTTTCTTCCGCAAATGGCGAAAAGCTTTGACTCGGTCAGTTTCCTGGCATTCCGACTTCGATGCCTCGTTTGCCGAAATTCAGTTGCTTATGAATTTCGGGTGATCCCTCTTGAGCAGGTATGCTTCTGCTACTTGTTCTACATCAGACTTTCTTCCGCAACCAGTGAAACGCTTTGACTCGGTTAGTTTCGCGGCATTCCACGTTCGATGCCCCGGTTGCCGAAATTCAGTTGGCTTTGAATTTCGGGTTATCCCTCTTGAACATGTATGCTTCTGCTACTTGTTCTACATCATACTTTCTTCCGCAACCAGCGAAACGCTTTGACTCGGTGAGTTTCGCAGCATTCCGACTTCAATGCCCCGGTTGCCGAAATTCAGTTGCCTTTGAATTTCGGGTCATCCCTCTTAAGCATGTATGCTTTTCTAACTGTTGTACATCAGACTTTCTTCCACAAACGGCGAATCACTTTGTCTTAGTGAGTTTCGCGGCATTTCGACTTCGTTGCCCCGATTGCCGAAATTCAGTTGCCTTTGAATTTTGGGTGATCCCTCTTAAGCATGTATGCTTCTGCTACTTGTTCTACATCAGACTTTCTTCCCCAAACAGCGAAAAGTTTGACTCGGTCAGTTTCCCAGCATTCGGACTTCGATTCCCCAGTTGTCGAAATTTAGTTGCCTTTGAATTTTGGGTTATCCCTCTTGAGCATTTATACTTCTGCTACTTGTTCTACATCAGTCTTTCTTCCGCAAATGGCGAAAAGCTTTGACTCGGTCAGTTTCCTGGCATTCCGACTTCGATGCCCCGTTTGCCGAAATTCAGTTGCTTATGAATTTCGGGTGATCCCTCTTGAGCATGTATGCTTTTCTACTAGTTCTACATCAGATATTCTTCCATAAACGGCGAATCGCTTTGACTCGGTGAGTTTCGCGGCATTCCGACTTCGATGCCCCAGTTTCCAAAATTCAGTTGCCTTTGAATTTCTGGTGATCCCTCTTGAGCATGTATGCTTCTGCTACTTGTCCAACATCAGACTTTCTTCCGCAAACGGCGCAACGCTTTGACTCGGTGAGTTTCGCGGCATTCCGACTTCAATGCCTCGGTTGCCGAAATTCAGCTGCCTTTGAATTTCGGGTGATCCCTCTTAAGCATGTATGCTTTTCTAATTGTTCTACATCAGACTTTCTTCCACAAACGGCGAATCACTTTGTCTTGGTGAGTTTCGCGGAATTTCGACTTCGATGCCCCGATTGCCGAAATTCAGTTGCCTTTGAATTTTAGGTGATCCCTCTTAAGCATGTATGCTTCTGCTACTTGTTCTACGTCAGACTTTTTTCCACAAACGGCGAAAGGCTTTGACTCGGTGAGTTTCGCGGCATTCTGACTTCGATGCCCCCGTTGCCGAAATTCAGTTGCCTTTGAATTTCGGGTGATCCCTCTTGAGCATGTATGCTTCTGCTACTTGTTCTACATCAGACTTTCTTCCCCAAACGGCGAAAAGCTTTAACTCGGTCAGTTTCGCAGCATTCAGACTTCGATTCCCCGGTTGCCGAAATTCAGTTGCCTTTGAATTTGGGGTTATCCCTCTTGAACATTTATGCTTCTGCTACTTGTTCTACATCAGTCTTTCTTCCGCAAACGGCGAATCGCTTTGACTTGGTGAGTTTCGTGGCATTCCGACTTCGATGCCCCTATTGCTGAAATTCTGTTGCCTTTGAATTTCGGGTGATCCCTCTTGAACATGTATGCTTCTGCTACATGTTCAACATCAGACTTTCTTCCGCAAACGGCGAAATGCTTTGACTCGGTGAGTTTCGCGGCATTCCGACTGCGATGCCACAGTTGCCGAAATTCAGTTGCCTTTGAATTTCGGGTGATCCCTCTTGAGCATGTATGCTTCTGCTACTTGTTATACATTAGACTTTCTTCTGCAAAAGGTGAAATGCTTTGACTCGATAAGTTTCACGGCATTCTGACTTCGATGGCCCCGTTGCCGAAATTCAGTTGCCTTTGAATTTCAGGTGATTCGTCTTGAGCAGGTATGCTTCTGCTACTTGTTCTACATCAGACTTTCTTCCGCAAATGGCGAAAAGCTTTGACTCGTTCAGTTTCCCAGCATTCCGACTTCGATGCCCCGTTTGCCGAAATTCAGTTGCCTTTGAATTTCGGGTGATCCCTCTTGAGCTTGTATGCTTTTGTACTTGTTCTACACCAGACTTTCTTCCGCAAACGGCGAATCGCTTTGACTCGGTGAGTGTCGCGGCATTCCGACTTCGATGCCCCGGTTGCCGAAATTCAGTTGCCTTTGAATTTCAGGTGATCCCTCTTGAACATGTATGCTTCTGCTACTTGTTCTACATCAGACTTTCTTCCGCAAACGGCGAAATGCTTTGACTCGGTGAGTTTCGCGGCATTCCGACTTCGATGCCCCGTTTGCCGAAATTCAGTTGCCTTTGAATTTCGGGTGATCCCTCTTGAGCATGTATGCTTCTGCTACTTGTTATACATCAGACTTTCTTCTGCAAAAGGTGAAATGCTTTGACTCGATGAGTTTCACGGCATTCTGACTTCGATGGCCCCGTTGCCGAAATTCAGTTGCCTTTGAATTTCAGGTGATTCGTCTTGAGCAGGTATGCTTCTGCTACTTGTTCTACATCAGACTTTCTTCCGCAACCAGCGAAACGCTTTGACTCGGTGAGTTTCGCGGCATTCCAAGTTCGATGCCCCGGTTGCCGAACTTCAGTTGCCTTTGAATTTCGGGTGATCCCTCTTGACCATGTCTGCTTCTACTACTTGTTATACATCAGACTTTCTTCTGCAAACGGTGAAATGCTTTGACTCGGTGAGTTTTGCAGCATTACGACTTCGATGCCCTGGTTTCCGAAATTCAGTTGCCTTTGAATTTCGGGTGATCCCTCTTGAGCATGTATGCTTTTCTACTTGTTCTACATCAGACATTCTTCCATAAACGGCGAATCGCTTTGACTCGGTGAGTTTCAAGGCATTCCGACTTCGATGCCGCAGTTTCCCAAATTCAGTTGCCTGTGAATTTCTGGTGATCCCTCTTGAGCATGTATGCTTCTGCTACTTGTCCTACATCAGACTTTCTTCCGCAAACGGCGCAACGCTTTGACTCGGTGAGTTTCGCGGCATTCCGACTTCAATGCCCCGGTTGCCGAAATTCAGTTGCCTTTGAATTTCGGGTGATCCCTCTTAAGCATGTATGCTTGTCTAATTGTTCTACATCAGACTTTCTTCCACAAACGGCGAATCACTTTGTCTTGGTGAGTTTCGCGGCATTTCGACTTCGTTGCCCCGATTGCCGAAATTCAGTTGCCTTTGAATTTTGGGTGATCCCTCTTAAGCATGTATGCTTCTGCTACTTGTTCTACATCAGACTTTCTTCCCCAAACGGCGAAAAGCTTTGACTCGGTCAGTTTCGCGGCATTCGGACTTCGATTCCCCGGTTGTCGAAATTTAGTTGCCTTTGAATTTTGGGTTATCCCTCTTGAGCATTTATGCTTCTGCTACTTGTTCTACATCAGTCTTTCTTCCGTAAATGGCAAAAAGCTTTGACTCGGTCAGTTTCCCGGCATTCCGACTTCGATGTCCCGTTTGCCGAAATTCAGTTACCTTTGAATTTCGGGTGATCCCTCTTGAGCATGTATGCTTGTCTACTTGTTCTACATCAGACTTTCTTCCGCAAACGGCGAATCGCTTTGACTTGGTGAGTTTCGCGGCATTCCGACTTCGATGCCCCGGTTGCCGAAATTCAGTTGCCTTTGAATTTCGGTTGATCCCTTTTGAACATGTATGCTTCTGCTACTTGTTCTACATCAGACTTTCTTCCGCAAACGGTGAAATTCTTTGACTCGGTGAGTTTCGCGGCATTCCGACTACGTTGCCCCGGTTGCCGAAATTCAGTTGCCTTTGAATTTCGGGTGATCCCTCTTGAGCATGTATGCTTCTGCTACTTGTTATACATCAGACTTTCTTCTACAAAAGGTGAAATGCTTTGACTCGGTGAGTTTCGCGGCATTCCGACTTCGATGCCCCGGTTGCCGAAATTCAGCTGCCTTTGAATTTCGGGGGATCCCTCCTGACCATGTATCATTTTCTACTTGTTCTACATCAGACTTTCTTCCACAAACGACGAAAGGCTTTGACTCGGTGAGTTTCACGGCATTCCAACTTCGATGCCCCGGTTGCCGAAATTCAGTTGGCTTTGAATTTCGGGTGATCCCTCTTGAGCATGTATGCTTTTCTACTTGTTCTACATCAGACATTCTTCCACAAACGGCGAATCGCTTTGACTCGGTGAGTTTCGCGGCATTCCGACTTCGATGCCCCGGTTGCCGAAATTCGGTTGCCTTTGAATTTCGGGTGATCCCTCTTGAGCATGTATGCTTCTGCTACTTGGTCTACATCAGTCTTTCTTCCCCAAACGGCGAAAAGCTTTGACTCGGTCAGTTTCCCAGCATTTCGACTTCGATTCCCCGGTTGCCGAAATTCAGTTGCCTTTGAATTTCGGGTTATCCTTCTTGAGCATGTATGCTTCTGCTACTTGTTCTACATCAGACTTTCTTCCGCAAACGGCGAAATGCTTTGACTCGGTGAGTTTCGCGGCATTCCGACTTCGATGCCCTGGTTGCCGGAATTCAGTTGCCTTTGAATTTCGGGTGATCCCTCTAGAGCATGTATGCTTCTGCTACTTGTTATACATCAGACTTTCTTCTGCAAACGGTGAAAAGCGTTGACTCCGTCAGTTTCGTGGCATTCTGACTTCGATGCCCCCGTTTCCGAAATTCAGTTGCCTTTGAATTTCGGGTGATCCCTCTTGAGAATGTATGCTTCTGCTACTTGTTCTACATCAGACTTTCTTCCGCAAATGCCGAAACGCTTTGACTCGGTGAGTTTCGCGGCATTCCGACTTCGATGGCCCGGTTGCCGAAATTCGGTTGCCTTTGAATTTCGGGTGATCCCTCTTGAGCATGTATGCTTCTTGTACTTGTTCTACATCAGACTTTCTTCCACAAACGGCGAAAGGCTTTGACTCGGTGAGTTTCGCGGCATTCAGACTTTGATGCCCCGGTTGCCGAAATTCAGTTGCCTTTGAATTTCGGGTGATCCCTCTTGAGCATGTATGCTTCTGCAACTTGTTATACATCAAACTTTCTTCTGCAAACGGTGAAAAGCGTTGACTCCTTCAGTTTCGCGGTATTCCGACTTCGATGCCCCTGTTGCCGAAATTCAGTTGCCTTTTAATTTCGGGTGATCCCTATTGAGCATGTATGCTTCTGCTACTTGTTCTACATCAGACTTTCTTCCGAAACCAGCAAAACGCTTTGACTCGGTGAGTTTCGCGGCATTCCGACTTCGTTGCCTCGGTTGCCGAAATTCAGTTGCCTTTGAATTTCGGGTGATCCCTCTTGAGCATGTATGCTTCTGCTACTTGTTCTACATCAGACTTTCTTCCGAAACCGGCAAAACGCTTTGACTCGGTGAGTTTCGCGGCATTCCGACTTCGATGCCCCCGTTGCCGAAATTCAGTTGCCTTTGAATTTCGGGTGATCCCTCTTGAGCATGTATGCTTCTGCTACTTGTTCTACATCAGACTTTCTTCCGAAACCGGCAAAACGCTTTGACTCGGTGAGTTTCGCGGCATTCCGACTTCGATGCGTCGATTGCCGAAATTAAGTTGCCTTTGAATTTGGGGAGATCCCTCTTGAGCATGTATGCTTGTGCTACTTGTTCTACATCAGACTTCTTCCGCAAACGGCGAAACACTTGGACTCGGTGAGTTTCGCGGCATTCTGACTTCGCTGCCCCGGTTGCCGAAATTCAACTGCCTTTGAATTTCGGGGGATCACTCTTGAGCATGTATGCTTCTGCTACTTGTTCTACATCAGACTTTCTTCCACAAATGGTGCAACGCTTTGACTCGGTGAGTTTGCTGCATTCCAACTTCAATGCCCCAGTTGCCGAAATTCAGTGGCCTTTGAATTTCGGGTGATACCTCTTGAGCATGTATGCTTTTTCTACTTCTTCTACATCAGAGTTTCTTCCGCAAACGGCGAAACACTTTAACTAGGTGAGTTTCGCGACATTCCAACTTCGATGCCCCGGTTGCCGAAATTATGTTGCCTTTGAATTTCGGGTGATCCGTCTTGAGCATGTATGCTTGTGCTACTTGTTCTACATCAGACTTCTTCCGCAAACGGCGAAACGCTTTGTCTTTCTTCCGCAAACGGAGAAACACTTGGACTCGATGAGTTTCGCGGCATTCCGACTTCGATGCCCGGTTGCAGAAATTAAGTTGCCTTTGAATTTCGGGTGATCCCTCTTGAGCATGTAAGCTTCTGCTACTTGTTCTACATCAGACTTTCTTCCGCAAACGGCGAAAAGCTTTGACTCGGTCAGTTTCTCAGCTTTCCGACTTCGATGCCCCGGTTTCCAAAATTCAGTTGCCTTTGAATTTCGGGTGATCCCTCTTGAGCATGTATGCTTCTGCTACTTGTTCTACATCAGACTTTCTTCCGCAACCGGCGAAACGCTTTGACTCGGTCAGTTTCGCGGCATTCCAACTTCGATGCCTCGGTTGCCGAAATTCAGTTGCTTTTGAATTTCGGGTGATCCCTCTTGAGCATGTACGCTTCTACTACTTGTTCTACATCAGACTTTCTTCCGCAAACGGCGCAACGCTTTGACTCGGTGAGTTTACGGCATTCCGACTTCAATGCCCCGGTTACCGAAATTCAGTTGCCTTTGAATTTCGGGTGATCCCTCTTGAGCATGTATACTTTTTCTACTTGTTCTACATCAGACTTTCTTCCGCAAACGGCGAAATACTTTAACTAGGTGAGTTTCGCGACATTCCAACTTCGATGCGCCGGTTGCCGAAATTCAGTTGCCTTGGAATTTCGGGTGATCCCTCTTGAGCATGTATGCTTCTGATACTTGTTCTACATCAAACTTTCTTCCACAAACGGCGAAAGGCTTTGACTCGGTGAGTTTCGCGGCATTCCGACTTTGATGCCCCAGTTGCAAAAATTTAGTTGCCTTTGAATTTCAGGTGATCCCTCTTGAGTATGTATGCTTCTGCAACTTGTTATACATCAGACTTTCTTCCGCAAACGGTGAAAAGCTTTGACTCTGTCAATTTCCCGGCATTCCGACTTCGAAGTCCCGGTTGCCGAAATTCAGTTGCCTTTAAATTTCGGGTGATCCCTCTTGAGCATGTAAGCTTCTGCTACTTGTTCTACATCAGACTTTCTTCCGCAAACAGCGAAATGCTTTGACTTGGTCAGTTTCCCGGCATTCCGACTTCGATGCCCTGGTTTCCGAAATTTAGTTGCCTTTGAATTTCGGGTGATCCCTCTTGAGCATGTATGCTTTTCTACTTGTTCTACATCAGACTTTCTTCCACAAACGGCGAATCGCTTTGACTCGGTGAGTTTCGCGGCATTCCGACTTCGATGCCCTGGTTGCCGAAATTCGGTTGCCTTTGAATTTCGGGTGATCCCTCTTGAGCATGTATGCTTCTGCTACTTGGTCTACATCAGTCTTTCTTCCCCAAACGGCGAAAAGCTTTGACTCGGTCAGTTTCCCAGCATTTCGACTTCGATTCCCCGGTTGCCGAAATTCAGTTGCCTTTGAATTTCGGGTTATCCTTCTTGAGCATGTATGCTTCTGCTACTTGTTCTACATCAGACTTTCTTCCGCAAACGGCGAAATGCTTTGACTCGGTGAGTTTCGCGGCATTCCGACTTCGATGCCCTGGTTGCCGGAATTCAGTTGCCTTTGAATTTCGGGTGATCCCTCTAGAGCATGTATGCTTCTGCTACTTGTTATACATCAGACTTTCTTCTGCAAACGGTGAAAAGCGTTGACTCCGTCAGTTTCGTGGCATTCTGACTTCGATGCCCCCGTTTCCGAAATTCAGTTGCCTTTGAATTTCGGGTGATCCCTCTTGAGAATGTATGCTTCTACTACTTGTTCTACATCAGACTTTCTTCCGCAAATGGCGCAACGCTTTGACTCGGTGAGTTTACGGCATTCCGACTTCAATGCCCCGGTTACCGAAATTCAGTTGCCTTTGAATTTCGGGTGATCCCTCTTGAGCATGTATACTTTTTCTACTTGTTCTACATCAGACTTTCTTCCGCAAACGGCGAAATACTTTAACTAGGTGAGTTTCGCGACATTCCAACTTCGATGCGCCGGTTGCCGAAATTCAGTTGCCTTGGAATTTCGGGTGATCCCTCTTGAGCATGTATGCTTCTGATACTTGTTCTACATCAAACTTTCTTCCACAAACGGCGAAAGGCTTTGACTCGGTGAGTTTCGCGGCATTCCGACTTTGATGCCCCAGTTGCAAAAATTTAGTTGCCTTTGAATTTCAGGTGATCCCTCTTGAGTATGTATGCTTCTGCAACTTGTTATACATCAGACTTTCTTCCGCAAACGGTGAAAAGCTTTGACTCTGTCAATTTCCCGGCATTCCGACTTCGAAGTCCCGGTTGCCGAAATTCAGTTGCCTTTAAATTTCGGGTGATCCCTCTTGAGCATGTAAGCTTCTGCTACTTGTTCTACATCAGACTTTCTTCCGCAAACAGCGAAATGCTTTGACTTGGTCAGTTTCCCGGCATTCCGACTTCGATGCCCTGGTTTCCGAAATTTAGTTGCCTTTGAATTTCGGGTGATCCCTCTTGAGCATGTATGCTTTTCTACTTGTTCTACATCAGACATTCTTCCACAAACG
Organism: Populus alba x Populus glandulosa; assembly: GCA_033617975.1. Lineage (NCBI taxonomy): Eukaryota > Viridiplantae > Streptophyta > Magnoliopsida > Malpighiales > Salicaceae > Populus > Populus alba x Populus glandulosa. The sequence goes on from CM066157.1 coordinate 15,087,017, forward strand.
GCGAATCGCTTTGACTCGGTGAGTTTCGCGGCATTCCGACTTCGATGCCCCGGTTGCCGAAATTCGGTTGCCTTTGAATTTCGGGTGATCCCTCTTGAGCATGTATGCTTCTGCTACTTGTTCTACATCAGACTTTCTTCCGCAAACAGCGAAATGCTTTGACTTGGTCAGTTTCCCGGCATTCCGACTTCGATGCCCTGGTTTCCGAAATTTAGTTGCCTTTGAATTTCGGGTGATCCCTCTTGAGCATGTATGCTTTTCTACTTGTTCTACATCAGACTTTCTTCCACAAACGGCGAATCGCTTTGACTCGGTGAGTTTCGCGGCATTCCGACTTCGATGCCCCGGTTGCCGAAATTCGGTTGCCTTTGAATTTCGGGTGATCCCTCTTGAGCATGTAAGCTTCTGCTACTTGTTCTACATCAGACTTTCTTCCGCAAACAGCGAAATGCTTTGACTTGGTCAGTTTCCCGGCATTCCGACTTCGATGCCCCGGTTGCCGAAATTCGGTTGCCTTTGAATTTCGGGTGATCCCTCTTGAGCATGTATGCTTCTGCTACTTGTTCTACATCAGACTTTCTTCCACAAATGGTGCAATGCTTTGACTCGGTGAGTTTGCTGCATTCCAACTTCAATGCCCCGGTTGCCGAAATTCAGTTGCCTTTGAATTTCGGGTGATACCGCTTGAGCATGTATGCTTTTTCTACTTCTTCTACATCAGAGTTTCTTCCGCAAACGGCGAAACACTTTAACTAGGTGAGTTTCGCGACATTCCAACTTCGATGCCCCGGTTGCCGAAATTATGTTGCCTTTGAATTTCGGGTGATCCGTCTTGAGCATGTATGCTTGTGCTACTTGTTCTACATCAGACTTCTTCCGCAAACGGCGAAACGCTTTGACTTTCTTCCGCAAACAGCGAAACACTTGGACTCGATGAGTTTCGCGGCATTCCGACTTCGATGCCCGGTTGCTGAAATTAAGTTGCCTTTGAATTTCGGGTGATCCCCCTTGAGCATGTAAGCTTCTGCTACTTGTTCTACATCAGACTTTCTTCCGCAAACGGCGAAAAGCTTTGACTCGGTCAGTTTCTCGGCATTCCGACTTCGATGCCCCGGTTTTTGAAATTCAGTTGCCTTTGAATTTCGGGTGATCCCTCTTGAGCATGTATGCTTCTGCTAGTTGTTCTACATCAGACTTTCTTCCGCAACCGGCGAAACGCTTTGACTCGGTCAGTTTCGCGGCATTCCAACTTCGATGCCTCGGTTGCCGAAATTCAGTTGCTTTTGAATTTCGGGTGATCCCTCTTGAGCATGTACGCTTCTGCTACTTGTTCTACATCAGACTTTCTTCCGCAAACGGCGCAACGCTTTGACTCGGTGAGTTTACGGCATTCCGACTTCAATGCCCCGGTTACCGAAATTCAGTTGCCTTTGAATTTCGGGTGATCCCTCTTGAGCATGTATACTTTTTCTACTTGTTCTACATCAGACTTTCTTCCGCAAACGGCGAAATACTTTAACTAGGTGAGTTTCGCGACATTCCAACTTCGATGCGCCGGTTGCCGAAATTCAGTTGCCTTGGAATTTCGGGTGATCCCTCTTGAGCATGTATGCTTCTGATACTTGTTCTACATCAAACTTTCTCCCACAAACGGCGAAAGGCTTTGACTCGGTGAGTTTCGCGGCATTCCGACTTTGATGCCCTGGTTGCAAAAATTTAGTTGCCTTTGAATTTCAGGTGATCCCTCTTGAGTATGTATGCTTCTGCAACTTGTTATACATCAGACTTTCTTCCGCAAACGGTGAAAAGCTTTGACTCTGTCAATTTCCCGGCATTCCGACTTCGAAGTCCCGGTTGCCGAAATTCAGTTGCCTTTGAATTTGGGGTGATCGCTCTTGAGTATGTATGCTTCTGCTACTTGGTCTACATCAGTCTTTCTTCCGCAAAAGGCGAAATGCTTTGACTGGATTAGTTTCCCAGCATTCCGACTTCGATGCCTCGGTTGCCAAAATTCAGTTGCTTTTGAATTTCGGGTGATCCCTCTTGAGCATGTACGCTTCTGCTACTTGTTCTACATCAGACTTTCTTCCGCAAACGGCGCAACGCTTTGACTCGGTGAGTTTACGGCATTCCGACTTCAATGCCCCGGTTACCAAAATTCAGTTGCCTTTGAATTTCGGGGATCCCTCTTGAGCATGTATACTTTTTCTACTTGTTCTACATCAGACTTTCTTCCGCAAACGGCGAAATACTTTAACTAGGTGAGTTTCACGACATTCCAACTTCAATGCGCCGGTTGCCGAAATTATGTTGCCTTTGAATTTCGGGTGATACGTCTTGAGCATGTATGCTTGTGCTACTTGTTCTACATCAGACTTCTTCCGCAAATGGCAAAACGCTTTGACTTTCTTCCGCAAACGGCGAAACACTTGGACTCCATGAGTTTCGCGGCATTCCGACTTCGTTGCCCGGTTGCCGAAATTAAGTTGCCTTTGAATTTCGGGTGATCCCTCTTCAGCATGTAAGCTTCTGCTACTTGTTCTACATCAGACTTTCTTCCGCAAACGGCGAAAAGCTTTGACTCGGTCAGTTTCTCGGCATTCCGACTTCGATGTCCCGGTTGCCGAAATTCAGTTGCCTTTGAATTTGGGGTGATCCCTCTTGAGCATGTATGCTTTTGCTACTTGGTCTACATCGGTTTTTCTTCTGCAAATGGCGAAATGCTTTGACTGGGTCAGTTTCCCGGCATTCCGACTTCGATGCCCCGGTTGCCGAAATTCAGTTGCCTTTGAATTTCGGGGGATCACTCTTGAGCATGTATGCTTCTGCTACTTGTTCTACATCAGACTTCTTCCACAAACGGCGAAACGCTTCGACTAGGTCAGTTTCGCGGCATTCCGACTTCGATGACCCGGTTGCCGAATTTCTATTGCCTTTGAATTTCGTGTGATCCCTCTTGAGCATGTATGCTTCTGCTACTTGTTCTACATCAGACTTTCTTCCGCAAACGGCGAAATGCTTTGACTCGGTCAGTTTCCCGGCATTCCGACTTCGATGCCCCGGTTTTCGAAATTCAGTTGCCTTTGAATTTCGGGTGATCCCTCTTGAGCATGTATGCTTTTCTACTTGTTCTACATCAGACTTTCTTCCACAAACGGCGAATCGTTTTGACTCAGTGAGTTTCGCGGCATTCCGACTTGGATGCCACGGTTGGTGAAATTCAGTTGCCTTTGAATTTCGGGTGATCCCTCTTGAGCATGTATGCTTCTGCTACTTGTTCTACATCAGACTTTCTTCCACAAACGGCGCAACGCTTTGACTCGGCGAGTTTGCTGCATTCCGACTTCAATGCCCCGGTTGCCGAAATTCAGTTGCCTTTGAATTTCGGGAGATACCTCTTGAGCATGTATGGTTTTTCTCCTTCTTCTACATCAGAGTTTCTTCCGCAAACGGCGAAACACTTTAACTAGGTGAGTTTCGCGAACTTCGATGCCCCGGTTGCCGAAATTATGTTGCCTTTGAATTTCGGGTGATCCGTCTTAAGCATGTATGCTTGTGCTACTTGTTCTACATCAGACTTCTTCTGCAAACGGCGAAACGCTTTGACTTTCTTCCGCAAACGGCGAAACACTTGGACTCGATGAGTTTCGCGGCATTCCGACTTCGATGCCCGGTTACCGAAATTAAGTTGCCTTTGAATTTCGGGTGATCCCTCTTGAGCATGTAAGCTTCTGCTACTTGTTCTACATCAGACTTCTTTCGCAAATGGCGAAACACTTGGACTCGGTGAGTTTTGCGGCATTCCGACTTCGATGCCCGGTTGCCGAAATTCTGTTGCCTTTGAATTTTGGGTGATCCCTCTTGAGCATGTAAGCTTCTGCTACTTGTTCTACATCAGACTTTCTTCCGCAAACGGCGAAATGCTTTGACTCGGTCAGTTTCCCGGCATTCCGACTTCGATGCCCCAGTTTTCGAAATTCAGTTGCCTTTGAATTTCGGGTGATCCCTCTTGAGCATGTATGCTTTTCTACTTGTTCTACATCAGACTTTCTTCCACAAACGGCGAATCGTTTTGACTCAGTGAGTTTCGCGGCATTCCGACTTGGATGCCACGGTTGGTGAAATTCAGTTGCCTTTGAATTTCGGGTGATCCCTCTTGAGCATGTATGCTTCTGCTACTTGGTCTACATCAGTCTTTCTTCCCCAAACGGCGAAAAGCTTTGACTCGGTCAGTTTCCCAGCATTTCGACTTCGATTCCCCGGTTGCCGAAATTCAGTTGCCTTTGAATTTCGGGTTATCCCTCTTGAGCATGTAAGCTTCTGCTACTTGTTCTACATCAGACTTTCTTCCGCAAACGGCGAAAAGCTTTGACTGGGTCAGTTTCGCGGCATTCCGACTTCGATGCCCCGGTTTCCAAAATTTAGTTGCCTTTGAATTTCGGGTGATCCCTCTTGAGCATGTATTCTTCTGCTACTTGTTCTACATCAGACTTTCTTCCGCAACCGGCGAAACGCTTTGACTCGGTGAGTTTCGCGGCCTTCCGACTTCGATGCCCCGGTTGCCGAAATTCAGTTGCCTTTGAATTTCGGGTGATCCCTTTTGAGCATGTATGCTTCTGCTACTTGTTCTACATCAGACTTTCTTCCGCAAACGGCGCAACGCTTTGGCTCGGTGAGTTTGCGGCATTCCGACTTCCATGCCCCGGTTACCGAAATCAGTTGCCTTTGAATTTCGGGTGATCCGTCTTGAGCATGTATAATTTTTCTACTTGTTCTACATCAGAGTTTCTTCCGCAAACGGCGAAACACTTTCACTCGGTGAGTTTTGCGACATTCCAACTTCGATGCCTCGGTTGCGGAAATTCAGTTGCCTTGGAATTTCGGGTGATACCTATTGAGCATGTATGCTTCTGATACTCGTTCTACATCAGACTTTCTCCACAAACAGCGAAAGGCTTTGACTCGGTGAGTTTCGCGGCATTTCGACTTTGATGCCCCGACTGCAGAAATTTTATTGCCTTTGAATTTCGGGTGATCCCTCTTGAGTATGTATGCTTCTGCTACTTGTTATACATCAGACTTTCTTCCGCAAACAGCGAAAAGCTTTGACTCTGTCAATTTCCCGGCATTCCGCCTTCGATGTCCCGGTTGTGGAAATTCAGTTGCCTTTGAATTTGGGGTGATCCCTCTTGAGCATGTATGCTTCTGCTACTTGGTCTACATCAGTCTTTCTTCCGCAAATGGCGACATGATTTGACTCGGTCAGTTTCCCGGCATTCCGACTTCAATGCCCCGGTTGCCAAAATTCAGTTGCCTTTGAATTTCGGGGGATCCCTCTTGAGCATTTATGCTTCTGCTACTTGTTCTACATTAGACTTTCTTCCGCAAATGGCGAAATGCTTTGACTTGGTTAGTTCCCGGCATTCCGACTCCGATGCCCCGGTTTTTGAAATTCAGTTGCCTTTGAATTTCTGGTGATCCCTCTTGAGCATGTATGCTTCTGCTACTTGGTCTACATCAGTCTTTCTTCCGCAAATGGCGAAATGCTTTGACTCGGTCAGTTTCCCAGCATTCCGACTTCGATGCTCCGGTTGCCGAAATTCAGTTGCCTTTGAATTTCGGGTGATCCCTCTTGAGCATGTATGCTTCTGCTACTTGTTATACATCAGACTTTCTTCCGCAAACGGTGAAATGCTTTGACTTGGTCAGTTTCCTGGCATTCCGACTTCGATGCCCCGGTTTCTGAAATTCAGTTGCCTTTCAATTTCGGGTGATCCTTCTTGAGCATGTATGCTTTTCTACTCGTTCTACATCAGACTTTCTTCCACAAACGGCGAATCGTTTTGACTCAGTGAGTTTCGCGGCATTCCGACTTGGATGCCACGGTTGGCGAAATTCAGTTGCCTTTGAATTTCGGGTGATCCCTCTTGAGCATGTTTGCTTCTGCTACTTGTTCTAAATCAGACTTTCTTCCACAAACGGCGAAAGGCTTTGACTCGGTGAGTTTCACGGCATTCCGACTTCGATGCCCCGGTTGCCGAAATTCAGTTGCCTTTGAATTTCGGGTGATCCCTCATGAGCATGTATGCTTCTGCAATGTGTTATACATCAGACTTTCTTCCGCAAACGGTGAAAAGCGTTGACTCCGTCAGTTTCGCGGCATTCCGACTTCGATGCCCCAGTTTCCGAAATTCAGTTGCCTTTGAATTTCAGGTGATCCCTCTTGACCATGTATGCTTCTGCTACTCGTTATACATCAGACTTTCTTCCGCAAACGGCGAAAAGCTTTGACTCTGTCAATTTCCCGGCATTCCGACTTCGATGTCCCGGTTGCCGAAATTCAGTTGCCTTTGAATTTGGGGTGATCCCTCTTAAGCATGTACGCTTTTGGTACTTGGTCTACATCAGTCTTTCTTCTGCAAATGGCGAAATGCTTTGACTGGGTCAGTTTCCCGGCATTCCGACTTCGATGCTCCGGTTGCCGAAATTCAGTTGCCTTTGAATTTCGGGTGATCCCTCTTGAGCATGTATGCTTCTGCTACTTTTTCTACATCAGACTTTCTTCCACAAACGGCGAAATGCTTTGACTTGGTCAGTTTCCCAGCATTCCGACTTCGATGCCCCGGTTTCCGAAATTCAGTTGCCTTTGAATTTCGGGTGATCCCTCTTGAGCATGTATGCTTTTCTACTTGTTCTATATCAGACTTTCTTCCACAAACGGCGAATCGTTTTGACTCAGTGAGTTTCGCGGCATTCCGACTTGGATGCCACGATTGGCGAAATTCAGTTGCCTTTGAATTTCGGGTGATCCCTCTTGAGCATGTATGCTTCTGCTACTTGTTGTACATCAGACTTCTTCCGCAAACGGCAAAACACTTCGACTCGATCAGTTTCGCAGCATTCCGACTTCAATGCCCTGGTTGCCGAAATTCAGTTGCCTTTGAATTTCGGGTGATCCCTCTTGAGCATGTATGCTTCTGCTACTTGTTCTACATTAGACTTCTTCCGCAAACGGCGAAACGCTTTGACTTTCTTCCGCACACAGCGAAACACTTGGACTCGATGAGTTTCGCGGCATTCCAATTTCGATGCCCGGTTGCCGAAATTAAGTTGCCTTTGAATTTTGGGTGATCCCTCTTGAGCATGTATGCTTCTACTACTTGTTCTACATCAAAGTTCTTCCGCAAACGGCGAAACACTTGGACTCGGTGAGTTTCGCAGCATTCCAACTTCAATGCCCGGTTGCCGAACTTAAGTTGCCTTTGAATTTTGGGTGATCCCTCTTGAGCATGTATGCTTGTGCTACTTGTTCTATATCAGACTTCTTCCGCAAACGGCGAAACGCTTTGACTTTCTTCCGGGAACGGCGAAACACTTGGACTCGATGAGTTTCGCGGCATTTCGACTTCGATGCCCGGTTGCCGAAATTAAGTTCCCTTTGAATTTCGGGTGATCCCTCTTGAGCATGTATGCTTCTGCTACTTGTTATACATCAGACTTTCTTCCGCAAACGGCGAAAAGCTTCGACTCTGTCAATTTCCCGGCATTCCGACTTCGATGTCCCGGTTGCCGAAATTCAGTTGCCTTTGAATTTGGGGTGATCCCTCTTGAGCATGTATGCTTTTGCTACTTGGTCTACATCAGTTTTTCTTCTGCAAATGGCGAAATGCTTTGACTGGGTCAGTTTCCCGGCATTCCGACTTCGATGCCCCGGTTGCCGAAATTCAGTTGCCTTTGAATTTCGGGGGATCACTCTTGAGCATGTATGCTTCTGCTACTTGTTCTACATCAGACTTCTTCCACAAACGGCGAAACGCTTCGACTAGGTCAGTTTCGCGGCATTCCGACTTCGATGACCCGGTTGCCGAATTTCTATTGCCTTTGAATTTCGTGTGATCCCTCTTGAGCATGTATGCTTCTGCTACTTGTTCTACATCAGACTTTCTTCCGCAAACGGCGAAACACTTGGACTCGGTGAGTTTCGCGACATTCCGACTTCGATGCCCCGGATGGCGAAATTTAGTTGCCTTTGAATTTCGGGTGATCCCTCTTGAGCATGTATGCTTCTGCTACTTGTTGTACATCAGACTTCTTCCGCAAATGGCAAAACACTTCGACTCGATCAGTTTCGCGGCATTCCGACTTCGATGCCCCTTTTTCCGAAATTCAATTTCCTTTGAATTTCGGGTGATCCCTCTTGAGCATGTATGCTTCTGCTACTTGTTCTACATTAGACTTCTTCCGCAAACGGCGAAACGCTTTGACTTTCTTCCGCACACAGCGAAACACTTGGACTCGATGAGTTTCGCGGCATTCCAATTTCGATGCCCGGTTGCTGAAATTAAGTTGCCTTTGAATTTTGGGTGATCCCTCTTGAGCATGTATGCTTCTCCTACTTGTTCTACATCAAAGTTCTTCCGCAAACGGCGAAACACTTGGACTCGGTGAGTTTCGCGGCATTCCAACTTCAATGCCCGGTTGCCGAACTTAAGTTGCCTTTGAATTTTGGGTGATCCCTCTTGAGCATGTATGCTTGTGCTACTTGTTCTATATCAGACTTCTTCCGCAAACGGCGAAACGCTTTGACTTTTTTCCGCGAACGGCGAAACACTTGGACTCGATGAGTTTCGCGGCATTTCGACTTCGATGCCCGGTTGCCGAAATTAAGTTACCTTTGAATTTCGGGTGATCCCTCTTGAGCATGTATGCTTCTGCTACTTGTTGTACATCAGACTTCTTCCGCAAACGGCGAAACACTTGGACTCGGTGAGTTTCGCGGCATTTCGACTTCGATGCCCGGTTGCCGAAATTCAGTTGCCTTTGAATTTCGGGTGATCCCTCTTGAGCATGTATGCTTCTGCTACTTGTTCTACATCACACTTCTTCCGCAAACGGCGAAACACTTGGACTCGATGAGTTTCGCGGCATTCCGACTTTGATGCCCGGTTGCCGAAATTAAGTTGCCTTTGAATTTGGGGTGATCCCTCTTGAGCATGTATGCTTGTGCTACTTGTTCTACATCAGACTTCTTCCGCAAACGGCGAAACACTTGGACTCGGTGAGTTTCGCGGCATTCTGACTTCGCTGCCCCGGTTGCCGAAATTCAACTGCCTTTGAATTTCAGGGGATCACTCTTGAGCATGTATGCTTCTGCTACTTGTTCTACACCAGACTTCTTCCGCAAACGGCGAAACGCTTCGACTAGGTCAGTTTCGCGACATTCCGACTTCGATGACCCGGTTGCCGAATTTCTATTGCCTTTGAATTTCGTGTGATCCCTCTTGAGCATGTATGCTTCTGCTACTTGTTCTACATCAGACTTTCTTCCGCAAACGGCGAAACACTTGGACTCGGTGAGTTTCGCGGCATTCCGACTTCGATGCCCCAGTTGCCGAAATTCAGGTGCCTTTCAATTTCGGGTGATCCCTCTTGAGCATGTATGCTTCTACTACTTGTTCTACATCACACTTCTTCCGCAAACGGCGAAACACTTGGACTCGATGAGTTTCGCGGCATTCCGACTTTGATGCCCGGTTGCCGAAATTAAGTTGCCTTTGAATTTGGGGAGATCCCTCTTGAGCATGTATGCTTGTGCTACTTGTTCTACATCAGACTTCTTCCGCAAACGGCGAAACACTTGGACTCGGTGAGTTTCGCGGCATTCTGACTTCGCTGCCCCGGTTGCCGAAATTCAACTGCCTTTGAATTTCGGGGGATCACTCTTGAGCATGTATGCTTCTGCTACTTGTTCTACATCAGACTTCTTCCGCAAACGGCGAAACGCTTCGACTAGGTCAGTTTCGCGGCATTCCGACTTCGATGACCCGGTTGCCGAATTTCTATTGCCTTTGAATTTCGTGTGATCCCTCTTGAGCATGTATGCTTCTGCTACTTGTTCTACATCAGACTTCTTCCGCAAACGGCGAAACACTTGGACTCGGTGAGTTTCGCGGCATTCTGACTTCGCTGCCCCGGTTGCCGAAATTCAACTGCCTTTGAATTTCGGGGGATCACTCTTGAGCATGTATGCTTTTGCTACTTGTTCTACATCAGACTTCTTCTGCAAACGGCGAAACGCTTCGACTAGGTCAGTTTCGCGGCATTTAGGCTTCGATGCCCGGTTGCCGAAATTAAGTTGCCTTTGAATTTTGGGTGATCCCTCTTGAGCATGTATACTTGTGCTACTTGTTCTACATCAAACTTCTTCCGCAAACGGCGAAACACTTGGACTCGGTGAGTTTCGCGGCATTCCGACTTCGAGGCAGCGGTTGCCGAAATTCAACTGCCTTTGAATTTCAGGGGATCCCTCTTGAGCATGTATGCTTCTGCTACTTGTTCTACATCACACTTCTTCCGCAAACGGCGAAACACTTGGACTCGATGAGTTTCGCGGCATTCCGACTTTGATGCCCGGTTGCCGAAATTTAGTTGCCTTTGAATTTGGGGCGATCCCTCTTGAGCATGTATGCTTGTGCTACTTGTTCTACATCAGACTTCTTCCGCAAACGGCGAAACACTTTGACTCGGTGAGTTTCGCGGCATTCTGACTTCGCTGCCCCGGTTGCCGAAATTCAACTGCCTTTGAATTTCGGGGGATCACTCTTGAGCATGTATGCTTCTGCTACTTGTTCTACATCAGACTTCTTCCGCAAACGGCGAAACGCTTCGACTAGGTCAGTTTCGCGGCATTCCGACTTCGATGACCCGGTTGCCGAATTTCTATTGCCTTTGAATTTCGTGTGATCCCTCTTGAGCATGTATGCTTCTGCTACTTGTTCTACATCAGTCTTTCTTCCGCAAACGGCGAAACACTTGGACTCAGTGAGTTTCGCGGCATTCCGACTTCGATGCCCCGGTTGCCGAAATTCAGTTGCCTTTGAATTTCGGGTGATCCCTCTTGAGCATGTATGTGTCTGCTACTTGTTCTACATCAAACTTCTTCCGCAAACGGCGAAACACTTGGACTCGGTGAGTTTCGCGGCATTCCGACTTCGATGCTTGGTTGCCGAAATTAAGTTGCCTTTCAAATTTGGGTGATCCCTCTTGAGGATGTATACTTCTGCTACTTGTTCTACATCAGACTTTCTTCTGCAAACGGCGAAATGCTTTTACTCGGTGAGTTTCGCGGCATTCCGACTACGATGCCCCGGTTGCCGAAATTCAGCTGCCTTTGAATTTCAGGTGATCCCTCTTTAGCATGTATGCTTCTGCTACTTGTTCGACTTCAGAATTTCTTCCGCAAACGGCTAAACGCTTTGACTCGGTGAGTTTCGCGGCATTCCAACTTCGATGCCCCGGTTGCCGAAATTCAGCTGACTTTGAATTTCGGGGGATCCCTCTTTAGCATGTATGCTTCTGCTACTTGTTCTACTTCAGACTTTCTTCCGCAAAAGATGAAACGCTTTGACTCGGTGAGTTTCGCGGCATTCCACCTTCGATGCCCCGGTTGCTGAAATTCAGGTGCCTTTGAATTTCGGGGGATCCCTCTTGAGCATGTATGATTCTTCTACTTGTTCTACATTGAACTTCTTCCGCAAACGGCGAAACACTTGGACTCGGTGAGTTTCGCGGCATTCCGACTTCAATGCCCGGTTGCAGAAATTAAGTTGCCTTTGAATTTCGGGGGATCCCTCTTGAGCATGTATGCTTCTGCTACTTGTTCTACATCAGACTTTCTTCCGCAAACGGCGAAACGCTTTGACTCCGTGTGTTTAGTGGCATTCCGACTTCGATGCCGCGGTTGCCAAAATTTAGTTGCCTTTAAATTTCAAGTGATACCTCTTGAGCATGTATGCTTTTTCTACTTGTTCTACATCAGACTTCTTCTGCAAACGGCGAAACACTTCGACTAGGTCAGTTTCGCGGCATTTAGGCTTCGATGCCCGGTTGCCGAAATTAAGTTGCCTTTGAATTTTGGGTGATCCCTCTTGAGCATGTATACTTGTGCTACTTGTTCTACATCAAACTTCTTCCGCAAACGGCGAAACACTTGGACTCGGTGAGTTTCGCGGCATTCCGACTTCGATGCAGCGGTTGCCGAAATTCAACTGCCTTTGAATTTTAGGGGATCCCTCTTGAGCATGTATGCTTCTGCTACTTGTTCTACATCAGACTTCTTCCGCAAACGGCGAAACACTTCGACTAGGTCAGTTTTGCGGAATTCGACTTCGATGCCCCGGTTGCCGAAATTTAGTTGCCTTTGAATTTTGGGCGATCCCTCTTGAGCATGCATGCTTCTGCTACTTGTTCTACATCAGACTTTCTTTCGCAAACAGCGAAACGCTTTGACTCAGTGAGTTTCGCGGCATTCCGACTTCGATGCCCCGGTTGCCGAAATTCAGCTGCCTTTGAATTTCGGGGGATCCCTCTTGAGCATGTATGCTTCTGCTACTTGTTCTACATCAGACTTCCTTCCGCAAACGGCGAAATGCTTTGACTCGGTGAGTTTCGGGGCATTTCGACTTCGATGCCCCGGTTGCCGAAAATCAGCTGCCTTTGAATTTCGGGGGATCCCTTTTGAGCATGTTTGCTTCTGCTACTTGTTCTACATCAGACTTCCTTCCATAAATGGATAAACGCTCGGACTCGATGAGTTTCGCGGCATTCCCACTTCGATGGCCCGGTTGCTGAAATTCAGTTACCTTTGAATTTCGGGGGATCCCTGTTCAGTGTGTATGCTTCTGCTACTTGTTCTACATCACTCTTCTTCTGCAAACGGCGAAACGCTTTGACTCGGTGAGTTTGGCGGCAATCCGATTTCGATGCCCCTGTTGCAAAAATTCAGTTGCTTTTGAATTTCGGGTGATCCCTCTTGAGCATGTATGCTTCTGCTACTTGTTCTACATCAGACTTCTTCCGCAAACGGCGAAACGCTTCGACTAGGTCAGTTTCGCGGCATTTAGACTTCGATGCCCCGGTTGCCGAAATTCAGTTGCCTTTGAATTTCGGGTGACCCCTCTTGAGCAAGTATGCTTCTGCTACTTGTTCTACATCATACTTTCTTCAACAAACGGCGAAACGCTTTGATTCGGTGAGTTTCGCGGCATTCCGCCTTCGATGCTGCGGTTGCCAAAATTCAGTTGCCTTTGAATTTCGGGTGATCCCTCTTGAGAATGTATGCTTCTGCTACTTGTTCTACATCAGACTTCTTCCGCAAACGGCGAAACGCTTCAACTAGGTCAGTTTCGCGGCATTCCGACTTCGATGCCCCGGTTGCCGAAATTTAATTGCCTTTGAATTTCGGGCGATCCCTCTTGAGCATGTATGCTTCTGCTACTTGTTCTACATCAGACTTTCTTTCGCAAACAGCGAAACGCTTTGACTTGGTGAGTTTCGCGGCATTCCGACTTCGATGCCCCGGTTGCCGAAATTCAGCTGCCTTTGAATTTCGGGGGATCCCTCTTGAGCATGTTTGCTTCTGCTACTTGTTCTACATCAAACTTCCTTCCGCAAACGGATAAACGCTCGGACTCGGTGAGTTTCGCGGCAATCCCACTTCGATGGCCCGGTTGCTGAAATTCAGTTACCTTTGAATTTCGGGGGATCCCTGTTCAGCGTGTATGCTTCTGCTACTTGTTCTACATCACTCTTCTTCTGCAAACGGCGAAACGCTTTGACTCGGTGAGTTTGGCGGCAATCCAATTTCGATGCCCCTGTTGCAAAAATTCAGTTGCTTTTGAATTTCGGGTGATCCCTCTTGAGCATGTATGCTTCTGCTACTTGTTCTACATCAGACTTTCTTCCCCAAAAGATGAAACGCTTTGACTCGGTGAGTTTCGCGGCATTCCGCCTTCGATGCCCCGGTTGCCGAAATTCAGGTGCCTTTGAATTTCGGGGATCCCTCTTGAGCATGTATGATTCTGCTACTTGTTCTACATCAAACTTCTTCCACAAACGGAGAAACGCTCGGACTCGTTGAGTTTCGCGGCATTCCGACTCCGATTCCCCGGTTTCCGAAATTCAGTTGCCTTTGAATTTCGAGAGATCCCTATTCAGCGTGTATGCTTCTGCTACTTGTTCTACATCAGACTTCTTCTGCAAACGGCGAAACGCTTTGGCTCGGTGAGTTTGGCGGCAATCCGATTTCGATGCCCCTGATGCCGAAATTCAGTTGCTTTTTAATTTCGGGGGATCCCTCTTGAGCATTTATGCTTCTGCTACTTGTTCTACATCACACTTCTTCCGCAAACGGCGAAACACTTGTACTCGGTGAGTTTCGCAGCATTTCGACTTCGATGCCTGGTTGCCGAACTTAAGTTGCCTTTGAATTTCGGGGGATCCCTCTTGAGCATGTATGCTTCTGCTACTTGTTCTACATCAGACTTCTTCCGCAAACAGTGAAACACTTGGACTCGGTGAGTTTCACGGCATTCCAACTTCGATGCCCGGTTGCCGAAATTAAGTTGCCTTTGAATTTGGGGTGATCCCTCTTGAGCATGTATACTTGTGCTACTTGTTCTACATCACACTTCTTCCGCAAACGGCGAAATACTTGGACTCGGTGAGTTTCGTGACATTCCGAGTTCGATGCCCCGGTTGCCGAAATTCAGCTGCCTTTGAATTTCGGGGGATCCCTCTTGAGCATGTATGCTTCTGCTACTTGTTCTACATCAGACTTCATCCGCAAACGGCGAAACGCTTCGACTAGGTGAGTTGCGCGGCATTCCGACTTCGATGCCCGGTTGCCGAAATTAGGTTGCCTTTCAATTTCGGGTGATCCCTCTTGAGGATGTATGCTTCTGCTACTTGTTCTACATCAGACTTTCTTCTGCAAACGACAAAACGCTTTGACTCGGTGAGTTTCACGGCATTCCAACTTCGATGCCCCGGTTGCCGAAATTCAGCTGCCTTTGAATTTCGGGGGATCCCTCTTGAGCATGTATGCTTCTGCTACTTGTTCTACATCAGACTTCCTTCCGAAAACGGCGAAATGCTTTGACTCAGTGAGTTTCACGGCATTCCGACTTCGATGCCCCGGTTGCCGAAATTCAGCTGCCTTTGAATTTCGGGGGATCCCTCTTGAGCATGTATGCTTCTGCTACTTGTTCTACATCAGACTTCCTTCCGCAAACGGCGAAATGCTTTGACTCGGTGAGTTTCGCGGCATTCCGACTTCGATGCCGCGGTTGCCGAAATTCAACCGCCTTTGAATTTCAGGGGATCCCTCTTGAGCATGTATGCTTCTGCTACTTGTTCTACATCAGACTTCTTCCGCAAACGGCGAAACACTTCAACTAGGTCAGTTTCGCGGAATTCGACTTCGATGCCCCGGTTACCGAAATTTAGTTGCCCTTGAATTTCAGGCGATCCCTCTTGAGCATGCATACTTCTGCTACTTGTTCTACATCAGACTTTCTTTCGCAAACAGCGAAACGCTTTGACTCAGTGAGTTTCGCGGCATTCCGAGTTCGATGCCCCGGTTGCCGAAATTCAGCTGCCTTTGAATTTCGGGGGATCCCTCTTGAGCATGTTTGCTTCTGCTACTTGTTCTACATCAGACTTCCTTCCGCAAACGGCGAAATGCTTTGACTCGGTGAGTTTCGCGGCATTGCGCCTTCGATGCCCCGGTTGCCGAAATTCAGCTGCCTTTGAATTTCGGGGGATCCCTCTTGAGCATGTTTGCTTCTGCTACTTGTTCTACATCAGACTTCCTTCCGCAAACGGATAAATGCTCCGACTCGGTGAGTTTCGCGGCATTCCCACTTCGATGCCCCGGTTGCCGAAATTCATCTGCCTTTGAATTTCGGGGGATCCCTCTTCAGCGTGTATGCTTCCGCTACTTGTTCTACATCACTCTTCTTCTGCAAACGGCGAAACGCTTTGACTCGGTCAGTTTGGCGGCAATCCGATTTCGATGCCCCTGTTGCAAAAATTCAGTTGCCTTTGAATGTCGGGGGATCCCTCTTGAGCATGTATGCTTCTGCTACTTGTTCTACATCACACTTCTTCCACAAACGGCGAAACACTTGGACTCAGTGAGTTTTGCAGCATTCCGACTTCGATGCCTGGTTGCCGAAATTAAGTTGCCTTTGAATTTCGTGGGATCCCTCTTGAGCATGTATGCTTCTGCTACTTGTTCTACATCAGACTTCTTCCGCAAACGGCGAAACACTTGGACTCGGTGAGTTTCGCGGCATTTCGACTTCGATGCCCCGGTTGCCGAAATTCAGCTGCCTTTGAATTTTGGGTGATACCTCTTTAGCATGTATGCTTCCGCTACTTGTTCTACTTCAGACTTTCTTCCGCAAATGGCGAAACGCTTTGACTCCATGGGTTTCGCGGCATTCCGACTTCGATGCCCCGGTTGCCGAAATTCAGTTGCCTTTGAATTTCAGGTGATACCTCTTGAGCATGTATGCTTCTGCTACTTGTTCTACATCAGCTTCTTCTGCAAAGGGCAAAATGCTTGGACTCGGTGAGTTCGCGACATTCCGATTTCGATGCCCGGTTGCCGAAATTAAGTTGCCTTTGAATTTCGGGGGATCCCTCTTGAGCATGTATGCTTATGCTACTTGTTCTACATCAGACTTCTTCCGCAAACGGAGAAATGCTCGGACTCGGTGAGTTTCGCGCCATTCCGACTTCGATGCCCCGGTTACCAAAATTTAGTTGCCTTTGAATTTCGGGGGATCCGTATTCAGCGTGTATGCTTCTGCTACTTGTTCTACATCAGACTTCTTCTGCGAACGGCAAAACGCTTTGACTCGGTGAGTTTGGCGGCAATCCGATTTCGATGCCCCTGTTGCCGAAATTCAGTTGCTTTTGAATTTCGGGTGATCCCTCTTGAGCTTGTATGCTTCTGCTACTTGTTCTACATCAGACTTTCTTCCGCAAACGGTGAAACGCTTTGATTCAGTGAGTTTCGCGGCATTCCGCCTTCGATGCCGCGGTTGCTGAAATTCAGTTGCCTTTGAATTTCGGGTGATCCCTCTTGAGCATGTATGCTTCTGCTACTTGTTCTACATCAAACTTTCTTTCGCAAATGGCGAAACGCTTTGACTTGGTGAGTTTCGCGGCATTCCGACTTCGATGCCCCGGTTGCCGAAATTCAGTTGCCTTTGAATTTCAGGTGATACCTCTTGAGCATGTATGCTTCTGCTACTTGTTCTACATCAGCTTCTTCTGCAAACGGCAAAATGCTTGGACTCGGTGAGTTCGCGACATTCCGATTTCGATGCCCGGTTGCCGAAATTAAGTTGCCTTTGAATTTCGGGGGATCCCTCTTGAGCATGTATGCTTATGCTACCTGTTCTACATCAGACTTCTTCCGCAAACTTAGAAATGCTCGGACTCGGTGAGTTTCGCGCCATTACGACTTCGATGCCCCGGTTACCAAAATTCAGTTGCCTTTGAATTTCGGGGGATCCGTATTCAGCGTGTATGCTTCTGCTACTTGTTCTACATCAGACTTCTTCTGCGAACGGCGAAACGCTTTGACACGGTGAGTTTTGCGGAATTCGACTTCGATGCCCCTGTTGCCGAAATTCAGTTGCTTTTGAATTTCGGGCGATCCCTCTTGAGCTTGTATGCTTCTGCTACTTGTTCTACATCAGACTTTCTTTCGCAAACGGTGAAACGCTTTGACTCAGTGAGTTTCGCGGCATTCCGCCTTCGATGCCCCGGTTGCCGAAATTCAGTTGCCTTTGAATTTCGGGGCATCCCTCTTGAGCATGTTTGCTTCTGCTACTTGTTCTACATCAAACTTCCTTCCGCAAACGGATAAACGCTCGGACTCGGTGAGTTTCGCGGCAATCCCACTTCGATGGCCCTGTTGCTGAAATTCAGTTACCTTTGAATTTCGGGGGATCCCTGTTCAGCGTGTATGCTTCTGCTACTTGTTCTACATCACTCTTCTTCTGCAAACGGCGAAACGCTTTGACTCGGTGAGTTTGGCGGCAATCCGATTTCGATGCCCCTGTTGCAAAAATTCAGTTGCTTTTGAATTTCGGGTGATCCCTCTTGAGCATGTATGCTTCTGCTACTTGTTCTACATCAGACTTCTTCCGCAAACGGCGAAACGCTTCGACTAGGTCAGTTTCGCGGCATTTAGACTTCGATGCCCTGGTTGCCGAAATTCAGTTGCCTTTGAATTTCGGGTGATCCCTCTTGAGCAAGTATGCTTCTGCTACTTGTTCTACATCATACTTTCTTCAACAAACGGCGAAACGCTTTGATTCGGTGAGTTTCGCGGCATTCCGCCTTCGATGCCGCGGTTGCCAAAATTCAGTTGCCTTTGAATTTCGGGTGATCCCTCTTGAGCATGTAAGCTTCTGCTACTTGTTCTACATCAGACTTCTTCCGCAAACGGCGAGACGCTTTGACTCGGTGAGTTCGCGGCATTCCTACTTCGATGCCCCGGTTGCCGAAATTCTATTGCCTTTGAATTTCGGGTGATCCCTCTTGAGCATGTATGCTTCTGCTACTTGTTCTACATCAGACTTTCTTTCGCAAATGGCGAAACGCTTTGACTAGGTGAGTTTCGCGGCATTCCGACTTCGATGCCGCGGTTGCTGAAATTCAGTTGCCTTTGAATTTCAGGTGATCCCTCTTGAGCATGTATGCTTCTCCTACTTGTTCTACATCAGACTTCTTCCGCAAACCGCGAAACGCTTCGACTAGGTGTGTTTCGCGGCATTCCGACTTTGATGGCCGGTTGCCGAAATTAAGTTGCCTTTGAATTTGGGGGGATCCCTCTTGAGCATGTATGCTTGTGCTACTTGTTCTACATCAGACTTCTTCCGCAAACGGCGAAACACTTGGACTCGGTGAGTTTCGCGGCATTCTAACTTCGCTGCCCCGGTTGCCGAAATTCAACTGCCTTTGAATTTCGGGGGATCACTCTTGAGCATGTATGCTTCTGCTACTTGTTCTACATCAGACTTCTTCCGAAAACGGCGAAACGCTTCGACTAGGTCAGTTTCCCGGCATTCCGACTTCGATGACCCGGTTGCCGAATTTCTATTGCCTTTGAATTTCGTGTGATCCCTCTTGAGCATGTATGCTTCTGCTACTTGTTCTACATCAGACTTTCTTCCGCAAACGGCGAAACACTTGGACTCGGTGAGTTTCGCGGCATTCCCACATCGATGCCCCGGTTGCCGAAATTCAGTTGCCTTTGAATTTCGGGTGATCCCTCTTGAGCATGTATGCTTCTGCTACTTGTTCTACATCAGATTTCATCCGCAAACGGCGAAACACTTGGACTCGGTGAGTTTCGCGGCATTCTAACTTCGCTGCCCCGGTTGCCGAAATTCAACTGCCTTTGAATTTCGGGGGATCACTCTTGAGCATGTATGCTTCTGCTACTTGTTCTACATCAGACTTCTTCCGCAAACGGCGAAAAGCTTTGACTCGGTCAGTTTCTCGGCATTCCGACTTCGATGCCCCGGTTTTCGAAATTCAGTTGCCTTTGAATTTCGGGTGATCCCTCTTGAGCATGTATGCTTCTGCTACTTGTTCTACATCAGATTTCATCCGCAAACGGAGACACACTTTGAGTCGGTGATTTTCGCGGCATTCCGACTTCGATGCCCGGTTGCCGAAATTAAGTTGCCTTTCACTTTCGGGTGATCCCTCTTGAGCATGTATGCTTCTGCTACTTGTTCTACATCAGACTTTCTTCCGCAAAAGATGAAACGTTTTGACTCGGTGAGTTTCGCGGCATTCTGCCTTTGATGCCCCGGTTGCCGAAATTCAGGTGCCTTTGAATTTCGGGGGATCCCTCTTGAGCATGTATGATTCTGCTACTTGTTCTACATCGAACTTATTCCGCAAACGGCGAAACACTTGGACTCGGTGAGTTTCGCGGCATTCCGACTTCAATGCCCGTTTGCAGAAATTAAGTTGCCTTTGAATTTCGGGGGATCCCTCTTGAGCATGTATGCTTCTGCTACCTGTTCTACATCAGACTTGCTTTCGCAAACGGTGAAACGCTTTGATTCGGTGAGTTTCGCGGCATTCCGACTTCGATGCCCCGATTGCCGAAATTCAGCTGACTTTGCATTTCGGGGGATCCCTCTTTAGCATGTATGCTTCTGCTACTTGTTCTACTTCAGACTTTCTTTCGCAAATGGAGACACACTTTGACTCGGTGATTTTCGCGGCATTCCGACTTCGATGCCCGGTTGCCGAAATTAAGTTGCCTTTCACTTTCGGGTGATCCCTCTTGAGCATGTATGCTTCTGCTACTTGTTCTACATCAGACTTTCTTCCGCAAAAGATGAAACGTTTTGACTCCGTGTGTTTCGCGGCATTCCGACTTCGACGCCCCGTTTGCTGAAATGCAGTTGCCTTTGAATTTCGGGTGATACCTCTTGAGCATGTATGATTCTGCTACTTGTTCTACATCAGACTTCTTCTGCAAACGGCAAAATGCTTGGACTCGGTGAGTTTCGCGGCATTCCGATTTCGATTCCCGGTTGCCGAAATTAAGTTGCCTTTGAATTTCAGGGGATCCCTCTTGAGCATGTATGCTTATGCTACTTGTTCTACATCAGACTTCTTCCGCAAACAGAGAAACGCTCGGACTCGTTGAGTTTCGCGGCATTCCGACTCCGATTCCCCGGTTTTCGAAATTCAGTTGCCTTTGAATTTCGGGAGATCCCTATTCAGCGTGTATGCTTCTGCTACTTGTTCTACATCAGACTTCTTCTGCAAATGGCGAAACGCTTTGGCTCGGTGAGTTTGGCGGCAATCCGATTTCGATGCCCCTGATGCAGAAATTCAGTTGCTTTTTAATTTCGGGTGATCCCTCTTGAGCTTGTATGCTTCTGCTACTTGTTCTACATCAGACTTTCTTCCGTAAATGGCTAAACACTTGGACTCGGTGAGTTTCGCAGCATTCCGACTTCGATGCCTGGATGCCGAAATTAAGTTGCCTTTCAATTTCGGGGGATCCCTCTTGAGCATGTATGCTTCTGCTACTTGTTCTACATCACACTTCTTCCGCAAACGGCGAAACACTTGGACTCGGTGAGTTTAGCAGCATTCCGACTTCGATGCCTGGTTGCCGAAATTAAGTTGCCTTTGAATTTCGGGGGATCCCTCTTGAGCATGTATGTTTCTGCTACTTGTTCTACATCAGACTTCTTCCGCAAACGGTGAAACACTTGGACTCGGTGAGTTTCGCGGCATTCCGACTTCGATGCCCGGTTGCCGAAATTAAGTTGCCTTTGAATTTGGGGTGATCCCTCTTGAGCATGTATACTTGTGCTACTTGTTCTACATCACACTTCTTCCGCAAACGGCGAAATACTTGGACTCGGTGAGTTTCGTGGCATTCCGACTTCGATGCCGCGGTTGCCGAAATTCAACCGCCTTTGAATTTCAGGGGATCCCTCTTGAGCATGTATGCTTTTGCTACTTGTTCTACATCAGACTTCTTCTGCAAACGGCGAGACACTTCAACTAGGTCAGTTTCGCGGAATTCGACTTCGAGGCCCCGGTTGCCGTAATTTAGTTGCCTTTGAATTTCGGGCGATCCCTCTTGAGCATGCATGCTTCTGCTACTTGTTCTACATCAGACTTTCTTTCGCAAACAGCGAAACGCTTTGACTCAGTGAGTTTCGAGGCATTCCGACTTCGATGCCCCGGTTGCCGAAATTCAGCTGCCTTTGAATTTCGGGGGATCCCTCTTGAGCATGTTTGCTTCTGCTACTTGTTCTACATCAGACTTCCTTCCGCAAATGGCGAAATGCTTTGACTCGGTGAGTTTCGCGGCATTGCGCCTTCGATGCCCCGGTTGCCGAAATTCAGCTGCCTTTGAATTTCGAGGGATCCCTCTTGAGCATGTTTGCTTCTGCTACTTGTTCTACATCAGACTTCCTTCCGCAAACGGATAAACGCTCGGACTCGGTGAGTTTCGCGGCATTCCCACTTCGATGGCCCGGTTGCTGAAATTCAGTTGCCTTTGAATTTTGGAGGATCCCTGTTCAGCGTGTATGCATCTGCTACTTGTTCTACATCACTCTTCTTCTGCAAACGGCGAAACGCTTTGACTCGGTGAGTTTGGCAGCAATCCGATTTCGATGCCCCTGTTGCAAAAATTCAGTAGCTTTTGAATTTCGGGTGATCCCTCTTGAGCATGTATGCTTCTGCTACTTCTTCTACATCAGACTTCTTCCGCAAACGGCGAAACGCTTCGACTAGGTCAGTTTCGCGACATTTAGACTTCGATGCCCCGGTTGCCGAAATTCAGTTGCCTTTGAATTTCGGGTGATCCCTCTTGAGCAAGTATGCTTCTGCTACTTGTTCTACAACATACTTTCTTCAACAAACGGCGAAACGCTTTGATTCGGTGAGTTTCGCGGCATTCCGCCTTTGATGCCCCGGTTGCCGAAATTTAGTTGCCTTTGAATTTCGGGCGATCCCTCTTGAGCATGTATGCTTCTGCTACTTGTTCTACATCAGACTTTCTTTCGCAAACGGCGAAACGCTTTGACTTGGTGAGTTTCGCGGCATTCCGACTTCGATGCCCCGGTTGCCGAAATTCAGCTGCCTTTGAATTTCGGGTGATACCTCTTTAGCATGTATGCTTCTGCTACTTGTTCTACTTCAGACTTTCTTCCGCAAATGGCGAAACGCTTTGACTCCATGTGTTTCACGGCATTCCGACTTCGATGCCCCGGTTGCCGAAATTCAGTTGCCTTTGAATTTCAGGTGATACCTCTTGAGCATGTATGCTTCTGCTACTTGTTCTACATCAGACTTCTTCTGCAAACGGCAAAATTATTGGACTCGGTGAGTTCGCGACATTCTGATTTCGATGCCTGGTTGCCGAAATTAAGTTGCCTTTGAATTTCGGGGGATCCCTCTTGAGCATGTATGCTTATGCTACTTGTTCTACATCAGACTTCTTCCGCAAACGGAGAAATGCTCGGACTCGGTGAGTTTCGCGGCATTCCGACTTCGATGCCCTAGTTACCAAAATTCAGTTGCCTTTGAATTTCGGGGGATCCCTATTCAGCGTGTATGCTTCTGCTACTTGTTCTACATCAGACTTCTTCTGCGAACGGCGAAACGCTTTGACTCGGTGAGTTTGGCGGCAATCCGATTTCGATGCCCCTGTTGCCGAAATTCAGTTGCTTTTGAATTTCGGGTGATCCCTCTTGAGCTTGTATGCTTCTGCTACTTGTTCTACATCAGACTTTCTTCCACAAACGGTGAAAAGCTTTGATTCGGTGAGTTTCGCGGCATTCCGCCTTCGATGCCACGGTTGCCGAAATTGAGTTGCCTTTGAATTTCGGGCGATCCCTCTTGAGCATGTATGCTTCTGCTACTTGTTCTACATCAGACTTTCTTCTGCAAACAGTGAAACGCTTTGACTCGGTGAGTTTGGTGGCATTCCGACTTCGATGCCCCGGTTGCTGAAATTCAGTTGCCTTTGAATTTCAGGTGATACCTCTTGAGCATGTATGCTTCCGCTACTTGTTCTACATCAGACTTCTTTTGCAAACGGCAAAATGCTTGGACTCAGTGAGTTTCGCGGCATTCCAATTTCGATGCCCGGTTGCCGAAATTAAGTTGCCTTTGAATTTCGGGGGATCCCTCTTGAGCATGTATGCTTATGCTACTTGTTTTACATCAGACTTCTTCCGCAAATGGAGAAACGCTCGGACTCGGTGAGTTTCGCGGCATTCCGACTTCGATGCCCCGGTTACCGAAATTCAGTTGCCTTTGAATTTCGGGGGATCCCTATTCAACGTGTATGCTTCTGCTACTTGTTCTACATCAGACTTCTTCTGCAAACGGCGAAACGCTTTGACTCGGTGAGTTTGGCGGCAATCCGATTTCGATGCCCCTGTTGCCGAAATTCAGTTGCTTTTGAATTTCGGGTGATCCCTCTTGAGCTTGTATGCTTCTGCTACTTGTTCTACAACATACTTTCTTCAACAAACGGCGAAACGCTTTGATTCGGTGAGTTTCGCGGCATTCCGCCTTCGATGCCCCGGTTGCCGAAATTTAGTTGCCTTTGAATTTCGGGCGATCCCTCTTGAGCATGTATGCTTCTGCTACTTGTTCTACATCAGACTTTCTTTCACAAACGGCGAAACGCTTTGACTTGGTGAGTATCGCGGCATTCCGACTTCGATGCCCCGGTTGCCGAAATTCTGCTGCCTTTGAATTTCGGGTGATACCTCTTTAGCATGTATGCTTCTGCTACTTGTTCTACTTCAGACTTTCTTCCGCAAATGGCGAAACGCTTTGACTCCATGTGTTTCACGGCATTCCGACTTCGATGCCCCGGTTGCCAAAATTCAGTTGCCTTTGAATTTCAGGTGATACCTCTTGAGCATGTATGCTTCTGCTACTTGTTCTACATCAGACTTCTTCTGCAAACGGCAAAATTATTGGACTCGGTGAGTTCGCGACATTCTGATTTCGATGCCTGGTTGCCGAAATTAAGTTGCCTTTGAATTTCGGGGGATCCCTCTTGAGCATGTATGCTTATGCTACTTGTTCTACATCAGACTTCTTCCGCAAACGGAGAAATGCTCGGACTCGGTGAGTTTCGCGGCATTCCGACTTCGATGCCCTAGTTACCAAAATTCAGTTGCCTTTGAATTTCGGGGGATCCCTATTCAGCGTGTATGCTTCTGCTACTTGTTCTACATCAGACTTCTTCTGCGAACGGC
The DNA here is from genome assembly GCA_033617975.1 of Populus alba x Populus glandulosa. Classification (NCBI taxonomy): domain Eukaryota; kingdom Viridiplantae; phylum Streptophyta; class Magnoliopsida; order Malpighiales; family Salicaceae; genus Populus; species Populus alba x Populus glandulosa. The sequence goes on from CM066157.1 coordinate 15,111,649, forward strand.
GAAACGCTTTGACTCGGTGAGTTTGGCGGCAATCCGATTTCGATGCCCCTGTTGCCGAAATTCAGTTGCTTTTGAATTTCGGGTGATCCCTCTTGAGCTTGTATGCTTCTGCTACTTGTTCTACATCAGACTTTCTTCCGCAAACGGTGAAAAGCTTTGATTCGGTGAGTTTCGCGGCATTCCGCCTTCGATGCCACGGTTGCCGAAATTGAGTTGCCTTTGAATTTCGGGCGATCCCTCTTGAGCATGTATGCTTCTGCTACTTGTTCTATATCAGACTTTCTTCTGCAAACAGTGAAATGCTTTGACTCGGTGAGTTTGGTGGCATTCCGACTTCGATGCCCCGGTTGCTGAAATTCAGTTGCCTTTGAATTTCAGGTGATACCTCTTGAGCATGTATGCTTCCGCTACTTGTTCTACATCAGACTTCTTTTGCAAACGGCAAAATGCTTGGACTCAGTGAGTTTCGCGGCATTCCAATTTCGATGCCCGGTTGCCGAAATTAAGTTGCCTTTGAATTTCGGGGGATCCCTCTTGAGCATGTATGCTTATGCTACTTGTTTTACATCAGACTTCTTCCGCAAACGGAGAAACGCTCGGACTCGGTGAGTTTCGCGGCATTCCGACTTCGATGCCCCGGTTACCGAAATTCAGTTGCCTTTGAATTTCGGGGGATCCCTATTCAACGTGTATGCTTCTGCTACTTGTTCTACATCAGACTTCTTCTGCAAACGGCGAAACGCTTTGACTCGGTGAGTTTGGCGGCAATCCGATTTCGATGCCCCTGTTGCCGAAATTCAGTTGCTTTTGAATTTCGGGTGATCCCTCTTGAGCTTGTATGCTTCTGCTACTTGTTCTACAACATACTTTCTTCAACAAACGGCGAAACGCTTTGATTCGGTGAGTTTCGCGGCATTCCGCCTTCGATGCCCCGGTTGCCGAAATTTAGTTGCCTTTGAATTTCGGGCGATCCCTCTTGAGCATGTATGCTTCTGCTACTTGTTCTACATCAGACTTTCTTTCGCAAACCGCGAAACGCTTTGACTTGGTGAGTTTCGCGGCATTCCGACTTCGATGCCCTGGTTGCCGAAATTCAGCTGCCTTTGAATTTCGGGTGATACCTCTTTAGCATGTATGCTTCTGCTACTCGTTCTACTTCAGACTTTCTTCCGCAAAGGGCGAAACGCTTTGACTCCATGTGTTTCACGGCATTCCGACTTCGATGCCCCGGTTGCCGAAATTCAGTTGCCTTTGAATTTCAGGTGATACCTCTTGAGCATGTATGCTTCTGCTACTTGTTCTACATCAGACTTCTTCTGCAAACGGCAAAATGCTTGGACTCGGTGAGTTCGCGACATTCTGATTTCGATGCCTGATTGCCGAAATTAAGTTGCCTTTGAATTTCGGGGGATCCCTCTTGAGCATGTATGCTTATGCTACTTGTTCTACATCAGACTTCTTCCGCAAACAGCGAAACGCTTTGACTCGGTGAGTTTGGCAGCATTCCGATTTCGATGCCCCGGTTACTGAAATTCAGTTGCCTTTGAATTTCGGGAAATCCTTATTCAGCGTGTATGCTTCTGCTACTTGTTCTACATCAGACTTCTTCTGCAAACGGCGAAACGCTTTGACTCGGTGAGTTTGGCGGCAATCAGATTTCGATGCCCCTGTTGCTGAAATTCAATTGGTTTTGAATTTCGGGTGATCCCTCTTGAGCTTGTATGCTTCTGCTGCTTGTTCTACATCAGACTTTCTTACGCAAACAGCGAAACGCTTTAACTCGGTGAGTTTCGCGGCATTCCACCTACGATGCCGCGGTTGCCAAAATTCAGTTGCTTTTGAATTTCGGGGGATCCCGCTTCAGCTTGTATACTTCTGCTACTTGTTCTACATAAGACTTCTTCCACAAACGGCGAAACACTTGGACTCGGTGAGTTTCGCAGCATTCCGACTTCGATGCCCGGTTGCCGAAATTAAGTTGCCTTTGAATTTCGGGGGATCCCTCTTGAGCATGTATGCTTCTGCTACTTGTTCTACATCAGATTTCTTCCGCAAACGGTGAAACACTTGGACTCGGTGAGTTTTGCGGCATTCCGACTTCGATGCCTGGTTGCCGAAATTAAGTTGCCTTTGAATTTTGGGTGATCCCTCTTGAGCATGTATACTGGTGCTACTTGTTCTACATCAAACTTCTTCCGCAAACGGCGAAACACTTGGACTCGGTGAGTTTTGCGGCATTCCGACTTCGATGCCCCGGTTGCCGAAATTCAACTGCCTTTGAATTTCAGGGGATCCCTCTTGAGCATGTATGCTTCTGCTACTTGTTCTACATCAGACTTCTTGCGCAAACGGCGAAACGCTTCGACTAGGTCAGTTTCGCGGCATTCCGACTTCGATGCCCCGGTTGCCGAAATTCAGTTGCCTTTGAATTTTGGGTGATCCCTCTTGAGCATGTATGCTTCTGCTACTTGTTCTACATCAGACTTTCTTCCGCAAACGGCGAAACGCTTTGACTCGGTGAGTTTCGCGGCATTCCGACTTCGATGCCCCGGTTGCCGAAATTTAGTTGCCTTTGAATTTTGGGCGATCCCTCTTGAGCATGCATGCTTCTGCTACTTGTTCTACATCAGACTTTCTTTCGCAAACTGCGAAACGCTTTGACTCGGTGAGTTTCGCGGCATTCCGACTTCGATGCCCCGGTTGCCGAAATTCAGCTACCTTTGAATTTCGGTTGATACCTCTTGAGCATGTATGCTTGTGCTACTTGTTCTACATCAGACTTGTTCCGTAAATGGCGAAACGCTTTTACTTTCTTTCGCAAACGGCGAAACGCTTGGAGTCGGTGAGTTTCGTGGCTGTCCGACTTCGACGCCCCGGTTGCCGAAATTCAGTTGCTTTTGAATTTCAGGTGATCCCTCTTGAGCATGTATGCTTGTGCTACTTGTTCTACATCAGACTTCTTCCGCAAACGGCGAAACGCTTGGACTCGGTGAGTTTTGCGGCATTCTGACTTCGATGCCCCGGTTGCCGAAATTCAGTTGCCTTTGAATTTCAGGTGATCCCTCTTGAGCATGTATGCTTGTGCTACTTGTTCTACATCAGACTTGTTCCGCAAACGGAGAAACGCTCGGACTCGGTAAGTTTCGCGGCATTCCGACTTCGATGCCCTGGTTGCCGAAATTCAGTTGCCTTTGAATTTTGGGTGATCCCTCTAGAGCATGTATGCTTCTGCTACTTGTTCTACGTCAGACTTTCTTCCGTAAAGGGCGAAATGCTTTGACTCCGTGTGTTTCGCGGCATTCCGACTTCGATGCCCCGGTTGCCGAAATTCAGTTGCCTTTGAATTTCGGGTGATCCCTCTTGAGAATGTATGCTTCTGCTACTTGTTCTACATCAGACTTCTTCTGCAAACGACGAAACGCTTGGACTCGGTGAGTTTCACGTCATTCCAACTTTGATGCCCCGATTGCTGAAATTCAGTTGCCTTTTAATTTCGGGTGATCCCTCTTGAGCATTTACGCTTCTGCTACTTGTTCAACATTAGACTTTCTTCCGCAAAGGCCGAAACACTTTGACTAGGTGAGTTTCGCGGCATTCCGACTTCGATGCCCCAGTTGCCGAAATTCAGTTGCCTTTGAATTTCGGGTGATCCCTCTTGAGCATTTATGCTTCTGCTACTTGTTCTACGTCAGACTTCTTCCGCAAACGGCGAAACGCTTCGACTCGGTCAGTTTCGCGGCATTCCGACTTCGATGCCCCGGTTGCCGAAATTCAGTTGCCTTTGAATTTCGGGTGAACCCTCTTGAGAATGTATGCTTCTGCTACTTGTTCTACATCAGACTTCTTGTAAACACCCAAACGAAAATATATATATGTCTATATATATATATATTTAAAGAGAAAGAGAGAGAGAAAGATGGTGATGAATGCAGATTTCGCTGCCGATGCAGAAATCGGCAGCGACGCAGTTTTCGCTGCCGATTCTGGATTGGGCAGCGACGTAGATTTCACTGCCGATGCAGAAATCAGCAGCGACGCAGTTTTCGCTGCCGATGCAGAAATGGGCAGCGACGCAGATTTCGCTGCAGATGCAGAAATCGGCAGCGACGCAGTTTTCGCTGCCGATTCTGGATTGGGCAGCGACGCAGTTTTCGCTGCCGATGCAGAAATCGGCAGCAACGCAGTTTTCGGCTGCCGATTTCTCAATCAACAGTGACGCACAGCTGGGAGGGAGGGGTAAAACTGGTTTTAGATAAACCAAACAAGGATAAGGACACACCTAAACCAACCCCCAAACAACCCAATTCATTTGATGGGTAATATAAATACAAAGAGGCAAGAGAGAATGACTCATCTTCTTCCCAAACCAGCAGCTGCATGTCATTCTTCCCTTCCCCTTTCACATCAAAAACGTGAATCAAACTAGTAGAGTGTCTTGTGAGCTTGTGAGGGAGAGATGAGACCTTGAGAGAGGAGTGGGCAGCTGCATAGAGGAGAGGAAAAAGAGAGCTGGAAAACGTGAGAGGAAGAAGAAGGAAGAGAACCAGCAGCTGAAGAGAAAAGAATAGTGTCAAACCTTCCTCAAACTTAGTTAAATTCAGAAGGTGGTGCGGTCGGGAGTGGACCATCATCAAGACAGGAACGACCCACAGGTGGAGCAGGTAGGTGACTTGCACCTTCCTTTTTCTTACGTTGAATCTTGAAATATTTTAACTTGAGTACTATCATATTGTTAGAACCGATATTAGATTGTTGAACGCTTGAATGTTGATTAAAGAATGATTAGCTTCGGCTAATGGCATCCGAAAGGATGGCCGGGACAAAAAGAGTGATTAGCTTCGGCTAATGGCGTCCGAAGGGATGGCCGGGACAAAGAATGATTAGCTTCGGCTAATGGCATCCGAAAGGATGGCCGGGACAAAAGAGTGATTAGCTTCGGCTAATGGCGTCCGAATGGATGGCCGGGACAAAGAATGATTAGCTTCGGCTAATGGCATCCAAACGGATGGATGGCCGGGATAAAAGAGTGACTTCGCTGCCGAAGCAAAAATCGGCAGCGACGCAGATTTCCGCTGCCGATTCTGAATCGGCAGCGACGCAGATTCTGCTGCCGATACAGAAATCGGCAGCGACGCAGATTTCCGCTGCTGATTCTGGATCGGCAGCGACGTAGATTTCGCTGCCGATTCTGGATCGGCAGCGACGCAGATTTCCGCTGCCGATTCTGAATCGGCAGCGACGCAGATTTCCGCTGCCGATTCTGAATCGGCAGCAACGCAGATTCTGCTGCCGATACAGAAATCGGCAGCGACGCAGATTCCGCTGCCGATTCTGGATCGGCAGCAACACAGTTTTCGCTGCCGATTCCTTGATCGGCAGCAATGCAGTTTCTACTGCCGATTTTGGATCGGCAGCGACGCAGCTTTCGCCATGGAAGGCCGACACAAATGAATGACTAGTTTTGGCGAATGGCATCCGAAAACTTGTGTATCTATATGTACTACTAGTTGTTGTAGCAAATACATGAAGAAATTATAATTGTTAATGTTTTATTTAATTGCCAAACCGTGAGTTACCATTCTTATTATTATTAAATATTTGCATTCTCTTAAATGTTTGTACTGCTGCAGGGACTTCACACCAACGAGATGTCTAGGAAACCCGATACACGGGAACCTATTTTGCAAGGAATTATGTAGATGTATCTTAAATCATAATGTATTTTGTACGGATCAATGTACTGAATGTATAACTTTTATTAGATCCTTTTTGTTTAAAATTGTGATGACTATTAGTAGGAGAAGACTGTAAACTCATGTCTATGTATATATTTTTAATATGAACTTCAAATCAAGCAACCTTAATATTACGTGTTTGTGTAAGATTCACTTTGAAATGAAATGTTGATTGTATGGATTGTATTTCGATGATGTGAGGATTTAGATTCATTGATTGCCGGCACCATGTGGATTGAATGCATAAAAAAAAAATATTGTGTTTTGGGCTTGGAAAGCCGGGTTGTTATAGTTGGTATCAGAGCACTTGGTATGGATCCTGAGGATCATTAATAAATGTGTTGTTATGATGAATTTCAGGATGGTACGCACCCGACAAGGGACACGAACTGAGCCGCCCTCCTTAGAAAGGAGGGGCATGAACCGAGGTGCCCAAGGTTGGCAAGATGAAGATCCCTTAGATGATACGGCATCTCATGCTCCGATAATACCACCTGAAACCTTGTAGGGGGAAGATACGGTGGCAGGGGAAGGCCCGAGGCCTCATCAGACAGAGGGAACACCCCCAATCGCAACGGAGCATCGAGAAAGATCAGAAGCACAACCATCTACTGTTCCAACTGGTGTGCCTCCACAATATGTAGATGCAGGACTCCTTGTACAAATAGTTAAAGCAGTGATGGAAGGCATGGCTAGTTCAGCGGCACAAACAACTCCCACCACGCAGATTCCACCAGCAGCCCCTACGACTAGCATGACCATGGATAATGTGGTACCACTGGTGCGACTAGTTAAGAGTATGAGGGAAATGGGCTGTGAACCGTACATGGGGGAACAAGATGCAGAGATAGCTGGAAGATGGATCAGGAAGGTAGAAAAGACAATGATTCAAATAAGCATACCCGAGGGTTTGAGGGTAAATTGTGCATCCCAGTTACTGTCTGATAGGGCCATGACATGGTGGGAAACAGTTCAGCTGAGGCGTGCGATTGAGACACTAACTTGGAGTGATTTCAAGACAGAGTTTGAGAATCAGTTTTATTCCAAGTATCATCGCAAGGTGAAAGAACAAGAGTTCTTGGCATTGAGACAGGGTGATATGTCAGTATTGGAGTACGAAAGGAGATTCCATGACCTTTCATTGTTCGCCCCACATTATGTGCCGACAGAGGAACATATGATTGAAAAGTTGAGAGATGGGTTACGACAGGATTTGAGACAAGGATTGATCGCCTTGCGATTTAAATCGGTGAGGGAGTTGATTGAGGCTGCACAAGCTCTGGAGGCATGTATTGGAGAAAGCCAAGGGGGGTATCAGAGTATAAGCAAAAAGAGAGATGGGGACTATTTCAGCGGCAGACCACCGCACCCGAAGAAAGGAAAAAGTGGAGTGTTTGAGCAGCACGGAAAAAAGGGGAGTTGGATATTACCGCCTCACCAGCAATCAAGTGGGAGAGTAATGGTTGGACAGTCGCACTCGAGGGCAAACTCTTCTACTGGGACCGGTGACCGCAAGGGTGTTGACTATCCTTTTTGTGTAAAGTGTGGACAAAAACACCCTGGGGATTGCTCAGTTTCTTCCGGGCGATGTTTTGTGTGCAGAGGAGAGGGCCATAGGTGGAGGAATTGTCAGTATCTTAATCAAGGGTGTCATTACTGTGGTGGAAGAGGTCATTACAAGAGGGACTGCCCCAAGAGGAACACCGGACAAGTACAGAGCTACAGACAACCAAGTCAGAGCCACCAGCAGTCAGTCACCGTTAATAGGCCAGTGAGATCTTCTCAATCAGGGGCAAATTCTAGTCGAGGGAAGCCGAGGGCACAAAATGATCGGACCTCGGGGAGGGTCTTCCACCTGACACAGGAGGAGGCCAGGGCTGCATCAGATGTGGTGGCAGGTACACTTCTATTGAATGGTTTTAATGTGCATGTGTTGTTTGATCCGGGTGCCACCCACTCATTCATTGCTAAGAGAATTGTCACTAAATTGAGAAAGGAAGTAAAAATGGTAGAGAAGGGGTTTGTAATTGGAACTCCAATGGGAAACATGGTTGAAACAAATATTGTATATGTGGATGTGGGGGTTAGTTTATCCGGGTATGGAACAGAAGTAGATTTGATTCCCTTAGAGCTGCATGATTTTGACATAATACTAGGCATGGATTGGTTGAGTAAATACAAAGCACTAATAGATTGTTATGCGAAAACTGTCACTTTCCAAACACCTAAGGGCGAGAAAATAACTTTTGAAGGAGAGAGACTTCCCAAACTGAATGCTTTAATATCGGTGGTAACAGCCCAAAAACTTTTAAGAAAGGGATGTATGGGTTACCTCGCATACATCTTAAACTCTAATGATGAAGGTCCACGATTGAAGGATATTCCTGTGGTGAAGGATTTCCCAGATGTGTTTCCAGAAGAACTACCAGGACTACCCCCGGAGCGAGAAGTAGAGGTGTCTATAGACACTTTTCCTGGAGTTCCACCTATTGCCCAACAACCGTATCGGATGGCTCCAGCAGAACTGAACGAGTTAAAGACTCAATTACAGGAATTATTAGACAAAGGGTTCATACGGCCCAGTAATTCTCTTTGGGGAGCACCGATCCTATTTGTAAGAAAGAAAGATGGAACCCATAGGCTTTGTATTGACTATCGACAGTTGAACAAAATAACAATGAAAAACAAGTATCCATTGCCTCGGATAGATGATTTGTTCGACCAATTAAAAGGAGCAAGGGCATTCTCGAAGATAGATCTGAGATTAGGGTACTATCAGATGAAGATTAAAGAAGCGGATGTAGCAAAGACCGCATTTAGAACTCGTTACGGACACTATGAATTTTTGGTATTACCGTTCGGGTTGACGAACGCCCCAGCCCTCTTCATGGATTTGATGAATCGGGTTTTCCAACCATACCTGGATAAGTTTGTGGTGGTATTCATTGATGATATACTGGTGTACTCAAATTCTTTCAAGGAGCACGAAGAACACTTGAGACAAACCTTACAAACCTTGAGAGATCACCAGCTATATGCAAAACTGAGTAAATGTGAATTTTGGCTTAAAAGAGTGATGTTTTTGGGACATGTCATTTCAGCCGAAGGTGTTTTTGTCGACCCTCAAAAAGTTGAAGCAGTCGTGAAATGGGAAAGACCGACTTCGGTCACTGAAATACGTAGTTTCCTGGGACTTGCAGGATACTATCGGAGATTTATCGAAGGTTTTTCCCTGATTGCAACCCCTTTGACCCAGCTAACTAGGAAGGATAAGAAATGGGTGTGGTCGGAAGAATGTGAGGCAAGCTTCCAAGAATTGAAGAGGAGGCTCACCACTGCTCCAGTCTTAACTCTCCCCTCAGGGACCGAGGGTTTTGTGGTATATAGTGATGCCTCGGGGAAGGGATTGGGGTGTGTTTTGATGCAACATGGGAAGGTGATCGCCTATGCATCAAGACAATTAAAGACTCATGAGGTGAACTACCCGGTGCACGACCTGGAGTTGGCAGCTGTAGTATTTGCCTTGAGGATATGGAGACACTATTTGTATGGGTCTCGAACCCAAATTTTTACTGATCATAAGAGCCTGAAGTATCTGATGTCGCAAAAGGAGTTGAACATGCGGCAAAGAAGGTGGATAGAGCTCATTAAGGATTATGATTGCACCATAGAATACCATCCGGGGAAAGCAAATGTGGTGGCAGATGCCCTCAGTCGAAAAAATAAAGCCTCCTTGGGAAGCTTAACAGTGGGAAAGGAGCGGCAATTGGCAGAATTAAAAGAGTTGGGTGCAGATTTGGGAATTGATACAAGAGGTGGGTTAGTAGCCCAATTATTGGTGCGACCAACGTATCGAGAACATATACTACATGCCCAATTCCATGACAAGGTGGGGTCCAAGATTAGGAAGAATGTGGAGGCCGGGGTAGAAATGAAATTCCGAGTAGCGGATGATGGATCCTTGATGATGGGACAACGGTTGTACGTGCCTGATGACGAAACAGTCAAACGAATGATTCTACAAGAAGCTCATGAGTCCAAATTCTCCATACATCATGGCAGCACTAAGATGTATCGAGACCTGAAACACCTCTATTGGTGGCCTAATATGAAAAGGGACATAGCTGAGTATGTGTCAAAGTGTGGGATATGTCAACAAGTCAAGGTTGAACACCAAAGGCCTGCGGGACCATTACAACCATTACAAATTCCAGAATGGAAGTGGGAGATGATCACCATGGATTTCGTGTCAGGATTTCCCAAAGGGAGAAAAGGAAATGATGCGATATGGGTCATTGTAGATCGGTTGACGAAATCCGCACTATTCTTGCCCGTAAAGATGACCGACTCGGTGGACAAGCTTGCCAAGATCTACATAAACGAGGTGGTACGACTTCATGGGATTCCGGTGTCCATTGTATCGGATCGAGATCCCAGGTTCACCTCTCGACTTTGGCCGAGCATACAACATGCCTTGGGGACAAGGTTGGACATGAGCACTGCGTTTCACCCTCAAACGGATGGCCAATCGGAAAGAGTCATCCAAGTCTTGGAAGACCTATTACGGGCCTGTGTGCTAGAATTTGGAGGAAACTGGGAGGAACACATGGCATTGGTGGAGTTCACATATAACAATAGTCATCAAGCCACAATAGGGATGGCCTCGTATGAAGCCTTGTATGGTAGGAGGTGCAGAACTCCTTTGTGTTGGGAGGAAATTGGGGACCGGAAGTTATATGGCGCAGAATTGGTCCAAGTCACCACGGAGAAAGTGAGAACTATCAGGGATCGCATCAAAGCCGCGCAGGATAGACAGAAGAAGTATGCCGATGTGAGGAGAAGACCTCTCGAGTTCAGTATGGGGGACCAGGTGTTCCTGAAGGTAGCCCCATGGAAGAACATGTTACGGTTTGGGTTGAAAGGGAAGTTAACTCCCCGTTTCATCGGACCCTTCAAAATCTTACAACGAGTTGGACCAGTAGCCTACAAGGTGGATTTGCCCCCACAGTTAGCCAGGGTCCATGATGTGTTCCATGTCTCCTTGTTAAGGAAGGCTGACGTAGACCCCGCCCGAGTTCTACCCCAGGTTCCAGTAGAAGTCAAGGAAGACTTAACACTGGAATTGAGACCCATAAGGATACTAGATCAAGAAGTGAAGGAGTTACGGAGCAAAAAGATCCCCATCGTCAGAATCTTATGGCGAAATGCTCAAGTAGAAGAGGAAACTTGGGAGAGGGAGGCTGAGATGAGGAAAAAGTACCCCAATTTATTTGAACTACCAGGTATGGAGTACCCCAATAACTTTTTAAATTTCGAGGACGAAATTCATATTTAGGAGGGGAGAATGTAAACACCCAAACGAAAAAATATATATATGTCTATATATATATATATATTTAAAGAGAAAGAGAGAGAGAAAGATGGTGATGAATGCAGATTTCGCTGCCGATGCAGAAATCGGCAGCGACGCAGTTTTCGCTGCCGATTCTGGATTGGGCAGCGACGTAGATTTTGCTGCCGATGCAGAAATCGGCAGCGACGCAGATTTCGCTGCCGATGCAGAAATCGGCAGCAACGCAGTTTTCGGCTGCCGATTTCTCAATCAACAGTGACGCACAGCTGGGAGGGAGGGGTAAAACTGGTTTTAGATAAACCAAACAAGGATAAGGACACACCTAAACCAACCCCCAAACAACCCAATTCATTTGATGGGTAGTATAAATACAATGAGTTTCGCGGCATTCCGACTTCGATGCCCCGGTTGCCGAAATTCAGTTGCCTTTGAATTTCGGGTGAGCCGTCTTGAGCATGTATGCTTCTGCTACTTATTCTACATCAGACTTTCTTCCCTAAACGGCGAAACGCTTTGACTCGGTAAGTTTGTCAGCATTCCGACTTTGATGCACCGGTTGCCGAAATTCAGTTGCCTTTGAATTTCGGGTGATCCCTTTTGAGCATGTATGCATCTGCCACTTGTTCTACATCAGACTTTCTTCCCGACATGCTCAAGAGGGATCACCCGACATTCGAAGGCAACTGAATTTCGGCAACCGGGGCATCGAAGTCGGAATGCCGCGAAACTCACCGAGTCAAATGGATTTGCCGTTAGCGGAAGAAAGTTTGACTTAGAACAAGTAGCAGAAGCATACATGCTCAAGAGGGATCACCCGAATTTCAAAGGCAACTGAATTTCGGCAACCGGGGAATCGAAGTCGGAATGCCGCGAAACTCATCGAGTCAAAGCGTTTCGCCGTTTTCGGAAGAAAGTCTTATGTAGAGCAAGTAGCAGAAGCATACATGCTCAAGAGGGATCACCCGACATTCGAAGGCAACTGAATTTCGGCAACCGGGCATCAATGTCGGAATGCCGCTAAACTCATCGAGTCAAAGTGTTTCGCCGTTTTGGGAAGAAAGTCTTATGTAGAACAAGTAGCAGAAGCATACATGCTCAAGAGGGATCACCCGAAATTCAAAGGCAACTGAATTTTGGCAACCGGGGCATAGAAGTCGTAATGCCGCGAAACTCACCGAGTCAAAGCGTTTCGTTGTTTGCGGAAGAAGTCTGATGTAGAACAAGTAGGAGAAGCATACATGCTCAAGAGGGATCACCCGAAATTCAAAGGCAACTGAATTTCGGAAACCGGTGCATCAAAGTCGGAATGCCGACAAACTTACCGAGTCAAAGCGTTTCGCCGTTTAGGGAAGAAAGTCTGATGTAGAACAAGTGGCAGATGCATACATGCTCAAGAGAGATCCCTCGAAATTCAAAGGCAACTGAATTTCGGCAACCGGTGCATCAAAGTCGGAATGCCGACAAACTTACCGAGTCAAAGCGTTTCGCCGTTTAGGGAAGAAAGTCTGATGTAGAACAAGTAGCAGAAGCATACATGCTCAAGAGGGATCACCCGAAATTCAAAGGCAACTGAATTTCAGCAACAGGGGCATCAAAGTCGGAATGCCGCGAAACTCATTGAGTCAAAGTGTTTCGCCGTTTTCCGAAGAAAGCCTTATGTAGAACAAGTAGCAGAAGCATACATGCTCAAGAGGGATCACCCGACATTCGAAGGCAACTGAATTTCGGCTACTGGGGCATCGAAGTCGGAATGCCGACAAACTTACCGAGTCAAAGCGTTTCGCCGTTTAGGGAAGAAAGTCTGATGTAGAACAAGTGGCAGATGCATACATGCTCAAAAGGGATCACCCGAAATTCAAAGGCAACTGAATTTCGGCAACCGGTGCATCAAAGTCGGAATGCTGACAAACTTACCGAGTCAAAGCGTTTCGCCGTTTAGGGAAGAAAGTCTGATGTAGAATAAGTAGCAGAAGCATACATGCTCAAGACGGCTCACCCGAAATTCAAAGGCAACTGAATTTCGGCAACCGGGGCATCGAAGTCGGAATGCCGCGAAACTCATTGACTCAAAGCGTTTCGTCGTTTTCCGAAGAAAGCCTTATGTAGAACAAGTAGCAGAAGCATACATGCTCTAGAGGGATCACCCGACATTCGAAGGCAACTGAATTTTGGCTATCGGGGCATCGAAGTCGGAATGCCGACAAACTTACCGAGTCAAAGCGTTTCGCCGTTTAGGGAAGAAAGTCTGATGTAGAACAAGTGGCAGATGCATACATGCTCAAAAGGGATCACCCGAAATTCAAAGGCAACTGAATTTCGGCAACCGGTGCATCAAAGTCGGAATGCTGACAAACTTACCGAGTCAAAGCGTTTCGCCGTTTAGGGAAGAAAGTCTGATGTAGAATAAGTAGCAGAAGCTTACATGCTCAAGACGGCTCACCCGAAATTCAAAGGCAACTGAATTTCGGCAACCGGGGCATCGAAGTCGGAATGCCGCGAAACTCATTGAGTCAAAGCGTTTCGTCGTTTTCCGAAGAAAGCCTTATGTAGAACAAGTAGCAGAAGCATACATGCTCTAGAGGGATCACCCGACATTCGAAGGCAACTGAATTTTGGCTATCGGGGCATCGAAGTCGAAATGCCGACAAACTTACCGAGTCAAAGCGTTTCGCCGTTTAGGGAAGAAAGTCTGATGTAGAACAAGTGGCAGATGCATACATACTCAAAAGGGATCACCCGAAATTCAAAGGCAACTGAATTTCGGCAACCGGTGCATCAAAGTCGGAATGCTGACAAACTTACCGAGTCAAAGCGTTTCACCGTTTAGGGAAGAAAGTCTGATGTAGAATAAGTAGCAGAAGCTTACATGCTCAAGACGGCTCACCCGAAATTCAAAGGCAACTGAATTTCGGCAACCGGGGCATCGAAGTCGGAATGCCGCGAAACTCATTGAGTCAAAGCGTTTCGTCGTTTTCCGAAGAAAGCCTTATGTAGAACAAGTAGCAGAAGCATACATGCTCTAGAGGGATCACCCGACATTCGAAGGCAACTGAATTTTGGCTATCGGGGCATCGAAGTCGAAATGCCGACAAACTTACCGAGTCAAAGTGTTTCGCCGTTTAGGGAAGAAAGTTTGATGTAGAACAAGTGGCAGATGCATACATGCTCAAGAGGGATCACCCGAAATTCAAAGGCAACTGAATTTCAGCAACCGGTGCATCAAAGTCGGAATGCCGCCAAACTTACCAAGTCAAAGCGTTTCACCGTTTAGGGAAGAAAGTCTGATGTAGAACAAGTAGCAGAAGCATACATGCTCAAAAGGGATCACCCGAAATTCAAAGGCAACTGAATTTCAGCAACCGGGGCATCGAATTCGGAATGCCGAGAAGCTCACCGAGTCAAAGCATTTCAACATTTGCGAAAAAAAGTCTGATGTGGAACAAGTGGTAGAAGCATACATGCTCAAGAGGGATCACCCGAAATTCAAAGGCAACTGAATTTCGGCAACCGGGGCATCGAAGTCGGAATGCCGCGAAACTCACTGAGTCAAATGGTTTCGCCGTTTATGGAAGAAATTCTGATGTAGAACAAGTAGCAGAAGCATACATGCTCAAGAGGGATCACCCGAAATTCAAAAGCAACTGAATTTCGGCAACCGGGGCATCGAAGTCGGAATGCCCCGAAACTCACCGAGTCAAAGCATTTCGCCGTTTGCGGAAGAAAGTCTGAATTAGAACAAGTATCAGAAGCATACATGCTCAAGATGGATCATCCAAATTTCAAAGGCAACTGAATTTTGGAAATCGAGGCATCGAAGTCGGAAGGCTGCGAAACTCACATTGTCAAAGCATTTCGCCGCAAATGAATTTCGGCAACCGGGACATCGAAGTCCGAATGCCACGAGGCTCACCGAGTCAAAGCATTTCGCCATTTGCGGAAGCACGTGTGATGTAGAACAACTGGCAGAAGCATACATGCTCAAGAGGGATCACCCGAAATTCAAAGGCAACTGAATTTCGGCAACCAGGGCATCGAAGTCGGAATGCCGACAAACTTACCGAGTCAAAGCGTTTCGCCGTTTAGGGAAGAAAGTCTGATGTAGAACAAGTAGCAGAAGCATAGATGCTCAAGAGGGATCACCCGAAATTTAAAGGCAACTGAATTTCGGCAACCGGGGCATCGAAGTCGGAATGCCGCGAAACTCATCGAGTCAAAGCGTTTCGCCATTTTCGAAAGAAAGTCTTATGTAGAACAAGTAGCAGAAGCATACGTGCTCAAGAGGGATCACCCGACATTCGAAGGCAACTAAATTTCGGCAATCGAGCATCAATGTCGGAATGCCGCCAAACTCATCGAGTCAAAGTGTTTCGCCGTTTTGGGAAGAAAGTCTTACGTAGAACAAGTAGCAGAAGCATACATGCTCAAGAGGGATCACCCGAAATTCAAAGGCAACTAAATTTCGGCAACCGGGGCATAGAAGGCGGAATGCCGCGAAACTCACCGAGTTAAAGCGTTTCGCTGTTTGCGGAAGAAGTCTAACGTAGAACAAGTAGTAGAAGCATACATGCTCAAGACGGCTCACCCGAAATTCAAAGGCAACTGAATTTCGGCAACCGGGGCATCGAAGTCGGAATGCCGCGAAACTCATTGAGTCAAAGCGTTTCGTCGTTTTCCGAAGAAAGCCTTATGTAGAACAAGTAGCAGAAGCATACATGCTCTAGAGGGATCACCCGACATTCGAAGGCAACTGAATTTTGGCTATCGGGGCATCGAAGTCGAAATGCCGACAAACTTACCGAGTCAAAGTGTTTCGCCGTTTAGGGAAGAAAGTTTGATGTAGAACAAGTGGCAGATGCATACATGCTCAAGAGGGATCACCCGAAATTCAAAGGCAACTGAATTTCAGCAACCGGTGCATCAAAGTCGGAATGCCGCCAAACTTACCAAGTCAAAGCGTTTCACCGTTTAGGGAAGAAAGTCTGATGTAGAACAAGTAGCAGAAGCATACATGCTCAAAAGGGATCACCCGAAATTCAAAGGCAACTGAATTTCAGCAACCGGGGCATCGAATTCGGAATGCCGAGAAGCTCACCGAGTCAAAGCATTTCAACATTTGCGAAAAAAAGTCTGATGTGGAACAAGTGGTAGAAGCATACATGCTCAAGAGGGATCACCCGAAATTCAAAGGCAACTGAATTTCGGCAACCGGGGCATCGAAGTCGGAATGCCGCGAAACTCACTGAGTCAAATGGTTTCGCCGTTTATGGAAGAAATTCTGATGTAGAACAAGTAGCAGAAGCATACATGCTCAAGAGGGATCACCCGAAATTCAAAAGCAACTGAATTTCGGCAACCGGGGCATCGAAGTCGGAATGCCCCGAAACTCACCGAGTCAAAGCATTTCGCCGTTTGCGGAAGAAAGTCTGAATTAGAACAAGTATCAGAGGCATACATGCTCAAGATGGATCATCCAAATTTCAAAGGCAACTGAATTTTGGAAATCGAGGCATCGAAGTCGGAAGGCTGCGAAACTCACATTGTCAAAGCATTTCGCCGCAAATGAATTTCGGCAACCGGGACATCGAAGTCCGAATGCCACGAGGCTCACCGAGTCAAAGCATTTCGCCATTTGCGGAAGCACGTGTGATGTAGAACAACTGGCAGAAGCATACATGCTCAAGAGGGATCACCCGAAATTCAAAGGCAACTGAATTTCGGCAACCAGGGCATCGAAGTCGGAATGCCGACAAACTTACCGAGTCAAAGCGTTTCGCCGTTTAGGGAAGAAAGTCTGATGTAGAACAAGTAGCAGAAGCATAGATGCTCAAGAGGGATCACCCGAAATTTAAAGGCAACTGAATTTCGGCAACCGGGGCATCGAAGTCGGAATGCCACGAAACTCATCGAGTCAAAGCGTTTCGCCATTTTCGAAAGAAAGTCTTATGTAGAACAAGTAGCAGAAGCATACGTGCTCAAGAGGGATCACCCGACATTCGAAGGCAACTAAATTTCGGCAATCGAGCATCAATGTCGGAATGCCGCCAAACTCATCGAGTCAAAGTGTTTCGCCGTTTTGGGAAGAAAGTCTTACGTAGAACAAGTAGCAGAAGCATACATGCTCAAGAGGGATCACCCGAAATTCAAAGGCAACTAAATTTCGGCAACCGGGGCATAGAAGGCGGAATGCCGCGAAACTCACCGAGTTAAAGCGTTTCGCTGTTTGCGGAAGAAGTCTAACGTAGAACAAGTAGTAGAAGCATACATGCTCAAGAGGGATCACCCAAAATTCAAAGGCAACTGAATTTCCGCAACCGTGGCATCGAAGTCGGAATGCCGGGAAACTCACCGAGTCAAAGCGGTTCATAGTTTGCGGAAGAAGTATGATGTAGAACAAGTAGCAGAAGCATAAATGCTCAAGAGGGATCCCCCGAAATTCAAAGGCAACTAAATTTCGGCAACCGGGGCATCGAAGTCGGAATGCCGAGAAACTCACCGAGTCAAAGCGTTTTGCCGTTTACGGAAGAAAGTCTGATGTAGAACAAGTAGCAGAAGCCTACATGATCAAGAGGGTTCACCCGAAATTCAAAGGCAACTGAATTTCGGCAACCGTGGCATCGAAGTCAGAATGCCGGGAAACTCACTGAGTCAAAGCGTTTCGCTATATGCGGAAGAAGTCTGATCTAGGACAAGTAGCAGAAGCATACATGCTCAAGAGGGATCACCCAAAATTCAAAGGCAACTCAATTTTGGCAACCGTGGCATCGAAGTCGGAATGCCGGGAAACTCACCGAGTCAAAGCGTTTCGCTGTTTGCGGAAGAAAGTCTTATGTAGAACAAGTAGCAAAAGCATACATGCTCAAGAGGGATCACCCGAAATTCAAAGGCAACTGAATTTCGGCAACCGGTGCTTCAAAGTTGGAATGCCAGGAAACTGACCGAGTCAAAGCATTTTGCCGTTTGCGGAAGAAAGTCTGATGTAGAACAAGTAGCAGAAGCATACATGCTCAAGAGGGATCCCCCTAAATTCAAAGGCAACTAAATTTCCGCAACCGGGGCACCGAAGTCGGAATGCCGCGAAACTCACCGAGTCAAATGGTTTCGCCATTTGCGGAAGAAATTCTGATGTAGAACAAGTAGCAGAAGCATACATGCTCAAGAGGGATCACCCGAAATTTAAAAGCAACTAAATTTCGGCAACCGGGGCATCGAAGTCGGAATGCCACGAAACTCACCGAGTCAAAGCATTTCGCCGTTTGCGGAAGAAAGTCTGAATTAGAACAAGTATCAGAAGCATACATGCTCAAGATGGATCATCCGAATTTCAAAGGCAACTGAATTTCGGAAATCGAGGCATCGAAGTCGGAATGCTGCGAAACTCACATTGTCAAAGCATTTCGCCGCAAATGAATTTCGGCAACTGGGACATCGAAGTCCGAATGCCACGACGCTCACCGAGTCAAAGCATTTCGCCATTTGTAGAAGCAAGTCTGATGTAGAACAACTGGCAGAAGCATACATGCTCAAGAGGGATCACCCGAAATTCAAAGGCAACTGAATTTCGGCAACCGGGGCATCGAAGTTGGAATGCCGACAAAGTTACCGAGTCAAAGCGTTTCGCTGTTTAGGGAAGAAAGTCTGATGTAGAACAAGTAGCAGAAGCATACATGCTCAAGAGGGATCACCCGAAATTCAAAGGCAACTGAATTTCGGCAACCGGGGCTTCAAAGTTGGAATGCCGGGAAACTGACCGAGTCAAAGCATTTCGCCATTTACGGAAGAAAGTCTGATGTAGAACAAGTAGCAGAAGCATACATGCTCAAGAGGGATCCCCCTAAATTCAAAGGCAACTAAATTTCAGCAACCGGGGCACCGAAGTCGGAATGCCGCGAAACTCACCAAGTCAAAGCGTTTTGCCGTTTACGGAAGAAAGTCTAATGTAGAACAAGTAGCAGAAGCATTCATGCTCAAGAGGGATCACCCGAAATTCAAAGGCAACAGAATTGGGCAACCGGGGCATCGAAGTCGGAATGCCACGAAACTCACCGAGTCCAAGCATTTCGCCGTTTGCGGAAGAAGTCTGATCTAGAACAAGTAGCAGAAGCATAAATGCTCAAGAGGGATCACCCGAAATTCAAATGCAACTGAATTTCGGCAACCGTGGCATCGAAGTCGGAATGCCGGGAAACTCATCGAGTCAAAGCGTTTCGCCGTTTGCGGAAGAAAGTTGATTGTGCATCAAAAGTATCATTAAGTCTTTTATTTTACATATGTATTTATTGTTTTTGTTTGGGTTTTTATAATAAGTGATGTGCTTTTTAGTAATGAAGTTTCTTTTAATGTTTCGATAGGTTTTTGGAGCTTAAATGAATTATTTCAGAAAATTCAACTTCAGAATTCGGAACAAAGAATTGAAGAGAAATTTAGTTGAAGATTGAAGCAAATCTTGGTTCAAATTAGTGCTCTAAATTTGGCCCAAAAATCAATTCTATTCCAATTCTAGAAAAGAATATCATATGATCTATTTCAAGCCCAAACTTGCCTTATGTTGTGTGCAAACTTCAACCATCAAACACTCAAGGTTTCAATGTCAATCTTAGCCCAAATAATATGTACATTTGTATACTTATTTGATGCTCAAATTCAGCCCCAAATCAGCCCCAAATCAGCCTCCAAATCAGCCCAAGCACAATCCATGATCCTACATGTCCACACAACAAATAACATTTGATTTTTTTGGGTAATTCATTGATCCAAGAGGGAAAGCACATGGATGGAAAGCTGGAGGGAACATTGTGACATTATTTTGGGTCAAAAAGAAGAAAGAGACAGCTCATAAAGGAGGAAGAAAAACGTGCACCAAAGTGTTCTCCAAGCTGATCTGATTTGATTTTCCAGAACACCTTTCGGTGTTTTGCCCATAACTTTTGACTCAGATGTCCAAATGCGTGGTTCTTTATTGATCTGGAAAGCTAACAGAATTGCCTATAAATATGTCTTTAATAGCCATCTCCAGAAGAGGCTTCTAAGAGGGTCGAATTGCTGTCCAAAGTTAGAGTCAGATTTGTGTCCGAATTTTTACTGAAATTCTGTTGTGTTCTTCTTTGTAGATTTCGGTTATTTAGTTTGTAAAACTTATTATTTCAGTTTGATTCAAGTTATTTCATGTTTATTAAAGTGTTCTTACATATAATCATGGTTGACTAATCTCTTTCTTGGATCCAAATCAAGGATGATGGTGATTGAGGTGAGTTCTTTAAGATATGAATGAATCTTAATGTTTATCTTCTCATTTTCTTCATGAATGTTTTATTATTGCAAAGAAATTTTAGAAATCATTTAGGTAATGTTATAATCTTGAATTTTTATGCACAAACCTTAGTTTTGGTATAGAGATTGCTTGATTCAATGTCTTACTTAATTTGAAAGTACTTGTTCATTCTTAAGCAATAATTAATATTCATCCTTTTAAACTTCATTGTAATATCTTCCGATCTAATATCACTATCGTTGATATTAGGTTGAGTTATCTTATATATGTTGAAGAAATCACCAATACATCACCATTAAAATTGATTTGGACCAAGACTTACTTTTTCTTGTCTTTTAAAATCTATTTACACTTTTTCATCTTTGAAAACAAATCCATCAATTATTTTCAACCAAGTTATTGTTAATTTAATTTCTCTTGAGTTTTTTTTTTTGTTACCTAGCTTAATTTCCAGATCTAGCTCTCTGTGGATATGACCTCGATCTTACCGAGTTAATTGCTACATCGCACACTCGTGCACTTGCGAGTTAAAACAAGCCGATCATAAAAAGCGGTCAAGCAAAAGTCTTATGTAGAACAAGTAGCAGAAGCGTACATGCTCAAGTGAGATCAACCGACATTCAAAGGCAACTGAATTTCGGCAACCGGGGCATCGAAGTCGGAATGTCGAGAAACTCAACGAGTCAAAGCGTTTTGCCGTTTACGGAAGAAAGTCTTATGTAGAACAAGTAGCAGAAGCATACATGGTCAAGAGGGATCACCCGAATTTCAAAAGGCAACTGAATTTCGGCAACAGGGGCATCGAAGTCGGAATGCCGAGAAACTCACCGAGTCAAAGCGTTTCGCCGTTTAAGAGAGAAAGTCTAAAGTAGAACAAGTAGCAAAAGCATACATGCTCAAGAGGGATCACCCGAAATTCAAAGGTAACTAAATTTCGGCAACTGGGGCATCAAAGTCGGATTGCCGCGAAACTCACCGAGTCAAAGAGTTTCGCTGTTTGCGGAAGAAGTATGATCTAGAACAAGTAGCAGAAGCATACATGCTCAAGAGGGATCACCCGAAATTCAAAGGCAACTCAATTTCGACAATCGTGGCATCGAAGTCGGAATGCCGGGAAACTCACCGAGTCAAAGCGTTTCGCCGTTTGCGGAAGAAAGTCTTATGTAGAACAAGTAGCAGAAGCGTACATGCTCAAGAGGGATCACCCGACATTCAAAGGCAACTGATATTCGGCAACCAAGGCATCGAAGTCGGAATGCCGATAAAGTCACCGAGTCAAAGCGTTTCGCCATTTACAGAAAAAAGTCTGATGTAGAACAAGTAGCAGAAGCATACATGCTCAAGAGGAATCCCCCTAAATTCAAAGGCAACTAAATTTCGGCAACCGGGGCATCGAAGTCGGAATGCCGAGAAACTCACCAAGTCAAAGCCTTTCGCTGTTTACGGAAGAAAGTCTAATGTAGAACAAGTAGCAGAAGCATTCATGCTCAAGAGGGATCACCCGAAATTCAAAGGCAACAGAATTGGGCAACCGGGGCATCGAAGTCGGAATGCCGCGAAACTCACCGAGTCCAAGCATTTCGCCGTTTGCAGAAGAAGTCTGATCTAGAAGAAGTAGCAGAAGCATAAATGCTCAAGAGGGATCACCTGAAATTCAAATGCAACTGAATTTCGGCAACCGTGGCATCGAAGTCGGAATGCCGGGAAACTCACCGAGTCAAAGCGTTTCGCCGTTTAAGGAAGAAAGTCTTATGTAGAACAAGTAGCAGAAGCGTACATGCTCAAGGGGGATCACCCGAAATTCAAAGGCAACTGAATTTTGGCAACTGTGGCATCGAAGTCGGAATGCCGGGAAACTCACCGAGTCAAAGCGTTTCGCCGTTTAAGGAAGAAAGTCTTTTGTAGAACAAGTAGCAGAAGCATACATGCTCAAGAGAGATCACCCGAAATTCAAATGCAACTGAATTTCGGCAACCGTGGCATCGAAGTTGGAATGCCGGGAAACTCACCGAGTCAAAGCGTTTCGCCATTTGCGGAAGAAAGTCTTATGTAGAACAAGTAGCAGAAGCGTACATGCTCAAGAGGGATCACCCAACATTCAAAGGCAACTGAATTTCGGCAACCGGGGCATCGAAGTCGGAATGCCGAGAAACTCACCGAGTCAAAGCGTTTTGCCATATACGGAAAAAAGTCTGATGTAGAACAAGTAGCAGAAGCATACATGCTCAAGAGGGATCGCCCGAATTTCAAAGGCAACTGAATTTCGACAACAGGGGCATCGAAGTTGGAATGCCCGAGAAACTCACCGAGTCAAAGCGTTTCGCCGTTTAAGAAAGAAAGTCTAAAGTAGAACAAGTAGCAAAAGTATACATGCTCAAGAGGGATCACCCGAAATTCAAAGGCAACTAAATTTCGGCAACCGGGGCATCGAAGTCGGATTGCCGCGAAACTCACCGAGTCAAAGAGTTTCGCTGTTTGCGGAAGAAGTCTGATCTAGAACAAGTAGCAGAAGCATACATACTCAAGAGGGATCACCCGAAATTCAAAGGCAACTCAATTTCAGCACCCGTGGCATCGAAGTCGGAATGCGGAGAAACTCACCAAGTCAAAGCGTTTTGCCGTTTACGGAAGAAAGTCTAATGTAGAACAAGTAGCAGAAGCATTCATGCTCAAGAGGGATCACCCGAAATTCAAAGGCAACAGAATTGGGCAACCGGGGCATCGAAGTCGGAATGCCGCGAAACTCATCGAGTCGAAGCGTTTCGCCGTTTGCGGAAGAAGTCTGATCTAGAAGAAGTAGTAGAAGCATAAATGCTCAAGAGGGATCACCCGAAATTCAAAGGCAACTGAATTTTGGCAACCGTGGCATCGAAGTCGGAATGCCGGGACACTCACCGAGTCAAAGCGTTTTGTTGTTTGCGGAAGAAAGTCTTATGTAGAACAAGTAGAAGAAGCGTACATGCTCAAGAGGGATCACCCGAAATTCAAAGGCAACTGAATTTTGGCAACCGTGGCATCGAAGTCGGAATGCCGAGAAACTCACCAAGTCAAAGCGTTTTGCCGTTTACGGAAGAAGGTTTAATGTAGAACAAGTAGCAGAAGCATTCATGCTCAAGAGGGATCACCCGAAATTCAAAGGCAACAAAATTGGGCAACCGGGGCATCGAAGTCGGAATGCCGCGAAACTCACCGAGTCCAAGCGTTTCGCCGTTTGCGGAAGAAGTCTGATCTAGAAGAAGTAGCAGAAGCATAAATGCTCAAGAGGGATCACCCGAAATTCAAATGTAACTGAATTTGGGCAACCGTGGCATCGAAGTCGGAATGCCGGGAAACTCACCGAGTCAAAGCGTTTCGCCGTTTGCGGAAGAAAGTCTTATGTAGAACAAGTAGCAGAAGCGTACATGCTCAAGAGGGATCACCCGACATTCAAAGGCAACTGAATTTTGGCAACCGGGGCATCGAAGTCGGAATGCCGAGAAACTCACCGAGTCAAAGCGTGTCGCCATTTACGGAAAAAAGTCTGATGTAGAACAAGTAGCAGAAGCATACATGCTCAAGAGGGATCCCCCTAAATTCAAAGGCAACTAAATTTCGGCAACCGGGGTATCGAAGTCAGAATGACAAGAAACTCACCAAGTCAAAGCGTTTTGCCGTTTACGGAAGAAAGTCTAATGTAGAACAAGTAGCAGAAGCATTCATGCTCAAGAGGGATCACCCGAAATTCAAAGGCAACCGAATTGGGCAACTGGGGCATCGAAGTCTGAATGCCGCGAAACTCACCGAGTCCAAGCGTTTCGCCGTTTGCGGAAGAAGTCTGATCTAGAAGAAGTAGCAGAAGCATAAATGCTCAAGAGAGATCACCCGAAATTCAAATGCAACTGAATTTCGGCAACCGTGGCATCGAAGTCGGAATGCCGGGAAACTCACCGAGTCAAAGCGTTTCGCCGTTTGGGGAAGAAAGTCTTATGTAGAACAAGTAGCAGAAGCGTACATGCTCAAGTGAGATCACCCGACATTCAAAGGCAACTGAATTTCGGCAACCGGGGCATCGAAGTCGGAATGCCGAGAAACTCACCGAGTCAAAGCGTTTTGCCGTTTACGGAAGAAAGTCTAATGTAGAACAAGTAGCAGAAGCATACATGCTCAAGAGGGATCACCCAAAATTTAAAGGCAACTGAATTTTGGCAACCGTGGCATCGAAGTCGGAATGCCGAGAAACTCACCGAGTCAAAGCGTTTCGCCGTTTGCGGAAGAAAGTCTTATGTAGAACAAGTAGCAGAAGCGTACATGCTCAAGAGGGATCACCCGACATTCAAAGGCAACTGAATTTCGGCAACCGGGGCATCGAAGTCGGAATGCCGAGAAACTCACCGAGTCAAAGCGTTTCGCCATTTACGGAAAAAAGTCTGATGTAGAACAAGTAGCAGAAGCATACATGCTCAAGAGGGATCCCCCTAAATTCAAAGGCAACTAAATTTCAGCAACCGGGGCATCGAAGTCGGAATGCCGTGAAACTCACCAAGGCAAAGCGTTTTGCCGTTTACGGAAGAAAGTCTAATGTAGAACAAGTAGCAGAAGCATTCATGCTCAAGAGGGATCACCCGAAATTCAAAGGCAACAGAATTGGGCAACCGGGGCATCGAAGTCGGAATGCCGAGAAAATCACCGAGTCAAAGCGTTTTGCCGTTTACGGAAGAAAGTCTAATGTAGAACAAGTAGCAGAAGCATACATGCTCAAGAGGGATCACCCAAAATTAAAAGGCAACTGAATTTTCGCAACCGTGGCATCGAAGTCGGAATGCCGGGAAACTCACCGAGTCAAAGCGTTTTGTTGTTTGCGGAAGAAGTCTGATCTAGAACAAGTAGCAGAAGCATACATGCTCAAGAGGGATCACCCAAAATTCAAATGCAACTGAATTTCGGCAACCGTGGCATCGAAGTTGGAATGCTGGGAAACTCACCGAGTCAAAGCATTTCGACGTTTGCGGAAGAAAGTCTGAATTAGACCAAGTATCAGAAGCATACATGCTCAAGAGAGATCACCGGAATTTCAAAGGCAACTGAATTTCGGAAATCGGGGCATCTAAGTCGGAATGCTGCGAAACTCACATAGTCAAAGCATTTCGCCGCAAATGAATTTCGGCAACCGGTGCATCGAATTCGGAATGCCGCTAGGTTCACCGAGTCATAGCATTTCGCCGTTTGCGGAAGAAAGTTTGATGTAGAACAAGTGGCAGAAGCATACATGCTCAAGAGGGATCACCCGAAATTCAAAGGCAACTGAATTTCGGCAATCGGGGCACCGAAGTCGGAATGCCGACAAACTTACCGAGTCAAAGCGTTTCGCCGTTTAGGGAAGAAAGTCTGATGTAGAACAAGTAGCAGAAGCATACATGCTCAAGAGGCATCACCCGAAATTCAAAGGCAACTGAATTTCGGCAACCGGGGAATCGAAGTCGGAATGCCGCGAAACTCACCGAGTCAGAGCATTTCGCCGCAAATTAATTTCAGCAACCGGGGCATCTATGGCGGAATGCCGCAAAGCTCACCGAGTCAAAGAATTTCGCCATTTGCGGAAGAAAGTCTGATGTAGAAAAAGTGGCAGAACAATACATGCTCAAGAGGGATCACCCGAATTTCAAAGCCAACTGAATTTCGGCAACCGGGGCACCGAAGTCGGAATGCCGAGAAACTCACTGAGTCAAAACGTTTTGCTGTTTAAGAAAGAAAGTCTAATGTAGAACAAGTAGCAAAAGCATACATGCTCAAGAGGGATCACCCGAAATTCAAAGGCAACTCAATTTCGGCAACCGGGGCATCGAAGTCGGAATGCCGCGAAACTCACCAAGTCAAATGGTTTCGCCGTTTGCGGAATAAAGTCTGATGTAGAACAACTATCAGAAGCATACATGCTCAAGAGAGATCACCCGATTTCAAAGGCAACTGAATTTTGGAAACCGGGGCATCTAAGTCGGAATGCTGCGAAACTCACATAGTTAAAGCATTTCGCCGCAAATGAATTTTGGCAACCGGTGTATCGAAGTAGGAATGCCGCGAGGTTCACCGAGTCAAAGCATTTCGCCGTTTGCGGAAGAAAGTTTGATGTAGAACAAGTGGCAGAAGCTTACATGCTCAAGAGGGATCACCCGAAATTCAAATGCAACTGAATTTCGGCAATCGGGGCACCGAAGTTGGAATGCCAACAAACTTACCGAGTCAAAGCGTTTCGCCGTTTAGGGAAGAAAGTCTGATGTAGAACAAGTAGCAGAAGCATAAATGCTCAAGAGGGATCACCCGAAATTCAAATGCAACTGAATTTCGGCAACCGTGGCATCGAAGTCGGAATGCCGGGAAACTCACCGAGTCAAAGCGTTTCGCCGTTTGGGGAAGAAAGTCTTATGTAGAACAAGTAGCAGAAGCGTACATGCTCAAGTGAGATCACCCGACATTCAAAGGCAACTGAATTTCGGCAACCGGGGCATCGAAGTCGGAATGCCGAGAAACTCACCGAGTCAAAGCGTTTTGCCGTTTATGGAAGAAAGTCTAATGTAGAACAAGTAGCAGAAGCATACATGCTCAAGAGGGATCACCCAAAATTTAAAGGCAACTGAATTTTGACAACCGTGGCATCGAAGTCGGAATGCCGAGAAACTCACCGAGTCAAAGCGTTTCGCCGTTTGCGGAAGAAAGTCTTATGTAGAACAAGTAGCAGAAGCGTACATGCTCAAGAGGGATCACCCGACATTCAAAGGCAACTGAATTTCGGCAACCGGGGCATCGAAGTCGGAATGCCGAGAAACGCACCGAGTCAAAGCGTTTCGCCATTTACGGAAAAAAGTCTGATGTAGAACAAGTAGCAGAAGCATACATGCTCAAGAGGGATCCCCCTAAATTCAAAGGCAACTAAATTTCGACAACCGGGGCATCGAAGTCGGAATGTCGTGAAACTCACCAAGGCAAAGCGTTTTGCCGTTTACGGAAGAAAGTCTAATGTAGAACAAGTAGCAGAAGCATTCATGCTCAAGAGGGATCACCCGAAATTCAAAGGCAACAGAATTGGGCAACCGGGGCATCGAAGTCGGAATGCCGAGAAAATCACCGAGTCAAAGCGTTTTGCCGTTTACGGAAGAAAGTCTAATGTAGAACAAGTAGCAGAAGCATACATGCTCAAGAGGGATCACCCAAAATTCAAAGGCAACTGAATTTTCGCAACCGTGGCATCGAAGTCGGAATGCCGGGAAACTCACCGAGTCAAAGCGTTTTGCTGTTTGCGGAAGAAGTCTGATCTAGAACAAGTAGCAGAAGCATACATGCTCAAGAGGGATCACCCAAAATTCAAATGCAACTGAATTTCGGCAACCGTGGCATCGAAGTTGGAATGCTGGGAAACTCACCGAGTCAAAGCATTTCGACGTTTGCGGAAGAAAGTCTGAATTAGACCAAGTATCAGAAGCATACATGCTCAAGAGAGATCACCGGAATTTCAAAGGCAACTGAATTTCGGAAATCGGGGCATCTAAGTCGGAATGCTGCGAAACTCACATAGTCAAAGCATTTCGCCGCAAATGAATTTCGGCAACCGGTGCATCGAATTCGGAATGCCGCGAGGTTCACCGAGTCATAGCATTTCACCGTTTGCGGAAGAAAGTCTGATGTAGAACAAGTGGCAGAAGCATACATGCTCAAGAGGGATCACCCGAAATTCAAAGGCAACTGAATTTCGGCAATCGGGGCACCGAAGTCGGAATGCCGACAAACTTACCGAGTCAAAGCGTTTCGCCGTTTAGGGAAGAAAGTCTGATGTAGAACAAGTAGCAGAAGCATACATGCTCAAGAGGCATCACCCGAAATTCAAAGGCAACTGAATTTCAGCAACCGGGGAATCGAAGTCGGAATGCCGCGAAACTCACCGAGTCAGAGCATTTCGCCGCAAATTAATTTCAGCAACCGGGGCATCTATGGCGGAATGCCGCAAAGCTCACCGAGTCAAAGAATTTCGCCATTTGCGGAAGAAAGTCTGATGTAGAAAAAGTGGCAGAACAATACATGCTCAAGAGGGATCACCCGAATTTCAAAGCCAACTGAATTTCGGCAACCGGGGCACCGAAGTCGGAATGCCGAGAAACTCACTGAGTCAAAACGTTTTGCTGTTTAAGAAAGAAAGTCTAATGTAGAACAAGTAGCAAAAGCATACATGCTCAAGAGGGATCACCCGAAATTCAAAGGCAACTCAATTTCGGCAACCGGGGCATCGAAGTCGGAATGCCGCGAAACTCACCAAGTCAAATGGTTTCGCCGTTTGCGGAAGAAAGTCTGATGTAGAACAAGTGGCAGAAGCTTACATGCTCAAGAGGGATCAGCCGAAATTCAAATGCAACTGAATTTCGGCAATCGGGGCACGGAAGTTGGAATGCCAACAAACTTACCGAGTCAAAGCGTTTCGCCGTTTAGGGAAGAAAGTCTGATGTAGAACAAGTAGCAGAAGCATACATGCTCAAGAGGGATCACCCGAAATTCAAAGGCAACTGAATTTCGGCAACCGGGGCATCGAAGTCGGAATGCCGCGAAACTCATCGAGTCAAAGCGTTTCGCCATTTTCGGAAGAAAGCCTTATGTAGAACAAGTAGCATAAGCATACATGCTCAACAGGGATCACCCGACATTCGAAGGCAACTGAATTTCGGCAACCGGGGCATCGATGTCGGAATGCCGCGAAACTCGTCGAGTCAAAGTGTTTCGCCGTTTTTGGAAGAAAGTCTTATGTAGAACAAGTAGCAGAAGCATACATGCTCAAGAGGCATCACCCGAAATTCAAAGGCAACTGAATATCGGCAACCAGGGAATAGAAGTCGGAATGCCGCGAAACTCACCGAGTCAGAGCATTTCACCGTAAATTAATTTCGACAACCGGGGCATCTAAGTCGGAATGCCGCGAAGCTCACCGAGTCAAAGCATTTCGCCATTTGCGGAAGAAAGTCTGATGTAGAAAAAGTGGCAGAACAATACATGCTCAAGAGGGATCACCCGAATTTCAAAGCCAACTGAATTTCGGCAACCGGGGCATCGAAGTCGGAATGCCGAGAAACTCACCGAGTCAAAGCGTTTTGCCATTTAAGAAAGAAAGTCTAATGTAGAACAAGTAGCAAAAGCATACATGCTCAAGAGGGATCACCCGAAATTCAAAGGCAACTAAATTTCGGCAACCGGGGCATCGAAGTCGGATTGCCGCGAAACTCACCGAGTCAAAGCGTTTCGCTGTTTGCGGAAGAAGTCTGATCTAGAACAAGTAGCAGAACCATACATGCTCAAGAGGGATCACCCGAAATTCAAAGGCAACTGAATTTCGGCAACCGGGGCATCGAAGTCGGAATGCTGCGAAACTCACCGAGTCAAACGGTTTCACCGTTTGCGGAAGAAAGTCTGATGTAGAACAAGTAGCAGAAGCATACATGCTCAAAAGGGATCACCCGAAATTCAAAGGCAACTGAATTTCGGCAACCGTGGCATCGAAGTCGGAATGCCGGGAAACTCACCGAGTCAAAGCGTTTCGCTGTTTGCGGAAGAAGTCTGATCTAGAACAAATAGTAGAAGTATACATGCTCAAGAGGGATCCCCCGAAATTCAAATGCAACTGAATTTCGGCAACCGTGGCATCGAAGTCGGAATGCCGGGAAACTCACCGAGTGAAAGCGTTTCGCCGTTTGCGGAAGAAAGTCTTATGTAGAACAAGTAGCAGAAGCGTACATGCTCAAGAGGGATCACCCAACATTCAAAGGCAACTGAATTTCTGCAACTGTGGCATCGAAGTCGGAATGCCGGGAAACTCACCGAGTCAAAGTGTTTCGCCATTTACGGAAAAAAGTCTGATGTAGAACAAGTAGTAGAATCATACATGCTCAAGAGCGATCACCCGAAATTCAAAGGCAACTGAATTTCGGCAACCGGGGCATCGAAGTCGGAATGCCGCGAAACTCACCAAGTCAAATGGTTTCGCCGTTTGCGGAAGAAAGTCTGATGTAGAACAAGTAGCAGAAGCATACATGCCCAAGAGGGATCACCCGAATTTCAAACGCAACTGAATTTCGGCAACCGGGGAATCGAAGTCGGAACGCCGCGAAACTCACCGAGTCAAAGCATTTTTCCGCAAATGAATTTCGGCAACCTGGGCATCGAAGTCGGAATGCCGGGAAGCTCACCGAGTCAAAGCATTTTGCAGTGTGCGGAAGAAAGTCTGATGTAGAACAAGGTGGTAGAAGCATACATGCTCAAGAGGGATCACCTGAAATTCAAAGGCAACTGACTTTCGGCAGCCGGGGCATCAAAGTCGGAATGCCGAGAAACTCATCGAGTCAAAGCGTTTCGCCATTTATGGAAAAAAGTCTGATGTAGAACAAGTAGCAGAATCATACATGCTCAAGAGGGATCACCCGAAATTCAAAGGCAACTGAATTTCGGCAACCGGGGCATCGAAGTCGGAATGTCGGGAAACTCACCAAGTCAAAGCGTTTCGCCGTTTACGGAAGAACTCTAATGTAGAACAAGTAGCAGAAGCATACATGCTCAAGAGGGATCACCCGAAATTCAAAGGCAACTGAATTTCGGCAATCGGGGCATCGAAGTCGGAATGCTGCGAAACTCACCGAGTCAAATGGTTTCACCGTTTGCGGAAGAAAGTCTGATGTAGAACAAGTAGCAGAAGCATACATGCTCAAAAGGGATCACCCGAAATTCAAAGGCAACTGAATTTCGGCAACCGGGGCATCGAAGTCGGATTGCCGCGAAACTCACCGAGTCAAAGCGTTTCGCTGTTTGCGGAAGAAGTCTGATCTAGAACAAGTAGCAGAACCATACATGCTCAAGAGGGATCACCCGAAATTCAAAGGCAACTAAATTTCGGCAACCGGGGCATCGAAGTCGGAATGCTGCGAAACTCACCGAGTCAAATGGTTTCACCGTTTGCGGAAGAAAGTCTGATGTAGAACAAGTAGCAGAACCATACATGCTCAAGAGGGATCACCCGAAATTCAAAGGCAACTGAATTTCGGCAACCGGGGCATCGAAGTCGGAATGCTGCGAAACTCACCGAGTCAAATGGTTTCACCGTTTGCGGAAGAAAGTCTGATGTAGAACAAGTAGCAGAAGCATACATGCTCAAAAGGGATCACCCGAAATTCAAAGGCAACTGAATTTCGGCAACCGTGGCATCGAAGTCGGAATGCCGGGAAACTCACCGAGTCAAAGCGTTTCGCTGTTTGCGGAAGAAGTCTGATCTAGAACAAATAGTAGAAGTATACATGCTCAAGAGGGATCCCCCGAAATTCAAATGCAACTGAATTTCGGCAACCGTGGCATCGAAGTCGGAATGCCGGGAAACTCACCGAGTGAAAGCGTTTCGCCGTTTGCGGAAGAAAGTCTTATGTAGAACAAGTAGCAGAAGCGTACATGCTCAAGAGGGATCACCCAACATTCAAAGGCAACTGAATTTCGGCAACTGTGGCATCAAAGTCGGAATGCCGGGAAACTCACCGAGTCAAAGTGTTTCGCCATTTACGGAAAAAAGTCTGATGTAGAACAAGTAGTAGAATCATACATGCTCAAGAGCGATCACCCGAAATTCAAAGGCAACTGAATTTCGGCAACCGGGGCATCGAAGTCGGAATGCCGCGAAACTCACCAAGTCAAATGGTTTCGCCGTTTGCGGAAGAAAGTCTGATGTAGAACAAGTAGCAGAAGCATACATGCCCAAGAGGGATCACCCGAATTTCAAACGCAACTGAATTTCGGCAACCGGGGAATCGAAGTCGGAACGCCGCGAAACTCACCGAGTCAAAGCATTTTTCCGCAAATGAATTTCGGCAACCTGGGCATCGAAGTCGGAATGCCGGGAAGCTCACCGAGTCAAAGCATTTTGCAGTGTGCGGAAGAAAGTCTGATGTAGAACAAGGTGGTAGAAGCATACATGCTCAAGAGGGATCACCTGAAATTCAAAGGCAACTGACTTTCGGCAGCCGGGGCATCAAAGTCGGAATGCCGAGAAACTCATCGAGTCAAAGCGTTTCGCCATTTATGGAAAAAAGTCTGATGTAGAACAAGTAGCAGAATCATACATGCTCAAGAGGGATCACCCGAAATTCAAAGGCAACTGAATTTCGGCAACCGGGGCATCGAAGTCGGAATGTCGGGAAACTCACCAAGTCAAAGCGTTTCGCCGTTTACGGAAGAACTCTAATGTAGAACAAGTAGCAGAAGCATACATGCTCAAGAGGGATCACCCGAAATTCAAAGGCAACTGAATTTCGGCAACCGGGGCATCGAAGTCGGAATGCTGCGAAACTCACCGAGTCAAATGGTTTCACCGTTTGCGGAAGAAAGTCTGATGTAGAACAAGTAGCAGAAGCATACATGCTCAAAAGGGAACACCCGAAATTCAAAGGCAACTGAATTTCGGCAACCGTGGCATCGAAGTCGGAATGCCGGGAAACTCACCGAGTCAAAGCGTTTCGCTGTTTGCGGAAGAAGTCTGATCTAGAACAAATAGTAGAAGTATACATGCTCAAGAGGGATCCCCCGAAATTCAAATGCAACTGAATTTCGGCAACCGTGGCATCGAAGTCGGAATGCCGGGAAACTCACCGAGTGAAAGCGTTTCGCCGTTTGCGGAAGAAAGTCTTATGTAGAACAAGTAGCAGAAGCGTACATGCTCAAGAGGGATCACCCAACATTCAAAGGCAACTGAATTTCGGCAACTGTGGCATCGAAGTCGGAATGCCGGGAAACTCACCGAGTCAAAGTGTTTCGCCATTTACGGAAAAAAGTCTGATGTAGAACAAGTAGTAGAATCATACATGCTCAAGAGCGATCACCCGAAATTCAAAGGCAACTGAATTTCGGCAACCGGGGCATCGAAGTCGGAATGCCGCGAAACTCACCAAGTCAAATGGTTTCGCCGTTTGCGGAAGAAAGTCTGATGTAGAACAAGTAGCAGAAGCATACATGCCCAAGAGGGATCACCCGAATTTCAAACGCAACTGAATTTCGGCAACCGGGGAATCGAAGTCGGAAGGCCGCGAAACTCACCGAGTCAAAGCATTTTTCCGCAAATGAATTTCGGCAACCTGGGCATCGAAGTCGGAATGCCGGGAAGCTCACCGAGTCAAAGCATTTTGCAGTGTGCGGAAGAAAGTCTGATGTAGAACAAGGTGGTAGAAGCATACATGCTCAAGAGGGATCACCTGAAATTCAAAGGCAACTGACTTTCGGCAGCCGGGGCATCAAAGTCGGAATGCCGAGAAACTCATCGAGTCAAAGCGTTTCGCCATTTATGGAAAAAAGTCTGATGTAGAACAAGTAGCAGAATCATACATGCTCAAGAGGGATCACCCGAAATTCAAAGGCAACTGAATTTCGGCAACCGGGGCATCGAAGTCGGAATTGCGGGAAACTCACCAAGTCAAAGCGTTTTGCCGTTTACGGAAGAACTCTAATGTAGAACAAGTAGCAGAAGCATACATGCTCAAGAGGGATCACCCGAAATTCAAAGGCAACTGAATTTCGGCAACCGGGGCATCGAAGTCGGAATGCTGCGAAACTCACCGAGTCAAATGGTTTCACCGTTTGCGGAAGAAAGTCTGATGTAGAACAAGTAGCAGAAGCATACATGCTCAAAAGGGATCGCCCGAAATTCAAAGGCAAATGCATTTCAGCAACCGGGGCATCCAAGTCGGAATGCCACTAAGCTCGCGGAGTCAAATCGTTTCGCCGTTTCCGGAAGAAAGTCTGATCTAGAAAAAGTAGCAGAACCATACATGCTTAAGAGGGATCACCCGAAATTCAAAGGCAACTGAATTTCGGCAACCGGGGCATCGAAGTCGGAATGCTGCGAAACTCACCGAGTCAAATGGTTTCACCGTTTGCGGAAGAAAGTCTGATGTAGAACAAGTAGCAGAAGCATACATGCTCAAAAGGGATCACCCGAAATTCAAATGCAACTGAATTTCGGCAACCGTGGCATCGAAGTCGGAATGCCGGGAAACTCACCGAGTGAAAGCGTTTCGCCGTTTGCGGAAGAAAGTCTTATGTAGAACAAGTAGCAGAAGCGTACATGCTCAAGAGGGATCACCCAACATTCAAAGGCAATTGAATTTCGGCAACCGGGGCATCGAAGTCGGAATGCCGCGAAACTCACCGAGTCAAAGCGTTGTGCTATTTGCGGAAGAAAGTCTGATGTAGAACAAGTAGCAGAAGCTTACATGCTCAAGAGGGATCACCCGAAATTCAAAGGCAACTGAATTTCGGCAACCGGGGCATCGAAGTCGGAATGCCGGGAAACTCACCGAGTCAAAGCGTTTTGCCGTTTGCGGAAGAAGTCTGATGTAGAACAAGTAGCACAAACATACATGCTCAAAAGGGATCACCTAAAATTTGAAGGCAACTGAATTTCGGCAACCGGGGCATCGAAGTCGGATTGCCGCGAAACTCATAGAGTCAAAGCGTTGCGCCATTTGCGGAAGAAAGTCTAAAGTAGAACAAGTAGCAGAAGCATACATGCTCAAGAGGGATCACCCGAAATTCAAAGGCAACTGAATTTCGGCAACCAGGGCATCGAAGTCGGAATGCCACGAAACTCACCGAGTCAAAGCGTTTCGCCATTTGCGGAAGAAGTCTGATGTACAACAAGTAGCAGAAGCATACATGCTCAAGAGGGATCGCCCGAAATTCAAAGGCAATTGAATTTCGGCAACCGGAGCATCGAAGTCGAAATGCCGTGAAACTCACCGAGACAAAGCGTTTCGCCTTTTGCGGAAGAAAGTCTGATGTAGAACAAGTAGCAGAAGCATACATGCTCAAGAGGGATCACCCGAAATTCAAAGGCAAATGCATTTCAACAACCGGGGCATCCAAGTCGGAATGCCACTAAGCTCACGGAGTCAAATCGTTTCGCCGTTTCCAGAAGAAAGTCTGATGTAGAACAAGTAGTACAAGCATACATGCTCAAGAGGGATCACCTGGAATTCAAAGGCAACTGAATTTCGGCAACCGGGGCATCGAAGTCGGAAGGCCGCGAAACTCACCGAGTCAAAGCGTTGTGCTGTTTCGGAAGAAAGTCTGATTTAGAACAAGTAGCAGAAGCATACATGCTGAAGAGGGATCACCCAAAATTCAAAGGCAACTGAATTTCGACAACCGGGGCATCGATGTCGGAATGCCGCGAAACTCACCGAATCAAAGCGTTTCGCCGTTTGCGGAAGAAAGTCTGATGCAGAACATGTAGCAGAAGCATACATGCTCAAGAGGGATCACCCGAAATTCAAAGGCAACTGAATTTCGGCAACCGAGGCATCGAAGTCGGAATGCAAGGAAACCCATCGAGTCAAAGCGTTTCGCCGTTTACGGAAGAAGTCTGACGTAGAACAAGTAGCAGAAGCATACATGCTCAAGAGGGATCACCCGAAATTCAAAGGCAATAGAATTTCGGCAACCGGGGCATCGAAGTGGGAATGCCACGAAACTCACTGAGTCAAAGCGTTTTGCCGTTTGCAGAAGAAGTCTGATGTACAACAAGTAGCAGAAGCATACATGCTCAAGAGGGATCACCCGAAATTCAAAGGCAACTGAATTTCGGCAACCGGGGCATCGAAGTTGAAATGCCGCGAAACTCACCGAGACAAAGCGTTTCGCCTTTTAGGGAAGAAAGTCTGATGTAGAACAAGTAGCAGAATCATACATGCTCAAGAGGGATCACCCGAAATTCAAAGGCAACTGAATTTCGGCAACCGGGGCATCGAAGTCGGAATGTCGGGAAACTCACCAAGTCGAAGCGTTTCGCCGTTTACAGAAGAACTCTAATGTAGAACAAGTAGCAGAAGCATACATGCTCAAGAGGGATCGCCCGAAATTCAAAGGCAATTGAATTTCGGCAACCGGGGCATTGAAGTTGGAATGCCGCGAAACTCACCGAGTCAAAGCGTTTCGCCGTTTACGGAAGAAAGCCTGATGTAGAACAAGTAGCAGAAGCATACATGCTCAAGTGGGATCACCCGAAATTCCAAGGCAACTGAATTTCGGCAACCGAGGCATCGAAGTCGGAATGCAAGGAAACCCATCGAGTCAAAGCGTTTCGCCGTTTACGGAAGAAGTCTGACGTAGAACAAGTAGCAGAAGCATACATGCTCAAGAGGGATCACCCGAAATTCAAAGGCAATAGAATTTCGGCAACCGGGGCATCGAAGTGGGAATGCCACGAAACTCACCGAGTCAAAGCGTTTCGCCGTTTGCGGAAGAAGTCTGATGTACAACAAGTAGGAGAAGCATACATGCTCAAGAGGGATCACCCGAAATTCAAAGGCAACTGAATTTCGGCAACCGGGGCATCGAAGTCGAAATGCCGCGAAACTCACCGAGACAAAGCGTTTTGCCTTTTAGGGAAAAAAGTCTGATGTAGAACAAGTAGCAGAATCATACATGCTCAAGAGGGATCACCCGAAATTCAAAGGCAACTCAATTTCGGCAACCGGGGCATCGAAGTCGGAATGTCGGGAAACTCACCAAGTCAAAGCGTTTCGCCGTTTACGGAAGAACTCTAATGTAGAACAAGTAGCAGAAGCATACATGCTCAAGAGGGATCGCCCGAAATTCAAAGGCAATTGAATTTCGGCAACCGGGGCATTGAAGTTGGAATGCCGCGAAACTCACCGAGTCAAAGCGTTTCACCGTTTACGGAAGAAAGTCTGATGTAGAACAAGTAGCAGAAGCATACATGCTCAAGTGGGATCACCCGAAATTCCAAGGCAACTGAATTTCGGCAACCGGGGCATCAAAGTCAGAATGCCGCGAAACTCACCAAGTCAAAGCATTTCGCCGTTTGCGGAAGAAAGTCTGATGTAGAACAAGTAGCAGAATCATACATGCTCAAGAGGGATCACCCGAAATTCAAAGGCAACTGAATTTCGGCAACCGGGCCATCGAAGTCAGAATGCCGCGAAACTCACCGAGTCAAAGCGTTTCGCCGTTTGCGGAAGAAAGTCTGATGTAGAACAAGTAGCAGAATCATACATGCTCAAGAGGGATCACCCGAAATTCAAAGGCAACTGAATTTCGGCAACCGGGGCATTGAAGTCTGAATTCCGGGAAACTCACCGAGTCAAAGCGTTTCGCCGTTTGTGGAAGAAGTCTGATGTAGAACAAGTAGCAGAAGCAGACATGCTCAAGAGGGATCATCTGAAATTCCAAGGCAACTGAATTTCGGCAACCGGGGCATCGAAGTCGGAATGCCGCGAAACTCACCAAGTCCAAGCGTTTCGCCGTTTGCAGAAGAAGACTGATGTAGAACAAGTAGCAGAAGCATACATGCTCAAGAGGGATCACCCGAAATTCAAAGGCAACTGAATTTCGGCAACCGGGGCATCGAAGTCGAAATGCCGCGAAACTCACCGAGACAAAGCGTTTCGCCTTTTAGGGAAGAAAGTCTGATGTAGAACAAGTAGCAGAATCATACATGCTCAAGAGGGATCACCCGAAATTCAAAGGCAATTGAATTTCGGCAACCGGGGCATCGAAGTCGGAATGTCGGGAAACTCACCAAGTCAAAGCGTTTCGCCGTTTACAGAAGAACTCTAATGTAGAACAAGTAGCAGAAGCATACATGCTCAAGAGGGATCGCCCGAAATTCAAAGGCAATTGAATTTCGGCAACCGGGGCATTGAAGTTGGAATGCCGCGAAACTCACCGAGTCAAAGCGTTTCGCCGTTTACGGAAGAAAGTCTGATGTAGAACAAGTAGCAGAAGCATACATGCTCAAGTGGGATCACCCGAAATTCCAAGGCAACTGAATTTCGGCAACCGGGGCATCAAAGTCCGAATGCCGCGAAACTCACCAAGTCAAAGCATTTCGCCGTTTGCGGAAGAAAGTCTGATGTAGAACAAGTAGCAGAATGATACATGCTCAAGAGGGATCACCCGAAATTCAAAGGCAACTGAATTTCGGCAGCCGGGGCATCGAAGTCAGAATGCCGCGAAACTCACCGAGTCAAAGCGTTTCGCCGTTTGCGGAAGAAAGTCTGATGTAGAACAAGTAGCAGAATCATACATGCTCAAGAGGGATCACCCGAAATTCAAAGGCAACTGAATTTCGGCAACCGGGGCATTGAAGTCTGAATTCTGGGAAACTCACCGAGTCAAAGCGTTTCGCCGTTTGTGGAAGAAGTCTGATGTAGAACAAGTAGCAGAAGCAGACATGCTCAAGAGGGATCATCTGAAATTCCAAGGCAACTGAATTTCGGCAACCGGGGCATCGAAGTCGGAATGCCGCGAAACTCACCAAGTCCAAGCGTTTCGCCGTTTGTAGAAGAAGACTGATGTAGAACAAGTAGCACAAGCATACATGCTCAAGAGGGATCACCCAAAATTCAAAGGCAACTGAATTTTGGCAACCGAGGCATCGAAGTCGGAATGCCGCGAAACTCACCGAGTCAAAGCGTTTCGCCATTTGCGGAAGAAGTCTGATTTAGAACAAGTAGCAGAAGCATACATGCTCAAGAGGGATTGCCCGAAATTCAAAGGCAACTGAATTTCGGCAAGCCGGGCATCGAATTCAGAATGTCGCGAAACTCACTGAGTCAAAGTGTTTCGCCGTTTGCAGAAGAAGTCTGATGTAGAACAAGTAGCAGAAGCATACATGCTAAAGAGGGATCACCCGAAATTCAAAGGCAACTGAATTTCGGCAACCGGGGCATCGATGTCGGAATGCCACGAAACTCACCGAGACAAAGCGTTTCGCCGTTTGCGGAAGAAAGTCTTGTGTAGAACAAGTAGCAGAAGCATACATGCTCAAGAGGGATCACCCGAAATTCAAAGGCAACTGAATTTTGGCAACCGGGGCATCGAAGTCGGAATGTCGAGAAACTCACCGAGTCAAATCATTTCGCCGTTTATGGAAGAAAGTCTGATGTAGAACAAGTAGCAGAAGCATACATGCTCAAGTGGGATCACCCGAAATTCAAATGCAACTGAATTTCGGCAACCGGGGCGTCAAGTAGAATTACCGCGAAACTCACCGAGTCAAAGCATTTCGCCGTTTGTGGAAGAAAGTCTGATGTAGAACAAGTAGCAGAAGCAGACATGCTGAAGAGGGATCACCCGAAATTCAAAGGCAACTGAATTTCGGCAACCGGGGCATCGAAGTCGGAATGCCGCGAAACGCACCGAGTCAAAGCCTCTCGCCGTTTGCGGAAGAAAGTCTGATGTAGAACAAGTAGCAGAATCATACATGCTCAAGAGGGATCACCCGAAATTCAAAGGCAACTAAATTTCGGCAACCGGGGCATTGAAGTCGGAATGCCGGGAAACTCACCGAGTCAAAGCGTTTCGCCGTTTGCGGAAGAAGTCTGATGTAGAACAAGTAGCAGAAGCATACATGCTCAAGAGGGATCACCCAAAATTCAAAGGCAACTGAATTTCGGCAACCGGGACATTGAAGTCGGAATGCCGGGAAACTCACCGAGTCAAAGCGTTTCGCCGTTTGCGGAAGAAGTCTGATGTAAAACAAGTAGCAGAAGCATACATGCTCAAGAGGGATCACCTGAAATTCAAAGGCAACTGAATTTCGACAACCGGGGCATCGAAGTCGGAATGCCGCGAAACTCACCAAGTCCAAGCGTTTCGCCGTTTGCGGAAGAAGTCTGATGTAGAACAAGTAGCACAAGCATACATGCTCAAGAGGGATCACCCGAAATTTTGGCAACCGGGGCATCGAAGTCGGATTGCCGCGAAACTCACCGAGTCAAAGCGTTTTGCCATTTGCGGAAGAAGTCTGATGTAGAACAAGTAGCAGAAGCATACATGCTCAAGAGGGATCGCCTGAAATTCAAAGGCAACTGAATTTCGGCAACCCGGGCATCGAAGTCGGAATGCCGCGAAACTCACCGAGTCAAAGTGTTTCGCCGTTTGCGGAAGAAGTCTGATGTAGAACAAGTAGCAGAAGCATACATGCTAAAGAGGGATCACCCAAAATTCAAAGGCAACTGAATTTCGGCAACCGAGGCATCGAAGTCGGAATGCCACGAAACTCTCCGAGTCAAAGCGTTTCGCCGTTTGCGGAAGAAGTCTGATGTAGAACAAGTAGCAGAAGCATACATGCTTGACACGACCAAAAGCTTGATGTCTTTTCCCAAGTGCAGGAGTGTCGATGTAATAAATAACCCGGCAAGACCGGGGTCAAACCACAGAGAGGTTAATTGTATAAATTATAAATAACAACACAACAACAACAATAACAACAATAACAATAACAATAATAATAATTATAATACTCAGTACGTGGCGTTGTTATACCTGAGAATGATCGAAAAGATCGGGTCACAGGTTTCCAGCCTATATACTGAGTTTAAGAAAAGATCAAAGATATATATTATATAATATAAACAGAATAATAATAATAATAATAATAATAATAATAATAATAATAATAATAAAAGTGGAAGATGAAGAAATTAATGAGAACTTTGAGATGAAAGATTAACGTAAGGATTAAACAATGATAAAAACAAATGTCAAGGTTAGAGGATCCACTAATGGTACTTCAAACAAG
The DNA here is from genome assembly GCA_033617975.1 of Populus alba x Populus glandulosa. Lineage (NCBI taxonomy): Eukaryota > Viridiplantae > Streptophyta > Magnoliopsida > Malpighiales > Salicaceae > Populus > Populus alba x Populus glandulosa. The sequence continues at coordinate 15,152,589 of CM066157.1, forward strand.
TATAGTATAAACTCTTATTACTTAGTTGGAAACCACACATAAAGGAGGTTCCAATCAGATTATAAATTGTTAACATGATTACATTAGTTATCTTATTTGAATAAAGCTAATACTTGTAAATGTTGGCAGGCATTCATGATTATAACTTATGTTAACAACAAATCAAGTTCCTTTCATAGCTCAGGTGTTGGTTAAACCATACAGTATGGGCTATAAAAGTGCCAAGTATTTGTTGTACCAAGTGTTATACAACATAATTATAGACTAATCATTTAACAAGCAAAGTATTAAAAGTGAACAAGATAACAAATATAAAACATGTTAGTATCCAACGTTAAGGTCCATGTTAAGTTTATATTATACTTGTTCTTACACCATTAGTGTACCCTTTTCACCTTGACATAATTAACTTAGCTAAACATAATGAAAGAAAGAAACATAAATGAACAAGATAAGAACATAAATGAGAAAGAAGTTAACTAAGTAAAGGAAAGGAAATGAAGTGCATAAACTTGACATTAATGAAAGCAAAACATAAGCAATACAAAGAGAGAAAGAAAGAGCATGATCTTGATCTGAACACCAAGATGCCTCAATACATGGTAAGTGCCTACTTTTATAGGCCAAAATTTGGAATTATTGATTTGTTGACTAATTGATGAGTGGGTGGCCACATCTTGAATTGATAACAATCCTTATCTTCTTGTCTGATCAAGATGTCATTGCTAACATCATAATTTGCCTAGAATCCTCAGGAATATTCTAGGAAATTGTCTCAGCTTTCCAACCAAAAAAAGATGAGGTCATTTGGACTTCTAGAACTCAAGATATGGGCTGAACACTAAATAGTGTTTGGGCTGCAGGACAGCTTCGGACTTCTTCGTTGTTCCTTCAATTTGGACTTCAAAACGACCTTTTCAAATCTTGGGCTCCCATGAAAGTTGTAGGCCTTTGTCTTACCTTTCCATCCATATAAAATGGACCTAAATCCGAAATCTAGAGCTCAAGATATGATCCAATTACCGAGCAATGTTCCGGTTTGGACTGCACCGACATTTCTTTTCTAAGTTTGGCCATCTCTTTGTCCTTTCACTTTCAATACTTAAACTCATCAATCAATCCTTTTATTTATGTGATAGGCCTACATATAAAATGAGCATTTACCATAAATTAAGGTATCTTATAATATCAAACTTGTTATTATAAAACATGCTTTAGTTAAGGAGTTATTGATACTTCAAGTGCAAAATGATGATATAAAACATTGATAAACATGCACTTTTAAGTACTAATCAATGCTCAAGAGGGATCACCCCAAATTCAAAGGCAACTGAATTTCGGCAACCGGGGCATCGAAGTCGGAATGCCGGGAAACTCACCGAGTCAAAGCGTTTCGCCGTTTGCGGAAGAAGTCTGATGTAGAACAAGTAGCAGAAGCATACATGCTCAAGAGGGATCACCCGAAATTCAAAGGCAACTGAATTTCGGCAACCGGGGCATCGAAGTCGGAATGCCACGAAACTCACCGAGTCAAAGCGTTTCGCCATTTGCGGAAGAAGTCTGATGTACAACAAGTAGCACAAGCATACATGCTCAAGAGGGATCGCTCGAAATTCAAAGGCAACTGAATTTCGGCAACCCGGGCATCGAAGTCGGAATGCCGCGAAACTCACCGAGTCAAAGCGTTTCGCCATTTGCGGAAGAAAGTCTGGTGTTTAGAGTGCACCCAAAAGTGCGTTCTACCTAGTTTCTACTTTCTATAGGAGAAAAATGAGCTTGATAGGCAATTATATGCGGTAAGTTAACTCATGATATAATTAATTTAGGATTTAGTTCAAATTAGATTTAAAAGAGAAGTAAAAGTTATTCTGATCAAACTTAAATATTTAAATAATGAACCCGTTCTCATGATATAATTAATTTAGGATTTAGTTCAAGTTAGATTTTAAAAAGGAGTAAAAGTTAATCTGATTAAACTTAAATAATTTAAAGAATTAACCCGTGACTTGATAAAATTATATTTATCTTAAAAAGATTCAAAACAATATAGTTATAATTTATTTATTTTAAAAAATTCTTGAAATAAATTATTTTAAAATAGATTAGGGTTAATCAACCCAATAATTTGTTTTTGGGAGTGTGATTGTGGTTATTTTTTAAAGTGTTTTTTATTCGAAAATATATTAATATGATTTTTTTAAAAAATTATTTTTTAGATCAGCATATCAAAATAATCTTAAAATACAAAAAAAATATTAATTTAAAATAAAAAAATAATTTTAAAAAAAATATATTTTCAAAACACAAAATAATACTATAACCTTAGTTAAGGGACAGGTCATGCATCGAACCGAATTTAATAAATTTGATTATATCTATGGGTCTTTTCGGATTGTGGGAGTTAACTTTTCAGCTTGTGCATGTCCTTGGTTTAATCAAAATTGACAATACTTGGCACCATTTTAGTCTTAATAATTATAAATAAGTGATTGCATTTGGTACTTGGCTTTGTCCTCGAGAAAGTGACTGATGCTGGACTCTTTGATGTTTCAACTAATGGGGGACTCTTAAGGACTCAGATTCGGACCGGACACCACTGGATCACAGTACCATCTCCTTTTCATTTTTTTTATATTTTCTCTTTTCTTTCTTTATTTTCTTGGTTTTTTATGTTTATGTGGGGCTTAAAAAATGAATAACAACAATTATGAAAAGAAATTTTCTTCTTTTTGTAGATAGTTTTTAAGATCTTAAGTTCTCCCTTTTCTATGGCTCACCTTTTCTTAGATTATAGTTCATGGTGGCAAGGAAAATGGTTGTGTTTTTCTAAGAATACGATCAAAGATGGCAAGAGATGTGTCATATCAAGTTTTGGTTAGCTTAGAGAACGATGTCAAATTCATTACGTTTCTCCTCCATCAATTGCTGTCATAAAGACATTAGAATTTATAGAATTGTGCGCAAAAGAAAGACAAAAAATCTATGACATTGTGTATAGAGAAATATAAAAGATATTTGCACAATAAAAAGAAATAACAGGAGAAATATACATAAAATATGCAAAATAATATAAAAAATACACAAAAAAATAGGTCTAGGTTTTTCACATAGTCAAGTTGCACCCGAAGGTGTGCCCATAGTTGATGAGTCCAGTAAAGGCCCATGGGTTGACTTGATCGATCGATGTCCCATCATTACTCCCATGAAGTCATAATCAATGCGATTGGATTGTGCAATTCCCTGGAAGATAAATTTGAAATAATTTATTTTAAAAAATTATAAAACAATGAGTATTTGTGAACAAGCAATGCTCTATGTATCAACAAGAATCTCCAAATTACTTGCTGGATATTCTAACTTTTTTTCTTCTTTTGTTGCAAAAATGGCATCACAAGGTCAATAATCGAGATCATGAGTCTGGGCATGATATATAGAGTTATGGAATGAATTATGTAGTGTTGACTACGTCGCCTTTCTCATCCGACTAAATTAATGCAGCATTAATGCACAAGTAATTAGATTGGTTGATGCCTTTAATTTGTTGTCAGATTCATCGACCAACAAGTTGCTGAGCTCTGCTTACTTCTACAATTTCTTCCAGACAGAAGACCAAGATTTCATGTCTGGTTTCAGAACCCATGCATCTGCTACTTCGAAGAGTTGAAGGCATGCTCACGTCCTTAGCTTTTGTCGAAAATTCGAAATACAGCAGCAGCTCTATCCATCATGTATTGATGGGCACGTTCTGGCCGGATAAAAAAATGGAAGGATATTGTTTGACTTTGAAGGGAGGCTGGGTCTAGTTGGTGTTTTAAAATTGCATGACCAATATTTACCTAATAGCTAAAAAAAAATAGGGGCTGAAATAAATTTTTAAAACAAATTTTAAATTTACAACCTATCCTTACAGCCTTTGTTTTTTACTTCAGCCCCTTATCTTTTAATTCAACCCTCCCTGCTAGAATAACATGTAATTGGACACTTATTTGTGTTCAAAAAGGTTAAATCATATAAAATAGAACTAAATTAAAAATTAAAAAAAAAACACTTTTTCTTTGCATAAAATTTCATAATATTGTGTGAGGAGGTTAACATTAATAACCAAAAGTACCTCTTTTAGTCTCTTTTAATGTTTTTTCTTTTCTTTTCATGCTATTGTCGGAATTTTCTTTTTGTAGACAATCTAATAGTTCGTGTAGGAATAGGGATATGGTCATATTATCTTCCATTAGAGGACAAATATAGATACCAATTCGGCTATAATTCTTGATGTGGAGAAGGGATTTGAGGTGTTTAGAGTGCACCCAAAAGTGTCTTCTACCTAGTTTCTACTTTCTATAGGAGAAAAATGAGCTTGATATGCAATTATATGCGGTAAGTTAACTCATGATATAATTAATTTAGAAAATTGTTCAAATTAGATTTAAAAGAGAAGTAAAAGTTATTCTGATTAAACTTAAATATTTAAAGAATGAACCCGTTCTCATGATATAATTAATTTAGGATTTAGTTCAAATTAGATTTAAAAAAAATGTAAAAGTTAATCTGATTAAAGTTAAATAATTTAAAGAATCAACCCGTGACTTGATAAAATTATATTTATCTTAAAAAGATTCAAAACAATATAGTTATAATTTATTTATTTTAAAAAATTCTTGAAATAAATTATTTTTAAATAGATTAGGGTTAATCAACTCAATAGTTTGTTTGGAAGTGTGGTTATGGTTATTTTTCAAAGTGCTTTGTATTCGAAAATATATTAATATGATTTTTAAAAAAAAATTATTTTTTAATCAGCATATCAAAATAATCTAAAAATACAAAAAAAATATTAATTTAAAATAAAAACATAATTTTTAAAAAAATATATTTTCAAAACATAAAAATAATACTATAACCTTGGGACAGGTCATGCATCGAACCGAATTTAATAAATTTGATTATATCTATGGGTCTTTTCGGATTGTGGGAGTTAACTTTTCAGCTTGTGCATGTCCTTGGTTTAATCAAAATTGACAGTACTTGGCACCATTTTAGTCTTAATAATTATCAATAAGTGATTGCATTTGGTATTTGGCTTTGTCCTCGAGAAAGTGACTGATGCTGGACTCTTTGATGTTTCAACTAATGGGGGACTCTTAAGGACTCAGATTCGGACCGGACACCACTGGATCACAGTACCATCTCCTTTTCACTGATATGAGAATAAATTTTACAAATCTAATAATTTATGTATATATTTAAAAAAATTATCATTTTTGTAAGGTTTAGTAAACGTATTTAAGAGAAAAACGAAGCTAAACATTAATTTTTCTTTAAAAAAAATACACAGAATCCATTAAATTAATATGACCCACAATTCAATCTCGTATTAAAATCAAGATTAAATTAAATATGAAATGTATTATTATCCAAAAACGAAAAAAAAAATTATCTTTTGAATAGCGTATACAATGACATCAGTTGAGTTTAAATTTCCAATGAGAATTTTAATTGCAAATTCAACATTGGGAAAACTGTTGAGAAAGAGTAGTCAATATCCTTTGAATAGTAAGAATAATAGGAAAAAAGGTGAAGTCAAAAGTTCTAATAAGTGAATTCAAATCAATTATTAATTGGGCTACAAACCCAACCGGTTAAATAAATTTTAATAAATGAATATCTTATTTGATTTTTTAAAATCCCAAATTTCCTATACTTTCATATATCAAGATGCTGGGTCATGCCAGGATTTAACATTTATTGTCAATATCTTATTTGCATGGTGGAGAGACGTTAATTTTCTGACTGCAAGGCATGAGCATTATCCCGAGATTTAAAAATTTCCAAGTTAAAAGTTTATTTATTTGATTCTTTTATCCAAGCTGGAAGCAATTTGATTTGCAACACTCCATGAAAATTGGTTTAAGCATACCTTGGAAGTCACCACACAGACCATCCCGACAACTTCTATTTAAACCCCTCTGATCGGAAAGAGACCTCAGGGAAACCACCACTCCATGACAGCTGACTCTCTCCCCGTCCCTCCAATTCCATCTCTCTCAATGGAACCTCTTTCTAAGGCCAGCCACGGCCCTCACTCTCTGCTATTCAAGCATCTCCTCTCAACTCTCTTGGAAGTTCTAAGACTCTCCACTCTTGCACTCGTGATTTCACTAGAAGCAATCTTTATCCTTCAAAAATGGAAACCCGAATTCCATTTCCTCTTGCTTTCTATTTTCGTTTTCATTTTTATCATCGAACCCTACTTCCTAAGTTCCACTCCAGTCTACCTTGTAGACTTCTCATGTTTCAAACCACCAAATTTCTGTAAAGTCCCCCTCTCTTATTTCCTTGAAAATGCATCAAAGATTGGGTCTTTTGATAAAGAAAGTGTAGCTTTCATGGCCAAAGTCCTCACTTCTTCTGGTCTAGGTGAAGAAACCTATCTCCCTCCAGCCTTACACTGCATTCCTCCAAAATCCCATCAACAAGAATCCATTAAAGAGGCTGAAATGGTTCTGCTTCCCATCATGGAAGACCTCCTCTCCAAGACTAAAATCTCTCCTCAAGATATTGATATACTCATAGTGAACTGTAGTGGCTTCTGTCCTTCACCTTCCCTGTCATCCATAATCATCAACAAGTTCTCCATGAGAGATGATGTTAGAAGTTTTAGCCTTTCTGGTATGGGTTGTGGTGCAGGAGCTATAGCCATTGACATGGCTCAGAACCTCTTGAAGGTTCACAAGAACTCCTATGCCGTTGTTCTTAGCACTGAAATCTTATCTAACGGTTGGTATCCTGGTAACGAGAGATCCAAGCTACTCCTTAACTGTACCTTTAGAATGGGAAGTGCTGCCATCTTGCTTACAAACAAAAATGAAGCCAGAAAGTCATCAAAATACAAGCTTTTTTCATCAGTAAGAACCCAAAGATCCTCTGAAGACAAGAGCTATATGTCTGCATTCCGTGAAGAAGATTCTGAAGGAAAACTTGGGCTTACAATCCAGAGCGATGTGTTCCAGATTTTTGGAGAAGTTCTCAGGTTTAATATAAGAATTCTTGGTGCACAGATCTTGCCTCCTTTGGAAAAATTTTGGCATGGCGTTTCAACAATTAGAAAGAGATTTTTTGAAAAGTCAAGGGAGATTTATGTGCCAAATTTTAAGAGTGTGATACAACATTTTTGCTTGCCAACTTCAGGGAGGCCACTAATTAGAGAGATTGCAAAAGGGTTGAAGCTCGGTGAGAATGAAGATGAAGCTGCTTTGATGACGCTCCACAGGTTTGGAAACCAGTCTTCTTCTTCGTTGTGGTATGAGCTGGCTTATATGGAAGCTAAGGGGATGGTCAAGAAAGGAGACAAGGTGTGGGTACTTGGGATGGGAACTGGGCCAAAATGCTGTAGTCTGGTCTGGGAATGTTTGAGGCCCATAGTTGATGAGTCCAGTAAAGGCCCATGGTCTGACTCAATCGATCGATATCCCATCACCCCTTAGTCAAAGGGATTATTCCCATGAAGTCCTGATTAATTGTGTTTTGATTTTATGAAAACGAATTCCATGTATTCGTGAATAATAAGATTGTGAAAAATCCTCCTAAGAGAAATTTAAATATATAATTTTAAATAAATAATGCATTTAAAAATAATAGAATCATGCCATGTGTTTGTATCATAGTTTTATTAATTATATCTAGACTGAATGACAAGGTCCAGTAAAAAATTCAATGACTAGACTATTCAACTCATCTAATTAATGTCAAATACCATATGTGTATATATATATATATAACTTGTAAGAAAACTATTAAACCTATATATATCGTTTCGTGAAGCATAGCATCACTCATAATTCTAAATGCCATATGTTTTGGAACAAGCAATGCTCTATGTATCAACAAGAATCTCCAAATTACTGGATGGAGATTCTAAGTTTTTTTTTTTTTTTTTTTTTTGCAAATATGGCAAAAAATGCATCACAACGTCAATCGAAATCATGTGTATAGTCTCTATCCATTTTCTTGTTTAGCGTGGAAATGGGACTGGACATGATATATAGAGTCATGGAATGGACCATGTAGAGTATTTTTGTATTTGTTTCTATTTAAAAATATAAGTTTCGAAAAAGTATGATTAGCTATAATAAATTGGATTAAATATATATTTGAAAAAAATTATGGTTAAAGTTGATGTGTAGCAAAATATATTTATATAATGTTTAGTTAACGTGTTTGAGAGTGGTTATACAATTGCTTTTTAAAATGTATTTTACTTGAAAATGTATTAAAAAAAAATTTAAATTTTTTTTATATATATATTAACACATCAAAATGATATGAAAATACTAAAAAATAAAAAAAATTTAAATTTTTTTAAAAATACTTTTAAAACACACAAAAAAACAAGATTTTATGAAATTCAATTAAAATTACATGTAAAAAACCTAAATTTTAAATTTAATTTTTTAATGAACCTGCAGCATAAAATACAATTTAATATATTAATAAATAATTTGTTCACCACAAATACAAAAACTAACAAAAAAAAAAAAAAACAGACACAGCCGTAGTGTTGACTACGTTGCCTTTCTCGTGCCGTCTAAATTAATGCAGCATTAATGCACAAGTAATTAGATTGGTTGATGCCTTTAATGTTATTGTCAGATTCATCGACCAACAAGTTGCTTGGCTCTGCTTTCTTCTATAATTTCTTCCAGACAGAAGAACAAGATTTCAGGTCTGGTCGAAGTACAGCAGCTCTATCCATCATTACACGTTTCAGGTCTGGTTTTCCATTTAGGGTATTTTAATTTGTCAAAAGTTTGATGTTTAGTCAACAGGAAGGGTTTTAGGCCCAAGTTTTGCAAATTAAAGGCAATTGTTTCAAGCAATTTTTCACCCAAATTCACTCACCTTGGTTGATGCCATTTGTGCAACAGTATCAGGTTTCAGGCAATAGAATTAAAGATTTTTGGGTTCGAAGCACAGGATTTAGAGGTTTCATTTCAGCTCTTAAAATCAAATTTTATGGGCAATTAATGTCTTCGGCTCTTTGCTGCTCATTGGGCCAATTTCCAAAAATCTGTCACCTAAATATTCTTCCTCTGTCGTGAAGGATTACTTATTTTTTATATAACTAGTTGGTTGTCCGTGTTTCGTCGCCCGCGGATTGGATAAACTTTTTAAAATATAAAAAAAATATATTAAAAGTATGAAAATATTTTAATTGTATTAATAAATTTGATTTAATGGGACCATTTTAAAATCATGTAACCTAATTATTTGTCTAACTTGAATTTCTAATTAAATCATGTCAGAATAAAAAAATTAACAAATCAAAAATAAAAATAAAAATATATTTGTTTAATGAATGTACTCGTCAAACTTATTAGCCAAATAACTCTTAAATTTGTGAATCAAACTACACCCAGTACTGGTCCAATCAAATGAGTGGAGATATACTTGCAGCTCGAAAAAATATAGTCGTGCTCATGTCTAATTATCCCATTTATGTTTCAAAATACTATCACATGCCATCAATTGTAGGGAAAAAAAAAAACAGGTGTCCAGACACTTTAAAGCCCAGATTAGATAGGTAGTCGGTTTGAAGATTTTAAATTTGGCCCGCTCAGCTTTAGCTGGGTGTAATAATGATGCCCAAAAAGTTCTGTGGGACACACGTGGGAGGAGAAAGAGCATGATCTTATGATGCAAGCTTCAAACACATTAAATTTTGTCCGGTGGTTGTGTTTGATTGATATCTTAATATAAATAGAACATAAATAGTAATTTCCATAAGCATGTTTGATTGAAAAGGGAAGAAAAAAAACAATTTTATATAAACATGTTGGCATTAATTTTTATATTTTCAAAACCGAAGTGCACATATTCTTTTTTTCATTATTTTTTTTTACCTTAAATTAGTATTTCTCCTGGCACTAGTAATCTTTAAAAGCTAAAATAGAATGTGGAAGATGGATAGAATTAAAAGGAAATATTCACCAATGGTGGCAGACAACCAATTTATGGAGTCCTTCACTGCTAAACAGTTTTCCATCTACCCCATCAACATGACAATTTGGTAGTTATACTTATTTTCTCAATTAACTGGCTATGTTGAGGTTTTGATCGACGTTTGTGGTGCCCTGTCGGAATGCCAGCCAGAGCTGTGGTGGTCTCATCTTTCAAGGCCTTCGCCATCTTTATGAATGAATGAGATCCAAATTGAGCTTTGAATGCGAGCATCAATGGTTGTTGATATCAGTATATATGGGCGTTGGACAGACTGCCAGTAGCAGTAAATATGACAGAGCCCTCCTGCCCATAACTGCTGTGTCATGTGTATACTTCCTGTTTTAATCATGGCGGTGCAGAAGCCCCATCCATGGCAGTGCCATGATATCTCTTTTGTCGAGAGATAATAATCAAAAACTGTCTTGGATTAGATTTAGCACATAGACAGAGGAAGTAAATGTCTTCTATCAGTATAATGATGTCTTCATTCTCATTTTTTGTGTGGATAATTAACCTGAGCCTCGCCTAACTTATGGAATGCCTCGTAAGGGAATAGTCATTGCAATACAGAGCTTGCAGAAGTTCCTCCTCTCTCGGATGGCTAATTTCATCTCTCGTGTCGCTGTATTATTGACAATTTAGGTGGCTATGCTGAAGCTGAGGCTGAAGCAATTAATCTTCCGTTGTAGCTTGAACTTTTGCTTAAATGCTGAAGCTGAGGCTGAAGCAATTAATCTTCCGTTGTAGCTTGAACTTTTGCTTAAATATGCAATTAAAGAATTCGATTGTTAACGACTTCTGTAGCTTCTTAATGATTCAACTCAAAATCCTGATAAATCGCAGGCAACGAAACACAAAATATTTTCTCAATTAAGTGGGATTTTATGCATTACTTGCCTCCTTCCTCGTATCATCAAAGCCTTTAATGCCTTGCCACACTGGGACTTTTCTCATATTTCACCAAGCAATCAACTCTCTGTTCGTACCTCTAGTCTAGCGGTGTGAGTGATGAACTTGTACATGTAGAAAGATGTGAGTTTTGAGTTTCAAGAATTTCTTATTAATCAGAATAGCTGCTCACTTTTACAGCGATGTGAATTCAGTCCCTCTTCTGCCCGCTAACATGAGCTCCAGATCCGCCTTCATGGGGTAAGAAGTTATATCCATGTCCAAAAATAAGATCATCTCTCTGTGCTGTTTGGATCTAGTTGCAATGTCAAAGAAGTCTTTAAATCCAATCAACATTCCTAGTTTCTCACCAACCCAGTTGCTCAAATTTAATGTCTTGTCAAATCAACAATTAGAATTCACTTTTGGAAAATCAACTTCAATAAATTAAGCAATGGGGGAAAAGAGCTACTTATATTAGTTCTACTACTATGCCTGTATTATAAAACATGGATCTTAAGCAGGCTTGGCTTGATTTGAAATGAATTTTAATTCAATCTAATCCTTTCGGTTAATACAGCTAAATTCAATTCAGACTCAATCGAATCAATACTAAGAAATTTCTTTAAAAAAACCCCAAAACAACATTATATCAAACAATAATAAAAAAAACTCGGATTAATCTAATAATTTATAAGTTAACTAGATGATTTAATAACACACTATCTTTCCCAAATCAGACCTCAAGTGGTGGAGCTAGACAAACTATGCTATAAAGATGTCTTATTTTCCATTAAGATGAGTTAGGACTAAAAGAGGCCCCCTATTTTTCTCTCCCTTAGAGACGTGGTTCAGCTGCTTTCACTCTCTTGATGAGTTGTTCTCTATAATTGAATACAAGATGGAAACAATTTTTTTTTTTTTTTTTTGCAATAAATGTTTCCAATCCTTTCTACTCCATCAACCCACTATTCAAACCAAATAAAATCAGTGGCAAGGGTATTATTATCTTGGAGAAAATCAAATCATAAGACATTAAAAAGAAGAAGTAGTGCTGATATAACTACAAGAAAGCTCTTGTTTATAGAGGCTTGAGCTAAAACACTGCTCGTTGCTTTAAAAAAGTGAAATGCACCTAAAGCTTACTGCAGACTGAAAGAATATTTTTTGACCAAGGATCCTCCATGCCTTGAACATGAAGTGAGGTGGTTCCTCGTTATTCATGAGTGTTCAGCTTTCAACTTTTCACCACATGGGGGTGGTAGTACTTGCTTCTCTTTAAACAAGAACTTCAAAGAGTGGAGGCAAGGCTAAAAAAACATAACATTGAACCCTAATTCCTATTTAACATTTCGAAGAAACTTGAGAAGATCAAAGGAGATAGAAATTGCTTTTCAAAATAGATTGGACGGTGAGGACATGCTTCTTGTGAGTGTAGGGACCATATGTTCAGATCTTAATTTGCACATAGCAGAACCCACCAGCATTTAAGAAATTCTGCACACCTCCATAACTCTCACCTCAGCGACACTCATAATTAATTCCACAGTCCCACTTTTTGACTCGCTAAAAGCTACTGTTTTTTTTTGTTACCATGAGTCCCTTTTTACCTTAACAATCCCCTCAGACAGGGTTCTATTACACAAGTTTTCTTTAACAAAATTAAGACCTGAGGGTGATAAGGACCTCCAGAAGTACCAGGAGAACTGAAACCATAATTACCAATAGTGTTCCCCATTGGACCATAACCAAATTAACTTCTGCCACCAACTAGCCCTCCTAACTTTCTTCAACAGGCATTCATGAAACAACCAACTGCTTTGATTACCTGAACTACATACAGCAGGATGCTGTAAATATCTCTCTTTATCCCTTCCCGTGAGATATTTTAGCCTCAAGAGTCAAGACACCACCTCCACAACCCTTCTCATTCTGCTTTACTTTCTCTTCACTTCATTCTCCCACGCCCTTCTTTCTTGACCAGAAAATGTTTGGAAATCCAGTGAAATGGCTGTTTTTCATTCTAACAAGCTATTTAGCTCTCAATGTTGTCGTTTCAATGAACACCCTATTAACAAGAAAGACTTACATTGTCCAAATGGATAGGTCTGCAAAGCCTGAATACTTCACCAGCCACCTTGAATGGTATTCATCAAAAGTACAGTCAGTATTGTCTGAACCTCAAGAGGAAGGCAATGCTGATGAGGAGGATAGGATAATTTATAGCTACGAGACTGCTTTTCATGGGGTTGCCGCTAAGTTGAATGAAGAAGAAGCTGCAAGGCTAGAGGAAGCAGATGGAGTAGTGGCTATTTTCCCAGAGACTAAATATCAACTGCACACAACAAGAAGCCCCATGTTCCTTCGGCTGGAACCTGAAGACAGCACAAGTGTCTGGTCTGAAAAACTTGCAGACCATGATGTAATAGTGGGAGTGCTGGACACGGGAATTTGGCCAGAGAGTGAAAGCTTCAATGACACAGGCATGACCGCAGTGCCTGTTCACTGGAAAGGGATTTGTGAGACAGGCAGGGCTTTTCAGAAACATCATTGTAATAGAAAAATTGTCGGTGCAAGAGTCTTCTACAGAGGATACGAAGCAGCTACTGGCAAAATCAACGAGCAAAATGAGTATAAATCACCAAGAGATCAAGATGGTCATGGAACTCACACGGCAGCTACTGTTGCTGGCTCTCCAGTTCGTGGAGCAAATCTATTGGGCTATGCTTATGGAACTGCAAGAGGGATGGCACCTGGAGCTAGAATTGCAGCTTACAAGGTTTGCTGGTCTGGTGGATGTTTCAGCTCGGATATCCTGTCTGCAGTTGATAGAGCAGTAGCTGATGGAGTGAATGTCTTATCAATATCTTTGGGTGGTGGGGTTTCGTCTTACTACCGCGACAGTTTGTCCATAGCTGCCTTTGGAGCAATGGAGATGGGTGTTTTTGTTTCATGCTCAGCAGGAAATGGAGGGCCTTCCCCTGCCAGCCTCACCAATGTGTCACCATGGATCACCACAGTTGGTGCTAGCTCCATGGACAGAGATTTTCCTGCCACCGCCATGATAGGAACAGGCAGAACTATATCTGGAGTTTCACTCTATAGAGGCCAAAGGATTTTGTCTACAAGGAAGCAATATCCTCTAGTTTACATGGGTAGCAACTCTAGTAGCCCTGACCCAAGTTCGTTGTGCTTAGAAGGAACTCTAAATCCTCGTGTTGTTTCCGGAAAGATTGTGATATGTGACCGCGGTATTACTCCTCGAGTTCAAAAGGGCCAGGTAGCAAAAGAAGCAGGAGCGGTAGGCATGATTCTATCAAACACAGAAGCAAATGGAGAGGAGCTGGTTGCAGATAGTCACCTACTTCCAGCCGTTGCAGTGGGAGAGAAAGAAGGGAAATTGATCAAAACTTATGCTTTAACTAGTCAAAATGCAACCGCAACTCTAGCTTTTCTTGGTACAAGATTGGGAATTAAGCCTTCTCCAGTAGTGGCAGCATTTTCATCCAGAGGACCAAACTTTCTGACTCTTGAGATTCTGAAACCTGATGTTATTGCACCTGGTGTGAACATACTTGCTGCTTGGACTGGTGATTTAGGTCCATCAAGTTTGCCAACAGATCACAGGAGGGTGAAGTTCAACATTCTCTCTGGAACTTCCATGTCCTGCCCACATGTTAGTGGAATTGCTGCCTTGCTCAAGGCTAGGCACCCAGAATGGAGTCCAGCAGCAATCAAATCAGCACTGATGACAACAGCTTATGTTCATGATAACACACACTATCCACTGAAAGATGCTTCAGCAACCACTCCTTCCACCCCTTATGATCATGGTGCAGGACACATAAACCCCATGAAAGCTCTAGACCCAGGTTTGATTTATGACATTGAACCTCAGGATTACTTTGATTTTCTCTGCACACAAAAGCTTACTCCAACACAGCTGAAAGTATTCGGCAAGCACGCAAACAGATCATGTCGACATTCTCTTGCAAATCCAGGGGATTTGAACTATCCAGCTATCTCAGTAGTTTTTCCAGATGATACATCCATTAAAGTTTTGACCCTTCACAGAACCGTAACAAATGTTGGCCTTCCTTCTTCGAAATACCATGCAGTAATCTCACCATTCAAAGGAGCAACCGTCAAAGTTGAACCAGAAATCCTGAAATTCACCATGAAAAATCAAAAACTATCTTACAAGATCATCTTCACCACAAGGACTAGGCAAACAATACCCGAGTTTGGTGGTTTGGTATGGAAGGATGGAGCACACAAAGTAAGAAGCCCAGTTGTTATCACTTGGTTGACACCACTTACATAGCCTATGCTATCGAATTTAACATTTGGGTAATCTTTATATGCTCTTTGCAATAATGAGAATGTTCTGTAAAGAGTCAAGAGGCTCACTCATTTTATCACATGGAATGAATCGAATGCTTTCTCTTTTGTTACATTGATCACCATGCAATCTCCACATAAGTCACTTACTTCTGTAATGATCTGATAAGACTACACTACATTAGTGTTGGCGTACAGTGGAGTGGATTGGACTGAACCTACCTGATGTGGCAATTAACCTACAGGTGCAAGGTAACCGACAGAACAGGAGGAAGGAAGAGCATTTGTTATGCAAGGGGACATCTATCTATCTTTCCAACAACTCATATTCATTCATCTCAGCTGTCCACTTCAAAAGTTGTCAAATTTAATTGAAGACAGGACAAAACATTACTTGCTCTTCAGTTTCTACATCATTTAAACAACTAGAACAATAAAATATGTTGTCAAGGTGACCTTGACAAGGACCTCCCTCAAGTATCATATTGTAAATACGAAGTGAAGATTTTCACTCGGTATTCTCAGATGCAGGTTAGCTTTCCATAAAGGGGAAACCTGCTCGTCTCCGAACAACCACATTCATTTTCCAACTCTGCAATGGCTGGCCAAAAGCCTAGCAAAATGTTAAGAGTAAGAGTTTATTTTTAACATATTCAAAAACATAAAAATATTTAAAGCTAAAAAAAACTTAATTTTTTTTAAAAATACAGTAATGCAAAACACCACCGAAGCCATGTTAACTATATATTCCTTAGACATCTCTGTTTCTTCAACTGAATTGATGGACCATTCTTCTGGAGTACATGGAATGCAATCACTGGACGCACAACCCCCTATGCAAACTAGAAAACAACACAAAATCCCCATTTTTGCACTTTCTCCTGCAACAAGAAATGGCCCTTAATTAAAACATTCTTCAGGCCCGTGCAGAATGATAAACGTTGTCACTTGTCAACATCCCGAGGAGGTTAACATTGGACTAGGCTTTCTTTCCACATTTGCTTCGTGTAAGCCCATGAATATTATTATGTTTTCTTCGTTAATGATGAATTCATTGGCTTTCTTTGATGGAGTTAGGTAGCCCCAGCTAAATTTCAATCTTAAACGAATTCAAGTAACTGCGTGGAAATTCTTTTTCATTAATTGTATAAATTGCTTGTTTTCTTGCACTTTCTGTTCTACATGACTACAAAGCAGAAGCAGCTAAAGTTGTCCCAAAGAGAAAATTCCAGTAATCTATCCTCATCCTGACATAAAACTGCTGACATATCTGGTGATGTAGGAGATTTTTGTTAAAAGCAGAGTCTTGGATCGGGAAACAATTTAGAAAATACGCGCGCGCGCATAAATCCTTCATGGTGTCATATGAAAATACGCATAGGCTTAGTGATCCACGAACAAGAATGCCTGGTCTCCTATATAATGTCTTTGCTTCGTGATAGTTTCCTTCAGAGCTTTATTGAGATAGAAAAAGAGATGGCCCATGGTTTCTTGTCAAGAGAGTTCAAAGGATGGAAACCATAAAAAAAAAAAAAAACAAAAAAAAACAAAACAGAAGGCCTTGATCTCAGTCTTTCAGATATGGCTTGCTAAGAAGTGCTGCTGAATCCATAAGAAGTGATAGTACGTAGTTGCCTTTATACTTTATAGTGGTGGAAGCAGCATTTGCCGCAGCAGTAGCGCTAACATCTTGAATAGCATTCCAAAGCTTGATTTCAGAGATTATACATGGACTTGTACGCCAAGATATCTTGCAGATGAGGCCGTCAATGAGGCAGCAGCAGCAGCCATGATCAATGGCGAGGAAGGTGGAGGTGAAGAGAAGGGGATGCTGATGGAATGAGACTCGTTCAGCTTTTGTTTTTGCAGAAGCTGTGGTTCTCAGATGATAAGGCTAAGGCGCGCAAGTGACTTGTCACGGCAAGCCACAGCAACAGTACAAGCAGTTAGAAGCTGAACAAATCTCCCTCCATCAACATTCCCTTCTTCATTTCCACCTTTCCCAGCCTGCTGCTCCCTCAGCAGTAAGATATTTTTGCGTATAAGTTCATAAATGATCTCTGAAAATCATGCTTCGGAATGTTATCCAAGCTATCTAAATATATTAAATCTCATGTATTTGAAATTTTGATTCTGATGTTGTCAGGTGGGATGTATGATTTAAGTTTTGGTTATTTATTTTATTTATTTTTCATTCTAACTCCTTCAAACTCTTAAGTGGTTTAAGAACCATCCACTCAATCTCCTCCAACCACCAAAAAAAAAAATGAATGATATTTTGTGTTGCTAGTGAATCTAACATAGGAGCATCTATATACGTTCTTTGCAACAATTAGAATGTTTTATAAAGAGTCAAGAGGCTCATTCATTTTTATCCAGCGTTTCGTACTTACCAGCCTGTTAGAGAAGATTCAATTACACAAGCAAACTGACGCATGATCCATTGCTGGATCCCAATATATATTATTAGCATTTCACTTCTCTTCATTTCCTGGGGAACTGCTGTGGCTTTATGCGCCTTGAGGTAAATAGAGTGGTAAATCTCTGTACTGTCCAAGTCTATGTCCATGTACGAACTCGTGTCCACTCATAGACTCTCAAACGAGCCAAATCTCATGTACTGAGTTGATGATGCCCTGTGAATGAAGAACAAAGCCAAGCTTTCATTCAGAAATCTAACAAAGTTTGATTCCTCATTCATTTTCGTACCATTTCCTGCAGGTTGATAATATATACTCCCGTGGCGGATTGGACGGAGGCAAAAAAATATCCTTCGCATCAAGGACATAGCCAAGTTGAGTCGGATTTGACGAGGAAACATTAGGAGTGAATTTCTGCCCCGTCCAAGTTTTGGCCAATAAGAAGCGCAGCCTGGAGCATATAGATAATAGATTAGGAATCAAACAGACGATGAACTTATTTCTTGGAATTGAACCCATCCATCTGATCCATAAACGTATCTGATAGCCTTTGCACTTTGTTCAATTACAATAGATTCATATCCATCTATTCAAGTCCTCCAAAACTTCTACACCAGTAATTAAGCAATTAGTTGAGTGATCAAAGATTGCCAAACTGTTGCATTAGTATCATAGAAAACCACAAGGTTTCTCGTAACAGTCAAATTTAAACCAACAACAGATTCGCCAGTAGTGTTCGTGGACCTTGCTTTCATCAACATCTTTCAAGACCAAACCCCCTTCCGATGTCAGCTCCATGGTTGCATCATCTTGAACAGGATAGTTTCCAAAGTTCCAAACTACCACCAAGGAATCTCTACAAGTATATATGTTGGATGGAGCACAGCTGTTAACAATAAAAATGGTGAAGAGGTGCCCTCACCACTGATCTTTCCAACGTTTTCCCTTGAATGTTGTTAATGTTCTTCCTTCCAAAAAGAGCGGGAAGCCTAAGTGCGATTGTCATGCATGCAAAGCCTATTGAGCTCACAAGGACACCTTTTCTCACTGGCTTTCTGACAAAGGAATCCATACATTTTTCACAATTTAACAAGTGAATGGTAAGATACTAATCCTAATCCACTCCTGGAAGTATATTATCAAAACAGATGCAAATGTTCCAGCAGGATTAGGATTAAGCTGTCATAGCTGCTGCATAAATTTTTCTTTGGGTCGCAGAAAATCGTGGGCTTATATGAATAGTGTCAGCCATGGATTGAAAGGTTAGAGCAAACATTTTCTTAGGCCCAAACTATCTACTAATTGATGGAAAGAGTCTGAGTCTTTTGAGTTGATGGAAGGAGGTTAAGCGATATTTTACCCCATTTTATATTCACCATTTGCCGGATTATCTTGCTTCTGCATCAATTAAGGCCGCAGCCTTCAACTAATTATTTTGAGTTAGCTTTCACCAATCAGATTATTTAGAAGTTTTTTTTTTATTGCAATGATTCAATTTGTATATCAATTAAAATTAAATCTATTTTCAAATAGTTTTAAAGATACAATTCCTAATTATATATTAAATTATAGTTATTAAACTCAATATGATTTATAAGGTTAATCTAACTGATCTGATTTTATTTTAGACTAAGTTATTTTGAAAAAATTTAATTTAAAATTAAAATAATTAACTTATAGACTCCATCAACTTGAGCAAAACCTGGTTTCTGACTTTTTTTAAAAAAAAATTAAACTAATATTGTTTTAACCTTTTATATATTAACAAAAAACAATTTTATTTTAAATTAATCCAAGTTAATTTTATTTTAAAAAGAGTCAATTTTATTTAACCCTTAACATGAGTCTTAGACTGGATAATAAATCATTTAATAATTTTGATTTGAATCAAAACATTAAGAGATTGACTCTTTTTTAATATATATATATATATATATATATATATATATATATATATATATATAACCAATCCCTTGATTGCTATAAAAAAATCCCTTTGATAATATTTTTCGCATAAAGAAAAGGGAGAAAATGTTACATCAACGAGCTCAAGATTCAACAAAAACAAAGATATCTTCACAGGATTTTTCTATTCAAGATTAATAGCTTCTCTTGCATCTGCATCACTTAAAAGCTTGCTGTTACTATATTTTATTCTTATGATAAACAATTTATGCAATGCATACCTTGTACTATATTTTATTTTTATGATCTTATATATAGTCTTCCCTCTAGTTTCTGGTGGTACTAAAATACTATATTGGGAGTCATAAAGATCACCGTTAATTGCCTCCAGGCAAGCTTCATTGCCTATAATTCAAAGTCTTAAGTTCCTTATTAGATGGCTATAAAGTATCGTCTAACCCTTTAATGTAAAATAAAAATTATTCTTTAAAAGAATCTCTTACCAAAATTAAAAATCTTACAAATAGATTTTTAATTAATTACCAAACATTCCTCAATTGAGTTAGTACTTTCAATAACTTCTGATGATCTAGCCTTTTAATTTTTTTTAGGGAATAATAAGTGGTGGATTGTAGATCCTATAAATATTAAATGACTTATTAAGCATGATAGAGTAATTACCATACTAGTTTATGTGAAAATTTTGCATGATAGAGTAATCAAATTAAATGTAGGTTAAATACACTAAATTAGAACATATTTCCTTTTTTTTCCCCTCAACTCTATCTCCATTATATCTAGACAGTTGGTTTTTACAGTGCAAAAACATTTTTGAAAAAATAATTTTTTTTAATTAATTTTTTATATTTTTAAATCGTTTTGATACAATAATATTAAAATTAAATTTAAAAAATATATATATTATTTTAATATATTTTCAAATAAAAAATATTTTAAAAAACAATAATTATCACAACCTCAAATAAGCTCTAAATCTTCTCTATTTATATATATATATATATACAAACATTTAATGAATCTGGCTAGAGAAGCTTTAAATCACAAGAATTATATCCTCATTTTTTTTTTAACTATGGATGAAAGGTTCGAACCGAGCTGAAACCTCTTAGAAGTAAAGGGAAATGGATGCTGGTTCAAGAATCGAAATTTTATATTTAAGGGACTGATTTGAAATAAAGTGCATATTTGAATGACTAATATTTTTAGCTCACCCCAACTTTAGTGTTTGGCTCCAAACAAGGTGCTATTACTCAACAAGAGGAAAGCCAGGTTCTCCACGGTTTATGACCAACTGCATGACGACGACCCACGAACGAAGACTACTGTGACGCTAATGTTACTTTCTCGGACAGCACATCTCTGCGTCTAGTTACTCTTCTAGATCAGAACAAACAGAGACAATAAAAATAAAAATATTTTTAATTAAAGAGATACAGAGAGAGATATAAATGTATATATAAAAAATATAGAGTAAATATATTTTTAAAGATAATATTTATTATTATTATTATTATTATTATTATATCATTGTAAATAACTCTTAATTTTAAAATTATATAACAAAAATATATAAAGATAAAAATAATAATTATTATAATTTTAAAATCCAACTCAGAAGTCGATCACGGCAAAGTCTGGGTCACTAATTAAGACTCGGATCACAAGTCAAGTTAACCCAAATCAGTGTAAGAATAAAAGTGATTATTATTATAATTTTAAATCATAATTCGAGAGTCAATCCAAGATCAGGCACAAGTCATGAGTAAGATTGACGACTTACTGATATCAATACAAAAACAAAAATAATTATTATCATAGTTTAAAATCTTAACACAAAAGTCAACCCAGGATAAGACCTAGGTCACGTATTAGGGGGGTTCAACTCGGAACTACATAAAATAAAAGTAATTATTATCATAATTTTAAAACTTGACTCAAGACTCAACTTGGGACAAGACCCGAATCACATATTAAGAGGATCAATATGAAGATAAAATGTTATTATTATCGTATTTTTAAAACCTGACTCATGAGTCAATCAGAGCAAGGCCTGGTTACGAATCGAGAGGGTCATCTTGGGTTGATTTGAATCATCATATGAATAAAAGTAGTTATTATCATAGTTTTAAAATCCAACTTGAAAATTAACTTGAGACAATGTTTAGGTTACGAGTTGGGAGGGTTAACTTAATTGATTAAAAAAAATCTTTTTAGAAAAGTCAACGTGTTTTAACCTACCTATGTTTTATCTAGGTTTTTTATTGAATCGGTTCGAGTCAATTTTTTTTCTATTTTTTTTAATCTCGGACCAATCGAGACCTCGATTCAACCCATCAAGTTATTCTTAGTTTAATGATTATTATAATATTATTAATTTAAATTTTCAATATAAAATAAAATGAAAAAAAATCAAATTATTTTTGTTAAAACAAATAAATTTAACAACAATACATCTTATAGTTAGAATAAATCTTTTTATATTTTATTCTGATTTGTATATCATAATTAAACAGAATATAAAAACAATATGATTATTTTATACATTATTATTAAGTACAATTTTATTTCAATTCTTTTTATCTTGTTTTTTCTTTATTTTTTTCCTGCAACAGTAATCAAATACTTTCTATGTGTCATCAATGGGCCAGGCACGTCACTTCGAAGTAGTGGTAAGTACAGAGCTTGACACGTGGTTACGGCTTCGTAATTCCCGGATAGATAAGACAAAGAAATGTTGGAAAAGAGAGTTACCTTTTGTGGGCCATCCTAGTACTTTCATCCAAACTTGGAAACCTATTATTCGTCCACTTGTTAGATGTTAAGATCCGGAGGCTCCATTTGTCAGATTCTTCGACACGTGTCGTTCTGCCCGCTACCCTGGTATTTTTTTCAAAAACTCGCCGTGTATAGCAGGATAAGAGCTTGTTTTGTAGTTAAATTATGATTGTATTTTAAATAATTTTTTATATTAAAATATATGTTAATAATATTTTATTATTTTTTTAAAATTATTTTGGATATTAGTATATTAAAATAATTTAAAAATACTAAAAATATATTAATTTAAAGTTAATAAAAAAATAAATAATAAATAAATTATTTTAAAATATTTTTAAACCATAGAAAGAACAAACTTTTTTAAAAAAAAATTAAGACAATTGCGGCGTATTAAGAGTGTGTTTGGTATTGCGGTAGCTATTGTAATTGTGATTTGAAAAAAAAAATTTATAAAAAATACTTTTAGTTGATGTTGGTTTGAAAAAATAGATGTTTGGTTAAAATAGTGGTTGAAATTGAGGTTGAAGAAAAAATAGTTTAATGTGTTTGGTTAAGAATGCTTTTAAAATTAAGGTTATAAAATAATTTTTAAATATATATATTAATATATATAATTTTTAATTTAAATATTGTGGATTTAACTATTATTATTACATCATGAAATAAATCGTACTTATTTAATATAAAATATTTTTTATTATTGCATGATGTATGAAATACATCCGGTAAGAATTATAGTTTTGATAATTATTTTAGCATATAATAAAATTAGATAAAATATTATCAGGTATAAATTTCAATCTAAACTACTTTTTTTAAAAATGTTAACATACTATATATAAAAAAAAAATACAAGAGAATTACACTGTTTATTATTTTTAAGTGAACAGTGCACTAATACACACTATTCATGTTAATTAGACTGTTTATTAACACAATGGAATTAACATAAACAGTGCAAGAAAAGCAGGGAAAAATTACTTACGAACCGCAGGTGAAACATCAAATTTTCATGGGTTTTATAGCCAAAACACAATTATTGAGAATAACCAAACATCATATTATTGTGTTTTAAAAACAAAATAGAAGCTCAAGCAGAGCCAAACACTATCTAAGAATTCTTTTGACTAAAAATAAAATCACTTACTTTTTTATTTTTATTAATCGTGCATCATCATGCTCTTTTTTTCTTTTGATAATATTACCATGCACTCAAATCACAACTACTGGAAATGAACATAAACACCTGTGATTGGTTTTCTAGTTTGAGAAATTGTTTATTGGATATGATTACAATCTTTTTAGTCTGTAACTAGATTATTTACCGTATTATACCGCGAGTTTCGTCATTTTTTCTATAACATTAAACGAATGTTTAGATACTGCTATTTTAAAAAAAAATTATTTTTTTTAACTGTGTGGAGATTGATTTGATATAATTAATTGACTCTACAAATCCAAAAAAAATAAACCAAACAACCTATAAAATATAGTTTAATAAAAAAAATTCAAGATTATATTTTTTAAAATATTAAGATAACAATATATTTGATTATTTTGAATCATTCGGGGTTAATATATCAAATACATAACCTAGATTATGATATTATAATAACTATATAAAAACAAATTATAAAACCTAACTTCCAATTAATTCAATATTAAATTATATATATATAAAAAAATTAATATAAAAGGAACATAAAAAAGTGACATGAGTTAATATATTAGACTTGCTACTTAGGTTATAATACCAAGATAAAACCATAAAAAAAAATTAAAAATAAATTACAAGGTTTAATTTCCAATATGTTCAATATTGAAGGATTAAGACTAAAAAAACATAAAAAATGACTAAATCGATCCACCAAACTCATGACTCGAGTATTGAGACCGAGATAAATTCTTTAAAAAAAATAAAAAAAGAACTTGATTTAACCCGAATATTTAACTTTTCAAATCCACAACCATGGTTATGAAACTAAGATAAAAAAAATTATAAAATTCAATTTTTAACTAATCTTATCAGATCCAATGTTGAACAATGAAATTTATACAAATTTTAATTAAAAAATAACATAAATAATAACTCAAGTCAATATAAGTTATCCTGTTAAGCATTATTTTCAATTCATGAAGTTGGGATAATCTTATAAAAATCAAATCAAAATAAATTATGAAGCCTAATTTTCAATCAAACACAATATTTAATGATGAAATTGAAAAAAAATCAGTTAAAAAAAGTTTTAAAAAATGGAGTCAACTAAATGAAAACTTGTCAAACCTGTAATTCAAGTGCATAATATATGAACAACCCAATAAAAAGCAAATTCAATGTTAGAAGGAAATGAGACCAAAATAACCTCTTATAAAAAAAATAAAAAATGATTTGATGTATTTAGGGTTAAAATACCAAAACTCGTAACCTTAACCAACATACCATAATATTCCAAAGAAAATAAATCAAAACAGATTATAAAATTTAATTCTCAATCAATATATTATTAAATGATATAATTGAAAAAAAATCAATTAAAAAAATATACAAAAAATTACACAAGTTAACTCGGATTAACCCATTAAATATTAATATTCTTGGATCATGAAACTATAAGAATTTAATAGAAAATAAATAAAAAAAATTATAAAATCTAATTTTCAATTAATATAATATTAAATAATAATATTAAAAAAATAATAAAAATAAAAATAAAAGTCATAGAAAACCAGACTAAGCTACATTTTGACTTCACATTCAGATTTCATAAACTCCATCTTTATCAACAGTAAACGAGTTGCGAGAAAGAGAATTGAAAGAGCATGAATTGTGTCATGTATTGATGATTGAAATATCTTCATTATTTAATAATATCAATGTATTTTTTAGAAAAAAATATAACCAATATGTTTGATTACATATTAATTTTCTTTAAAAATAAACATTTTCATGCAAAAAAATTACATTAAGTAAAAGCTGTTTTTTTTTTAAAAAAAATCTTACAGATGTGAACTTATGCTACTTGCATTCTTAAAAAACGTTGATATCTAAATTATTTTGTAAGAACACTAGTTTGATTATCTGTCCTATGCTGTGAGATGTTACATTTTTTTTCTCAACGCAAAAATTGGTGCTGGTAAACTTCTTTGACCATCAAGTTTTTTTTTTTATTCAAATTGAAAAGTTTATACATGTCTTTGCTAAAATAAATAAAAAATTATATTTATTAATAAATGATAATAAATATAAAAATTATAACAAAAATTAAGTTAGGAAGATAAGATAAATATGTTATTTATTAAAAAAAACTTAATATTTATTTCAGATTAAATTTGAATTCCAAGAGTTTTAATTGGTTTGAACCAATAAATCTAAATTTATTTTTCTAAATAAAGTATTAAATCTTCATTGAAACTTATATTTAATATTGCAAAAATTTTATAAAACCAATCAAAATAAAATATCAAATTTAATTTCAAGTCAATTTAATGTGAAAGAATTAATTGAGAATAAAAAAATTAAATGATAATTGTTTTTAAAAAAATTACAGTAATTATTATAACCCATAATAGATTGTATCTTTTTACTATATTGTATTTTATTTTTATTTTTTTAATATTATTTTTATCTTGATTATCTAGCATGTTTAATTAAAATATTATATTACATTTATAAAATGAAGAGTAAAAGGATCTAATAAAAAAATAAAAGTTCGAGATTTGTTAAATGGAAAGCAAAATCATACAATTAAAAAATAATTGAATGAAAAAAAACCAATAAAAAAGACTTGGGTGAAAAAAATATGTGTGAACAGTGTTTTATGCTTCAAAATGTTTTAATTATATTGATAATACTTTTTACTCAACTTATTATTATTATTATTTATAAGAAAAAATTTGAATCATATTTCGATTTTAGAAATTAAAATTTATTTTTCATAAATTAGACGTGGACAACTTATTTTTTTAAAAATAGGAGTGATAAATTAACTTATTATGTGGTATTTATGATGAATTGCGGGGTATTTTGAACGATCAAATGGCTTCACAAAGAAATTATACTATCCATACGGCACTTGTGAAAAAAGGGAAAGAATCAGAAAGATGGAGCGTCCGGGTGGACACGTGTGTAGAACGACTGCAAATAAGAAGAGGCAATTTCGAGCTGGCTAGCCTTTCATGCTTTTGCTTACACCAGAAAACACTACAAGTTTTGCCTTTTCTTTCTTCTTATTAGAAAAATAAAATCTCCGTTAAATCTCTCCGTCTCTCACTTTCTTTCTCTCTCTGCTTGTCAATGTCAAACGGAGATGACTGTTAACCGTAACGGAATGCAATGACAGAAGTTTGCCGAAGAATGTCCAACGACAGTGAAGACGATTCGGCGGCGAAATGCAGGGAGCGCCGAAGAAGGAGAATCGAGATGAGGCGTCTCGCCGCTATTTCAACCACTCGTGGTTCTCCTCAGCCTACTTACACAAAAGGTTCAAAAGAGAAGAGCCAGGCGACGGGGGAGGGGAGCTCGAGTTCAACCGCTGAGGGAAAGCGGGTTGTTGAGACTGTGAGTGAAATTCAGACGGTGGAGCCGGTGTTTGGGAGCATGTCAGTGTCAGGGAGGTCACGTGAGATGGAAGATGCGATTTCTGTTCGTACTAGCTTTTGCCTGCCGGGAATTAACCGCCGAAGGCCGTTGCATTTGTTTGGTGTTTATGACGGTCATGGCGGTTATCACGTAATTACTGAAAACGCTGTTCAATTCTATTCTGGGAAGGGTAATCTCGTCACTTAACAATATCTATTTTTTAATTGTTTTCATTATTTTTTTCTTTTTTCGCAGGTGGCAGCGTTATGCAGGGAAAAGATGCACGTGTTAATAGAGGAAGAATTGGAACGCGTGGAATCAACGTGCGGGAGTGGTGAGATTGGGGAATTTGGGGCGGAATGGGAGGAAATGTGGAGGGGAGTGATGAAGAGAAGCTACGAGAGAATGGATGAGGTGGCAATGAGCACGTGCGCATGTGGGAGTGAGGGTTTCCAATGTGAGTGCCACCCTACCCAGATGATACTTGGTGGCTCCACAGCGGTGGTGGCTGTGTTAACCCCGGAGCATATAATTGTTGCTAATTGCGGTGACTCACGCGCCGTGCTTTCACGAGGTGGAAGGGCCATTCCCCTTAGTGTTGATCATAAGGTTAGTTTTTTCAGTCGGAAAACATCACGGAAATCTCAATGTATGTATGAACTAATCCAGGCCGTCCAATACCGGTCATGATTTGATCATGGTGACTGTTGGAAATTTGTCTTCATGGCAAATGGGGATTGCGTGTTTCTGATGATATGAAACACATGGATTTGCCAACTTGTCAAATGTTACCTATTGTAGATACCAGGTGGCATCTTGTTGCGCAGGGTGGGGAGTAGGGACATTTCTTGGGTGATGGTCTCTAGACCAGGTGTCTATATTTGCTTGTGGAAAAGTCGTGCAGTTGACATTTGGCAAGCATGAAGGAACTAGTTATTGTGTTCCATTTTTGTTAAAAGAATCCTTTTGACTAGAACTTTAGAACTGTTTGCATGATTTTAGCAATATCATGGTTTGTAATTTTGTATTGTTTGGACCTACATGCAAGTATGAGACAGAATTCCAATGCTTGGCAAGGCAACTTTACGTTTGCAACATACTGTTCCTGAGTGCTTTTACCTCTTCTTCTGTTTTTTAATGCAGGGTTTAGCCCCTGCTTGGTTAGAACAAGATTGTCAATGAAATGAAAATAAGACTTCAATCTAATTTCATATGGGATTGATATCTTAATTTTATCTGAAGTAGAATTTATTTGCTATCCACCCCTATTTAGTTATTCCACTTAAAAATAAGATATCCTATTTTTTGTTAATTATAATCTTATTATCGGAAAATTAAATCATATTAAACAAAACATGAGAAGGAATTTCATTCCATCTAATAATTCCACTGCCTAGTTTGTTTGCACATGTTATCCATTTTTCCAATAGATGGAAAAAATTCGTGTTACTTCCTGAGATGTAAAAACATTTTAAATCTCTCTCTCTCTCTCTCCCCTTTGGTTTAATTTGACTTGCTCTCTCTTTTATCTTTTTGGTACTCTTTAATTTGATTAATGAATAAATTTTTTTTCCCCCAACATTTGTTGCAGCCGGATAGGCAAGATGAACTCGCAAGAATTGAAGCTGCTGGAGGTCGAGTGATCTACCTGGATGGAGCTCGAGTTGAAGGCATTCTCGCTATGTCTCGAGCAATAGGTAATTTATTCTAGGTTTAACTGTATCATTATCCTTGTTTTCCAGAGTAACGACATGTCATCCTCATGGGATGTATAAACCTCAAGAGCTGAATTGTTTTTATTATTTCCACACACTCGTATAAAAAACTCGTTAATGGGACAAATGTTAATTTTATCTCATGAAAATGAATGCAGAAAAAACGCCTGTCACATTAGTAGATTAGTTTTCATTTTTACACAAAACTACTCCTAGTCCTCTTGTTTGCAGAGTTGGATGTGCATCCATGTTGAATGTCTCCCTTTATGATGTTAAATAGCCTTGTATTAATTTTTTTTTCAATTTCACCAATCAAATAAAGTTCAATTTCTAACTTATGCATTTTGAAAACTCGGTGCATTTCTCTGAGCAAATGAATGTTTTTTATTGCTCTAATGTTAATGTTGACTAGTTTTCCATTTATAAGTTTGCTCAGGGATAAGTAAGCAATGTTCTGCTTTAACCTTTGGAGGGTCATTAATACCCTGAAGAGTGGAAAAGAAAGAAACATGATTGCATCTCTATGGAGGTTTTGGAATTCGTAGTTTTTTAAAATTTGTTGACCTGATATTCTGTATGTTTACATTATTATATTTGCCAGCCTATGAATTTTTGCTGAATTCATTTGGCAAAATGGTTAGTCTATGCTTCTTATATCAATGTTTGTGGGCTCTAGGTTTCCTTTTCCTTTTTTTAGCTGAATGGGTTAATTACCCATAAGAGACTGAAATTATGAAGTTAATTCATCCATTGGCTCTTATTGTGTCAAAAACATCTGTTTTGAAAAAACAAGCAAAAGTTTGTTGAGTTCTTGTTTTTTTTCTTAAATTGATTTCTGGATATGTTCTTTCATATAATTAACGAAGTAAGCACAGGGGACTTTCATTCTTTCAATAGTTGTTGTTGGACATCTACAATAAATTAATATCCATGAATGGCTGTGCACTTGTTCCATATTGGAGGCTTGAGTACCAATAGACATTACGAATGGACAGATAGTGTCGTGTAACAATCTAAAAGAAAGAAAAAAAATCTACAAACGTCCCATGGTGCAAAATACTGGTTCATCCACTAGTGTAAAAGAATGGACATGATTATGCTACCTAAATAAAAGAATTATATTTACAAAAGAAAATATATTTATGATTGATCAAATTATATTTGAAGTGGCAATGATCTATCAAATTTGGCATATTCCTTTCAGATATGGATTGGTTGCCAATCTGAGGTTCAACCGAAGTATGTAATAATGTTGCAAGGTCTAGAACGGGAAATTGAATGGGATATAATTTTATGATTCCCTTCTCTCAACCGAAATGGATACCAATAAGCCATTACAAATGCTAGGCTATTCTGCTTTCTCTTTGATAAAATTTATCTTTTTAATAGAGAGAGAAGGAAATGTAAAATGACTAGGAAGAGGGCTTTGCTTTAGTATAGTTAGGTAGCATAAGCTAGTGCTCACTTAACCTGCAATCAATTGTCGAGGGTGCTTCTTGAAGCATATGAGAAAACTTAAGGGTGCTGATGGATGCACCAAAATTATTGGTTCATATTAGCAAATAATTTTATTATCTACTGTGTTAGGCAGTGCAACTGATGGGTCACGCATGCCAATAATGTGCGATGCTACAGCTCCACTCACACTGGTGAGCCTTTTCTATAGAAGGGGAGGTAAGAAGGAACAGGGGGGAACTTTGATCCTTTTCCTTCCATGGTTCGTAGTAGTAGTGTTGAAGGAGGAATTGAAGGTGGACAATTACGATTTCGGTCTTTTTCCTTCTTGATTCATTCTACATGCCTCTCCATGTTATTCGTGTTTCGGTCTATGATTCATTATGGTTGGCATATCTGTATGCATCATATGCAGTTTGCTGTATTCAAGGATGTCAATGAAGAGCAATTAGGGATCTGGGAAAGTTTGGGAAGTATGATTATTTGAGGTCACACTACATCTGGCAAGTACACTTTAATGTTCTTTTCTCAGTATTCAACTGAAATAAAACCTGTTTTTTGGCCAGGAAAGAAAAGGAAAATGTTTTTCCAGTCCTTTGTTGGAAATTTGTTACAAAGTGATGTGTTTGTTGTTTTCCAATAGCAGCATGCTAAACTTTTGTGTTCAAATATCTCCGAAGCATTTATGTTCCATTACCTGACTGTTTGTATAATGCTTTTGCTTAGTTTTTTTAACTTGTTTAATAGCATTATAATTTTTATCTAGAGTTTTGATATGCTATGCTTTCTGTGGAAAATGCATGTTTGCTATTTGTGTTAATTGCCTGGCCATGGTTTTCCTTGACCCTTATTGGTTAGTTTGCAACTTGATCTGGTTGTGATGGTATTATATTTCTACCCAGTGTCGGGCAGATGAACAATTGCTTAGCTTTCTAAAGCAAGAGTGCTTAAAATACTTGCTCAGTTGTTTTTCTTGTGATTTTTTTTTCCGCCAGGGGACGAGTATTTAAAGCCATTTGTGATACCAGAGCCTGAGATTACTTTTACAAAAAGAGAATCAGAAGATGAGTGCTTGCTCCTTGCAAGTGATGGCTTATGGGATGTTTTGTCTGGTGACTTGGCTTGTAAGGTAGCTCGACAGTGCCTCCGAGAAGAAAATCGTCCTGTCAATGCTGGCCCTCAGATCAAAGATGAAGGAGCTGGAGCTCTATATCCATCTCGAAGCATGTTGGCCGCCGCACTTCTTACTCGCCTTGCTTTAGGACGGAGAAGCTGCGATAACATCAGTGTTATTGTTGTTGATCTCAAAAGTAGCTGAGGTTCAGGTAGGGGGATCATTAAATCTTGAACTGAACTCGGTGCATCTCCTAGAAATCAACAACATGCACAGATAGGGTTTTTATTGTAGAATAACATCTTTATATAAATGCAAAGCATTAGATAGACTGTGGTATCTTTGTTATGGTAAGGTTTCTTCGTGGAATGAGATCAACCGCTGCTTAAGACATTATTTTGCTGCTGTGTTCATCCACTGAGAGCGCCTAATTAAGCAGGGTGCTCTGAGGCCTTTACTCTTATGATTCAGTTTGTCAGGATGGCCTAGGAGGGGATCCATCATCGTTTTAGCAGTATTGTTCCAGTTGTGGTTGCATCAGTTTTACTCAAGTTGGCCAGCTAATTCGTAGCTCGCAAACTATCTTTATTAATTCCTAGTTGGTACCTAGCCAAGATGAGCTGAGGTACGTGACAGCTCGCAGCTGCACCAACAAATTAGGCAAAAAAAATAAGTGAATTAACACCGCAGCACACTTTTACTTGTTGTGCTTTTGAATTTTGATAATTAATTAATGTAGCTGTTCTAACCGCAACATTAATTAATTGTTAACCTCGACAATTAAATTCCAGCTACTCTCTTGACAAAGCTCTTGCATTTTCCATCCAGCTTTCTCTGTGAAGCTCAACATCTTTTGATTCTTTTCTTCTGCTGGGGCCTCAAGGCTGCCTTCTTCTCTCCTGGTATGAACTCACACACCCATTTTTAGCTGAAGTGACAGGGTGGCTGTTGCCATTTCCACCTGCATAACTACCATTTCTTGAGATTTGCATGTCCTTTTGGAGGCTAGTGTCCTTCATCTTTTATTTATTTTGTTGGTGCTCCTTCCAACTAACGCAATTGAATGGAAAGTGTACACTTTTATGGGTTCTAGTACTTTGACAGTTAGTTTAATTTAGAAATATGATTATGGTGGTTTTTTAAATTTTTTAAAAAATTAATTTTTATATTAATATATTAAAATAATTTAAAAATATTAATTTAAAATAAACTTTTTTTTAATTTTTTTAAAAATATTTTTAAAATATAAAAATAAACAGGATACATTGTTAACCTGAGAGAAAAGAAAGATATCTGTGATTAAATTCAGTGATATCTAAGAAAAACATGTTAAGCTGCCGTGTTTTTAAAACATCATATTTATTAAATATATATTTTTTTCTAAAATGATAAGCTGGAAATATGCTATTTCATATTAAAAAAAATTAATTATATCACTCTATCAATTAATTTTTTTAAAAAAATCAGCAACTAAGCCCACCTACTTATTACAGAAATAAAACTCATGGCCCAACCTAACAGCTCGTTGTCTAAGAAATTCTGGAAATCCTCTTTGACCACAAATAAAACAAATTTCGAAGCTCATGTGTGTGTACATCTAAAGTAGAATTTATTATACCATTTGTCTGTACACTTTCAGAGTTGGGAACTCTGTATACTACTTTTCTTTCTCTCCTGTGAACTACAGCTGGACGCTGGACCAGATTTTTCCTTTATTGAAGAAACTAATTAAATTCTTGGCTTTGAAGATCACGTGAGCAGGAAAATGCTGGTTCTGAAGCTTGACTAAAGCAATGTGTTCTTTTATGTATGACGATGATGATACTTTTTTCATCTGACTGCCTAAAATGTGTGAGGTTGAGGGACTCAATAACTACAAAATGAATGGTTGCATTTTGTAGAAACATTGTAGTCCTTCTTTTATGTTTATATGGAAGCAACTTTATTGATTTCACCTTTTAAATCTATTTATTTTTTCATTTTAAAAATATTTTTGAAAAAAATTAAAAAAATTTTTATTTTTTTTTCACTTTAAATTATTTTTTAAATATTTTTACATCGTTTTAAGATGCTGGTATTAAAAATAATTTTTAAAAATTAAAAAATTATTTTACTATATTTCTGAATAAAATACACTTACAAAATAATTATTACTGTATTTTTAAATATCTCTTTAAACATTGCTGTCCGTTGAGGGGCTAAAGAGCATCAACTATTGTATCGTTTAATTATTTTATTTTTTAAAAAATATTGTTGTTGACTAAGTCATGCTTGACGGGATAAAAATGCTTTAATATCTCTAATAAAACAATAAAACCATTTAAGTTTTAGGTCATATATTTATTGGAACAACTAATCAGGATAGATCCAGTTTAACAACTATAATATTGAACCTATATTGAGACTCTTCTATATATATATTTTTTAAGCAAGTGAAGTTTTTTAGATGATTTAATTATGAGTAGTGAATTATTTTAAATGTTATGACTATTTATTTTTTAATAAGAAGGTGTTTCAAAGTGTGATAATTGTTATTTTTAAAGTGTTTTTGTTTTAGAAATATATCAAAAAAATATTTTTTTTAATTTTTAAAATTATTTTTAATATCAAAAAATTAACAAATTAAAATAATTTAAAAATATTAATTTTAAACAAAAATAAATCTTAAATTTTCATGAAACTTCATTTCAAATAGAATTCCTAACAGCTCCTCAATGATGTGAAGAATCAAAATTGTTTTTCTTTTGGAGTTGCCCACGGGGAGAAGGAACACAAGGTGGTTTAGCACGTGAGCAGAGTATTTTGCAACGTACAATCCCACCGGTCTCCACGTGATTAACAACTTTAATTCAATTGATCCGTCAACCTCTTCTTTTTTTCCTTTTTCTTTTTTGGGTTAAGTATATAATTGCCACTATAGATTTATTAATGTTCCATTTCTATACTTATTGTTTACGATTTTTCAATTTTACTCCTATTATTTCCAAAAAAGTTCAATATTATCCGTAAGTTTTAAAGGAATCGTGCTTTCATCCCCTTTTCTTGCTTTTTTTTTTACCTGTTATTCTTCTTGAATTCTCATACAGATGAAAATAATCAAAATCTTAAGAGATTATAAAATAAAATATATATATATATAAAATTGGGATCATTACTAGATTTTATATACTAGCTGGTAAATAGCTGGGGTAACATTCAAACTTTTGGAAAGTATAGGGTGACATTAAGAAATTTTAAGCTATAGGACCAAAGTGAATTTGTTTTGAATTTACAAGGATAAAAGTATAGCTATTTTTCCTTCTTTTCTTTTTTATCTTTCCATGGGTAGACTTGCTTGTGCTTGGAGAAGTAACATTTTATTAATTATTTTTTAGATAATTTTAAAGAAAATAGAGATATATAGGAGAGAAAAAAAAATAAATGGAGATATTTTTATTATTTTTAAAGAGCTATAGATTTTATTTTTAATCTTCTCCTTTTTTTTATTTGTTTCTTCAAAGATAAACTCAGAAAATAATTAATAAAATATTCAAACATACGTGTAGTCCTTTTCTTGTAGTCTCCAATCTCTTGAAATAATCTAAATCAATGGCTACTATTAATTTAAGTCATTTGCTTTTCTTTGAATTGAAATTTATTCTCTATCACTTTTTCTCTGATTCCAAAATGGATTATGACCCATGGCTGCCCTCCTTTTCCCTGGTATCATTGCAATTGGCCAATTCTTTTTCAGGTTCAGTGTTTTTTTTTTTTGGTGTAAAGTAAGAATAACTTCAATTTTGAAAAAGCAAACTCAAAATTAGTCAAAACAATTCAGTATCCATCCTTTCCTCTTCAAAATTTCAGGCCATTTCTATACTGTAATCACCTGAATTAAATGAATTTAAAATAATGTTCAACTTCAATATTATACTGCCTGCCTTTAAGAATCTGACCCTTAAATATTAATGTTGACATTTAACAATATATATATATTTATTGAAGATCAGAGGCATGAGCTAACCCTATAGATCGTGGAGAAAAATAATATTGTCTTCCTTTAGAAAAATCATATAGATTGAAGCAATAATAATAATAAAAAATTAATAGTTAAAGATTTCAAGATGGGAAAGTCGGGCTCCAATATTTTAAACAGAGTTGTGAGCCAGCTTAGATACCTGGAGTGACAAACAATATCTGCAATACAATATTAAGCAGTGGTTTCAAGATTTTATTTTATAAAAAAATTAGATTAAGTAATTTTTTAAAGGTATAATTTAACTGTTGATATTCTGGATTTACTATTTAAAATTTACCTATTCAAATGCCACAAATCTTAGAGTTATAAAAGTTATGGTAGTTAATTTTAAAATTTTAAAAGATTAATCAAGATACGTGTAAACTAATTTAATATTAATAAATAAAAAAAAAAATTCATTTAAAAACTAGCTTTAATTAGGAGGCTCCTGCCTATGCTTTTTCTTGCTGAGTTCTAACCTAAGATCGTCTCTATCAGGGGACAAAAGATGCTGTAAGCAAGAAAAGAAAATGTCAAACCTAGCAGAAGAAACAAATAGGGTTTGGTTCTTGGTATCCTACTTTAGTGTGGGGCAGTGCCGTGTGAGAGAAGCCTACCTGCTCCACTTTCATGCCCTTTAATTAATCAAATGGATGACCTAAACCTGGCTTTTTGCTTCCAAAATTACCTTTGATTTGTTAGTTTTCATCCTCCCTTGGTGATCGGTATTGCGATGGTTTTTGTAGTTGGGCTTGAAAAGAAAAAACAGCAGGTTTGAATAAAAACTATAAATTGTAGTTTTGTTTTTTAAAATTCATGTTTTTATTATAACTTAAGATGAAAAAACAATGAAAATCAAACAATTCTTAAAGTTTTTTAAAACGCAAGAGCATCATATATCCTATCATTATTCTCCCCGTTCAGCTCGGTGAGAGATGATGGTTACAGTATTCTTGTTATTGATTGACTTGTTAATTGCTTAAATCATGCCTCAATCAGACGACTTTTGCATAGGTTGATGCATGTTACGATGGATTGCACTAGAACTAACTTTGACATAATCACACCAGGACTCAGTCTCGCTTCTTGCTTAAATCATAAGTCCTTTTCTTTTATTTTCAATATTTAGTGGTTCCGTATAAGTTAACCTATTTAATTAATCCAAGTTTTAAAACAATGTTATAAACAACATGTTCAAATAGAACTCATGAACCAAACCTCCACTATTCATTCATTATTGTCCTAGTTCATTATTAAAAATGTATTTAAGATTATGATAATGATGACGATTCAAAGTATTTTTTATTTAGAATTATATTAAAATGATTTTTTTTAATTTTTAAAAATTATTTTTGATATCAACAAATCAAAATGATCTTAAAATAAAAAAAATATTTTAAATAAACTAAATTCAAATTAAAAAAAAAACATGGTGCAAACACTCCAGAAAATATTCATTGCATTATATGATGTATGCCTTTCGTTTGTAGACGAAACTATACAAAATTTGACACTAGTTTCCTTTATGTTTCACGTGAAGCCATCGTTTAAACTTTAGGTTTGGATTTTAATAGAAATTAAATCTATATTTTTATTTGATAAAAACAATCATTTATGTTAAAATTAAAAAAATTATAGAAGTTTACCAAACTTCTTGTAGTCTCATATGATATGTATAGTTTCACATGAGATTTAAATCTTATTGATTAAAAAAAAAACTTACTTTCCATAATAATCTCTTGTTATAATCAACCTTGTATACCATAATTTTAAAATTCAATATTGAAAAAGACCTGAATTACAAGTTTAATATTTTGATTTTTTTTATAAAAATCAATAATTATTTGTATCAAGTTTTATTCATGTTGATTGAATCAAGTGAACCAAGATTTTTAACCAGACTATTTTATTTTTTTAATTTAGATAGATTTAAGCACCGAATCAACTTGTTTAATCAATTCAAGTGTCAAGTTGATATATGGGTCCATCCGAGTTTTATGGCGCTTTCATAGACTATTATAATCATGATGAACAAAATTATCCAATCCCATAGGTATACAGCTAGAACCACACATCAAATATTTTTTCTTATTCAATACAGCCGGGATTTTTTTTTTGAATGAGATTAAAAACATATTTTTTATATCAACATGATACATTTATTGGAATTTCTTCCGTTAATGATTCAAAAAAATAAAAAATAAAATAAATATTCATAATCAACAAAATAATTCCTTAAAATTAACACGCATTAAATACTAATACAAGTGAAATAAATAAATCATGTATCACCATGTAGCAAAACCTATTTTTTTTTTGGTTTTTTTTTTAAGGTTTGGACAGCCTCGACCCAATTTTCTTACAGTAAAATTTGAACTCCCTCTCTAAAGTATAGTGTTTGAGCATCCAAACTCCAAAGTGAACAAAGAAGATAAAAAGTAGAGAAAATCTAAGGAAACAGAAACAGAAAAAACAAACAGAAAACAAAAGACAAAAAAGAAATGGAAAAAAAGAAAAGAAGTCCACATCACCTTCGATTAACAAAACCTTTCCTCTTTTCCATTACCAAATCCTTCTTTCTAGTCGTTTTCTAACCACCACCGCCACCACCATGCCATCGCGCCCAATCCCTCCTTTACTCCCACCCCAACCTCCCCCTCTACTCCCCCCCCACCACCACCCTTCCCGCCTCATAGCTCCCCTCGCCGCAGCCACCGCAGCCGCCTTCTCTGTCGTCGTCCTCTTCGTCATCTGCTTCCGCAAAATCACTCGTAAACGCACTGTCCCTACCGACTTCTCCAAACCCCCGCACCGATTCTCCTACACCACTCTCCGCCGCGCCACGAATAACTTCTCCCCTTCTCTTCGCTTAGGCCAAGGTGGGTTTGGCTCAGTTTATCATGGAACACTTCCTAATGAGTTCCACGTTGCTGTTAAAGTTATGGACTTGGGGTCTCTCCAAGGGGAAAGAGAGTTCCAAAACGAGTTGCTTTTTGCTTCAAAGCTTGATTCTTCTTATATTGTTGCAGCTATTGGTTTTTCCTATGATAGGAAGCATCGTAGTTTGTTGTTAGTGTATGATCTTATGCAAAATGGGAACTTGCAGGATGCGTTACTTCATAGGAAATGCGTGGAGTTGGTTGATTGGAATAAAAGATTTAGCATTGCTGTTGATATTGCTAAAGGGATTGAGTATCTTCATGGTTTGGACCCACCTGTTATTCATGGAGATATTAAGCCTAGTAATATCTTACTTGATCAGTGTTTTAATGCAAAGGTTGCTGATTTTGGATTAGCTTGGTTGAAGATAGATCAGAGTAATCAGAATGATCAGAAGCAGTGTGAGGTTAAGGGGGAAGAGAGTGATAAAATAAATGGTGGGTTGGAGTTGAAAAGGGCTGAATTAGAGAGTAATAACGGGGGTGAAGATTATGGATCTGTTGTGGAGGATACTGAGAGTGTGACTACTGGGTTTGATGAGTTTCATTTTGGGGTGGATCAGTCGCCGGTTTGTATGACTTCACCAGAGACTTTGGAGGCTGTGAGTGCTTCTCCGGAGGCTGGTGGTGTGGGGGTTTTTCCGGAGGGGAATTTGGATGGGGGTAGTATTGAGGTTGGGAAAGAATTGGTTAATGGGGAGAAAGGGAGTGGGAAAGGGACAAAGAGTGTGTCTCGAAAGGATTGGTGGTGGAAGCAAGAAAATGGTGGCGCGACCGCGGAGAACAGGGGAGTGAAGGATTATGTGATGGAATGGATTGGAACGGAGATAAAGAAGGAGAGACCAAATAGTGGCTGGATTGGAGCTTCATCGTCATCAAATAGTCAGCCTGTTGGGAAAATAGACAAGAAGAAGAATCGAAAGAGATTGGATTGGTGGGTTTCATTAGATGATGATAACGATGAGAAGGTTTCGAAGAAGGAGAAGAGAAGGCTGCCGAGGGAATGGTGGAAGGAGGAGTATTGTGAAGAGTTAGAAAAAAAGAACAAGAAGAAGAAAAAGAAGAAGGGAGAAATGGGGATGACTAGTGATGGCAATAATGAAACAGAAGATTGGTGGCCAAGAGATGTGGAAATGTACGGTGAGAGAAAGAAGAAGAGGAGTAAGAGTAGAGGTAGCAGGGGCAGTATTGAATGGTTTAGCGGTGAGCTATTTAGAGGTAACCGGAATAGCCATGATTCTTTGAGCGGAGAGATACCAAAGAGTAGTGGAATCAGTAGTACACCAAGCATGAGAGGAACTGTTTGTTATGTTGCCCCTGAGTATGGTGGTGGGGGGAATTTATCAGAGAAGTCTGATGTGTATAGCTTTGGAGTTTTATTGTTAGTTCTTATTGCTGGGAGGCGTCCACTCCAGGTTACTACCTCACCAATGTCTGAATTTCAGCGTGCGAATCTAATGCATTGGGCTCGTAATCTTGCCCGTGCTGGAAAACTTCTTGATTTGGTTGATAAGTCTGTACAGTCTTTGGATCGGGACCAAGCTACATTATGCATCACTGTTGCTCTTATTTGTTTGCAAAAGTCACCTGCTCACCGTCCCTCAATGAAGGAGGTTGTGGGGATGCTCACTGGAGAGTCACAGCCGCCTCAATTACCAACTGAATTTTCTCCTTCACCTCCCACACGGGTACCTTTCAAGTCCAAACCACATAAGAAGGTTCGGTAAGCTTTAATGTCCAAAATTGATCTCCATGAGCAGCAGTATATTGCTTATAGATGATACGATTATAGGTGTAAAGCAAAATGTCATCTTTAAATGAAATGAGTTGAACTATGTTTTACTTGCTCCTGTGTACGCTGCTATGGCCTACCAATCCATTGCTAGTATCATAATGTTCTCTAGTCATTATAGATTTGCAACAGCAAGATAAGGACCCCACTTAATTTTTTCTTCAACGATGAGTTTCAGAGATGCCATTAGTACTTGATTAGGCTTTTTGAATATGGGCCATGTTTTCTCTAACAAGGCTTTCTTAGTAACTTTCACCAGGTTCTTCGGATTCGTACAAGCAACTTACTTATCCTTTTTGGTGAATTTAGCACCAGATTTGTCCCCTCTTGTCTGCCACTTTTTATAAGTTGGCCAAGCAATTATAGCCAAAGGTTTTCGTATAATTTGTAGTTTCAGCTACTATCTATACCAATATGCATTGTTTATTTTTGGTAAGGATGCCAGTGCACTGTTTGTTCCAGATGTGGAGTCCCTTATCACTGAACTTAGTCAATTGCAAAGAAAAAAGGAAGAAGAAAAAGGAAACCTAATACACTTGTGTTCCAAACCTCTAAGATGTGAGAACTTAGGAGCACTGCTTGCTGGTGTTTAATTTGATGATTTATGGCTCCTTATCATGATATGAGAACATTCAATCATCATTAGGCGTGGATTCTTTTATTCGTGCTGGTAATTTGCTTGTTTTCCCCAAATTATCAAGGCAGGCTTGAATTATCAGTCATAGTAGTTAACATGTTTGCTTTATTGGTAATTGGTGAACAATTGCATTTCAATATGCCTTGCCCCAAAAGATGCAGATTTTAACAGCAAAGTATATGGGAGAAACGTGAGAGATTACCAGACAGGTAAATCCAAATTGCTACAGGTATATATCATGGGTGGAAAAACTTGTATGGTCATCGAAGCATTTCTCCGTCAGCTATGAGAAGTTGAATGTGTTTATATACTCTCCACTGCCCTTCTGAATGGCGTATGGCAGTTTTGACTTTTGAGAGATGGTTCCAGGCTTTTTCATATTTGATATTGAGTGACAGGTAAGGAAGATGTTGCTCACATCCAAACCCAATATGCGAACATGAATCTGATCCTCTGTGAAGCCCCTGTAAGATATTTGGCCACAAAATGGTCCATTGCAGATGTGATAAAGGCTTCTTTTCTAGCATTGAGAGTTGGGACAGTGATGAGCTTCTCAAACAATGCACAGTTACACTGCTTGATTTCACTTTTTAGATCACAAGCAAGTAAGGCATACATGATTGGGAAGACTCTTAGGGGCATGACAATTCGGCGAGGTTGTAGAAAGATTGTGACCGATCCAGTTTACCAATCAGAACTCTTTTGAACTTCATGTTTTCATGTGATATACGTTGTCCGGCAGAGAGCTCATGTCAAAGGATGCTGGTGCTGACATTCCTGACTGTCGCATCCACGAATCAGGGAACTGCTGTTTTTTTTTCGAATTTTATTCAGTTCACATCCAAGCACAATAGATACACATTGCCTTTAAAATTGCTAATGTTTGGAAGATGAATCTTTAACGAACTCAGCTCACTAACTACACTAAACGTTCTCTGTTTGATCGCTGGAAGAGTGTAAGTAAGACTGCCTCCTGCATAAATCTGGAGAAAACATTCCAAGTGCGCGGTCGGGCTGCCTTGATTGCAGCGACAACTTGGGATGCCAATCCATGAGACACAAAAAGCCCATCTTGACAAGTGTGCTGTCTGACAGCCAGTTGCTTTAAAAGTAGTTACTTAGCTGATCTGGTATAGTTACATGTAGGGATGTCCGATTCAATATTATTTTTTATGAAATCATTGCAACAATTTAATCAATCGGTTATTAACTCTTACCATACCCGAAAAGAAACGAGGGTGTCATTTACTCTTACCCGATGCAACAATTTTTCTTATATAAAATAAAAAACAAAAATCCGACCGCACTGTTGCCATCTATGATTGCAGTAAATATTTATTTTATGATTTTGTTTGTTTTCCATGCGTACAAGTTTCCTGGATTCCATTGAAAAGGGAAAGTAAAGAAGAAAAAGAACCCTTATTTTATCATCCACATTAATGTGTGTTGAGCCCAAAAAGAATAATCAGAGTCAGCAAATCAAGAACCCATGATGCAAACTAAAGCTTCAATCTTACTTGATCAAAATCATCACAAAAACTCTTGTCGTAAGTTATCCATTAAAATCATTTGGTGTCTAGCAACTAAAGAGTTTCTTAACATTATTATCATTATTATTATTAACTTATAATAACTTATAAAATAATCCTCTGCTTCCTTATCTTTAATCTCATTTGTTTGTCCCAAGCAGTCAAGCACCAAAGATTTAAGGATACCAGAAACAGATTTTGTTTCCCATTAAAAAGATTTTGGACACCTAAGCAACTTATAAAAAAACCAGGTAGGAGAATAAAATCCATTGCAATAAAGTTGTCGGGATTGTTTCCAGCTTCCCAACAAAATATTTATAGTATTTGTCATTCTGGTTCAATTGTATTTTTATGAATTTTTATTATTTTTTAGTTTTAAATTATTTTTTTGTGTTTTTATATTATTTTGATTCCTAATCTTTATGAACTACATGTTGATGCATATAATCGATCATGAACACCATGGCAGCTTTATCCAGACCCAAAATTATTGTACTGGGGTTTGGTACAAGTCATGAAGATCGACATTGCAATTTGACCCACCTACCTACATCATACATGGTCCTTAATCTAGGGCACAATGACCCAATTAATAATTGTGTTGTTAGCTAATCATCTTGCTTTATTGTTTCTTTATTTGGATTTTGTGTTTCTCTTTATCTTCTTGATGTGCTTTAGTTTTTTTAAAATTAATTGGTAGTGAATAAGCTTCACGGCAATAAAATCAGAACGAAGAAAATTTAATAAAAAGTTAATTAACATTAGTAAGAAGATCTGATAGAGAATATTTGTCTAAAACATTTGGGATTAAGTTGCAAATGACTATACAAATTAGAAGGAAGTTGTTTCCCGTTATTTTGATTGGATAAACAGAGAGGAATTGATCATCTACGAACAAAATACCATGTTTTATATATATATATATATATTCTTAAATCATGTATAACGCGGGTTATTAACTAAGGAGCAAATTGTGGGATCCTTTAAGCGAAAGATGGGGATCCCAATGTTTGATGATCCCTCGACTTCATCATCTTAGGACTTTACACACCACTTTTTCACAATAATTCACATTAATAATTGTCATTACAGGAGATACAATATATTCTAACTTTTTTTGTATCATATAATAATGAATTAAAGAGCACATGTAACAACTCCTTGTCCATAGGGAAGGAGGGGAGATTAAAAAAAAAAACAAAAAAAATTCTTTTTCCAACCCACAACTACTTGTGATAAGATCAAAAAAGGGTCATTCTAGCTCCACTTTTCTATTGCCTTTTTCCCAACTTCTGTATGGGTACATGCACTGCAGAGATTTGCAATTTTAGTGCTGGTATTATTCAGTGCTAGTACCTCGAGGAACATCATTGCAACCATTATTGCCAAACTTATAGGGATATTGTAATGGTTTTAGCTTCAATTCTTGCTGGCCTATTCTTCCCATTATGTCAATCATGATTATTATATTATAAGACTATGTTGCTGGAATTTATTTTTGATGAATCTAATAACTCGATTTAGATAATTTGTTTTTGATCGAAAGATAGATTTAATCTTAATGTATGGTGAAAAAATTATAATTAGATATTTTTGCATTTATAATTATTCTTTTTAACACATAATTTGTTTTTTATCAATCGATTTTTTTTTTAATTTTATTAATAAAAACTCGATTGTTGCAAATCATAATTGTTATTGATCATAATAGTCATTGGTCATAATTTAAATAAAATTTGAAAATTCTTTTCTACGCCTGACCCCTCTCCCTTCCTTCTTCTCTTATCTTCTCCTCTCCTACTCACTTATTCGGTCTCGATTAGGCCTTACCATTA
Organism: Populus alba x Populus glandulosa; assembly: GCA_033617975.1. Lineage (NCBI taxonomy): Eukaryota > Viridiplantae > Streptophyta > Magnoliopsida > Malpighiales > Salicaceae > Populus > Populus alba x Populus glandulosa. Next base: position 15,196,530 of record CM066157.1, read on the forward strand.
TCCTTTCCTTCTTTCTTCTCTCTTCCTCCTCCTCACCCTCGGTCTTGGTTAGGCAAGCCTACGATTAGGTTGGGCTTAACCCTTCTCCCCTTTTTCTTTGCCAGAGTTTTTTTTTATTTTGGTCAACATGAATATTTATACATTTATCTTTAGTTTCATAAGAACTTCTCTGAAAAATTTTAAAAAAAAGTTGTAGATTGTAGATCATTTTCTAATGTATGATCACGAATCTAACTAGAAAACCATTATTAATAATGCTAATTTATATAAAAAAAAAATCTTGAAACCATGTACCAATTAATGACTCCATTTATGCAATCAATGATTGAATTTTTTTTTTATGAAAAATGATTTAGTTAATAATTATCAATACTTTGAAAATTTAGTTTTTGTTGTTCAATGACATACCCATATTTTCAATCTTTCATGAATTTTTACTTAGCATGACTTCATTAGACAGTGAAGTTCATATTCATTAAGCAATTCAAAGGTTATTGCTTTTTCTTTAAAAATATTTTTCATGGGATCATAACTTTTGATTAGCGTGATAATGAGCTCTTCGCACTTGTGAAGAGGTTTTATGTATGATTAGAAAAAATCCTTTGTTTTGAAGTGAACCTATGTCACATGCCCTTGGTTTTAGGGTGAAATGGAAGTCTACAGCTTAAAAGAAGTAACAAAATGTCTTCGTTTTCTATACATCATAGAGTCTTAATAAGTGTTGTGAATACTTTTATATATCTTAGTATTAAATGCATAAGATAGTTGGCAAATCACATTGTTCATGGATGGAGACAAGCGTGTTTCATTTCCTACCCATAACTCCTAGTCAACCAATTAATTTATTACTCTAATCAGACGGAAACTAGGTCTCAAAATCAATACAACCATGCTAAAATGGACGGCAAAGATAATCATTCCATAGAGAAATCATTGGAGAACATAACCTAGTTTAGGTCACATGTGAATGCAAATGAGTGGATTTACTTTTGTACAAAGATACAGTTCCACATGGAAGAAAAGCTTTAACAATGCAAGAGTGAGGTCACCAATCATCTCTCTTCTTATTGTGGATTTCTTTTTTCAAGGGAGCTTTGGCAAATCAGGGCCATAGAAGATCACATACCCTGACAAACGTACCTTCTTCTTTAACCTCCATTGCTACCTTACATAAAGAAAGCTTCAAGCCTGAATAAAAACTTTGCTCAATGTTCCCTTTACACCAAGGTGGTGAGCTGTGCTTCAAGATTTCCTCCAGTCCACACCAACAAGACAATATACCACAAGATCTGATTCTTGCTCATCAATATGCTGAAATCCATGGCAGTGAAAGAACCAACAGTATGGAGAAAGGTCGGCGGCGAAATATAATTTCCATGGACAATAATGAGGCTGCTAGAGATAATAATAACAATAGTAAGAAGAAGATGATGCATAGAGATATTGAAAGACAAAGGAGGCAAGAAATGGCAACCCTTTATGCATCCCTTCGAGCTTTACTTCCTCTTGAATTTATCAAGGTGAGAAACCTTCAATTTCCTTTTATTCCTTTCTTTGAGAAGTCTTTGCTTATTTTTTTCTTAAACATTCTTGGGGTTCAATAATTAGGCCACTAGGGTTTGTTTGGGATTTCAGGGAAAGCGTTCGATTTCAGATCACATGAACGAGGCAGTGAATTACATAGATTACCTCCAAAAGAAGATCAAAGAAACTAGTGCCAAAAGAGATGAGTTAAAGAAACTATCCAATTTCAGTTCTGTTGCCTCACCAAGTGGATGTTCTAACAAATATTCTTCAAGTTCAGTAGCTCTCCAGCCATATCCAGGTGGTATTGAGATTACGTTTGATAGTGATTTAATGGGGAGAGATTTTCCCCTATCAAGAGTATTGCAAGTGTTGCTTGAAGAAGGAATTTCTGTTATCAACTGTGTTTCCACCAAAGTAAATGAAAGATTATTCCACTCTGTCCAAACTGAGGTACAATCCATTGTTATCAATAACTACAACGTTAGGGTTTTATGTTTATGTTCTTAAGTTGTTTTCTAATTCCAAGAACAACTCAGCTTCAGATATAATGTTTTCTTTGCCACAGGTCAATGATCCTACATCCTTAAATTTATCCGAGCTGTGGCAGAAATTAACCCTACTAGTTTCTTCTACAAGTGATCTATCCAAGTAAAATGTCGTCCTTCTTGGATTGACATCTTGCACTGCAACACTATTCTAAACACTTTTCTCAGCTTGGTTTTGTTTTTGAGAACCTTTGATGAAAATGCTTTTATTAATTAGAAGTATTTTGTTAATAATTTCTCTTAAAGGCTATTTGGGTGGCACTCTATATATGCATGCTTATTTATGTGTTCAATTCAATGGGTGACCGTGCTATTCTTGATCTTTCTCCCATGCAGTACACTGCAAATTTAACATGCATTTGCAACTTGAAAGCCTTTTCTATTGCATAAGTTGATGTTTTATTTGGCAAGAAACTTGAAGGATTTCACTTACATATCATTTAAATCTAAAAGTTGATGTTTTAGTTTGTGTTAAAGAATCATTTAAACTTAAAAATTTAAGATATTAAATGAAATATTAAAAAGAATTTTATAATACTTTCTAACATATTTTCTTAAGCAAAAACTTTTTGAGTTTAAAATTTGTATATATTTATATTACATTGTGCTTAATTTTAATGAAATAAAATAGAGGTGAAAAGATTCAAACTTGTAATCGTTTAATCAACAAAGCTTTATAATATGTTAAATAATCATCTCAATTTTAAAATTAAAACTATTAGATAGGGCATTAAAAATAATTTTATAATACTACAATATGTGATTTGTTTTCATGGAATCATTACATGTGGATTCCTTTCTTAATTAAATTTGATGATAACATTTGTGTCTCTTTTTTTCTCTTCCTTTGTGTTCTACGATATGGCCATTTACTCTTTATTACAACAATAATTAAGAGTCTTGCAAGTCCATTTGCACTTATAAATCAAAAGTCCATTCAAGCAAATTTCCAAAGGCTGAAATTGCCTCAATATTCTTGCTTCCAAGAATTCATACTCCATTGAACTCAACATATACATGGCCATGGTTTATATAATTGTTCTCTAAATTTCCCTTAACTTTTCTTGTTTAATCCATATTTATAAACTCTGCTTGTTATATATTAATTAGTCAACTATAGTGCTTGTAACTTAACTTTAGTAGCTCTACTTTTGTTATTCTCTCCGTTTCTGCCTAATTAAATTGTTCTTTAACTTGAATTTTTTTCTTTTGTTGCTGTATGTACTTTGCTTGCATAACAGATATAGCATGCAAGGCTTAACTACAGCCTTGAAATAGGCATGGTATCTCTATAATTGTAATAACAGTTGTGGTTTAGTTGTAAAGCATAATGACAAATTTGGTGTGCACGCCACCAACCGGCAGCCATCTGAGGTTATGGACAGCGGTTTATATGCTGCATTGAGGCCCTTCCGGCCATGTCTCTGAGTTCTTAAATACCCACTTAAAGGGATCTATATCTGTTGGGATGTCAGCTCAAAAAGATCTACACCTGTTAATATCTATATATATATGTGTGTGTGTGTGTATCCACGTTCTGCATGCAAACCCCAACCCATTTTGCATTATTGACAAGCATCATTATTAATCCATACACAGGTGTCTTTATGCTCTACATATATGGGGGATAGGTAAATCAAATGGCTTCTGTACATCTTTTAGTAACTGTTTTATATCTGCATGAACCAATATATATACATCTTGTGATATTATAGTAAGTGCTACTTTATACGGTATATATTATAGTAATTTTCTTTATCATGTGTGTAGGTTAATTGTGAGTTATAATCTCTACTACGCTGTCTTATATATATAAATAGAAAAAAATTGGTTAATTAACGTGTTTAGTTTTTTATTATTTTCAATTTGATATCAGAGCCTAAAAGACATTAAATTCTTTTTACGTTACTGTCGCCGCTGTTGTTGCATATGCACAAACAAAACACTGCCTTCTCCTCCTCCTCATGCAATGTAGACATCACTTTCCTCCTTTGCTCTAAACGATGCATCTTCTCTCTTTATTACTGCCGTTAATATTGCTGGTTCGGACTCCTCCTATAACCATTGTTCCTCTCTCCAACACTCCGCATGTTATCTCCTTAGAAATTCTTAAGAACACCCTTTATTTTTATTAGTGAATGCAGATAAAACTGTATCTGCTTGGATAAGGTGTTTTTCAATTTGTTGACGGTTCTTGTCGTGTTCCCTCTTCCCGCCTGACTGTTACTGAGGGCTCCTCTCTTCAAGTTAATCCATTTTTTCTTCGTTGGAGTGGAACCTCAAGGTGTTAAAAGCCCCGTTAGTTTGAGGTGAAACTGTAGTCCCTTAACTATCATGGTGATTAATTTCATGTGCGGTGTTGTGTTTATATATGGGGAGCCCGTGACACCTTAGGTCTCGTGTTCGACTTTTATCCTTGAATGCCGATTACCTAACCCAATTATTAATAGGATAACTTCATTTCATTTTTTTTTATATATTTTCTTCTTGAGTTAATCTATGAACACTAACAATTCCTCCTAAAATTTCTAACACATAATTGATATAACATTTTATTTTTCCTGTTTGATCAAGCATTTATTTTGGTGATTACGTATCACCACTTATTATAAATTGTCGCATCTGTTTATAAACATTTTTAGTAGGATTTTTTTTTTATAGTAGTCGAGATTTTATTTAAAAGAGCACCAGATTACCAATAAGTTTATGGCAATCTAGATGGTAGGGGAAAAGAATTCTGAAAAAAAAGAAGATAGCAAAATAAAAAGCAGGAAAACAAGAGCAAAACTATACACAAGCCAATATTAATTAGACTAGAGTAGAATGTCGGGACCTCTTACCAGATCATTCCACTTATGTTTTCTAGGATTTATTTTGATTCTGCATGAAAACAAATTCTCATCATGTGCCAGGATTGGGGGCAATTGTCTTGATGTATTTCTAGGATCATAAATAGATTATACGCTTCAGATTAGCTTCTTAGTTATAAATTGTTGCGTGCCTTGATGAAAGTTGAAACAGATCCAAATATGTTTCTATATTTGTAAGCTGAAAATGTTTCCCCGCCCCCCCCCCCCTCCACCCCTTTTCTGATGACTTTTCGCTTTTGACATTTACAGAAAATACGACATGTTTTCTCTGTAAACTTAAGTGAAGAAAAAATGAAACATGTATAGACAAGGTGCATGTGTTTTGGAAAAAAAAAAATGTATTTTCTTGTTGAATCTTATCAAAAACCGATCGTATCATGTCTCAAAAAGGCATGGCTAGGTGGATTTCCTTTTGTCTTAATTGGATGTGGTTGTCCTTCCAATAATATTTACAGTGCTTCCGGATTTCATCGAAGGCAACATTAGAGAAAGGTCCATACAGACAATGTTTACCAAACTTCGGATTATAACCACTCAGGCAATCATGGACAAATAAAATTATGAAAAGAAAAGTGATATGAAAATGTAGTTCTCATCACATCATGCAAACCAACCATCGATCGACTGATGTGTAGGAAGTTCCATAATAGTGTTAGCTTGTCTGGTTTTTTCTACTGCTAGAAGAGAACGAGGGCTAACAGAGCAGATGCCTCCAAAGAAGTTAATCGTGTCTGTGTGTGAGTGTTAGTGAATTCTGTAATCTTACTGCTTCATTTGATGGGATCAAAGATATGAGTTTAGACTCGGAATGTGTAAGCTGGCTTGAAAGACTGGTGAGTCTCTGTAGAAATTTCATTAGTTTCTAAATTCTTAATATAATCACCATCAACAAATTATATATATATATATATTATCAGACAACCATCTCAGTCTAAATTATTAAATTGCTTTACTCTGTAAATTGTTTCTTATATGAAATATATTTGGAAAGTTTCTGGGACAACTCTAATTATTAAAGATGTTACTTCCTTTCTTGACTTTTTTTTTTATCAATACCTGAGTGAATGTATTAGATTTCTCCAAATATATTAGATGGATGGATGTATTTTAAAAATTAGTTTTAAAAATAAAATTAATCAGGTTTATAATAATAAATTTTACATATTGCATACCGTCTCTCAACATGTCAGGAGGAGTGGAGAAAATTTTTTATTAGACAAATTTATAAAATTTTATACCCATATTTAAGATCTCCCATCCTGACATCCTATCAACTCCCCTTGCCTCCCAGCTTGTATAGCCTTTATCTCTTTGGCCAACTATAAAGGAACCATTTTCCCTTCACACCAAAAGGACAAGCTGTTCTTCCAGATTCCATCCAGTCCCCACCAACGAAATCTACTCCCTCTTAAATATATCAAGGTAAGTAATTACTTGTCTTTTTTGTTGCTTTCAAACCTGCTTATTGGACTCAATTCTGTGAAGATTAATGCGGTTTACTTTGTTCACACACATATAACTTCAGGGTTTTTCCTCTGAGGATTTAAGGGAAAACTCTCAATTTCATATCACATGCAAGAAGCAGTGAATCATATAAAAAACCTGGAAAAGAAGATTGGAGGACTTGGTATCAAGAGAGATGAGCTTAAGAACCTGTCCAATTTGAGATTTGTTTGTTCAAATCGCAAAAGCTTAATAATTGTGCACCAACTTAAAGGAACAATTTCTTTTCCTGCTTGAAAAACAACACTAAAGGATCTTTAGCAAGAAAAGGAATTATTGACACAAGTGATGCCATCTGCCCTATTTGTTCCATTGAAGTGGAACATGTTAATCATCTCCTTCTACATTGCAGGAAGCACTGGTGTCAATAATTGAGGCCTGCTCCGTTAGCTTGCCTTGCTTATTTCAGGAATGGGAATTCATGGTACAAGGTGTTTTCCAAAGAAAAGTGCGGTTGATGCTCTGTTCCTCCATATCATGGACCCTATGGCTCATACGAAACGATGCAGTTTTCAACAACACGCAGCTGGGCTGTGAGACTCTGTTCTTTCTAGTTCTGTCTAGATGCTTGTGACCTCTTCTCAATCAATTACCGGACTTACTTAAGTTACTAACAAGCTTTTCTTGAAATTCTTTTGGCTTTTTGCTTATATATATATATAATTGTTGCTGCCATTTTGGTTGTTTGGTGCTTAAAAAAAAATATAAAAAAAGGCTACATAATATCTCAACTTCTCCATGGGATATTAAATACAGAATGCTGATGGGATGATAAAGCTTCATTACACCAATAGCTCCTAAAAGCAGTTTGAATAAAACAAAAGTAAAGAAACGAGCTCCTAAAAACAGTACATGAACTCGCATCATATCTCCTAATTTGTGCAGAGTATACGTTCATTATTGCTGTAAGATTAAGTTCCAAAGGTACCAAGTGGTGATTGAATGAGAAAGTGACCATTTTTTATTTATTAGAAATTAAAAGGTGTTGGAACTAATTCCTCAGTGCCGTTGTCCGAGATTACAAACATCCAGACCTCGTCACTGTTTGAATAGAATAATAAGAGCACTGCATTTGAGAGGGGTGCAAAGATACTTAACAGCTAGGCTAATCTTGAGCTTTATAGATAGCCTTGTCCAAAGCCATGGACCAGCCATAAAATATAAGATTCATACAAGTCCCAAGATCTCCATTTTGATGCGGTTGGTATAGTGAAAATGCATACCCAAATCTCACAAACCAACTGTAGCAAAAGCAAATATATGTTTTTTTTTTCCATTTATCTAGTCATTGTGATGTGTGCCATTAGGATCTTTATATGACCTTTCTTTTAGAAGCCAACATTCATGGAAAAAACTTACAAAAATCATAGTAAACCAGCCCCAAAAAACACATACCATGATGTTTTCTACGTATGAACTTGGATAAAGAGAATAAATTTTTATTTTATCAAATAGTCATCTTAACCTAATAATTTAAACTGTTAGATAAAATTTTAAGATATGATTTATATTATTTTTTAAAATAACTCTTCAAGTAAAAATTCTTTAGAAATAAAATTTATATAGACTCATACTTCCTTGTGGTATTAATTAGAAGAGAGAATAAAAGTGATAATATTTAAATATATAATTGTTTTATTATTAAAATTTTAATATCATATCAAATAATTATTTTAATTTAATAATTTAAGCTATTGAATGACAATTGATATATAATTATTATCCTCTAACGAGTCATGAGGGTGAGCTTCTATAAAAGTTCTTCGACTGAAATTTATCATGTGTATGAGAAATAAAACTTCTAATAACATGATTGTTATTGAAGTATTTTGTTCTCCCTCGTAATCTTGAATCATTGATTTATGAAATCTTACTCCGCCCTTCTTGAGGCAAGCCCTTGCTCTGTTTCCTACCAGGGGCCAGCTTTCTCCTCTCTGTTTTCCGATTACTTCTAAGAGCGAGTCTGTTTAAACAAATAGTTGGTGTGGCTCGAGTTTCATTTTATCAAAATTTAGAAGTCTAAGATTATTTTTATTTAATTATAAACAGTATTTTCATATCAGCTTCACATTAACAGCCAAATTTTTAATAATTCCATTCCATGCTCACTCTAAAAAAATACTAACCATCATCTGTGGTCATAATGCTATCCTTCGACATAGTATGAGAAATTTGGTTGGCGAGGAACAAGTTGGTTTTCCAGGAAGAGTCTTCTAATTGGGATCCGGCATCGTTTGAGTTAGTTTTCCATTGTTTTGCTTTATTGTTGAATTAAATTAAAAAAAAAGTTACACACAAGCTTGGTTTTGTTCAGACTTGTTTAGAGTTTCAGAAGGCATTCTATTGTGTCTCGAGTGTATCTTTTGTTATAGCTTGCCTCTATTCTTGGCATTAGCATCTTTCAATAATACTCCTCAATTATTATATAAAAAGAAAAAAAGAAGTCCAAGGGCCTATGATTAAATGCCAAACTAAATTTAGAATAATATGTTTTGAAGTATATCGATTTAGAAGATTAATCTAAGGGATATAATATAGTGCAAACTAAATTTCAAAACAGAATATTTAGAATTGAATGTCAGATTATCGCCAACAAAATTTTGGTTAAAACCATAAGGAATAAATAAATAAAAGCTCCTATTTTTTATTTTTTTTATTTTAACTCAAACCTGTCATATGGATAAGAAAATTTATGCATGCTTGGGCCCTCCGAGCATAAAAAAGTATTTTACACAAATAGTTCATAAATATGTTTTTTAACAAATATTTATGAACTATGTTAAGTAACAACTTACAGAAGTACTTTTCACTAAAAACTGCCTTATTTACATGCTAGAATAATTATTGTCTTTCATGAGATTGCTAAATCTGATTAATTATCATATGATGTTTGTCGAACATTAAAAATAGGAAAAAGAAAACATTGCTTGCATCTATTTTGAAACAAAAATCAAAGAAATTATAATAAAAACTAAATAGTGTTGGGAAATCAGTGTGGATTAAAAGATATTTCATTGTGGATTGTAATAATAGTTTTACTTTAAATTTCTCATCTTTTCATGAACGGATAAATGTTTCTTTGGCTTTCTACCACAAGGATATCCAGGATTTTTCAAATTTCAAGTACAAGCAAATAACATTTTTAACCTCAGAAAAGATTTAAAAAAGTTACTGGAACATGTTCCATATGCCTTATAGAGTGGGTGGCGCCCACGCCATTAAGGAAGCGCGTAAAACACTACATGATGGCCAAATTTAACTAGCTGTCGTGTCACTAGATGCGTAGTCGTACTCTCTTCCATGTTGAGCGGTGCATGTATACATATACCAGTGATTGATTGTTTGCGTTTTTTTCTTTCTTTTCTCTCTCTTAATAGCTAAAGTGCACAATTTTTTTTTTGTTTGTTGTTTACTTGGGTATAAAATGAGTTGCCAGACCCAGACACCTTGAGTTTGGCAACCAAGTTTGATGGTGGAACCAGGCGCACGGGTGAGGCATGGGTTGCCAGACCTAGGCGTCTTAAGTTTGGCAACCATGTTTGATGGCAAACTTAGTTGCACGGGTTTGACATGGTTGCAGCCCCATGCGCCTGGTTCTCCTAGGCCTAACTACTATGAGTCTGGCATGTTCTATCGTATTCATATCGTATTTTTAAAATATGAGCTTAGTTCTCATGACTTTAATAAATTGGTTATTAAAATTCAATGTGCATGCTAATTCATATCTTTTTTTGAATTTTTTTTGGTATGGAAGTACAATATGAATTTTTTTATATTTTTGAGAGACTTGGCCATAAGCATAAAATGTAGAATTTTTTTTTAGTTTTTATATATATTGTTTTTTTCCCAGAAAAAACTGAGTATTTAAATATTAAATTTGAATATTTACAGTATAAAAACATAAAGCTGCATTTTTACAGTATGCTAGACCCAAGCAACTTGGGTCTTATCTTTAAAAAAACCTCATTTGCAACATAAATCCACATAAAAGGATTCAGACAAACATTATAAAAAGTTTAAAAACTACATAAATTCTATAATGTAACTAAACATATATAGTCTAGTATTGTTAAAAAAATATAAAATAAAATTGTCATCGGAGAAAAATCATAAATAATCACCCATTAAATAAATATATTTTTTTGCAATGAGCTTGAGTAAAACAAATATAAAAAAATACAAATTCATAAAAAAAAGAAGAAAAAAAAAAGAAAGATAGAATTTTTATTAAAGAAATAACAAATTCATAAACATAAAAAAATGAACTATTTCAATAGAAAATTTAATATGATTTGCATTTTAAAATTTAAAACATTAGATTAAATCTTTGTGATGATTTGTTATTTATAAATAATTTCTTAACTTGGATTTCTGTTTAAGATATTTCAAGGATAGTTTAAATATTTTTTAATAAAAAATATAAAACAATTGATTAAAATTTTTGTTTAAGACACTTTAATGACAATTTAAATATTTTTTTTATAAAAAAATAATAGAATTTTCATTTAAAATTCTTTAATGATAGTTTAAATATTTTTTTATAAAAAAATTAAAAAATTATAAAAAAATTTAATTTAACATGGTCGCCAGATTCAAGATGTTTGGGCTTGCTATAACTGTCAGATCTAAAAGACCATGATTGTCACATCCAATATTCTTGGATCTGACATAGTTGTTAGATTCAAGTCGTTTGGGTCATGCATGACTGTCATGGCATGACTACCATATTCAAGTGTGAACCAAATACCAGTAAATCAATACTATATATAACACATGCATTGCACCGACCATGATCGAGTCTTGGCACCAAAACAAAAGAAATAATCGAGTTCAATGTTTATATTTGTGTTTGGATTCTAATATAACACTCTATTACCTTTCAATAGGCAATCACTGATCAGCCTCGAGTCATTTTCAATCCAACTCACCAAATTGTTTAAAGTCTTGCGAAATTGTGCCAGTACATTCTAGGACTCGTGTCTAAAATCAAAATAATTTGTCATCTTCCATACATAAAGGGAGATCATGTCCACACGAACATAAAGTTGAATAATCATTATTTTCTTACAAAATTTCCTGGGTCTTTTTTTAAGATAATAGTCAAGATTTTATTAAGATTTTGGCTAAAAAAAGAATATAGCCTAGTAGACAACAGAAATAAAAAGGAGAAAGAAAAGAAAAGGAATCTGAAACACGAGGGAGAAGGCAATAACCAGACAATTTCCTAGGTCTTTTACTTTTTCCTTTCATTTTTCACTGCAATCGTCATTTATCTTTGCTTGCATAAGCCAAAATATGAGACCGACATGATGGTCCACCAAAATGTGAATGCTATGGGTTGCCATTTCTCCAGTGCCAAAGTGAGAGCGCCCCCACAAACCAAGCTTTGGCCACGTTTTATCTCCATGTAGACCGTAATTAAGATGTTTTTCAGAGGGAAATCTTGTTATATTAGACTATTGATCGAGGACCATTTCTGTCAACAACCGTATCCATTTCTTTAGTCCATTATTGCTGCAAGATATAGCTTAAAATCCTTGATTAGTTAGTCTTTAATTATCCAATGTTTCCATTCCAACAAAGTGGTGATGAATTTTGGTCCCAAATCTCCTCTAATCCCTACCAAGAAGATATTGATCAAGATCAGCAGCTGATCTTGGGCCAAGATTCCCTTCATGGAATCAGTAACCTAACCTACTCATCTGTGGAAGAATTCCCGCAGGCACATACAATATTAGCAACTTCAAATGCTAATGATGATAGTGGAAATATTAGATGTGATGAGAAGAAGGTTGCTCGAAAGGAAATCGAACGGCAAAGGAGGCAACAAATGTCCACTCTTCATGCCTCACTTCGAAACCTCCTCCCTCTTGATTCAATCAAGGTCATGCAACTGTTTTGCTTTACTTAATTTCTTCCTTCATTCTGTAGCATTTAACTTTACTAGCTAGGTTTTCATAATTATGGCAGGAAAAGAATATATAAAAGATTAAAAAAAAACAAAACAAATATTTGTGATAAATGACTACCCTAATTACCATATTTAAACATAGTCTCAATGGCTACATATTCTTTTTCTTGAGGTTGGTGTTGTTGATCTACACTTGGTCAAGCTTTAAGGGTTTTTCTTGATATTGGGAAATCTTGCAGGGAAAGCGCTCGATTTCTGATCACATGAGTGAGGCTGAGAAATATATTAAGCATCTAAAGAGTAACATCCAAGATTTAAGTGTCAAGAGAGATAAGCTCAAGAACTTGTCCAGCTCAAGTACTTTTGAGCAAGGGACTGAGATTTCAGACCATAATTTGCTGGACAGTGTTACGGTCCGCCATTATTTGGATGGATTGGAGATTGTTTTAACCAGAGGCCCTGGAGAGGAAGGGATTCTTCTATCAAGAGTGCTAGAAGCAGTGCTTGAAGAGGGATTTGATGTTGTTGGATGTACTTCAACCCATAAAGGTCAAAGGCACTATACCACTATCCAATGTCAGGTATTGCAATTGCCAAAGTTCATTTCTTTCTAAGTTTTGTAATTGAATGATATTTGCTTTAACTTTACTATTACATCCAACAACATTTGGTCTTCCATTGGTGAATTTCCCTTGCAGGCTAGCAATCTGAATTGCATTGATGCAGATAGCCTGAAAAGGAAGCTAATTGATGTGATCTCATTGTCAAGAAATGAGTGATTGACAACATTACACTCTGCATGCCTTGAGATGGCTCGTGTCTTCTCTCTCTTTATTTTTTTTCCTTAATTTTGGCCTCGTATATGAACCCTAGATTTAAATTAGTTGTGCTTATATATGCTAGCTTGCTGCAAATATATGGTCAACCTTTGCAGGTTAACTTCTTTTGATAGGAAGTGTGTAACTATCGTATCAATTTCTTGAACTCTTTGCAAACTATGTCAGTGGAAGATTTCAGGTTCAATTGGTAAGATCACTAACATAAAACATCAAAGGCTGATCTTGATGGCAAGCGAACACTCATAAGTGACTGAGCATGAACATAAAGGGCCACAGTTTATTCTTGAGATATCTAACTTTAGATTTGGATCTTCTCACGTTCCTGAAACATGACGGATCATGCTATAAAATCTGCATCTTTGAATATTCAAATCCATAGTAAAGTTTTGAGATCATACATGGATAATTAATAGTTATTAAAATATGTGAAGTTGTTTGAATTGAAGATAAATCAATTTTCAATGGTTAAGATTTTATTAGGAGCACGATCCATGATGTTCTCAATTAGAACATGAGAGGATCTGATGTAAATGTATTTGAAAATCATGATAAAATACACCATTAATATATGATTTGAAATCAAATCATCTTCTTACTTGGTATTGAATAAAATTGCATTTACATTAATGGAGCTATACATAGTTCGTATATTGGAAATGGTTGCATTTGTAGTTCCATGCATGCATTTGTGCACAGCTTTCATTTCTATGTACCTTCACTTGTTTTGGTATTCCTTCATAGAGAGATTTAAGGCGTTTTACTATTATCTAGGAATCACAATATGTTAATATTTATTAGTATAACATAATTGTTAGAAAGTAATATAAAAATTATTTCTTTACATCACTTAAAAAATTAAGCTTTTGAATTATATTAAAGAATAATATAAATCATATCCTGAAACCTTACTTAACAGTTTAAATTATCGGATTGAAATAGTTCTTTGACATGATATTAAAACTTTAATGACCAAGTGGTCACGAGTTCGAATCTCACCATTCTTATTTATTTGATAAAAATTAAATACAGGGTAGTGTAGGTCTATGTAAGTTTGATCAAGTCTAGAGAACTTTTTAAGTTTCAAGTCTAAAAGGTTTTCATTTGAGGGGGTGTGCTAGAGAATAATATAAATCATATTCTGAGACCTCACCTAACAATTTAAATTATTGAGTTGAGTTAGTCCTTTGATAAATTAAGATATATTTTTTAAAATATTTAATTAACTTAGTCGTTACTTCTCCCATGTATAAGTTGAAAACTTGCTAACTTGTGTTCTTATACAGTTATGTCAAATTATAATAAGCATCATGTAACATCTAGTAGTTGACCTTGCTATGGAATGATAGCAAATCTGAACTTACTAAACTTAACTAGATCTCCCATGAAGCATTGTCTCCATAAGTTTTTAAGAGTTTGTTCTTATGAAAGATATGCCTTCATATATAGGAGAAGGATTACGTTTATTGTTACAACCATACAGACTAATCAAAGCCCTTGAATTATCCTCTTTAAGGATCAGGTTTATTTTTCAGTCTCTGTAGGAATTAAGGAGTCAAGTGAGGCTGAACTGCATATTGTAATCAAAGCCCTTGAATTATCCTCTTCAAGAAATGGATTTTTTGGAAGAAATTCATTATTATAAGTCTGATTTTGCCTCTGTTGTTAATTGGATGAGCAAGCATCCTAGCTATTAGACCTTGGAAATATAATGACTTATTCATTTCCACATCTCGTTATGCTGTTCTTTTGGGTTCTGTGTCTTGTTTTCATGTTTTAAGAGAAGCAAATCATATGGTTGACAATCTTACCAAGCAAGAGGTTAATAGAGTAAATGAGTTTCTTGCTTGGTTCCGATGTTCTTCTTTTTTACTCTGCTTCTTCCAGATAGATATATCTTAGGCTGCTGTGATACTGAGGGTGTCTATGAAGATTAAACATGTTTTGTTAATGCTTCTGTGGGTGGTTTGAGTTATTGCAGAAGATGGGGATCTGGACCTACAATTAATGTTCCAGAAACGATAGCTTTAGTTATTTGTGATGGCTTTATTTTAGGATATGGAGCTTTTTTGCCTTGACTTGTAGCAGAATGATCTCCAAGTTTTTTTTCAACTTGATTACAACTATAATATCGAAAACTTTGAAAGCAATTTACTTCAATTCATGAGTCATTTCCGAGGTGTGATTGATCAAACCATTGCTGTTGATTTTCATGGAAAGTTATAGAAGTGTTGCTACAATAGTCAAGGCGTATCTAAGAGATTTTGATCATGTTTAGCATTTCAACTAGTTACATGCCCCGCGCGATGCCGCGGATTAATTATTTTTTGCATTTAAAAAAAACCAAGATCTAAGAGTGTTAGGTTTTTTTGCAAAGTTATACCCAAAAATCTTATGTTTGGTTGCAGCGCCTGGCCCAAGAGTAATATTTATAATATTAATAATAGCATTAAACTTGAGTTAACCCTTAGCATAAAAGTGTATGGATTGCAATACCAGACCTAATAGCATTGGACGTGGGTCTGACTGCAAGGTCGTGTCATAAAATGTGATAATTAAATAAATTAGTTAAAAAAAAACAAAGAAAAAAAACCAACAGGAAGAAAAAAAACTAATGAAGAAAAAGAAAAAAAATATGAATTAATTAGGTTAACCTTTTAAACCAAGTTAACCCGTCATACCTTGAATTCACATCGTGAAAGTTTGATAATTAAAAAGAAAAAAACAAATTAATGGGTTAACCCATAATTAACTGGGCTAACTCATCAAAACAGGTTAACCTGTTAAACCTGAAATTTGTGTTATGAAAGTTTGATAACTAAATAGGAAAAAAAATTAACATTAATAATTTAAATTAAACAAAAAAATTAATTAAAAAGAAAAAAAAACATCAACCTTTTCATTGTGGACTACACTGTGCAGTCCACAGTCAAACGCATAAAAACAAAAAGAAAAACTAAAGATATCAGCCGAGAACTACTTAGAAACAATTTTAATATTAATAAACTAAATTAATTAAATAAAATTAAGTAAAAAGAAAAAATAAAAGAAAAAAAACCTCTAAGAAGAAAAAAAAACTAAATAGAAAGAAATTTAACATTAACAAACCAAACTAAACGAAAAAAATAATTAAAAACAAAAAAAAAATTTCAAGTTAACTCGTCAAACCAAGTTAACTCGTCAAACCAAGTTAACCCGTTAAACCCGTGATCCGTGTCATGAATGTTTGGTAACTAAATAAAAAAAAATGAACATTAACAAACTGAACTAAACAAAAAAAATTAATTAAAAAGAAAAAAAAAATTCGGGTTAACTGGTCAAACTATGTTAACCCGTTAAACCTAAGATATGTGTCATGAAAGTCTGATAACTAAATGAAAAAAATAAACATTAACAAACTAAATTAAACAAAAAAATTTATGAAAATAAAAATAAAAAAATTGACGGGTCAACCCAGAATTAACTGGGTTCACCCGTGAAACCAGGTTAACTCGTGAAACTTGAGATATGTGTCATGAAAGTCTAATAACTAAATAGAAAGAAATTTAACATTAACAAACTAAAATAAACAAAAAAAAATTAATTAAAAAGAATAAAAAGCAAAAAAAAAAATCTAGGTTAACTTGTTAAACCAGGTTAACCCGTTAAATCCAGAAAACATGTCATGAAAGTCTGATAACTAAATAAAAAAACTTAACATTAATAAACTAAATTAATAAAAAACATTTTGTTAAAAAGAAAAAAAAACAAAGAAAGAAGCAAAAAAAAATCCCAAAAAACATAAAAAAAATAGCTAAAAAAAAAGAAAAAACCACCTAAAGAATCAGTGTTTAAGGAATCAGAAAAATAAAGAAAAAAACAACCTAAAAAAAAAGCATAAAGAAAAAAGTAAAAAATAAAAAAGAAGAAGAAGAAGAAAGAAAAAAAAAAGAAGAAAAAAAAAATGACAGCTCAGCTTTTACTGTGGACTACACTATGTAGTCCACAGTAAAACATTGAGCTCTTTTAATTATTTATAATAATAATGTTTAGCATTTCAATTGTTTCCCTTTTCTCTAGAACAATAAGTAATAAGAAATAAAAAAGTCAATCAAATAATTAAGTAATATATTAAAAGACGTGGAGAAACTACTGTAGCTTCCCCACGCCTTTTACTTATTTAAGCTGTTTTTTTTTTTGCAGTTTTTTTTTGTTTTTTCTTCTATGGCATTTTTTTTTTGTTTTTGGTTTTTTTTTCTGTAGTAGTTTTTTTTTTTTTTTTTTGCTTTTGTTTTTTTTTAATGTTTTTTCACTGTAGCAGCTTTTTCTTTTTTTTTTTTTGTTTTTTTGACATGTGTTAACACGTGGTTTTTTCACTGTAGTAGCTTTGTTTTTTTTTTTCCTCGCTTTTGTTTCTTTTTACATATAATGTATCATTGTGCACACAGTTAAACACTTGATTTTTTTTTCTTTTTCTTTTTTTCGTTTTGCCCATTGGTTTTTTTTTTTTTTGCTTTTTTCTTTGTGTTTTTTTTTCTTTTAATGAATTTTTTTTGTTTAATTTATTTTGTTAATGTGAAAAAAAATAATTTAATTATTATACTTTCATTAAACGGATCTTGGTTTTTTTTATATATTAAGCTAGTTGAGAACTTAGCTTTGTAGTTTTTTTTAAAAAAGAAAAAAAAACACTGTGGATTACTACAGTGTTTCCCTTACATGCTTTTTGTTTGGCTGCAGTGTTTCCCCCACATGTTTATTTTTTAAATTATCTTTGTTAAATTTATTTTTTTAATATTGAGTTGGTTGAGAATTTAGCTTTAGCTTTAGCTTTCCCCAAGTTTTTTCATTATAATTATTTTTATATTGTATTATATTATATGACTATTTTTTTCTTTTGTTTTTTCTTTTTAATTTTTTTTAATGAATTTTTTTATTTGATTTAGTTTGTTAATGTTAAATTTTTTTTAATTTAGTTATCATATTTTCATGATACGAATCTCGGGTTTGATGGGTTAACCTGATTTGACGAGTTATTTTTTTCATTTAGTTTAGTTTGTTAAAGTTAATTTTCTTTCTATTTAATTATCAGATTTTCATGACACGTATCCTAGGCTTGATGGGTTAACTTGGTTTAATATATATTTAGAATCATTTTATAGGTATTTGAAGTTTATGAAATGATGTATAGGTGTTATAAAGGAGTTAATGTAATGTTTAGTCTATTTGTAGATGATTTAAAAAAAAAATTACATGACATTCTATATTAATCAAGCGTTGAAAACATTTCAGTTAATTAAATCATCTTAAATTCATTTCATATCCCCACTTGCTTTCATATAATTATATTTGGAAGGAGACAGCGAGTGATATGTAAAAATATGCTCATATTTTTTACATTCGTTTCCAAAGAGACAAGATGTATATATTCCATTAATTTCATAGTCCAAAGTAATAATAACCCTTCTTGTAAGGAGAAGGTCTTCAAACCAAATGAAATTTGAATATATCCTTGTGATGTGATTGATTTGATTCCCATTATATATGATTAGAGATCAAATTAGAATAAAAATTCAATAATTTGCTTATAAAGAATTTCTCAAAAAGTCAAAGGAAGAGCTAGCAAACAACAAAATGCTTCAACGAATAAAAATTAAAGGTAGATTCAAAGATTCTTTTTTTAAAAAGTAATATAAAATATTGAGAATGAGCTATTCATTATAAAATTTAAAATTCAATATGAAAGAGGATTGTAATTATTTTTGTGCAATCCAATCAATCAAAATATGTATACATGCGTATATGTAAATTGTATATTATAGAATATAATTTTTTTTATTAAAATGGGTGTCTAAACTAGTTTGTGTATGCTTTGATTAATTTCACATGTCCTGAAAATTAACGATTATATAAGTCTCGAGTGGCCTTGAGGTTTATAAAATTCAAA
The DNA here is from genome assembly GCA_033617975.1 of Populus alba x Populus glandulosa. NCBI lineage: Eukaryota > Viridiplantae > Streptophyta > Magnoliopsida > Malpighiales > Salicaceae > Populus > Populus alba x Populus glandulosa. The sequence continues at coordinate 15,215,648 of CM066157.1, forward strand.
TTAATAATTTTTAAAAAATAAATATAAAACATGATTATACCTCTTGAAAAAAAAAAAAAAACCTTCTTGTTGTTTTCAAAGTTAAGGGTAATGGCATGGGCTGCTCTTGGAAGTTTGCAAGTATGATGGGCTCGAGGCCTCGAGATCGGTTTAAGGATTAACATGCAAAGCCTACTAATCATTGATTAATTAGTGGCCTAACTGAGAAATCGTGAACATAATAGGCTAATTCACTTTGCTTTTTTTTTTTTTTTTTTGGATACAAATGTTGACGGAATATCAAAATCGAAGACCGAAAAAAACAAAGTATCTAACAACAGCTGAGAAATTAAAAAATAATTTTAGAGCATCTGTAGTTTAGTTCAAATTGCCTTGATTAGGGGCGGAACCAGGGAGGCAAGCAGGACCCGGTTTCTACAAAACATTTTAATTTTTTTTATGTAATATTTAAATATAGAATAGTATGATATTTTTATTTTAAATAAATAAATTTTTTAATAATAAATTTAATTATATTAATTTTAACCTTCCTTATTAAATATTATCAGCTTAGCCCCTGGCCTTGATACCCAGAATCAAAATGTACATGAATTGTTTTCTTCTTCTTTTAGGTCTAAAAAGTCGAAAACATTGGAGCAACAAGTTTACAATCTCATTTTTTTAATATGGATAGTATGTAGAACTCAGGCCGAAGTTGGTTGATTCCTTCGCATATCCCAGTATTAATAGATATAATTATATTTAAGTAAAGTTTAAAATGTTTATTTAAAAAAATATTAAAATAATTTTTTATTTTTTATTTTTAAAATTTTATTTTTAATATTAAAATATTAAAATGATTTTAAAATACTAAAAAAAATTAATAATAATAAAAAAAAAACCATGATTGAACTCGCTTTCAATCACCTTTTATTCTAGTATGAAAGAGCTGGAAACAGGCTGATAGTAATTAATTGGCTTTTATGATTAATGACCTTTTCAATTAATGATTCCGTAACCCTTTTATTCAAACAAATATTTTCTATTCCTATGGAGGTTAAGGTATCTAATAGACTGCATTAAAACACTAAAAAAAGGAGGTTAAGCAAAACCCATCCCCTTTCATGATATCATCATGTCTCTTTCAATAGAGCAAAATAATATTGTCACTGATAGACTAATTGTATTATACATTATTTAAACAAATAGATTAATTCTTAAGTAATTAATTAGTAAATCTACATTTCCAATGGGAGAAAAGGAGGTTAATACTTTATAGAAACTAACAAGCATTCACCACTAGACTCCTTCACTGGTGTTTTGAACTCTACAATATTTCTGCTTCTACTTGCTTGACGCACTCACCTTTTCTTTTCTTTCAATACTTTGCTCCTTTTCACTGCTTATACATCTTCTTGGCCATGTCTTATCTTGCAAAAAAAATGATTTTGAAATGTTTTTGTTGTGTTGCCCAAAAAGAAGAACCAAATAACAGGTACGTTAGACATGGTTTTTCATGTACTTTCACAATTTAAGGTTGTGCAGATTAAATGATTTGCACTAGGTTTTCCTCTTTTTTCTTAGTGCACAGAATAATAGAAGGGAATATCCATGGGAAATCTACACCCTCAAGGAGATTCTTCATGCCACAAACAACTTTCATAATGATAATAAGATTGGAGAAGGTGGATTCGGAACCGTTTACTGGGGTCGGACAAGTTCTGGCATTGAGGCAATATATATAATCATGGCCACCTTTTTTTTCCTTTAATTTTTAATACATAGTTTCTTTGAGGCATAACAGACCATATAATCTATTCTCTTGGATTGTTAATTATAGGTTTCGATCTGCTTGTGCAGATAGCAGTTAAACGATTGAAGGCAATGAGCGCAAAGGCAGAGATGGAATTCGCGGTGGAAGTTGAGATACTTGGGAGGGTGAGGCATAAGAACTTGTTAGGTTTGAGGGGATTTTATGCAGGTGGAGATGAAAGGTTGATAGTCTATGATTACATGCCTAATCATAGCTTGATCGCCCATCTACATGGCCAACTCGCCGTCGACTGCTTACTTGATTGGCACCGGAGAATGAACATTATTATAGGATCAGCTGAGGGAGTAGCGTAAGTAAATTAATCATCAATTTTTGTCGAGAAATTAATTTGTTTATAAATTTGTTTTGTCACTTGTTTGAAAATTAGGTACTTGCACCATGAGGCCAATCCTCATATAATACACAGGGACATAAAGGCAAGTAATGTTCTTTTAGATGCAGAATTCCAAGCAAAAGTAGCAGATTTTGGTTTCGCAAAGTTGATCCCTGAAGGGGTTACTCACATGACCACTAGGGTGAAGGGAACCCTAGGATACTTGGCTCCCGAATATGCGATGTGGGGGAAAGTTTCAGAGGGTTGTGATGTTTATAGCTTCGGAATCTTACTCTTAGAGATCATCACTGCGAAAAAACCATTAGAGAAGCTCCCTGGAGGGGTGAGGCGTGACATTGTTCAGTGGGTCACCCCATTTGTCCAGAAGGGTGCTTTTGATCATATTGCTGACCCGAGGTTGAAGGGAAGATATGATCGAGCACAACTTGAGACGGCAATCATGATCGCGATGCGATGCACCGATAAGAACCCGGAGAAGAGACCTAACATGATGGAGGTGGTGGAATGGCTGAATGGTGGTGGCCTAGGGAGGACAAAAGGGGTGTCGGATGTGGAAGACATGGTTGATGAAGATGCAGAACAAGACTATACTGGTATGGAATATGATGATGATACTGGTTATGATGGAAAGGAAAAATTCAAAGAGAGAAGGACATGGCAGCAAAGGAAATGACGTGAATTAATGTTAATTTTATTTGGGAATTTTAAGGATTTCAAGCTCTATTCACGTGTTTGTTATTTTTCAATTAATGTAAATAAAAGGGTTGAATCACAATGTGGGATCATCCAATGCTTTAGGGGGGTTTTTCCTGTTTTTAATACATGTTTCAATAGTTTTCATCATATGATTGCTTATGTTGTAAGAAACATGTATTAAAAAAATTGTGTAGAAAGAAAAAAATTGAATTTGTTGATTTAGGATTCTCATTTAAAATACACTTGCTCTTTGTATATCTTGATTGCTCCATTGCTTCTTCTTTTTCTGCAAATCCTTGCTCTGTTTTTCAAGCCTGCAAAGCTATTTGCTCATGCCCAGTTGAACTGTTTTTCTTTTAAACATAGTATAATTTATATTTTGGAAGACTCATGCTTTTTGTTTACATTTATAGAACTTCGCTTTGTTCTAAACCTCCTTCCCCAACTCTGTTAAATCCACCTTTTGTTGTGTAGGAAAAACTCCCATGCACCTCTTTAGCATATAACCAAAATGCTTCTTGTGTATGCTTTGTTCTTTAGTCATGTTTTAGTAAAAAAAAAAAGAATGAGAGAATACATATAAATAAATAAATTTTTTTGAGAAAAGACAATATAAAAAGATTTTTAAAAAATATAAAATAAATTATTTGGTCTCGCAAGACGGGATATTTTTCTAGTTGTATTTGTTAAATTTATTTATCAAAACCAAAATAAATCTTATATGTATTTTGATTGAAGAGCATGAATTACAAGTTAAACCATCAAATTAGCCTAATTTAATAACACTTGTTATCATTACTTAAAAACCAATATTCAATATATTTTTTGAAGTTTCTGTGAAACTCATCACTTGATAATGGACTCCATTTATTCAAGTTTCAAGGGCTGAGAGTTTTTCGATAAATCTATTTTGATATTGCCTTAAATATAGTATTTTACTTTCTAAAATTATACATTACCATTTTATTATTTATTTATTTATTTTCTGCTCCAGATGTAGTGTGTACATTCTGCGATTTTGGACGGCAAAGGGGAACGTGAAAAGAATCCCTAATTAGATGTAAGGCCACCATGTCCATAATGAGGATGGGCCGTCTCTAGGCTTCAGCTAAAATAATTGGTGTTTGCCATTTCAGGCAAGCCCATAAACCCACTAAAACGACCCATTTGATTTTTATAATTTAAAGGGAACAGAAAACAGAAAGACGGATAGATGGAAGACCCGTCAATAATGAGGATGGGCCTTCTCTAGGCTTCAACTATCGTTTTCTTTTTTCTTAAGCCCAAGAAAACAGATAGACAATACATATATATAAAATTTTATCAATTTAGGGGAAAAAAACTTGATTAAAGGATATGTAGGAGAATTGAATATAATACAAGAATATAATAAATATAATTAGAAATGTAGAAATATATTGAAGACTTGCTTGGCACCGTTTGTTTTTATATTTAAAATTTTGTTTAGCTTGAAAATATCATTAAATTGATTTATTTTATTTTATATATATTATGTGGAGGTCATTGTCAAGAATAAATAAACAAAATGACAAACTATATATGTTAACCGGCCGTGTAGAACTCATTTTTGTAACGCCCCATCACAATAGAAACAAACTTTCAAGAAATTAAAGAAATACAAATCCGTGTTTCATTCTTGATATTCAATTAGTTTTTTTTAGTTGTTTGACTCAGAAAATTATATATAAATGTTAAAGATTTCATATAAAATCATTAATAATTGTACTAATTTTATCTAATTATTTAATCTTTTGAGTTGAGTTAATTGATCAAAAAAGGTGTCACATATATCGTTAATATATAAATATATCAACAACTTTTATTTAACACTTTAAATATTAAAATTGAGTAATTATTTGTTAGTCATTAATATTAATCAGACCATAAAAACACATCAAGCATAAAACTAATCTTTTGATTAGAGCTAGTTGTTTATCGAATAAGATACGTGCTATTCCTTAATTATATCAATCCTATACGTACGTACCATATTCTCTAAATTTACTAAAACCAAGAATATCAAATATTATAAATTAATATGATTAGGGATAAAACAGAAATTAATAACATATTATAAATGATAAGTTTGTAATTACCACATAATTTTAATTTCTTCAAGAGTAAGTCATTCTTCTAGTTGCACGAGAGGATAAGAGATACGAGGAGTGCGTGAATACATAGGTTCATTTCATTTCATTTCGTCGTTTACCCTCAACCAAGATCTCCACACATTTCATTATCAAACTAAAAATCCAAAAGAAACGACAAGAAAATATAGAAGAAAAAAGATTTTGTGTTTGTGAATGATTAATCATAATTTTTATTTTTTGTGCTCGACATCCTGGCACGTAATTATGGAAGGGGATCTCAAGTAAAGTATCATTTAATTACTATCTTAAAAGATCTGAAACCAGGTCTCCCAACTCAATCTGATCATGCTTTCTTGTCATCATCCGCCCCTAATGGCTCTAAATTAGCCAACTCGAACAGGCCAAAAGGTGAGCTAATCCTCCAAGTAATGCTGGCAATTAAATATTATCGTTGGATTATCCTTCATTCCTCACTGTATTTATATATTAATTTAACCTAGAAATATTCTTTTATAATCAAGCAGCAAGCACGAAAAATTAAACGGGGGTGTAGCCCTAGGCATATAGATGGAGGTGCTGTGATTGATAGAGATAGATATCATAAAGAAAAAACTTTTAAGCATCGATTGGCTAAATTAAAAGGGTGTGATTATTGTTTTTTCTATCAAATAATTAGTGGGGAAACCGGTTGAACTGTTGCTTTGTTGTTTTTGCTATTGTTTTTGAGCGAGCATTGTTGTAAGTATTATCTTTCTCATCGCTTGCTTCTTCTTGTTCAGCTTGACAATGACACCATTTATAATGCAAACACTATGGAAGTTTGTCCTCACCGTATTCAAATAAATTAAAAAAGAGAGTAGGGTTTGCATGGAAACATTGGATAGAGACTCCTCATGTGCATAAATTTATTGGTCCCGACTAGTGACAAGTATAAATCCATCGAGTCTCTATGAAGATTGATTTTATTAGGATTTTGATTAGTTATTGAGGGAACATGCATGTCCTGGTGTATGGACAGGATCCAGCTACAATTGGAATCAAGGGATCAAATCTCATCTCTTTCTCGTCGAATCGTGTGCCCTACTTATTTTTGGTAAATCCCATGTTGCTAATTAATGGCTTTACTTGAATTGGATTTGGCTAATACGATGGCTCTGAATGCATTAATCAATCCTATGTTCTTTCTATGGATAAAGTTTATTTTTGGGTTGTTGAGTCCAATAGTACTATGTGCTCATTTTAAATTTATTTTTTCATATATCATTTTCAAGATATTTCTTAGATCATAAGAAGTCGTTTTCTTTAAATTTATTGTGTCAATTCAATCGTTAATAATAGCTTGAAGGGATTTTTACAAAAATAATAATAAGAAGAAGAAATTGAACCGGAAAAATCAAGGATCATCAAAATCATACAACAATTACATTAATTGTGATTATATAGTGATCTATCCTTGAATCATGAAGGATATTTGTGATCGATCCACATGTAATATATTGTGGTGTTGAGCTTTTATTTAACGTTCGTTATCTCTGAATGCATAAACGGGGAGGACAAATCATAAGAGAATTATGTAAATTAAAGTTGTGATAAGGCGAAAGGTGTCGACCAAGGAATCAATGGCTGGCAACAAGAGCAGAACATGAATTATAAGGGTGATTGCTAGCTAGACACGAGAATAGTACAGATCAAGAAGGGGTAGAGCAGGTGGGAGTATCCGTGAAGAAATCCTAAGAAATGTCGTTTAATGAGAGGAGAATATAATTTGCTGGGACAAGAAAAATAAAAGAAAATAATAACTATCTTGTAAGAAATAAATAAAAATGGTTTGGAAATTAGAGGGAGCGATACCAAGACAAGCAACAAAGGTTTCCACGTGATGCGGGCCTTTTGGAAGGGAGTACGGGAAGGGGACTGTCATTGTCCTTACTTGTGGCGGCTGTGGAGGTGCACCCCCATCCCAAGAAAAATTCAAAATTAAAAAAATAAAAATATATATATATATATATTTTTTTTATTAAAAAACACCAAATCAATCTAAAAATTTAAATTATTATATAAAATTTTAAAATATGATTTATATTATTCTATAACACATCCTTTCAATAAAAAGCTCTTTAAATTTAAAATTTATACAGACTCGCATTATTTTATACTTAATTTTTATTAAATAAAAATAAATGGTAAGATTTAAAATTATAACCGCTTGGTCATTAAAACTCTAATACCATGTTAAGAAATCATCTTAACTCAATTGCTTAAGTTGGTAAATAAATTTTTAAAATATGATTTATATTATTCTCTAATATATATATAGTTACATGACCAGCGCGATGCAGCGGGTCTTTTTTTTTGCATAAAAAATATAAAAAGAAGCTGAGATTTAAAAGTCTTGGGTTTTTCTGCAAAGCTATACCCAAGAGTCTTGAGTTTGGCTGCAACGCCTGACCTAAGAGTAATATTTATAATATTAATAATAACATTAAACTTGCATGACCCAAGTTTAAGTGAGTCTGGCTGCAACACCGGACCCAAGAATATTGGATGTGGGTCTGGCTATAAGATCGTGTCATAAAAGTGTGATAATTAAATAGATTAATTAAAAAAAAACAAAGAAAAAAACCAACAGGAAGAAAAAAAAAACTAATAAAGAAAAAGATAAAAAAAAAATCAGAATTAATTGGGTTAACCCTTCAAACCAGGTTAACCTGTATAACTTAAGATTCGCGTCATGAAAATTTGATAACTAAATAGAAAAAAAATTGACGGGTTTACCCAGAATTAACTGGGTTAGCACATCAAACCAAGTTAACCCGTCAAACCCAGGATAAGTGTCATAAAAGTCTGATAATTAAATAAAAAGAAATTTAACATTAACAAACTTAAACTAAACGAAAAAAATTAATTAAAAAAAATTCGGGTTAACTCATCAAACAAAGTTAACCCATCAAACTCGGGATCCGTATCATGAAAATCTGATAATTAAATAAAAAATTTTAACATTAACAAATTAAATCAAACAAAAAAAATTATTAAAAAACAAAAAAAAAGATAGTTCTATAATATAATATAATTATAATTATAATATAATATATTAATAAGTAAAAAGCGGGGATGATACAGTGTTTTTTCTACGTCTTTTAGAGACTTAATATATATATATATATATTTGTTTGCATGTGAAATGATATTAAGTTTTTTATTGCAGCAATTTTAAGAATATAGTCTAACGGATTAAAAAAAAAATTGCAAGTGATTATTATTATCTAACTATACAGAAAGACTTTTTTTACCCATTTTCTCAGTACCTGGATTGTGCTATTGACAGGCTCGAAAACCTATGCATGGATAGAATTATTAGTAAAATGATAAACTTGTCCTTTTAACCATGTAATAGTACTATGGGAGCACCAGTCGAGGACTGTTTTGTTATTTTATGTTTATCATATTTGGTGTGCTGGTAGCATTTCAGGCACAAATTCTTTTTAATTTGCTACTTCCAAGCTGCGCTCGGGTTTTTTTTTTTTTGGTGGTTTCATTAAAGGTGACTAGCAGCTACCCTCTAATTCACATAATCCACCAACATATAAATTCTCACTTTTTTATTTTAAAATATAAAATAATATTTAATTATTATCTCACGATAAAATAAACAAAAATAATAGAAACAGAGAAGATATATTTCTCTGTTTTTTAAAAAATATAAAAATTTACTCTGCAATTATTTTAAATATGGATTTAATTAGCAAAGACAGTTTTGTCTTTGTATATTATGATTTTTATGTAAAACACTAATAAAAAAAAACATAAATTCCATCCTAATTCTCTTACATTTGATCAAGCCTTCCGGTGAGAAAATAAAACAAAAGAAGAAAGAAAAAAACTATGATCTAGATGAAATATTAACTTTATTTTTCAATTTAATTCTCAAGATATCTCTATTTCTTGCCCTGCCCTAGAACATCTCAGTTAGGTTGTGTGATTCTGACCCCAGTTAAAGAAATAAAACTAATTAACTGAATTAACCATGGTTAAATAATTGAGTGAGCTTATAATTACACAAACACAAACATAGGTATGCTTCATTTTTCTTAAAAATGGCCGTGTCTTAAAATATTAGCCAGAAAGAATGTTGCAGCATTTAAAGACAGAAACCACGACAAATGTTTGCAGGTATTCCCTTTCAATTCTATAATGCAAAACCTTCCAAATTTCCAGACACGAAAGAAGACAGTAACAGTAAGAACAAAATATAAAATATAAAATATAAAACATATCTTGGCACAAATTAATACATTACAAGAAATTGCTCTGTCAATCCTCTGTATGGATCCTAGCAACCTATTCCTCTGAATCATTCAACTGGTGGGCCATTTCTTGATTTGGATTTACTAGGCTTGATATTTTATTTTATTTTTAATGGAGTTTTGGATTTATTAAGAGGTCCTAAACCCTAGCATCACGTAGGGCCAGGAAAATTGAGATAAAGAATGACCATTGGTTGATGTTTTCCATGACGTATATTATTTAATGGCATTAAATCTTTTTTTTTCTTTTTTATTTTTGTGTGAGAACTTGATGAATAGTTGAATTATTTAGTTCTATAATTATTTAGCACATGAAGGGTACCTTAAGGTCCCTCCCACAATCATATGTACTAACAACATTCAATTAAATTGAGTGAAAAGAGAAAATTATGAAAAATAAGAGTTGAGCTAAAATAAAGGGATCTCAAATTTGTCCGCAAACTATCCACCAATTCTAATACAGGTCCCCAAACTAAAAGCTTCTTCATTTGAATCCAAAAAAATTAATAGATATTCCTCAATTATGCCCCCCAGGCATCCGTGTCTATTTATATTTGCAATAAAAATCGCATATCTATGCCATGAAATGTCACTGTTTTCAATGTTTCCAGTTTAAAAAGAGATAGTGATGGCTTCATATGGAGGATCCGGTTGAGAGTTGCGCGATACCTTTGGGATCCAGTTGATGAAGGCTCTTGTATAGGGACTACATTGACAATCAGTTGATAGTTGGGGGACTAGTTTAGCTACATTCTATTTGGCCTTTCCTCGTACAATTTAATCACATTTATTTGATCAGATGCAGAGGAGAAATGATAAATACTTTCACATGGAATTTAATAAGTATTTCCATTAATCCATTGGTTTATATTTATAATTTCAAAAGAATTGAAAGTTTTTTCAAAGAAAAAATTAAATTAAATTAGAATTTGTTCGGTTTGGTTTATCTTCTTCTTGACACTAGCAAGCATATCTGAATTTCTTTGTGGTCCTGATTTTTTGGTACTGGAACTCGTCATTTTGTCCTATTTACTCAGTCCTTGCATCCACAAGCTACATGAAAAGGCCTTTTCGGTTCTTACAGAGGAGGTAATTTTTCGTGCATGCTGGAAAATAATTTCGCTCATTCAGTCATTTTGAAAATTATGAACCAAATATGTAAATAAGTTCTTTTACAAGAACCCAATTCATCAAATTAAAACATTTTTCATTTGTTGATGTGATAGATCCCAATTAATTCATGTTTTGTAAGGATGAATTCAACCAGCCCCAGAGAGAGGGGATGGTGTTTTTTTATTTTTTTGTGTTCATTGATGATATTGGATTATTTGATAATCAAAGCAATTTATAATGAAGAGAGGGATGTACGTAATTAATGCTACTACTGGTAATTTTTCTAGATTATCAAGGAAAATACAAAAAATTAGCTAATCCAACTCTTTATTGGTCTATGATTGTACCTTTTTTTTTATTCATGACCAATAAATAAGCTAGCTAGTAATTAATTACCAGATCTATGGACATAAATAAGAAATGGCCTCTAATTACTTTTGCGATCTCTTCATGCACGGATGATGATCTCCAAGTCTTAACAAAATTCCCATCTCTTTCCAGCTTCCTCTCTTTCCCTTTCGTCTCCTCTCCTCTCCCATCAACATCGCTTTCATTATTTTTTTCCAAGAAAAAGACCAATAGCATGCCCCCAAGTGCATTTGTGGGATACATCACTTGACCCACTTGTTCAGCTAAGACTTCGTTGATGAAGCCAGTTTGTGAACACCTCAAGTGTCTTCATGTCAGCTCGGTAATGCTTTTGTGTGAATTCGAGCAACATAGGCCATGTGAAATCTGGATATATTCTCGGATTGCATGTGTCCACTAATTCATGTGGTGGAGTTACCATCTTGTCATTCTTTGGACACAGAAAGAAAGCGAGAGATTTTCTTGGTGTTTGGCTGTTCACCACTGCTCGGTGCAAACAGCTCTTGTATATACCATTCGATAGAGCCTGCAAAACAACAAAAGCCCACTAAATATCAGTACCTTTTGTAATCATTAATGCAAATTCGGTGATAATTTAAAGGAATTGTCAATTACCATCCACGTACGTGTAGGGCAATTCTATTTATTTATCTTAATGAAAAGGACAGAACCGCCTTCACTTGCGCGAATATCTTACCATGAAGGTGTCACCAATGTTAACAACAAAAGCGTCAAAATTGGGGTTAATCGAACGCCATTCGTTGTCCACAAACACTTGAAGACCACCCACTTGGTCCTGATGGAGGATGGTTAAGGAAGTTGGATCACAATGAGGACCGGTGCCTAAAGTAAGGTCAGGTTTTTGGCATGGAGGGTAGTAGTTGAGCCTCATTATTGAATCATTCTCATTAAAGAATTCCCTGAAATGTTCTCTGCTCACACCGAGGCTCATTCCTAATAGCTCCATGATCCCTAGTGACAAAGTGCTCATGGCCTCACAGTAGTCCTGATACACCGTCCTGGTGAAAACAGAAGACGAGAAATCTTAGTGTCGAAGAGAACATTAACCAATCTCAATAGACAACGTTGAACAAAACCAAATTGAACGGGGAAAAAAAATTGTAACATACCCGAATTCAGCGAAATCTTCCCCCATTCTGTTGTGAAAGTATTCCTCGATGTGTTTTGATGAATTCTCCTCAGCTTTGTAGCGAAAAGAAAGCGTTTCTTTCCATGGAAGTTTAGAGGAAAACCTGCCAGTAAAGCTGCTAGCATATCCACAGGACTCGCCAATCTTTCTCTGGGCCTTTTGTTTCTCAGAAAGTGGCAATTTGAAGAAGGTGTCAACGTAATTATGAGCATGGGCAATGAGTGTTTTATCAACTCCATGATTAACAACTAGAAAGAAACCATGTTTTTTACATGCTTCACCAACAAGTCTTGAAGCTTCCACTGCAGCAACAGGGTTGCCAGAGAGGAAATCACCCAAGTCTACAAGCGGGACTTGGAGTTCAGGTGCATTAATATTAGGCTTTTCATGGTCAGGCCAAATGAACTGCTGGGGTATGTTCGTCTGGTGTCGAAGAACTTGTGCATCAAAGACAAAAGACTTGCCATCATCCTTGCATTGATCCTGATCTTTTGGGTGGTGGTGAGGGGTGGTTATGGATGGCATGGTTTTGATGCAATCTATTGCCATTGCATTACAAATTCTGTGGCAGGGCACGGTCTGCGTGTGGGTGTGTATATATATATATGTATGTATGTATGTGATTGTGTGAGGTTTGAGAGGCAGGGAGGGAGAGTTGGTACTTAGCTCCTAGTTAAGATAAAAGAAAGAAGTGTACTGATGATGATAAAAGAAAAGCCAAGACCGCTCTCGTTGTGGAAATCGGCGAGCCCGAATGTTGGAATCTTGTAGCTAGCTATCTTTCCCTCTCTCTTATATGCTCTGTGGATTTTATTTTTGCAAGGAAGGGCTTGAGAAGAGGAGGGGGTTTGCAGAGCAGGGGGTTGCTTAATGAGAAAATTAGGTGATAGACCAATTTGTTGGAGCTCTGTCCTTTTTATAGCTGCCAGGAAAGCTCTTCCCGATGGAGTTTTTTGTTTGGATGCTCTATGCTAGTGTCAGCAGGGCACTTTACTTTGAGCTTGTTTACTTTGAGCTTGTTTGTCAGTGTGGTTGTGGTTGCTTTTTAAATAGCTATTCGTGTCAAAATACATGCCAATAATATTTTTTAATTTTTTAAAAATTATTTTTGATATCAGCACATCAAAATGATTTGAAAACACTAAAAATATATTAATTTGAAGTTAATAAAAAAATAAAAAAAATTCAAATTTTTTCAAAAACGCTTTTAAAACGCAGAAACAAACAGAACATTTGTCTTGTAACAAGAGTGTGCTTAGACCTGTATTAAACCCATAACTTCCTGTTCTGTTTTTAAAATGCCCAAGCCCCCACCTGACATAGGTCCTCTGTAGTCTACTCTGCTTTCTTTTTTGGGAGCAACACTAGGTTTGCAAAAAAATAATGAAGGAAGAAGAAATCTGTTTTGAGGGGCCTAATTACCCTGTGAAAAACAGATTTCTCCACTAAATAATCTCTCTCTCTTCCTCTTTTGCCTTCTCTCTTCTACCATTCTCTTTTGTGACCCCACATCCCAGCATAGCTTCATGCCGGATATACATATCCATGTCCGACCTGTATTTCTCAAATTCTCTTGTATGTCTCCATATACTTCGAATGACTAAATAGCATTCCTATCTGTGCTAGCTTACGAGCGTGTTCATCCATGTTTTTTATTGTTTTTTCATTTCAAGCTACAGTTCAAAATCAGAAGTATCATTTCGGTTGCTTTTCATTCGAGCAGCAGTTTGAAACGTACAAAAAAAACGTAAACAAACAGCTCCAAGCATCCAAAGTCAAGCACACATGTTCTAGGGCAACGCAAGGGGTTGAAGCAACTCAAACCAGACTTCTCTCGTTACATAATTAATAGAACAGAGAGTTTACTTAGCAGCATTGATGAGTGATGGCAGAGAGCTAGCGAGAAAAGATGTAACATAGAACATGGAACCTAAGAGGGGTACTCGCGTTTTGACAGCCAAGTACTTTGTAACGAGTAGTTTTTTTTTTAGCGAGGATGGCTAAGCAGAATCATTGCAAATACAACATAGGCATACAAGGAAAGAGACAAAGTAAAGAAACATTAATTGCTGTTCCTGTTTGAATCAGTTACAAGGTGACACAAACTAAAAAGTGAATGAAGTGGTTCTCCTGTCATGGAAATAGCAAACTATAATACTTGTAACAGGGACTCGGGCATGAGTAGCCTTGTAGCCAGCATCTACTAAGTTTGGTGGTAAGCAATAAAGGGTAAGTAATTAACCGGTGGCTAATTTCGATGTGCTTAATTACACGGTCCTAATTTAAATTAAAAGGGGGGAGATTTTATGTTGTTTGCACAACTGTTCGATCCTTCCTTCTCTAATTATTTCTTGAAAATGAGGCCAATAAATGCTTAAGCTTGTCAGGATGTTAATATTTAAAAAGTAGCAGAGCCCCTGCCAACTTCTTTCAAGTTCCCAAGAGGCTTGCATGCTGTGATTTTATTGTATTTTTTCCCATTCACTTCTTTGAAAACAAGCGGAGGGACCGACCGAGGTGGTGACATTATTAATCAGAGGCCAGCCACGCCAAATCTGGTGTTACTCGGGCAGGGACATTTTATTCTTTCTTCTAACTTTTCAGGGACATTTTTTTGTTACTTTGTAGTTTGCTTATTTTATGGAGAATATTGAGCTTCAAAAGGCTACAAAAAAAAAAAACAGAGTTAAAGTGAAAGGAAAACAAATTTGGGGTTTGGGACTGGTTTTGTTGATTGTGGTTAAGTAAATTTTCTCTTACGTTATCATGATCACTATCTTAACTTTGCTGGATTAAATCTCAAGAGATTGACTTTGCTGTTAAGGAAATCTGTTTTTTATTTTTTATTTTTTATTTTTTATTTTTTATTTACTAGGTTCAAATCTTGGGATCATTATTTAGAGCTTGTTTGGCAGTGTGGTTGCAGTTGCTTTTCAAATAACTTTTCGTGCCAAAATGCATGCCAATGATATTTTTTGATTTTTTAAAAATTATTTTTGATATCAGCACATCAAAATGATTTGAAAACACTAAAAACATATTAATTTGAAGTTAATAAAAAAATAAAAAAATTTCAAATTTTTTCAAAAACGTTTTTAAAACGCAGAAACAAACATGCCCTTAGAAAATTTCATTAAACTATACTTATCAGCAATATATAGGTGATGATGCCGAGCAAAATGGGGAGACAATTATTCTATCAAAAACAACAACTCCAGCGGTTGCCACTTGAGAAGGTCCACTGGGGAATTCAAGCCATGGGAGTTAACCTAAAATAGTAGTCTTTGGAGATTCTCCCTTGCCTAACTTGGTCATTACAAAAGGAAAACAAAACCATGCTCTCATTTCTTAGGTTTCTCCAAGTTCCGAGTTGGATTCTCAAATGAAAAAAAAACCCACAAAATAAATCAACGAATATTATGAATAAAGTGTTTGTTTAGTATTTCGAGCTGTTTTTCAAAAGATTTTTCACTGTAATTTTTAATAGTTTTTATATAATAACATGAGAAATTGAAATAAAAAGGCCGAAAGTTGCTCGGTACTTTTGCAAAATAGTTTGAAGTGGGTGGGTTATCGGTGGCAACTAAGGTGAAGTGATTGAAGCAACTAGCAGGATAGTGCCATGGTGGGTTTGACATAACAATGCCATGTACATGAAGGGAGCCTATGATCTCCCTCTCTACTAAAGCAAGCTCCAATTAAATTTGACTTAACACCTTGAATGGATTCTCTGGCCATAAATAGAAAGAGAGTGTCATTTTTAAGGACAACATGCTTCAATCTCCCTTAATATTCCACCAACATTTGCTTGCTTTTTGCCAATTTGTAGCATCACTTGATGGCATCCCTTCCTCTTGGTTTTGCTCCAAGATCTTGAAGCAAAAACGAAATGTTAGTTTTAATGGAAAATGGCCCTCGAAATATTAATTCCCACTTCAAACTTCAGCTACTTGGTCTTAATCACCGTTTAGAATTGTGAGAGAAGAAGTTATAATAAAATAAAATAAAAATCTTATTTTGCCCTAACATCTGGATTCTCTGAACTAAAGTTTGGAATTGAAGAAGTCCTATATACATCGTACTAGTTGCCGGAGGAAGCAACACTATGCCATACAATAGAAAGGACAAAAAGTGAATCAAGTTGTAAGAGATTGTGTTTTTTGCTTTCCTATTTCTCACCACACAAAAGAATGTGGCCACCACAGATTATATGTAATTCCAGGGAAAAAAAATTTATTATTATGGCTCTCGACGGAGTGTATGATGAATTTCCTTGCAAGGGTACTATCTTCAGGTTTCACTTTTGCAATTCCTACTTGCTGACACGAAGATTTCTTTCTGATAAATTTCATCAAGGCAGATGTTACATTAATGGAATACAATTCAAGGGTTTTTGGATAAAAAATTAAAAAAAAAAACCCTATCTCTAGTATATATTCCATCTTAATGCTCTGGTTCCTTACCATGTCAATTTTCTGTTGTTGATTATTGAGATGTATGGGATTTATATCTGAAGAGTAGATATTATCTCTTCTTCTTCTTCTTTTCAAAACGAATTGAAATGAATGAAGGTTATCTGCACGTAATTGTTTGTTTAAGATGTATTTGATTAATGTTCTTGGATAAAAAAAAGGATAAACACAAAGAATAAAAATATATTTAGCTTAAGAAACAGTGATCATGTAAACATAAAATAATATATTTTTATTATTGTTTTAAAGTAAATTTATATTCTTTTAAAATAAAAAAAATACAAGAGAATATGTCCCCTTTATTTTTATTTTTAGTATCTATCTCAAATCTAATTTCTTTTATTTTAGTTAGAATACTTGGTAATCATTTTTTTTTAAATAACGGTGAAACACTCAAATCATATGTCAAAGAAATTAGGCCATGACCGGAAAACATTAGGCAACGGCCCATAATGGGTTTAATTATCTAATGTCAAGACATTTTATTTAACAAGTATGAAATGTTTAACTTTTGCTACCCATTTTGTGTGACTGCCTCAAACTACTAGGAAAATCATGGAAGAAAAATGCAAGAGATAATACGAGAGAAGCATTTTAAAGCCAACGTCTCTCGTTTAAACAAAAACATTTTAAAAACTAGAAATTAAATGCCACATTTTTTATTGATTAACTCAGTTCATTCTATTCCTAGACCCGATTTTATATTTATATGTGTGTGTATGAACGCACGGTCGAATGCTTTTTATAATCATGTTTCTGCACTTATTATATGGTATGCGAGTCAAAACTTCCATGATCAACATGAGTTTTATTAAGAAGTAATCCACCAACTTCCTAGCATCAATTTCGAAGAAGAAGAAGAAGAAGAAGAAGGGGGGTGGGGGATACCTTTAGTGGCATCAAAGTACATGCTAAATACATTGTGCTAAAAAATGTCTAATTCAAGTGAAATCCATGATCTAATCAACGCTAATTTGCTGTACTATAAGTAAGGAAAAAGATTGAGTAATGGGATTCAAACGTTGTTAAAAAACTATGTTAGTTTTAGAATATGTATTTTATTCATGTTAAAAAAGGAGAAAATAAAAGGAGAGAGAGAGAGAAGAAGAAGGGGGGACACGATTTGAGATAGTCTCTTCAGAGAGAAAGAGAATGGAGGAGTGTGTGTGGAGCAATAAGGCATAGTCACATCTACTGTTTAAACTTAAAAAATAATGGTGTTCTTTCGGTTGACTTATAGTTGCATGTAAAGCACTAAGCAAATCTCCATTATTGACATATATAAGTAAGTGGGGAAGAATTTAAGATCCTAGATGATGTTTTAATAGTATCACTACCACCTAACAGTCTAATGTGGGTCAACTAAATGACCAATAAACTTTGAAAAGTTAGGGATTTGAAATGCGTGTTTGTAATGCTGTAGTTTTTACGGTTAAAATTTAGCCTGTTAATATTTATATTTTAAAAATATTTTTAAAAAAATTAAAATTTTTTTTTTTAAAATAATATTTTTTGGTGTTTTCGTATAGTTTTGATATGCTGATATAAAAAATAATTTTTAAAAAAATAAAAAAAAATATTATTTTAATATATTTCCGAGCAAAAAACATTTTAAAAAGTAACTACTAGCGCACTCGTATTTTCAAACAAGACATAAAGAAGTAGGTTTAAGAAAAAAATTTAATCAATGTTTTAAAAGAGAACTTTAAATGGAACCATATAAAATTATGATGTGTGTTAATTAACAAAACACTTTTAAATTTATAATTGGAGCAAATTGTAGACTGTATAACACCGCACCACAAAAACAAATAAATCTGAAATGTGAAATAGATTAAGAGCATTTCAATTAATTCCTTGAATATATTTTGTTTGAAACAAAATTGGTACGAAAGATAAGTGTGTTTGTGTACAAGAAAAAACAAATAAACTACTAATTTAAATATTAGCATCTTAATATGCTGTGAGAATCGTATCTTAATTTCTATGAATCAAACATGCTTTTAAGTTTTAAATTATTTTTTTCAAAGTAATTATTTATATGTGTTGCTTTTAAGTCTCTCCACTAGATTAGATATTTTAAGACAATACTATTAAGATCCAACTATATGAATTATATATAGGTCTTGAGATGTAATTAATCAAACATTAAATCATGGAGAGAGCGATTTGATTCAATAAAATTCATAAAGTCAAACTTGTATGCATATGGATGAATGTAAAATAGTTGTTCCCTAAAGTCAAATACAAATAAGGAAATGGAGAATTACAGGGATATGGATTGCCTAAGATGTACGAAAAGAGACATTATATTGGATAGTGGAGGAGTGCTTGATTGTCTTGACTGAATTATGACTAAGGAATTTACTATTTAAGGTGTAACCAGGTAGGTCCATTTCCAGCCCTAAAACGTATACATGTAGCTCTCCAATAGAAACAGTAAAAAATAATAAAAAAAAGTAGCTATCAATTGGGACAAACCATGAAAAAGGGATGCATTACAGCAAAGTATACATCAAGAATTATGAAGAGGGTATGATGTAGAGGTACATGAATGATAGTAGAAACTTGTAAGGAATACGTACAAACTATTTTCAAACCTAAAATCATGGCATTCTTCACAAAATCTCCATTAATCACCTATAATATGTATTTAGTATTGCTATAGCTTTTACTGTAATGATTTAAAAAAATATATTTAAAATTATAGATTTTTTCTTATTAATGTTTTAGGAAAGAGTTTTCAATAAGATTTATGAGATAAAAATATCTTAATTAATCAAATATTTATTCAAATATATAGTTTCGCCGACCACACAAAACAAAGCCGTAGGAACTACGTCTCATTGATAATAACCCATGGGGAGGACTCATAATCACTCTTCAAATCAAAGGAAAACAAAGGTTATATAGAAAAGCATCCACCTCTTCATGGTTTAGTCAAACTTTAAGAGCATATACATGGTTTCATCCCTGCGTTTGACATGACGATTGAAAGTGTATTTTCTTTCTTTTTTTTTGTAGTTATTTCTATGTAGATGTTTCCTGAGGTATTTCGGAACGGTTTTGACATGTTGAAGCTGAAATTGTCGATCGAAATCCCCTGGCAAGAATATCTTCAACTGCAATATGTAGTAGTGCTGGCAGCAGAGCATAGTTATGAAGACAATACCTAGAGATAAATGTGGATGTCATTTTCTCAACATTGGTTTATGCTAACATTTTGATGATCAAAAAACTCTCTACAAGTTGAGAACTTTCCACAAACCTGAAGTTGTTCACTACAGTACAGAGGACAGTAGGTGGAAAAGAAAGAGGGGACATCAAGGTCCATCACTAGAAGCAACTAACATGATGGTGGAGTTGTCACAATGTCATGCAGATAAAAGGTGGGGCAAATTGAGCTTGTTGAGCAAATCCCATGAAACTGATAGACCCAACAAGGTTGGATCTATTACAACAACTATAGCTTAAGTGTGTGTATCAGTTAGGACAAACACAGTTCTATCCTCTAAGATCATGCACTACAAGTTTCGCCTACTTTTCTCCTGTCTGTACAATTATTTGTTGGTGGGTCTGGTGGAGGACTTAAATCACATTAGAAATGGGGAGCAGAGACAATCCAGATTGATTTTGGTTTTGGATTTTTGAAGAAAAAGGCGGGCTCCATTCAATGATAGTAAAAGTATGTTCTCTTTGCAAAAGGAAACACTATTGAACCTGGTCCAGCTTCACATTGAATTTCATGTGTCCATTTAAGGGGAAACTAGAGAGCAAATAACAAAAAACTAGGCTTATAACTTTGGGATTTACAAGTGCAAAACCTCCTTCGATTAAAATGCAAAACAGCAGAAAATTCGCATTATCGGATGCTTATCAGGAAACATCATAGAAACAGAGGATTTTAGGGCTAACTTTCTGATGCCCCGGCTTGAAGTAAAAGGGGATGTAGAAAGAAAAGCCTACATCACAAGTGTTCTCTGATACTGAAAAAGCACTCTAGGGTCCCTCTTTGAAGTGTTTTTCTCTGTAGAAGAGAATACAGTTAGACAATGTCACATCCTAACTAAGGGTATAAAAGTTTCCGAGAGAGAAGTGGCTGATGCTACATTTGAACTTTAAGAGGACAAAAATAGTGTCCCAGCATGTTCTCTCATACTGAGTGCTTTCTGTGCCATTATGTCAATGGTGGCTGCTGGAGAGTGTTACCTTGCATTTCAAAGAAGACTGTGGAAGTATTAGAGACATTTATTTTCCCATTATATCTTATATTGTGGTCATGCTTGTTTTAGTTGTACACTCAGCTCCCACAAAAGGCGGTCGGGACCTGGCACTGGATGTTTCATCATGATCTGATCAGCTAAAAGCACACCGATAGGATCAACCTTGACAACAAAAGGAGCTGCTTTGCTTGTCATAAACACACCACCAGATCATGTCTTTTGAAGGGATAGCCATGACCATGCAACAAGCTCTATCATAGATCTAAATGCATGAAGAATGGTCACTAAATGATACATAATACTAACAGATCTTCTTAGTTGGTAGTTGTTGGGCCAAAATATTGTATGGACATAGCAATATTGAAGGAGAATTGCGTATCAGATATGGGTAAATTGGTTTACAAATTCAAGGCAATATCTGCAAGTGACTTGTAATTGTCTTATCATGGATGTACCATTGCATTTTGTTGTCATGGAACAGTGGACGAAACTAAATGAAATGACGAATTTCGTACCAACATACTCACTCTCAAATGCTCTCTCTGTTCAACCTTTTCAGTCTGCTACTTTCCATTTGTTCTCTTTTCCTGTTTTTTATTTTCCTATTTCCATCCTAAAATGGTCCAAAATTCCAATAATATTTTTAGACGATTTACTTAAGCGATCAAATATGAAAAATCTGGTAGACAGCTCCAAACCATGCTTCAATTGGAGGGCGGGATCTTTGTATAGCTGAGATAGAGCAGAGAACACGATGACGTTAATTTGGAGGATTTAACATCCAGTAAAGAACGGCAGGAGCAACAGGAAACTCGTATGGAGCTTGAGTAGGTGTCTTCTAATGGGGTCAGATAAGAAGGTTACCTTAACCACGTTCACCATGAGGTTTCAGTTAACGTCTAGCAGATATTTATCCATCCACAATGACTTCATATCAACACGCGGGAGATGAAGATTAACAAGGGCATGTAGTGAATGCAAGAGATTTTATTTGCATAGATATGTTTTAACTTACTTTACATGGAAAGATTTATTGAACCATAATACCATGCTAGCTAAAGTACAACCAAAATTGAGCAGAAAGAATCTGTATGGCGAGTAAAGCCAGAAAAGAAAGGAAAGCCCAACCTGCCATTAAGCATAACTTGGCATACCACTTGATTTGTGAGACTCACAATTGCTGTTAACGTCATGTGATGACTGTTGGCTTGTCCCTTCCTGTGAAGTCTTTCAACTTTGATACAGACAATGCCAGGTCTAAAACAAACCAAACATATCAAGAATACATATGCAAGTAAAACCTAAGAAATAGCATTTTATTCGAAGAAAAAAACAATGTGACTGACCTATTAGTGGTTTTAGGGCTACTTGGGCATCCATCTCATGTCTAGAGACATCTGGTTCATACTGTTCGATGTAGATTCTGACAGTTGCACCTGCTGATCCAGTTCCCTGCAGATGTGGATATTCCAGTTATAAGAAAAACAGGAGCCCATGTAGCTTCAAATTCTGGCAGGAAAAAATAATCAATTGAACATACAGATAAACGGAATATAATCCTTGATCCATCAGTGAAAACAAGCCGGACACCTTGCTTTGATACCACACTTCCATCCACCTATAAGATCGCATGAAGATAAGTTAAACATGGCAGTGATATTAAACTACAGATGCTTGGTGAAATTATACTAGTCAAATATGATAAACATGCAGTGTTTAACTTACAGGATCAGTGTACATAAAGTCGTCAGCAAACTGAAGGGTGTAATTTCCTATAAAGCAGATTGTAAAAACAATGCTTAGACATTGTCAAATAGAAGAATGTGATTATGAAGAGGAGATCAGATGCGAACTTACCATACTTATCACCTGGTTTGCTTTTAGAGACTATATCTCTAAGATTCTGGATCATTTTGTTGGCACCTTCAGATTCACATTCCTGAAAAAGAATTTACACAAATTAAAGAATTGTACCCAGTACCCACCTCCACCGAGACAAGGGAAGTTTAGCCCATAGCTAAATCCAAAGCATCAACTATATTATCATCTACAAAAAACAATTCTGATGTTTACTTCATAGTCATATCTAGAAAAGAAATTTCTTCCAAAGGTTGCCCAATGCTCTTTCACAACATCAGCAACAGATACTAACTTCTCCCCTGGTTTCTTGTCTTTGTTTCTGTAAGCAATAATTGACAGCCAAGCTAAAACAGCCCTGCAATTGGATAGATTTGTTATTATATATGGGATTTGGCAGCCTTTCATAACAGAAGTGAGATGTGTTAAACCGAGCCAAAAAATTCCTAAAAAGGAAGACTCTTAGAAACCAAACATTTGCATTGAAAATGTTAACATCATTCAGTGCAATAGAACTTTATGGAACAGATGCGACATTGAATCAGGTTCACCAAACATTCACAAAATAGTTGGGTTATAAAATGAATCTGATGAGGTTTTGCAATAATCACAACAATAGACAGCAAATCCAAACAATATACTTGTGTTGGAAAATTTGAAACATGCAATGAGACAAATATTGTGTTTTGATTATGTCAATACCTATCAATTTCAAGTAAGACATTCCTATGACAAAGATAATGTTAAACGACTATTAAAATTCTAATTCAGCTCTAAAGTTGCGAACCGCTTGAATTAGATTGTAGTTCCATCAGCAAAACAGCCAATCTATTCCTTCCATCAGGCCCTCTACTCTTTCACAAGGAATAAGCAAGGACAATTATATGGCAGACCTTCTACCCCTACCAATTGGACCACTACATGGCTATTTTTTGTTATCACTAATAGGCAGGTAAGAGCCTTAATTCTGGTATATGTGGGAGGTTCATTGGATGCATCTCAGATAGTTACCATATGCCATCCTTCTCACGAATGTGATCAGAACCAGTTCCGAAACTTTCTTCACCACAAATTGACAGTTTTCCAGCATCCATAAGATTCCCAAAAAATTTCCAACCAGTAGGGACCTTAACACAAGAAAAAAGATTGTCAGAAGACAAGCATCTCTGTCAACCCAAACCCTATTCTACCTTCTATCTTTTCCCCCTTTAATGAAACTATGAGTTTTATCAAAGATTTTCCTAACCTCAAAAAATGGAAGATTCAATTTTTCAGCCACACGATCTAGAGCACCACTTGTCGGCATGGAACGAGCTAAACCCTGAAGATTGGAAAGAAGACATTTATTTTTCGTTTCTTTAGACATCAAAAGGTTGAGGAAAATCTGCAGAATTTTCTACCTTAGGGCCACTCATAAAGTATGGAATGGCTTCCTGTGCATTGGCAGCAATGATAGCAACCGAATCTGAAGGAGTGACAAAAAACCCTCTACCTAGGATCATGTTTCTGTCCCCATCTCCTGATAATGGTAAGAGAAGTTAATTGTGGAAAAGAGATACTAATGACATCAGGATTAATCATCATACAGAGCTAAAAGTAGAACCAAATGATTCAATAAGAAACACCAGTTACTCATTCAGCTGATACAAGCAATACACCACATAGTGTTTTAGAAAGACATCTGGCAGCCTAAATTTTCATTTCACCTTTTTCAATCTATCTGCCCCCTGCTCTTGTCAAACACTCTTACCAAAACTTCAAGGACTAAAACAAAGTTCATGCCCTGGAATTATAGATCATGGTATTCCTATTCATTCTAAGGATTTAAAGTGCTTTAACATAAATCTTCTTTTGCTCTAGCATATAGCAGCAAAATAAGCAAACCAAATAATGGTTGGTCATATCAACCTAGCTTATTTTAATCAAAATCCATCCTACAGTGAACTAAAGTGCAGATCAAACCTAGATTTAAATTCAACTATCCTTATCAAGGTTGGCCTTCACAGGTTTTATGTTTCCCAAGCTTGGCAGAAATGCTATATGAGATGGTTTGCCATCCAAATCACTTCATTCAAGATTTGCACCAGCCCTTCCAAAACTATACAAAATTTCTTCCTTCCTATTTGACTGGTTTTTCCAGGGATACAGCAGTGAAAACTGCTGAAACAACAACAAATTTGAGACTCAAAACGATCTTGTTGTGTATGGTATCATTGTGTTAAACAATGTAACTTGAGGGTTGATTTCAAATTGGCTCATCTATATCAGTGAAAAAGTGTGAAAACAACAAATGCACACAATATATATAATCCAGATCTAAACACATGTTGCAGATTGATTAAATAGAGTGACTTCACTATTGGTAACAACATTTACTGACAAAGTGCTCCTGATACGTAAGCATAACAGACCAAGCTTAGAGTAATTCAGTTGGACTAATTAATTAAAAAGACACTTGTGGCTCTGTAATTGGGTGTTTCTCCAAAATGATCCAAATTCAATTTCAGTTTATGCTATTAGCTATTCATCTTTGAATTAAAAAATTAGTTATATCTTCCATTAATGTTTGAGACTAAATTCAATTTATAGCTCTTGATAGTTCAAATACTCATTATTTACATGGTCAGTACTTCTAGCCTGATAAAAGGGTAAAGTTTATTTGTCGGTAAAACCACTGAGCTCGTCATTCCATATCTTGTCAATCAATAAAAACTATGGCCACAACCTAAAGTCCATTGCAATTGAAACTTTATTTAGTCCATGCCACAAAGTGGAACGCCAAACTTTCAGTGCAAAATTCAGCTCAAAACCTAAAGGGAATCACTCAATGCAGCCTAACCTGCCAATGAATCCATGCATACATTCAAGGAATTAATACCACATCAAACACTTGAAAAATGAGGGGAGATATGTTTCTTCAAAAGTCATGTGACATACCATCACTTGCAGCTCCAAAATCTGGTCCATTCTCACCATACATGATGTTGACCAAATCCTTGGCATATCTGTTTGAGTAAAAGATACAGTTGAATTGCTATCAAATAATTGCAATTCACTATATGGTCTAGAAGTTATTGGCCATCTTACGTAAGATTAGGATCTGGATGGCCATGACCAAAATCCTCCAGAGGTACCCCATTTGAAATTGAATCCTACATGCCGAACTAACATCTGTTACAGGAATTATACTATAGTTGAAAACTATTTTCAAAATGTGTCATCCAGAAAATACCAGACTGGCCCCAAGCTTGTCCACAAAGATGGGTTTTGCGTAAGCACCAGTAACAGCATGCATGGCATCGAATATAAACCTGAAACACAAAACAATTGGACATGCTTCTGTACAGGAAAAATAAATGATGTAAAGTATATATGATTAAGATGGAAAACACAATATTCAAGCTATGAACTTTTCATATTAGAAGGAAAAGAAAAACGATATCTGTGAAAACAGCCACAGAGATAGTGGTCTGGGGAACAGGCTTTTACATAGATGACTGCAAACAGTTCAGGGGAATCTTTGTTGAGACAAGTTGAGATAAGATATGGATTTCAATGCAGATTAATCCATCCATAAGTCAACAATTGGAGGAATATCAATAGCATAAGATAGCCAAAGGGAATAGAGAATCTTCTCCATTTATCATATGCATGAACAAACATGTGCGAAACTATTAATTTCACTTGGCAGAGAACCAATGTACCTGAAATCTGACCGTGAAAGGAGACTTTTGATGAGCTCAAGATCAAATACATTCTGCAAAATAATCCATACAATTACTGACACAACCCAAACGAATGGTCACCCAAATATGCATAATTCGTTTCTAACCTCCATTAGCTCCAAATAATCCGAAACTGGGTCTACTACTTCAACACTGAAGTTTCCATATTCTGTGACTCCGAGGCTAGAAAGGTCGACATCAGGAATGTCCGCCATCTTAATCTCAGATATCTGCACAGCATTTACAAAATTTCAGATTCATGCAGGAACTGCCAAATTATAGGAAGTTAAATAATCAAGCAAGGAATTCTCCAAAAAAATAATAATCAAGCAAGCCATTCAAATAATTATGGAAGTTAGATGATGTCAAGTTGCAACCCAAAATCTTCACTTATGGAGATTATAAGTATATTGCATTTTTTAGCAAACAAGAAAAGATGGATATTAACCCACATAAGAAGTGAATAATAGATGAATAAGAAAAGTATGTAAAAATGCTTATAAAGTAACTAGCCTACACCAGCCAACCTACTGCCTTGCTTGTGCTTTCAGTTTTATGTAGCTTAACTGACCTAGAGAAGAAATCACAAAAACTTCACAAAGGTTGAGCCTTGGTACAGGTTTATAACTTTAAAATTTTGGATTTTTCACTCACTCGAAGAAAAAACCACTCACAAGTGGTAGCACTCAGAATTGCCAATGTCAGTGTCTACTTTAGGAAGAAAATAAATATTTCATCTATAGCATTTACTCTTCACATAGAATCATATAGTACAGCAGAGAACATTCTTAACAATTGCATAAGAAACTAGTGTACAAGGGTACAAATATGCAAAGATTACAGTCTAACTCTTCAAAGAGGACATGAAAACTAGAAGAACATGACCATACTGAAGAAAGAAGAATGACAGAACAAAAAGAATTGCAAGTAAACAAATAAAAACTTTTTTTCATACATAAACAGCCAGATACTTACAGAAAGGGTGTTTCCATATATCTTGTCAGTGATGGATTCAGGTGCAGGTTGCCCACTGTTGTAATTAAACTGGTAAATGCAAAGAAAAAATAAAAGAATTCACATCAACTGGCTTACTTGAAGGTAACTCAACAGTGTCGTTCATTCAACTACCCACTAATTTGTGATGGGAAAAAATATCTTTTAACCAGGTACTAAATTGCAAACCAGAACATTTCAGGATGGTTTAAATCATCAACAGGTATGATAAATGCAAAAAGAAAAAGAACTGGCAACTGCCAGTAGTATGGTAGCAAACTGCAGTATGCATATCAGCCCATCATTCTTCATGTTTTTATACAGCTTATAAAAAGGGTAGGACCCGGGTTTAGAGTTGACTGTTGAGATGAAACTGTAGTTAAACAGGAGTTTGAGGTGAGCGTTAACAATTCACCTTGATACCCCAATCATATTCAGGCCCTCCAGGATTATGACTTGCACTCATTATAAATCCACCGTTGGCCTGCAGAAATATTTGTTTGGTTAAGCAGGAAAGGGGGCAGTTTATTAAAGATTTGAAATTAGTTGCTGAATCTTGCTCGAAGTATAGATGAGAAGTATGTCCTTGCCTTCCTCTTTCGGATCACAGCAGAAACAGCTGGCGTGGACATAATACCTTCCCTGGAATGGTGGAACATTAGCACCATAAAACAGACCCAAATTGCATAAAAATGATTTTGGCATTCAAGATTCCAAAAGGTATCACACATAAATAACTTAAGATGGAAAAATATGCAATTCTTTAAAGTTTTCCAAAATGATTCTCAAGCAAACCATCTGATAAAAGAGAGACTTCTGAGGAAAAAATGAAGTTAGCAAACTTAAAAATCAATTTTATAGATGTCCAAACCTTACTTTTGACTATTAAAACTGCCCAAATGACTGCCAACGTTTCTCAATTAAACTTCCTGGGTTTTTGGAGTTAAATTAACTTAAAAAACCAATTTCTAATCAACTCAATGTTTGGTTCTATCAGTCAAAAGTAGCTATCACAGTTCACAAGAAATGGCCTCAAACAATTAGTCTTAGCATTCAGCACTCATCTATTACATCGATCTTCCTTTGCACATTAGCATTTCCTCCATATGACAACCAAAGGATCAATCACTGTACTTACTTGCCGACAAGGATTTTGCCAACTCCATTCCCTGCAGCAATTTTGATGATTATCTGCATTTTAAATCCAAACAGCTCCAATAATGAGAGAAGGAATCACATAATTAAACACGTAAAAGGTTGATTAAGTAACAGCAATCACCTGTGAAGCTTCTCGATTGAAGTAACGACCATCCCCTCCCAAGACCAGCACTCCATTCTTGTAATCCTCTGGTGGCAATGAATTAAACAATGCCTACACATACAAAAAACTCAAGCTTTACCAAAAACCCTTATCAAATGCCCCCTAAACCATAACATAACACAGAACTCAAGGCCACAAAACATGAAAAGGAAACAATCAAACCTGAATCCAATTTGCAAGGTAGTTTTCCTCAGTGAAAACCTTAACCTATAAGAACACAAATTTGAAACCAGAATAAATCACCTGTTCCCATCATTATCATAAAAAAAAAAAAAAAAAAAAACTATCAACTTCCACCAAATACTCGATTTTTATTCATCGAAACACATAAAACCAAGAATATTAATTCACTTTCCTAAACTTTCTCAGCATCCAAACATCCAGAAGAAGCGGAAAATTACCTTCTTTCGCAGACCACTTGTCCCTGTCTTCTGACCCTCAATTGGCTTTGTCGGCACTGAATTAATCTGCAAAAACATAAAAAATCAAATCCCCATTTGTTATTATTTCCATATAAAACATACATACTTATCTCCTCAGAAATAACAGGAAAAAAAAACAAAAAAACAAACCTTGATGCCTTCAGGTTCAGCAATGGCAGTAGAAGAGGAAGCTTTCACAGAAAGAGAAGAGCTAAGCGAATGTGAAGTTTTTAAGATTGGAGAAAATAAAGCAGAAGATGATGATAAAAGAGACAAAGAAGAGATAGGAGAAGAGTGGAGGACACTGCCATTTGCACTAGTTTGCCTCAGTTTTCTAAAAGTTGATGAAAAGATCACATTTTCAAGCCTCAGACAACAACAAGAAGCCATTTTTATTGCTTCTGGATTGATAATAAAAAAAAATGGAAGTTTTTATTCCTTTCCCTCAATGTATTCTTCTCTTGTAAATGTTACCAAGCAGCGATCACTGCAGAGAGAGATTTTGGGATGTGAGTCAAAAAGAAGAAGAAGAGTTGAAGAAATCCATGACTGCTGCCGTACGTTTAAAAGAGTTATCTTTACTTCCGTCACAGTCCTACCACTGCATATCATGTGAACTTCCTTCTTTTTTTCCCTCCCCTTGTTTTTATTTTCTCTTTTCCATTTTTCAAAAGAATTATTTCTTCTCTTTTTTTTTTTCTTTTTCTTTTCTTGTCATTGTCATACGTCATTTATTTTCCCTGTATTATGATTAAACATGAGTTTTTGTTTTGTTGATTTATGGAAGAGTGAGGTCTCGTGTTAATCCAATTTGCACAAAGTGGGTCTAACCCTTGTTTAACATGATGATGTTTAAAAATATCCTGGTTTATAAAGAGAAAATATAATTATTCAAGAGCAGGAGTTTAATTTACTATCCAAGTTGTCTCAAATAATTTTTATGGTAGTATTGGGTATTTTTTTCGAGAAAGAACATATAGAAAAAGTTAAGACAAAAGAAGCATGTTCTCTTATTTTTCTTATTTTATAAGAATAAAAAATCATTTTAGATTGTTATTTATTTGTTTTTGTCTCCCCGTTCAAATATATTTTTGTTTTTTTATTTCTATATTTTCTCTTTATAAATTCATCCCATAATTATTTCAAATAAATATTTATTTTATTTATTTGTCCAACCAAAAACGCATCTGTTTTTTTAATGCCGGGATACTAATTAAATGCAATTTATTTTATTAATATTAAACTAAGACTATTTATTCAATGTAAAAACCGCTCTCTCTCTTTTGTTTTTCATTCTTTTGTTATATTAGATGAAACTACTTGAAATGATTATTATTTTTATGTGTTATTAAGTGTTGAGAAAAGAAAATGTAAAAAAAAAAAATTAGTAGTTTTTGTTCAATATATTTTAGCATTCGGTAGAATCATAATAAAATTAAAATTAAAAAAATTAAAACTAAATTTGATATAATAAAATGAAAATAAATGTTTAAGGATAGAATTGAACTAAAAAAAATCAATCAAAAAATTACTCAAAACAAAATAAATAGTAATTAAAAAAAATATAAACTAGATTTGATATAAAACAAAAATCAAATGACGTGTGATGAAATCAAAAATAAAATCCAATTAAAAATAATTAATGTAATTAAAACATTAGCAATTAAGAAAAAAGGGATTAAATCAAAGAAAAAAAAAAGCTAAAGGGCTGGTATTATTTTTTGTGTGGCTAGAACACAATCCAAAGAAGAAATAGAAAGAAAGGAAAAAGTGAATTGACACCAAATCAGACCAAACCACTATACATATGCCATTTAGAATACAATAAGATATCGAGACAAAACAAATTATATAAAGGAAGCACAATTAAAATCATTGTAGTTAGCCTTATACATTGCCTAAAAGCAGTAAAGCGGTTGATGCATGCGATGTTTATGCGGCTCTTTCTTTTTGTTTTATTATTTGTTCAAAAATGAAAATGCTCTTGGCAATAAACAACAATAATAATAAAAAAAATATATTATGAAATTACAACTAAACCCCTAAAAACAAGGTTAAAAAATTAAATGTTAAGGGTAATAAAGTAATTAACTTGTTCACCATAAAATGCAATTAGTTTTAACTTTTAATGTCAATACAACAATTGCATTATTATGAAAAAAATAAAAAAATAAAAATTTTGCCCCCAAATAAATAAAGAATGTCAAATTAACATCGTGCAAAAACCATTTTACCCCTCAGGCAAGCTTATTTGATTTTTCAAGTAAAGACAAAAGCGTGATTTTACTATTATAATCTTCAGCAATCCAAGGCATATCTAAAATAGTTTTTCTGTGGGGTTTAGTTTCTTTCAATCCCTTAAATTTTTTATACAAACTAAATATTTAAGGTATATTCTATTGAATTCGATTTTTTTTTCTTTGTCTCGATAGAGTCCAAATCCCACTTGACAAAAAGGAAGCAGGGTTTTGTCCTTTCTAGTTGTGGTCGCAATTTCCAAATAATGTTTGATGTAATATATCAAAGATAATACACGTACGAGTCTTTTAAGAATGTTTTAAAAATATATTTTAAAAAAAAATAATTTTATTTTTATTTTTTTATTTTAAATTAGTATTTTTATATCATTTGATATGCTTATATCAAAAATAATTTTTAAAAAATAAAAAATATTATTTTAATATATTTTTAAATAAAAAATACTTTAAAAAATAACCACAACTATATTTTCAAATAAATTATAATCACCGGAGGCAAATGTAAAATGATAGCATTCTCACCATTCTTGAAAAAGCTCTCAAGTTCCCATCTCGACCACGGTGGAGTATGCCCAAATGGAATTGCATCCTTCAACGGGAAAAAACTTTCAGAGTATTGCTAGTTATTAAAATTATGATCATAGTATTGTGTGTGCTTGTATATAGCACTACTCATGTTGTTGAGACTATATTTAATTGCATTAATATTTTTATATAGAAAGATGTTAGCAATACTTTAAAATGCATGGCAAATTCATTGTGCAAAACTAATTGTGGGTTCTCTCGGTAAAACATTATGTACTCATTATTTATAGTGTTTGTTTTTTTATGTTAAAATACTTTTTTTTTTCTATTCGCTCTTTATGGACCAAATCATTAGCAAATTTAAGTAAGATTATCAAGGGAGGATGAAATTAAAAGATAAAGGAGCAAAGTAAAAAAAATAAAGAAAATAGGTAGTGCTTTCAAAGTTTGTGAAAAAGTTAACTTTGATCCTTTTACTTTCTCATCTGTACATTTTTTACCCTTATATATTTTTAAAGCTTTTAGTATAAAATTTTATTTTTTTTATTTTTCATCTTATATATTAGAAAGAATAGAAAAGAGAGAAAGTCGTTGAATTTTGTCTAAAAAAAAAAACATTATGATTGATATCGATTCCAACTATGAAAAAAATAGAACTTGATGTTAACAAGTTTCATTTAACAAAAAAAAAAGTTTGATAATAATTGTTTTGAGTCTCAATGTTATATGAAAAAATAGATTTAAATCGAGAGAAAAAATCTTACCCGATTTAGTTTGGAGTTTTTGAGCTATGTTTTTGTTTTTTTTAGGTTGAGAGATGAGTTTTTTTTATACATGTTTTAGGAATTTTATTTAAGTGTTTTTTTTGTAAAAATAAGTTAAAAATAACTTTTTACAAGAAATATTTTTATTCACTATTCTCTGGGCCGTCATAGTTTTTTTTATAAAACAATAAGGTAAAAAAATCATAATGGGTCTCCTGTTGCATTCACATCGTTAAGATCATAGGCATAGTGCCTAAAAGGGTAAAAATAAGTTGATAATATTTTCAAGATTGTTCGAAAAGTAATTTAGTAAAAAAAAAATCACACCATCATGGATGACAATTCGATGTGAGCTAACAAAAATGCACAATCCAATCTATTATTATAAAGTTGTAATTTTAACAATGAAATTTATATTTATTACAAGTATGTTTGAAAATATAATTATGATTGTTTTTAAAAGTATTTTTTATTTAAAAATATATTAAAATAATATTTTTTATTTTTAAAATCAACACATCAAAATGATTTAAAAATTTTTATAAATAAAAATAAATTAAATTTTTTAAAAATATATTTTTAAAATACAAAAACAAATTATGATGACATGTATCTTTTATTTTTTATCAAATTAAGTCAAATCATTTCTATTCTTACATTATTATTTTTTATAACACATAATAATTTTGTTAATAAATATATTTTATAAAAAAAGATAATTCTTAACAGCTTCGTGTAATTTTGGAACTTGGAGACTTGAAGGGTAAAATCAGAAAATCATAGGGGAACATGTAAAAGGGGTAAAAATAAAGTTTACCCAACTCCTGTATAATGTATACAGCTTCCGTACCAACTGGGACAAGACACGCATGCTTACAAGCCTTGTTAATCATAGAAGCACCACCATACACAGATCGACACGTATCCTTCATATTTCATCTTCCACAGTTGTCATAAAAAGACTCAACAACCCATCTCCACACACACAAAATAAAAATAAAAATAAAAACAAAATCAGTACACCCTTGAAAAACAGTTAAAAAAAAGCACACTATTTACAAGAGCCAGAGAGACAGAGAAGAAGACCTTATGGGCATTAGCTAGGTTAGTCTAGCTTTCTGGTAAGAACTAGGGTTAATTATTATTATTATTATTATTCCATTTTTTCATTATTTTATTTAAATTCAATAAAATAAATAGTTATAAGGTAGCGTTTAGATTTTTTGTATAGAAAAAACTAAAATTATTTCAAAGATGAATTTAATGTGTACCAAAACAATGATCAACCTAACAAATAATCTGAGTTTAACTTTTTGTCTCCATTTATATTCTATAAGAAGGAAATGAAACTGACAACTCAGACAAATATTATGACAAATTTAATATTTCCATATGTTAAGGTTTCAATCACACACACACCATGATGTCTTCATCCTATTTTGTTACAGAGAGGTAAAACACAACTCGGTATTTTTTCTTGTTTTTCCACTTATGGCGAAACAGCCCATTTACAGAAAGTATTTTTTTTCTTTTCTTTTTACTCCCAATATTTAATTTTTAAGCCCCCAATGTGTGTGTATATATATATATAAACGCGTGTATGAGTAACATAGGTACTAATAGTCTGAACTTGTTTAGTACTAGCTGGGCAGTGATTATTTAGAGGTTGTGAATATGGTAGTGGTTATGTTTTAAAATATATATATTTTTAAAAGATATTATAATAATATTTTTTTATATTTTAAAAATTAATTTTGATATTAGTATATTAAAATAATTTGAAAATATAAAAAATAAATATATTAATTTAAAATGAAAAAATAAAAAAAATTTAAATTTTTTTAAAATATTTTTCAACACAGTGCCAAACACTGCTGCCTTAAGATACAGTAAAAGAGAAAGATCATCAAGAGAGAGAGAGAGTCGCCCTTCCATTCTTGACTTTGTTTCTTGTATTGTTAGGTTAGGTTTTCTTCTTCAAGAGATCAAACAAATGGGGAGAGGAAAGGTGGTCCTGGAGAGGATTGAAAACAAGATCAGTCGTCAAGTAACTTTCTCCAAAAGAAGAAATGGTTTGCTCAAAAAAGCTTATGAACTCTCTCTTCTTTGTGACGCTGAGGTTGCTCTTATCATCTTCTCTAGCCGTGGCAAGCTTTTTGAGTTTTGTAGCAGTACCGAGTAAGCTTATATACCACCCTTTTCATTCTCTCTTTCCTTTTCCTTCTTGCATTAACCTATTTATGTGTGCGTGTGTGTCTCCTTCTCTCGTACGTCCTAGCCATTCTTGCTTCAAATATTCAACATCTTTTCCATAAATTCGTTAACCAAATTTAAGCACCGTTATTTGGGAGAAAGGAAGTAAGAAAATGAGACGAGCTTCTTCTTCTTCTACCTCCTTTTTTTCTTTAATTCTTGAATTGCGGTTTTAGAGGAGTGTACTTAATTCCCAACGGGATCTTGACAGGTTTGATGTTTTTTTGTATTTTTTAAGAATCCCTCTACAGATCTTTGGGTCAACTCAGACGACTGACAGTTTAATTGATGGGGGGATATCTAGGGTTTTTATCTGTCTTTTTTACTCCTCTTAGACATGTCCAGGTGGATTCAAAACGAACAGTTCATTAAAGAGTCAAACCATGGTACTTTTCTTCATTTATGACGTGCTTGATCTTTGTTCAAGAATCAAGCCAATATATATTGTGCTCTCTAGCGGGGAACCAAAAATCCTTGTTGAGGTGAACCAAGAAGGCCTTAATGTGATCATGTCATGACCTTAGCACTCTTGTGGGATTGGTAGAAAGTGAGATTTTCTATATAGCCTGGCTAAGAACAGATCACCATCATCCTAGTTTTAGTCATGTATTTGCTTTGATTTTCTCCTATACTTCTGCGGGTACTGATGTTTCTCTTTATTTTTTTTAGATGTCGTTTTTATTATTATAATTTAATTTAATATTTTATTGTTTCTTTCTTTTAATCAGCATTAACAAGACCCTCCAGCGGTACCAGCAATGTTGCTACAGCACAGAAGGCACCAATATTCCCGAGGATGGGTCGCAGGTTTTGTTTTTAGTTATCTCAAGTTCTTAAACTAAATCGATATTTCTAGTTTCCTGATAAATATAGTTTGATTCCCATTTGAATGAATTTCCTTGTTTATAAAATTATTAGCCCTCCTGACTGATTTCAAATTTATTTTTATTTTTACAATTTTTAAGTTCATCATGTGCTAGATAATAAGAGGGTTCATTAATTTCTTATTTTAAATGCATTAATTTGTTCTCTTTTTGTTGGTCAATTGCAGACCTTATACCAAGAGGTCTCAAGGTTAAGGGCAAGATGTGAGAGTCTTCAGCGCTCTCAAAGGTTATCTCACTTTTTAATTAATCTCTTTAATTATTTTTTTTAAACCCTAATTTAAAATTAAAATGCAACTAAGAATCAGCAATGGCAGAGCTAATTAACCTTGTTTCTAGGGGGAGTGGGGAAGTAAATTTCTCTTTCCTATGACTATTGAGGGTTTTGATTGAACTTGAGGTCCTCTTCAACCTCCATTAAATAATATTTTTATTTGGTTTCGATTTAAATTTAACGTGTAAATAATACCTTAATTAAATAATATATTCTGATTAATTAATAAATTTTCATGGTCTACAGATACTATATCGAGGTTGTAAATTATACCATGTTATTTTTTAACACGCTATAGCAAATTAGAGTCTGATACATGCATGTTTCTTCTCAAGGAATTTTCTTGGAGAAGAACTTGAACCACTTACGGTGAAAGAGTTGAAGAAGATTGAGAAACAGCTGGACAAAACTCTTTCCGAAGCTAGGAAAAGGAAGGTACACACACACATATTATGGTCAAATTCAAGGATTTGTGGAATTTCTTATCAAGCTAATGTTTCAAGTGCAAGCTGCTAGCTTCAGGATTTGATCCATTAATTTTTGGCATTAGACAATCAGATGTTTTAGAATGAACTTCCCATTTCAATTCTCTTTAATTCTTCTACTAGTCACCAGCACTGATTTGGAGTCCATGACCAGCCTAAATGCTTACAGGCTTTAGATTTGATTCTCATTTTACGATGCTTTCGCTAGAACCAAGTCTTCT
Source organism: Populus alba x Populus glandulosa (assembly GCA_033617975.1). Classification (NCBI taxonomy): domain Eukaryota; kingdom Viridiplantae; phylum Streptophyta; class Magnoliopsida; order Malpighiales; family Salicaceae; genus Populus; species Populus alba x Populus glandulosa. The sequence goes on from CM066157.1 coordinate 15,252,218, forward strand.
AAAGACATATTTCTGATAAATCCAACCTCTTGTTCAAATTTTCTCAGTCTTCAGCGAGCTGGACTCAATTTCTATACACAGACCATAGTAAAATTTTGTCGTTTTGCCTCCTTGTTAGTATTATGTAACAAAATACACTTCATGCTGATGGTGGAGTAGCTACAGAAACATCAGAACTATTAATGTTGCGTTATCAAACGCATACCTAGTCTTCTACCTATAGTTTACTCTCTTTATCCCGTTTCTGAGGTTTTGTCTCTTGGATATATTCTTTATAATAATAAAGAAAGATGGTAAAATTGATACGTACAGATAATCATAAAAATGTTTAATTTCTTCTCATCAATGCAGACGCAACTGATGTTTGATAGGGTGGAAGAGTTACGCAAAAGGGTAAGACTGCATTACCAATTTGCTGCCACCAATTGCAACATAAATCTATGGCAGCTTTAATAGTCTTTCCATATTTTTTACCCTCCATGACTATTTCGGAGAGTAATATATATCCCAATCAAACTGAAGAAAATGTTTAATGTAGTTATACCTGACCTAGTTAATATGAAGTTACACTGAATCATAGTTACAATCTAATCAATTTTATTTGCCAAAATATCAGATTTATGGTTAATATGTGTTAGAAAAAAATTAGCGGTGAAAGGTAGAAATGGAAGCATGGTGTAACTCTTATCTCATTCATATCATATATTACTCTCATAAAAAAAAAAGTCTAATGAACATGGACTCTAGAATAAGTGAAAGAATTTCTCGGATGTAGACTTCAAAATTAATTCCATGTACTGGCATGCAGGAGCAAGATCTTAAAGAAAAAAACCAACAGCTCTGGAATAAGGTATTTTTTTTCTTGAATTCACACCATCCATAAATAATGTACCTGTGTATGATGGAAATGCATGGAAGCTGTTTGGTTTCTTCAAAAGAAGGAGAGGGATTAAGCTGCTTAAGTTGCTGATCATGGTGGAAATTTCAGCTGGAGGAAGTACAGCGTCTTCCAGCTATTCATGGTGTCGGAGATCCTAGCAAGGGAGATGGAAATAGGCAGAGTATGATGCACCCTCCCAACTTCAACTACGTTGAACCTCAACCCAGTTTACAAATGGATCAGTATGCTTTCTTTCTCCTTCTTTTTTTACTTACTTTTTCTTCACTTAACCTAATTTTTTTTTCCCATACAAAACTGTTTCTTGTCAAACAGGCACCAGCAATTTGTTTCTCAGGAACAAGGCTTTGATTACAGGACTAGTATTCGAGGCAAGAATAAGTACCCTACTCCAAAATGGTTCCCATGAAGTATAAATTCTTCAACACGTACAAGTGTTTCCGATGAAATATTGGGTTCCAAGATATGTTCCTAAATTGTTGATGTGTGATGAACATGAATCTGTAGTGCCCAAGGAACTACATGTTAAACCATATTCCCATAAATGTTTTGATGCAATAATCTTGATTTTATGATTTGAATCACGAGACATATTAAATTTTTAAATATATTTTTAGATAGATTTTTCTTTTAATTTCAATTTTTAACATCAAATTTATTAAAGATTAGTTTTTTATTTTTTTTTATGAGAATAACTCGACCTCACGACCCGGATCATGAGTTTTTCATGTTAGTTCAAATTAGCTCGGGTTTTTTTTTGTTATATTTCAATTTTTTTTCTTTAATATTAGGTTATTTTAGAATTAAATTTTAGAATTTTTTCTTCTTTTAGCAAGCATTCTTTTTCTATAGATCATTGTTATCATATTTTCTTTTTAGATTCAATACATTTACTTTCATTGCTTTTTTTTTTATCCTATAATTAAATTAAATCATTTTATTAGATGTAGTAGGGTCTATAATTTAAGTCATTATTTTTTTTTTTTTTACTTTAAAACACGTTAATAATACTTAAAAATCGCTTTTTTAAGTTAAAAAAAATCAACCCGAATCACAGCAAACTAGGGATCACTTATCTAGTATCATCTACAACTGCATATCCATTCTAACATAACACTCAACATGTTGACATGCAATAGGAAGAAAATCACATAGATTTTTTGAAATTCTTTACTGGAATGAAGAACATGCAACACGGTTGTCTATATATAAAAGCTAGCTCTCATTGTTTCGTTGAGTCTTGTTGAAGACATGAGAACAACTGCAAGAATCTTGCTTCGTGTTCCAAGTCAAAACATCTTTAAAATGACTTGTAAAGCAACCATATTCAAGTTGGATTCCTCTTACTCTATTATTGGTTGCGGGATGGTGTCTTGAGCATCATTTTATTGCTAGCAGAATGGATTAATGACTCCAAATTAGACAAGATTGCTTTATCTTTTTTTCTAACTTGCAACCCTCAATATTTATTTGATCCTTCAATGCTTTTCAACAAAAATAAATTAAAGAGTAAAATCAAGTTATTTACATAATTATTAAACATGATTTGATGGTTGATTTAATATAAAACTCCATCATGGATTGGGTGAGTTTTTTGTCAATTAATTTTTTTTTTAAATCAAAACAATATTATTTTTAAAAAACTTATTGAGCTTTTTACTGACTTAAATAATATCAGCTCTAAAATTGTTTTTTTTAAAACCTAATATGAGTGTAGACAAAGTTTAATAACAATGGTTGATTCTCAACAAGAATCCTATGAAGGTCGGACCACCAGCGCATATGCTAATTTCAATAGCGACTATTGTCTCTGTCTCTCTTCTCGTCTTTTCAAGGTACGATCTTTTTTATTCTTCCATCATCAAAATCCCACTTTAAGTACATATATAGAGAAAGATGAATATTTGATTAGATGGATGAAAATTAGGCTGACATTAAATTAAATGGTTTTAATTTTTAATTTATTTTGTAATAAAGAGTATTTTGAGTCGGTTTATGTTAATCGAGAGTAAATCTTTATCGAGAATTGTTAATTCTTTACTTTATCTAATTTCAAGAACGCATCTTCTACATCAGCACAAAACATTGGGTGCTTATCTCATGGTTTATCCTAGCAAGATTAAAAGTAACATGAAATATCTCAACATTAAAGCAAGCTTGAGTCAAGGCAACAAATATAATAAGACGAGAAATTAAAAGAGGGAGATGATTTCTATTTTAGGTTCATCGATCTTGAGCCCATTGGCCTAAGATCCAAGATATATACATAAATTAGGAGTGTTTTCAATGTGCAACCGGTGAAGGAGACAAAAAAATATTATGCCTCCACTTCCACAGTGATTGATTCTAGGGCTTTTTAGCAAATGAAAGGGTGATTCCAACCATAGGTTCTTTAAGCTTGAACATCAAATCTCAAGCTTGCTTGACTAATCACTACAAAACTAATTAAAAATTATGGTTATCAGATTTATTTTGGGTTTTTTTTTATTATTATTATTTATAAGTTATAAAATGATGATTACGATTATGATAAATGCAATTACTCAATAATTTGAGATGACTGATTTGGAAAAGATGAAATTCTTTCTTGGTATAGAAGTGACTCAATCTGCAGGTGGTATATTTATCTGTCAAAGGAAATTTGCTCAGGAAGTTCTTGTAAGGTTTGGAATGGATGATTGCAATTCAGTCCAAATTCCTATAATTCCTGGAACCAAGTTGACCCGTGATGATGGAGGAGCAAAAATTGACAGTACATATTACAAGCAAATGATTGGAAGCTTGATGTATATGACAGCCACTCGACCAGATTTAACATACGCTGTCAGTCTCATTAGCAGATTTATGGAAGCACCAACTGAACTACATCATCAGGCTGTTAGAAAGATACTTCAGTATCTAAAAGGAACACTTGACTATGGTATGTTCTATAAAACGCAGAAGAGTGGAAAATGTGAATTAATCGGTTTTAGTGACAGTGACTATGCTGGGGATGCGGAAGATCGTAAAAGCACATCTGGATATGTATTTCTCTTAAGTGGAGCTGCAATTTCATGGTCCTAAAAAAAGCAACTTGTTGTTACTTTATCTACAACTGAAGCAGAGTTTATAGCTGCTGCATCATGTGCATGTCAAGGTATTTGGCTAAACAGAATTTTGGAAGAAGTGAAGCATGCACAACAAGGTCCAATTATGTTGTTCTGTGACAATAATTCAACAATTAAGCTGTCCAAAAATCCAGTCTTGCATGGAAGGAGCAAACACATTGATGTGAGATTTCACTTTCTTCGTGATCTCACCAAAGAAGGCAAAGTGGAACTGATTCATTGCAGAAGTGCTGAGCAAATTGCAGATATTCTAACTAAGCCTTTGAAGGCTGAATCTTTCGTGAAGCTGAGAGCATTGCTTGGGATGTGTTCGATCGTGGAAATAAACTGAATGCTTTCAAGCATACAGTTTAAGGGAGAATGTTAAAGATTGTTTGAATTTAATTTGTCTGTTTTTCTGTTAATAAACCCTATTGACTAGGAATCACAGCTGTTAAGTGTGATCAAATCAGCAAGCCTGTTATTGCTGAGCTGATCAAGTCAGTCTGTTGCTATTATTTAGCTGTTTTTTCTAAGAATTAGTTATAATGTAAGGCTATTTACAAAGCTAGTTTATCTTCAAATAAAACAAGTTGATTACGGTTCAGTTTATTGGTTAGCAATCTAATAATTAACAGATTTGCTATAGTTAAATGATGATTTTTTCACAAACAAATTATATAGATAATTTAATAAATATTTTTATGAATCGATATCATATATCTAGATCTAAAAAAAAGTTTAGTTAAATTAAATCATGATAGTGATTTAAAAGGATGATAATAGAAAATTTTAAATTGACTTTAATTTTTTTCATTAGTTTTCTTGTGATGACGGATTTTGCCATTTATCAAATCGTTTGATCTCTTGAAATTAGGTTAATAAGTTGTTATTTGGGGTAATTTTATTATTTTTTTCTAAATCTTTTTAGATTTATTATTTTATTTTGGATTTTGTGTTATTGTTTGTTTTTAAAGTATAATTATGACCATTTGATCTATGTAAAGATCTTGTATATCTAAAAAAAGACCGATACTATCAAATTTAAAATTTATAACTTTTTTTAATCAATAAAATTCTATATCTTTTGTGATTTTTAATGTCTTTCTAACTTCTGCTTGCATCATTGACACTCGCTAGACGGTTGTCTTACATCACAGATAAAAGTATCAGCTACCCTACATTTTAATGATTTCTTTAAATAAAATCTGATTTTTTATATTTATTTATTTTTGGATGCATTGAGAAGCTTTAATTCTTACCATCCCTCGATTAGATCGCTACAAATCACAAAGTATTTTCAAGTTGGAGCACCACTTTCATCAATTTTAATAAAAATATCATACAAATGCTTATTTTTATTTATTTTTTATTAATATAAATATTTAGGTTAACTTATATGTACGTCAACTAATCCTACGAATCCTAAAGTTAATAACCATATAAATATTTAGGTGGCCGCAGCTACACTCTCAAACACATTCTAAATTCATAAAATAGATTTTATTTTCGTTTTTGTAATTAAATATGTTTATATTTATATTATATGGTTTAGAAATAAAAACTAAATGTTACCATGAGAACCCTCATCAAGGGATAAAGGAAATATGAGATCCCAGTTTCAATAAATATATCCTAAAAATTAAATATTGATGCATAATTACTATTTAGCTACATCTCTTGAGATAATAATTTCCTTGGAGGAAACTTGTCCATACAAAAAACCACTGCTTGTGCCACCCATGTATTTTTAAAACCATTGGCGGACGGCTGCAAACTTTGTGCGCCAACAAAAACGACGCGTTTCTTTAGTTTCTAAATTTTAACACGTGGTCCATCCAATACATAAATCAGTCTTGAATCTCTTGATCGGGAAAAATAAATAAATAAATAAATATATATATATATATATATATATATAAAATGGATGACATTTATTTTCAGTTAAAAACTCAGGTCAACATGTTTTTATGTTTATTTTAAAAATAGTTTTTAGTTGACTTTCTCTACCTGTGATGAAACGATAACTATATTCTTGAATAAAATTTTAAAATTATATCTTTAGTACTGTGTCTTTCCGACAAGTCTACCCAGTATATGCCTTAAAATTAGAACAGCATGCATCTTGATGATACTTTCCAGCTAATTATGCTGCTGTAATCCAATTTATTTTCATTGATTTGGTCTTTCACGATGTCATGAAGGTTCACTTCATCAGAATCTACACAAATATATATATTTTAATTTTTTTATATGATGTTTTATTATGTTGTTCAAATTTAAATTTAAATCTAAATCGAGTAAATATAATTTAATATATGGTACAAATGATGATAATTTATTAATTTATTTCTGTCACTTGATCCAAATAATTGTATTTAAGATAATGAGATTGGGCAGATAAAAGTATTCAGATCAACAAAAACAACGTAATCTATTCATTTAAATATATATACATATGTTACTAAATAATTATATGATTAAAGCACAATTATGATTAATTTAGTGGGTTAACCTATAACCTAAATTGGTATATATTAATCAAAAAACGTGAAAAAAGTTGACTTATCACGTCCCCATAAAAAACATTAACCTATAATTTTTTTTATTAAAATAATATCACTTTTTTTATATCTTTTTTTAATGAACTTAGATCTTATCCTTTGTTTGTATTTATATTTTAAAAGAGTTTTTAAAAATATTTATTTTTTATATTTTTTTATTTTAAATTTATATTTTTTTAATTATTTTAATACGTTGATATCAAAAATAATTTTAAAAAAATAAAAAAAATTATTTTAATATAATTTCAAATAAAAAATACTTTAACTTTGTCAACATGTATAATTAAACGTTCATGAGTGTGTAAATTTACAAATCGACAAAAACAATGTACTCTATTCATTTATATATTTATCTTATTTTTACATGTTTTTAAATGGTTATATGACTAAAGCATTAAGGTATATATATTTTTAAAATATTTTAAATTATCATTATAAAATTTATTTAGTAAGCTCACATGTACCTAAACTAGTTCAAATTAATTAAAAAAAAATAAAAAAACAATTTATCTATCCTATCTCCATCAAACAATTAACATGCACATTGATCAGCCAATTAATTAAATAAACGTGGATGTATTTTCAGGTTTAGCAAAGATCAAGTTTTAAAATAAATAAATAAATAAATCTTTTGATTATTAAAATAATATATTTTAATATTTGAAAATATAATAAAATTTATTTTTATTTCCAGATTTAGCAAGGAAGGGATTTTAAAATAAATCATTAAGATAGAAATTGAAATTGAGGTGAAGATTTTTTTTAGATATTTTTTATTTGGAAATATATGAAATTGATATTTTATAATTTTTTAAAAAATTATTTTTAAAATCAAAATATCATAATAATAAATAAAAATTAAAAATAAAACTTTTTAAAAGTATATTTTCACCGCAAAAAGAAACACGCCTGTGCTCTCATTGTCAGCTTACCCCTTTGAACGATCCTTTCCGAGGGTGGACGTTTACAACAAAACAACCACCTCCATCTTATATCTCCTCGACTCCTCTTCTTTATAACCCACCCAAACCACACTACACAAAACCTCCTCCTCCTCCTTCTTTCCATCTTTTTCTTGACTCTTGGTTTTAACGCTTGTTAAATGGCTGAGGATCAAGTTCCATGTAAGTCTCGTTTGTTTCATTTCTTTTAAAAGTTGTTGCTTTCTTGATTGATCAATACTGTGTTTCTTGTTTCTTTGTTTTCGTGTTTTTTTCAATGATTTTTTATCTGGGCTTGAGCAGGTTTTGTGTTTTTCTCCCCCCCCCTTTTTTTTTATCAGTGTGTGTATGATTCTTGATGTTGGGTTTCTTGTTTTATCTTTAATAGATCTTTCTTTATGCCTCTTTAGTTTGTTCTCTATGCTTTTAGTCTTGCAGAAAGATCTTCTTTTTTATCTTGTTCAATGAAGTTGGTATATACTATCTTATAGTGCTTTACAGGGGCCACCTCTGAAAATGATAGAATTGAATTTTTGAATTTATCAATGAGTATTGATTTGTGATCTAATCAAGATTGCAACTTTGTGTTAAATTACAGTTAGTTAGAATTATTTCAATTTGAATCTGATTTAAAGAGAATTTCTTTCCATGGGAATAGCATAGGGAGTTATGGTGTTACTATTGGCTCCAATTTGGTGAGTGTTATTGCATTTATTTATATGTAGATTGTTCTGATATCAAGCAATTGGAAATGTGTAGGTGATTCTAATGATCATGCATCGAAAATGAAAGGAGCGAACGACTCGCTAGTTGTTTGTTTTGGGGAAATGTTGATTGACTTTGTACCGACAGTTGCTGGGGTTTCACTAGCTGAAGCACCTGCTTTCAAGAAGGCTCCTGGTGGTGCTCCTGCTAATGTGGCTGTTGGTATATCAAGACTAGGTGGTTCATCAGCTTTTATGGGCAAGGTGCATTTGAATATGGTTTTTTGATTACTTGTTTGTGCCATGGCTTGCTGTTGTAGCCCTTGCCTAATACTTGGGTAGTTTGTCTTCATTTGGTGTTTTCTGCATCGACTAAATGAAGCCTAAACTTTTGGCCAAATGGTATTTTGTACTTCCGCACTAAACTGTCTGTTGCAGGATCTCAGCCCCCTGGTTTTTTTTTTTTATGTCGTGAACAATTTTGGTGTCCATGAATCCTTACTTTTTATCTAGGCATGGTCTTAACTCAACTTCGCTGACCTTTTATTGCAGGTTGGTGATGATGAATTTGGGTATATGCTATCTGACATTTTGAAACAAAACAATGTGGATAATTCCGGTGTGCGATATGATTCTACTGCAAGGACTGCTCTGGCATTTGTTACGCTCAAAGATGAAGGTGAACGTGAATTCTTGTTTTTCCGTCATCCAAGTGCAGACATGCTTCTTCGAGAATCAGAATTAGACATAAACCTCCTTGAGCAGGTCTATTTTCTCTTTTGGTTTTAGTAAGAAGATGGAGCATATTAGCGCATATTGCACAAGATTTTCAAATTCTTGCAAATTTTCATTTGAAAAATTTCAAACTCTTAAAATTGTATTGATTGCAGGCGAGGATCTTTCATTATGGATCAATTAGTTTGATTTCAGAACCTTGCAGGTCAAGTCAATTTGCGGCAATGAGAATTGCCAAAAAGTCTGGCAGCATCCTTTCTTATGATCCAAATTTGAGAGTGGCATTATGGCCATCAGCAGAGGCTGCTCGGGAAGGCATAATGAGTATATGGGATCAAGCTGATGTTATTAAGGTGTGGTCGAAGTTGAAAAACTATGGAATTTATCTATCGTTGCCTGAGCAAAAAATACTAGCTCAAATTTGTTATTTGGAAGCGAAACAATTGCAAGCATTTCATTAAAATATGTTTGGAACTCATTGTGTTAATTATATGGAATTGTAGATAAGTGAGGAAGAAATAACATTCTTAACTGGATGTGATGATCCTAATGATGATAAAGTGGTCTTGGACAAGCTTTTTCATCCCAATCTGAAGCTTTTGATTGTAACTGAAGGGTCGAAGGGTTGTCGATATTACACCAAGGTAACCTTACTGATTATTATTGCCTAATAATCTTCATGTCAAACATCAATGGTCAAATTAAATGCAGGATCTAGATTCTAATCTACCCTGAATTCTATACCAGGCAAACTCCAAAAATGTCCCTTTAGTTTTTTTAGGAGAGGCTATCTGTTAATCTATTCATCCTCTTTGTTTTTATTTTTGGTGATGTTAGTTCATGTTAGCTAAGGACCTGAAGTAACAAGCCATTTGGTGAAAAGAAACAAGCTATTAGTCATCGATGCTCCTTTTAAGAATCATATTAATAACTGATGTTCTATTCCAATCCCTGTTATAATCTCTTAAGAAACACTAGTCATCGATGTCCTACAAGATGATTTGCAGATAAATGTTTTTTTGCTGAATTTCTTCAATAATGACAGTATGCAAGTACTGAAGTCGGAACCATACAGAGTGAATGATCTGAATGAATCTGGGGAACCTTTTGACATGTAGGTGTATCTAATGCAAAATTACTTATAGGTCCAGGTGGTTTAGGTGCTTGATAGTCAGTAAAACCTTTTGAAACTCAGAAAAATGAATTGTGACTGCAGCACTGCTAGTAGGTGGTTGCTTTCAGATATGATATGATTTGATATTCCGATGTGGGTACTAGAATTGACAATCAACTAAAAACCAATGCAGGAATTCAAAGGCTGGGTTCCTGGTGTTAAGGTGAAACCTGTTGACACAACTGGTGCCGGTGATGCTTTTGTTGGTGGGATGTTGAGCAACCTGGCTTCTAACCTAAATCTATTTGAGGTACGTGTAGCTGCATACAAAATCAGAATGGTTTAGAACCTTTTCTCCCATTGTTTATTTTGAAAAATTTCCATCAATATAACTTCAAGTGGATTTCATAAAACCTTGTGATCAGAATGTTCCTTTGCTGCAAAACAGAACAGAATCTTACGTTAGGAGTCTAGACCCCATTTGCAATGGAACTGTGCAAATAAGCTTGCACTTCAGCAGTATTAATATTTCCCAAAATAAAATGTCATTGTAAGAATTCCTAATTCAACCTTAACCCCTAACTGTTCCCTTCCCTCCTTCCATGCAGGATGAGAAGCTATTAAGAGAAGCTCTTCTATTTGCAAATGCCTGCGGTGCTGTGACAGTAACAGAGAGAGGTGCTATCCCTGCGCTACCCACGAAAGATGCTGTCCTTAAACTTTTAGGGAAAGTCCCTGCAAGATGAAAAGCTTAGACATAAACCAGCCCTTGACGTTCTTTCTTGTATTAAGTTGTGGTAGTTCGAATTCGTTGCATAGCACCTTGGGATTTTGCTTGCTGTATTTCTCTTCCACGCGCATGAACCCAAAAGGTTGTAATAGATTAGGTTATTTAATAAAATCAATGACCTCAAATCTTGTCTCAACATGATCAGATGAACTGCAAATATGTCCCGTGCTCGAGCTGTTTTGCACACAGCAGCTATGGCCTCTAGATCACAAGCGTGACAGCTTTCATTTCTACCCATGTTTGTTATAATTGTTCCATCTGAACAATCCATGGCTTAAGACATTCGGAAGATGGAATAAATCTTCGAGCATGGCGATGGCCAAATAACCGAAAGTGATCAAGATCAAGAACATGCAAAAGATATATTTTTTTGGTCGTTTCAAATATTTTGTTTTTAAATTTGAAATTATTATTTTTTAAATATTTTTAGATATTTTAACGTAATTATATTTAAAATAATTTTTTAAAAATAAAAAAAAAATTATTTTAATATATTTAAAATAAAAAATACTTTAAGAAATAATGGACACCCCTATCGTTTTCACATAAACTCCCAAAAATTGCTGCATCGCTTTCTCTTACCTCACGTGCCATAACATGCATGGCACAAAGTCAAGGAGGTCCAGTATGACTCACGATTGATGTGGCTCACATTACACATAATTAAATTTTCTGTCAAGTACATTTTCACCCTCGCAAATTCACCGATTTTCCACTTCAAACCTTATAGTTCAAGATTTTTCAATATTTGTTTTTTTTAACATCCACAAGAATCAATAGTTGAATACAAACTAAAAAAAATATAAAAGAAAAGTACATGAACAGTCTATAAGCTTCGGCTACCCAATCTAGCACCACAACATCCTTCTCATAACAAGAACCTAATATAAATACAAGAATGACATTGCGCAATTTTCTTTACTTCTAACAAAGAATGGATTTTTAAATCAAATTCTAACACCCCAGTAGATAAATGAAAAGGGTAGGGGGAGAAAAATACAAAAAAAAACTTGAGATTTATTCCATGAATAATAAAAGCAAAAAAAAAAAGATAAGCTTCAAGAAAGTTAATGAAACCCTAGAAAAAGAAGTTTTCTATATAACCTAATTGAATATTATCAAAACCAAATATTAAATATGTATTAAACATTTTTTTTAATTTTAACGAAAACACAAATGCCACATGGACAAAAAATAAAAAATGTTGAATATATCACTAACCTTCCATCATTTGACAATTTATAATTTTTCGTGCGATGAAATTAGTGATTTAGAATACTATTTTAACAACAACAAAAAAATAAAATTTTAAAGTACTAGAAGTGTAACATTCTAGATCTGAGGACCAAAATTAAACTTTGTCCTTGGAACGTTTTTAGCAACTTGGGGACGGAGACTCCCACGGCATTATTTCAAACCGATTTCCAACCCGAAATATCGGCCACCGAAACACTCTCCCTAAATAATTAAAAAAAGGCAAATAGCAGAAATAAATCATTGATTTTTTTTTTTCGGTTCAGAGTTTGTTTAATTGATAATTACTCGAATTTTTTGGTGAGAAATCACACATTACTTCCCAAAGAGAAACAGAAAGAAAGAAATGTCGTCTTCTACTAATCCGTCGACGATGTTTAAACCGGAGATCGGACCTGACGGTCTTCCTCGAGAAGCTCCGGTCATTGCCTACACAGAGAAGGTATCTCTCCTTACCTCTATCTTTTGATAATTATTAGAATTTATCTATCGAGTATTCGAATGTGAATGATTCTGATTATTTATTTATTTTTTAATGATAGATAATCGAAGAAGAGCAACTTCAATTAAGGAAGTAAGTTTTACATTTATCGTTTATTTAGATCTGTAATTATCTTTTGATAATGAGAAAATTTAGTGACCTTAATGTGTTTATTTAGTGTTTCAATCTGTTTCTGAGAAAAAAATAGAAAAAAAAATTATTTGATGTAGTCTGTTTTGATTATCGGATTCGAGAAAATTAGTTGCTGTTGTTGTTCACTAAGTGTAGTAGAATTTATTTATTTTATGAAATTTGAAAAAAAAAAGAGAGTAAGTTATTAGAATTTTATTTATGAATTTTTTTGGTACTTTTTATTTTTTAATCTGTTTCTGAGAAAGAAAAGGATTAGAAGAAAAAAAATTAATTTGGTGAAGCCTGTTTTGATGATTGGATTCGAGAAAATTAGTTGTTCACTAAGTTTAGTAGAATTTAATTCTTTTAAGAATTTTGAAAAGAGAAAAGTTAGTTATTAGAATTTTATTTATGAATTTGTTTGGTAATTTTTGTGTTAGATATATTGAGGAAAATTATTCGAAGATTCGTGATGTAGAGCGAGAGCTAGGGAATCTTACGTTAGAGATGAAACTAACGGCTGGACCTAAGAAAGCAGGTTGGTATGTATGTTTCCATATAGTCGTTTTTACGCTTGTTTATAGTAATTTTGCTGACTTTGATGTTGGTTTTGTGGATGGTGGTGTGTGGATGAAATTAAGCGCTTGAACATCTGAGGAAGAAGATAGAAATGTCAACAGAAAGAATTCGTGTTGCTAAGTTGAAGGAAGAAGAAGCACGGAAGGTTTGCTGCTTTTCATGGCGAGAACTCAGTAGTTTTTATTGATGATAATAATAATAGTTGCATTTGAATGATTTAGTACAAAGTGGATAGCATGATTTCCGGTGCCAAAAATGGATTGTTGATGTGCTTGGTAGAATGTAATGTTGGGTGATGGAAGAAGAAAGGGATAACTGGTTCCTTCTTCAGTTGCACTACACTGTGTTCTGCATATTTTCTTCTTTCATTGCATTGCCTTTTTCAACCAAATTTAGCCTCAATTATTTGGAACGAAGAAACCTGTACATTAAAGTAGAGGAAACTGTAAGATTAGAACTGGTCTAGCATGTCAATATTATCTTGAACACGACTGATAAATTGGGATAAAGTTTTTAGCTAAGAACTCAATGTTGAACAATGATAGGGCTATACATATCTACACTTTTTGGTTGTGGGTGAAGACACCGCAACCACACATGCACCAAATCTTTTTTGTTTTGTTTTTGTTTTTATGGACAGAGGAATATTAATTTGATGTGGAAATTAGATATTACAAAAAAAGAATAAGGTACCTTCCAATATAAGTACAGCAAAAGAAGAAAATGAAAACACCTTCTGCCTTCATTCCATTCAAACATGCACTGAACTCCATGAAAGAGGCCAAAGAAAAGGAAAAAAAATCAAAGGTCATTTCTGTTTTGCTAAATGAAGAGGTGCTCTTTAAGCACTAGTTTCTGTTGCTTTTGGTATCATTGGATGATATTGATTGCCCTGAGATGGAAATGTACTATTTGGCTCATGATTTTCTTGCTGCACACAATGGCAGTTTGTTAGATATTTTGTTGTTAATACATTAATGTTGTTGATAAATTGAATAAATCAAAGGTCATTTCTGTTTTGCTAAATGAAGAGGTGCTCTTTAAGCACTAGTTTCTGTTGATTTTGGAATCATCGATTGCCCTGAGATGGAAATGTACTATTTGGCTCATGATTTTCTTTCTGCACACAATGGGAGTTTGTTAGATATTTTGTTGTTGATACATTAATATTGTTGATAAATTGAATTTCCTTTTTCCTTTTTCATTCGATATGACGTGGATGTTATTGGCTGTCTCCAGGCCTTGGAAGCAGCAACAAAAGTTGTGAAGGAAGAGGAAGAAATTAAGCAGAAGTTGTGCGAAGACTTAAATCAGCTGGTAAGGATCTTCTCTAAATGAAGATGTGAATTTTGCTACTCCTTAACGTTTGTTGGGTTTTCTCAATTCAATTTAATATATTGAGCAGGTTCAAGAAAGCAGTCACTCTCAGTTTTCTAGACTTGAAGAATTAAAAAGACGTCTGGAAGCCTTAAACCCGAGTAGAGCATCTATGTCTTCTCCTCCTCAGGTAAGCACTCTTTTTATCTTTTTATATATGGATACATGTAGTGAGTTGCTTGGACAACACTCTCATGTCCTACAGTCACATGGATTTTTCATGGTCATGGGTTAACCACTGCTCTTTCTTTAGGAGTGCATGTGTAAAAAGGTTATTGTTATTTTCTTAGTGTAGAAGATGACATTAAACAGGCTAAGAAACAGCATCCAATACTGGCGATTTGGAAATTTGTATTTAGACATATGCACAGGAACTCAATTGAGACATATTTTAGGCTTTGAAATTGTTTTGGACTGCACTAAAATGAAAATTTTATTTTATAACACCTGGTGTGCTCTGAAAGTGACTACCCTTAAGGAGGCTAATGTTCTAGAATGTTTCATGTACTGTCATGATTTGGCTGCATTTCTCGTGTCCATTGCATCAAGCTATTCCCCTGTGTGCTAGTATAGGCATATACTGATATACATATTGCATTTCAGTAGAGAAATTGTTGAAAGTTTGCACTTGTGGTCATCAACAGGATGCAAAACCAATGGGACCTGCATCAAACAGCCCCGCTCAAGATGCCTCAATTCCACTTTCAACAGCTCCTGATGCTGGGGTCGCTGAAATTGCACATAACCAAGCAAATGGGGGAAACGTCCAAGTCACAAATGGGAAAAATCAACAGCCTAATGTTGAGGGATTAGGAAGAGGAAAGAAAAAGGTCCATTTCGAAGGAAGGGGAAGGGGAATTGGGGCTGTTCCCAAGGGTAGAGGACTTGCCCAACCTGGCTGGACAGGGGCAGGATTTGATGTAGATGGTAGAAGTTAGAATCAAGATTTCATGCCCTCCTCCTACACAGAAACTGTGAGACAAGCACTTCTACTTTGCTCTACCGAGAATATTCTTTATTCCATATATGCTGGTTGGTTTTTCTCACTGTATTTATTAAATTGGATATAGCTTGTTGATATAGATAATTCAATCTGACTTTGTGAACTTCACATTGCTACTTAGCCCTTGCCATCAATTCATCCTTCAAGGAAGTATGATTCAAGAATATTTCTTATTCCTCGCTTTTCAACTGGCCAAAGCTGTGAACTGAAACTCTAGACTCTCCTTTTCCTTTGGCATGTAGGTTAATATTTTCTGCACGTGGCTGAGGGGCTCCTTCTATCGTTGTTAATATTTTCTGCACGGCATTAATACTAGCTAGAAATGCCGTTCTCAATTAATGGCGTTGCAGTTGTCATTCCTTCTATCGTTGTTAATTGTTTTCTTGGCTTCCTTCTGTCTATGCACTAAATTATCAGTGGGTGACTGTTTTTTCTTTCCATCTTTTTTTACTCTTTGAAATTCTAACGCATGTAATTTATTAACAGTGCAAACAGAAACGGAAAAAAAGTGACAAATAATTAAGTAGGGGCATCAAAAAAATAAGAGCTGACATGGTTGAGATTAGCAAGGGTCAAAAACGCGCAAGGGAGGGTCAAATGGAAGTGAGGGAAAGATTTCAGGAAATAAGTAAAGAGGCTGCCAAACGTAAAGAGGAAACTAGTCAAATCTCCAAGCAGAGTGCTGCAAATCAACTCAGGCTTGATCTCATGTTTCAGATCGTAAAAGCAAGAGCAGAGAATGATGTTTCAAACGTAATGGCGCTAGTATTGTGCGCAATGGCGGAGGCATGTTAAAGATTTGAATGGGTTATACTCCAAGTCAAGATTTTATTAATATTTTTTAATTAGTTATATGTAAAAAATAATTTATGATTTTTCATTGAATTATTAAAAATTTCTGAAAATTTACATGGAGCCTTCTAATATCATTCTTTAGTTTATGTTAATATTTTAGGTTTTTTTAGAAAAATTCATAAATTTGATGAAAAATCATAATTTGACCAGTTTTATATTATTGGATGTGATTTTCAATCCGACTATCAGATTGAGCTGAAATTTTACGAGGAATTTTAAAATATATTAAATAAAATCTGGTTAAAATTTTAGGATGAATGGAGTTTGGTAATGCTAACAAAAAAAAAGATCATTAAATAAAAACAAAACGACTCATTAAGGGTAAAATTGTTATTTATCATTAAAAAATAAAATACATCAGCTCTTCCTTTCTTTTATATGTTACCGACCGGGCAGAAACAAAATAAAATAAAATAAAAAAATATAAGAGAGAAAAAAATAAAGGAAAAACATAAATAAATCCAAGAAAAAGAAAAATGAGATCGTGAGGCATTCTCTTTACGTTTGAAACATCATTCTCTGCTCTTGCTTTTACGATCTGAAACATGAGATCAAGCCTGAGTTGATTTGCAGCACTCTGCTTAGAGATTTGACTAGTTTCCTCTTTAAGTTTGGCAGCCTCTTTACTTATTTCCTGAAATCTTTCCCTTACTTCCATTTGACCTTCCCTTACGCGTTTTTGACCCTCGCTGTTCTCAACCATGTCAGCTCTTATCTTTTTGATGCCCCTACTTAATTTTTTGTCATGTTTTTTCCGTTTCTGTTTGCACTGTTAATAAATTACATACGTTAGAATTTCAAAGAGTAAAAAAAGATGGAAAGAAAAAACAGTCACCCACTGATAATTTAGTGCACAGACAGAAGGAAGCCAAGAAAACAATTAACAACGATAGAAGGAATGACGACTGCAACGCCATTAATTGAGAACGGCATTTCTAGCTAATATTGTGCGCAATGGCGGAGGCATGTTAAAGATTTGGACGGCTTATAATTTACGTCAAGATTTTATTAATATTTTTTAATTAGTTATATGTAAAAAATAATTCATGATTTTTCATTGAATTATCAAAAAATTCCAAAAATTTATGTGAAGCCTTCTAATATTATTTTTTAGCTTGGGTTAATATTTTAGGTTTTTTTTGGAGAAATTCAGAAATTTAATGAAAAATCATAATTTGACCAATTTTATATTATAGGGTGTAATTTTCAATCCAACCATCAGATTGAGCTGAAATTTTACGAGGGATCTTTAAATATATTAAATAAAATCTGGTTAAAATTTTAGAATGAATGAAGTTTGGTAATGCTAACAAAAAAAAAAGATCGTTAAACAAAAACAAAACGACTCATTAAGGGTAAAATAGTTATTTACCATTAAAAAATAAAATACATCAGCTCTTCCTTCCTTTTATATGTTGCCGACTGGGTAGAAACAGAATAAAAAAAGAAAGAAAAGAAAAGGAGAGAGAGAAAAGTAAGGAAAAAACATAAGAAAAATCCAAGAAAAAAAAAAGTGAGAGAATAATAATCAAGTGAAGGAAGGAGGAATTGAAAGAGAAAAAAAATTTAATTACTTTATTTTTCAGTTGACATGAGATTGTTATTTTATCCCGGTTAAAGAGTTGTTACAATATCGATTTAGATTCAATTATAGATGAATTATATTTTATAAAATATTGTAATAGTGTGTTTATTTTTACTTTCACTTCAATTTTATGTACTTTTAAATTTATTTTTTAATATTTTAGATAGTATATTTAAATTAAAATTCATATAGAATTAATAATTAATTATAAAAAATTATATATTTATTTAATAGCTCCGGATAGAAAAAATTACTGGCCTCACCGTTGATTTGTGAGCATGTATATATTATACGGTTATACCAAACTCCTCCTTTGAAGCGCTTCGAGAGAGGACCTTTCCGCAACTTGTTTTGGATCCATGTTGCTCCTCATCTTAGGCGCAGGTAAGATGATGGCTCTTTTTTTTTCTTTTCTTTTTTTCCTTGTAAGTTGCTTTTTCCTTCCTCCAGCATGAGGTGGATTTATAGAAAGGCATCATCCGTAACTTATCCGATGACTAACATGACAATGTCCTTTTTTCCTCTTGGGCCCCTCAGCCACGATGCTAGAAATAGAAATAGAAACTCCACCTAACTCATTGGTCCACATCCAATCATTTTTCTTTATGTCATAATTCAATTTTTACACCTTTCAGAAAAAAAAAACATCGAAATAATATTTTATACACAAGAGTTGATTAAATTCTTAAAAGAAAGACAGTTGTCCCAAAATTAAAAAAAAATAATAAAAAATAAAAACACAATTAAGGATTAAATCGGACAAATAATGAATTTTTTTTAGATGAACGCGGATGTCTAGGCCAGTTTACATGCACCTCAACTACTCTCATAAGCCCTGAGATTTGTAGAATTTAAATTGATAATTTTTAGGAAACAAACCTAAAGTTTGATCATTTAAGCTATATCTTTAAAAAAATTGACATAACAGTTGTCATAACCCAATTTTGGGTAATTTTCTAAAAATCAATGTTTTAAAACATAAAAATAAAAAAATAAAATAAAGGTTGGCAACATGGAAAAAGCAGGTCGGGAAATCAAGCTGTAATTTTTAGAGGAAATTCAAGGCCTAATTGTACCCCATTATACCAAAAAATAGAGAAAAAAAGACAAATTCAAGGTCAAATTAAATGATTATTGGACGAATTTACATAAAAATTAAGTCCTAGGAAATAATTAAATTTTTAATAAGCCAATTTGATTTAATCATGGGCCAAATTGAATTTTAATTATGTTTAAGAATTAATTAGGGTCCAATTGAAGGATTTAATTAAGTGCAAGGACTTAACTATACTTTAAATTGGCCAAATTAATTTTATTTAGGGCTTAACTGGTGATAAATTAAGTTTGAGAGCCTAATTTGAGCTTAATTGAGAAGATTGGAATTTTAAGAGACCAAATTTAATTTTTACAAGTTATTTGATTGAAATTAGGGGCTAAATTGCAAGAAAATCGAAGTTTTGAGGTCAATTATGGGTTATATTGACAAAATTTATAGCCAAGGACCAATTTGCAAAAGACGCAAAACTATAGGGGTTTAATTGACAAAAATCCGGGGTGAAATTGAAAAAATTGAAAGTTTAATGGTCAATTAAGGGTTCAATTGACAAAATCCGAGACCAATGACCAAATTGTAAAAGCGTGTATCTTCGGGGTTCCAATTAAAGTTCATCAGGGGCTTAATTGCATTAAATCAAAAGTTTAGGGTCAATTAGGGATTCAATTGAAAGCAATTGAAAGATGGAGCACTAAATTGAAAATCCACAAAAATCCCTAATTCAAACCTAAAACGACGCAATTTTGAGTAAAAAAAAAGAAGAAAAGAGGACTAGGCGACGCGTCGTCTAGTCACTGTTCATTATCTTCTTATTTTACTTGGTTAAAGCTGATCCGGTTACCTACTTTATAGGTGCATTTAATGCACCTAATGTCCACCAAATTTAACCAAACTTGCACGAAAATGATTCTCTACAGTTCCTTTACAACTCCATGTGAATAGTTAAGTCTAAGTGACAACCCATCGGCATCGCACCGGCCTAAACATGCCAACTCAGTCAGCCTTTTCTGCAGATTTGACAGTGCACCATGGCTACTTTGAGCCAACGGTTGAGATCCTTCCTAACAAAATCAAGGGTTGTAATTTTTCTTCGGTGTAGACGGGATTGCCCTCTTCCACCGCCTATCAATAGATGTGGATTTAATGGCCTGAAGGAGGAGCAAATCGGGTCCACAATCAACCAAAAACCAACCATTCCTGGTTCCAGCCAACATTTTCCTCCTTTCTCTCTCCACCGTGTCTTCAGCCCCTGAAGACCCCGCATACACCTTTCTCCTCCACCAACAGACGACGATGCAACCTCCCTGTTAACCCAAATCCACACCAGTGGAAGAACAACCACGGGGACTTCTGATCCCTCTCTCCTTGCAGATTTTCTTCTCCTTCTTTCATCCTGCTCTGCCACTTGCCACCAACTCCACCGCCGCAACCACTAGCGGCACACCATAATCCTCGGCCAGACCACCGTTGCACTAGGTTGTCTGCCCTCTCTCCCCTTCCCCCTTTTCTTCTTCTTCGCCGTCTCTGTTCACTAAGTGAACAGTGGCCGTGAATTATAATTCACGTCCACTGTTCATGCAGTGGACTATATCTTTTATCTTTTTTTTTTTATTTTAAAAAAGACAATTTCCAAAAATTATATTTAAAAAAATCATTTCAAAAAATTATGATTTTCTCAAATATTTTTCAACCAATTTTGCATAATATCGGGTTGTATATTTACACTGTAAAATATCAATCTGTATTAAAATACCCAATTTTCTCTGAAATATTTAAAAAAAAACAAAAAAAAATCAAAACATTTTTAAAAAAAATCTCAAAAATCAATTTCCATCTAAAAATAAAAAATGTTTTCGTGCATATGGCTAAATGCTAAAAATTTTCCAAGCATATTTTCATTAAAAAAATTGCATCTTTCTCATGTTTTGAAAATCCAAAAAATGGATATCATCACCAGTTTATAATCATCCATTAGGATTTAGCCAAAATAGCAAAAACCTTTTTCTAATTTTTTTTAGGGGACAGATGTAGACTTTAATATTTGTGGGGTGTAAAATTACACGATAAAGTACACCCTCAACTATTAAAGATACAAGATGTAAATAAATGCGATGCTAATATTTAGAGCGGTTACGATTTAACCAAATAAGGTAGAGACTCTCTCATGAAGAGAGATCTGACTTGAGCCTTAGAAAAGACCAACGAATAGAAACCCGACTTAGAAAAAACAATCAAACAACAATGCAACTTACCTTAGGTAGGGTGCACTGGGGGTGATACGTCTTCCCCTTGCACAACCAGTCCCTTACTTAGACTCTCGCATATCACAGGTTCTTAGTGACCATAATATTAAGTGGCGACTCCTAAACATTAATCATAATTTTATGATTAAATCAAAAAACCCTTCCCATCACACAACACCCCTCATCAGGAGGCACGACAGGAGCCTCCTCCGTCGCCAGACAACGTCACGCCTGTGCTCGTGCACCCCCGCGACAACAGTTACAAATGGTTAGGGATGATTTTGAGAAACAATGAGATTCTAGCAAAGGAATTAAATTAGAAGGATGTTTGATAATAATTCACTCGGATCAATTTGTTTGATGATGAAAGTAGTATAATAAGTTAGTATAATTTAGAAGTTGACTTTTTGTTAGATTAAAACTTGTCTCCTTTAGTAATAACGTTTTGATTAAAGCCAAAAAATTGTTTCTAACTAAAACTATTTATAACTTACTTTTGACTCTAAAGTTAAAAAAATAAATTAAAATAATTTATAAAAATCATGCCAAAAAGAATTATAATCTTTGTGTTGGATTTGCCATGAGTAATTTTGTAACGGTCACAAATACAGGATTATTGTATAAATTTTCATTTTTTTCATGAACATTTTGTGTAACAATCAACATTAATTAGGGTGCATTTGTTTCCTGAAAAGTGGTTTTCGAGAAACCACTTTCCAAACTTTCCTGTATTTATTTGTCATTAGAAAAGTTGGTCAACGGAAAATACTTTCCAGTCAAAGGAAAATTTGGCTTGGTTTTCAGGAAAGTGTTTTCCTTTTATTTTAGGCGGAAAATACTTTTCGGAAGTTATAAAAAATTTAGAAATGTCATACTATTTGTTGATTGTATCAAATTGGATTCTCAAACTTTTGATTGCTATATATATATATATATATATATATATATATATATATATTATTTTGAATATTTATTTTTCAATTTCATCCCTTAGAATTTAATTTTTATATTAACTTTGATCCTTATTTTTGTAATTGTTATTTGCTTTTCCCTTATCATTTCTTAATCTAATTTTTTTATTCTTTTGATTGTTACTTATTTTATTTGAAATAATTTAGGAAATGTTAAATTATTATTATTTTAATTTCTTCATCTCTCATTTTATTTTATTTTTTAGATTTGATCTCTATTAATTTTATTATTATTTATTTTATTTGAGATAATTTATGAAATTATATCTTTTTTTCAATTCTATTCTCATTCAACTTTTTAATTTATAAGATTTGTTCTTCATTATTTTAAAAAAATTGAAAAAAAAAAGATATTAATAAGTTGTTTTTCAGCTCATTTTTCATGATATAACCAAACATTAGAAAATGTTTTCCAACTTATTTTTCATTACAATACCAAACATCGAAAAATAATTCACTTTTCCAGAATTTACTTTCCAAAAGAAAACTACTTTCCAGTAAAAAAACAGGGCTAAGTTGGAATATTCAATTGCATCTTAAAAGTACGTATAAACTAATATAAATAGCTATTCTAGAAGGGAAATGAAGTATTTGTCACGATTATTAGAATACTTATATTGGGGTTTCAACTATGGACCATTCTGATGATTTGGTTTTTAGTAAAATACGAGTGGTATATTATTTTGCACCATGATGTGTTTAATAAAATTATTATATTCCATGATTAAAAAAAATACGAGACTCTATAGTGGGTGTGTTGAAGCAATTCAAATTAATACAAAAAATTACGAATATAAAACAGAAAGGGGCTAAAGTTTTCATTAATCTATTTATTTTAAAGTACAAGTTTTAACCTAAATACAAAGAGATTATATATAGGTCAAACTAAAAATATTATTCCACCCTTAATAAATAAAACAAGATAGCTGTATTTTTTAACATCTCCCTTCAAACTCACGATACGGTAGCTATAAGCATTGAGAGTTTACTAACTAGAAAACAAAAACGAGAAATGGAATGGGACTTGGTAAAGAAATCTGCAATCTGCAAGGAAGAAGAAACAAAAAGCAAAGTAATGGTGTCATGCTTGAGATGATGACGGGTAAGATGACAATCAATCTCAATGTGCTTAGTTCACTCATGAAAAATCGAGTTGTGAGCAATCTTGATAGAACTATGGTTGTCACAGTATATAAAAGTATGATGAGAAAGGGAAACTCTCATATCTGCAAGTAACAGACATAACCAAATAATCTATTTAGTAGAAGATGTCATAACATAATATTCTGTTTCGGTTGAGGATTGAGAAACAATAAATTGTTTCTTGCTCTTTTAAGAAAAAATAAAATCACCTAAAAAGATACAAAAACCAGTAAAAAAACTTGCAATTTATGGGATCAATGCTGTCGCAGGGTGTGTCCCGACGTCGTAGGGCGATGGCAGAGGCTTTTATCGTGCCCCCCTAATAAGGTGTGGTGTTAGAAAGGTTTTTGTATTTCATTATAAAATTATGATTAATGTTCAAGAGTCAACACCGAATATTATGGTCACTAGGAACCTTCGGTATGCGATAGTCAAAGGGAAGACACATTACCATAGTGCACCCTGTCTAAGGTAAGCTAAATTGTTGTTTGATTGTTTTTCCAAGTCAGGTTTCTATTTGATGGTCTTGTCTACAGTTCAAGGTAGATCTCTTTTCATGAGAGAGTCTCTACCTTATTGGGAAAAGTCCTAACCGTTCCAAAATCATAATTTAGCATCGTATTTTCTAAACTTTGTATCTTTAATACCTAAGGGAGTACTTTATCATGTGATTTTACACCTCACATATATTAAAGTTTACACCTAGACCCTAAAAAAAATTGAAATAGGTTTTTTGATATTTTGGTCAAACTTTAATGGATGATCATAAATTGTTTATGATATCCATTTTTTTGGATTTTCAAAACATGAGAAAAATGCAATTGTTTTATGAAAATATGCTTGAAAAGTTTTTAGGATTTGGTCGCATGCATGAAAAAAGAGTTTTTTTTTGTTTTTGAAAAGAAAAATTAATTTAAAAGTTTTGAAATTTCTTTTGAAAATGTTTTGAATTTTTTTGAAATATTTCAGAGAAATCGGGTATTTTAATACTGGATTTATATTTTACAATGTAAATATACAACCCGATATTAGGAAAAATTGGTAGAAAAATATTTGAGAAAAACATAATTTTTTGAAATGATTTTTGGATTTTATATATATATATATATATATATATATATTAGTTAATTAGATATTATTAAAACATGTGGGTTGGGCCGGCACAACTAACTGGGTCGAGAGCAACCTCACAAAAGGGTGGGCTGATATAGGCCCTACATATTTTTTCTTCTTTTTTTTACATTTGGGTCGGTCCATAACTGTCTCTACCCAAGTGAAAAGTGAATTATTTGCAGAAAGTAAATAGTAAGTTCATATTTTGCATGCAACTTTGCAGTTGCAGGCGAATCCTTTTATAGGCTAAAATTTAAAACTATGGATTTGATGATTAGTTGTTTAGTGGGTGACCACATTTTGACTTGGTGACAATCCTTATCTTTTTTTTTTCTAAACAAAACATCATTGCTAACTTTAGAATTTGAATAGATTTTTGTCATGAAAGTTCTATAAAATTGTCTCAGTTTTCCAACAAAAAAAGAGTCAGTGCATTTGGATTTCTATAACTCAAGATATAGGCTAAACACTGAACAATATCTTGGTTATAGGACTGATTCAGACTTCTCCGTTGTTGCTACAATTTGAACTTGAAAACGACCTTTTTGAATCTTGGACTCCCATGAAAGTTTTAGGCTTATGTCTTAGCTTTCCATCCATATAGAGCAGACCTAAATCCAAGTTCTACAACTCCAGTTATGATCCAATAACTAAATGGTGTTACAGTTTGGACTGAACCAACATATCTTTTCTAAGCTTAGCCCTTTCTTTGTCTTCTCAATTTCAGTAATTACATTAATCAATCCCTTGATTTATGTGATAGACCTGCATTTAACATGAACATTTATCATAAATTAAAGGTATCTTACATTATTAGATATGTTATTATAAAACATGCTCTAGCTAAGAAGTTATTGATACTTCAAGTGCAAAATGATGATATAAAACCTTGATAAAAATGCACTTTTAAGTACTAATCATAAATCTTTCCTAACCACATCAAGAGCTGAACTTTTTTTTTCTATGGAGACAACATTACCCTCTCCTACCTCCTATAAATAAGATTGGATTACATGATTGAGTGTGAAGAAAATTAGGTCAAAATTTGGCTAAAAACTAGCTTTCTTTGTTTTTCTAGTCCACATTTCTCTCTCTTCTTTCTCTCTTCTTGCTTCTTCTTTGCCACCATAACCTTCTCCACGTCATGAAAAATGACAGTTCATCCTCCCTATAACATCATCTCCTCGTTAGTGATTGGGGAAGCCACCACGAATTCCTCCTTCTCCCCTCTGTAAATTTTCTTCTTCTTCTCCTTCTTTCTTCCCCCATCGTAGGCAACCAACGCCACCACCATTTCTTCGCAACAGGAGAAGGTCCCCATATATCAGAATAAATCAAGTCAAATATGAAAGAAGAAATAAAAATACTTTGATTAAAAACTAAAACAGAAAATTTTATCAGTTTACATCCCCTACAATCATAAATATCACAAGTTTGCAAATTTCTTAAAGCTCCTATTGATGCTAAAAATCTCAAACGAGAAGACGAAACATGACATAAACGAGAATGCCATAAATAAAAACTAGAAGATGAAGAACTCAAATGAAAAGAAGATAAATTAACAGTAGTAGTAGCAACAACGACAACTAACACTTTTAACTCATTCAAAATATATAGTTCATTCTCCCTATGGCTTGTCTCAATCAGCTTCTGAGACTTCAAATCCTATATACAACAAAAGAGAAAAATGATTAAGTAATCACTAGAATCACATAACTAACCAACAGATGAAGATTCAGTCTGAGTTTTGAAATAAGATAAACATTAGAAAAAGATAAGTGAGGTGCGACAACAGAACCAACACCTACTAAGGTCATAAGAGTGCTATTAGCAGTCATAACAAAAATAAAGGGTGAATGAGACATAAAGGTAAAAGATGAAGAATCTGGAGACATATGATTTGAAGCACCTGAATCCAAAACTCATTTAGTATATGACATATTTGAGGAACTATTAGGCAACTGAAAAATGAAAGAAGAAGTGGACATTGCTTATGGCTGTAAAAAGAGAAACTTCTGAAATTGTTCAACAAAAGTACTAAGATTGGTGATAGAGCCTGATGAACTACTGCTGCGGTATTGTGGTATGGTGGTTTATAACCCTGAGATGGTCTATGAGCATTAGATTATGACTCACTACCAGGCTTTCAAGATTGATTATGTTGTCTTAATTTGGAACATTAAGCCTTCTAATAACCTTTTTGCTTACAGAAATTGCATTAGTCGAAAGCAATCCATGTGTAAAGTTTATTCAGATGATTAAAGAATGATTTAGAGGTACTAGTAGTATAGAAAGAATTCAAAGCATAAAGAATGAGAATGACTTAGAGTGTACTGCTAGTATAAAAGTGTTGCACTCGGCATCACGATGACCTTAAAAAACTATTCAATGGAAATGAAAAGAACAGATTTCTGGCATCTTGTTCTTTGATGGGGAAAGGTCTTTTTTAAAGATTCGCCACCTAGTATTATAGTCACTAAGAACCCTAACTGGTCAACGAAGATTCTATAGTACGAGATTGGTTATGTGAAAGAGAAGATATTATCACCCTTTAAATATCTTGTCTGTAGCAGGCTGCTATTGTTACTTATTTTTGAACCCCACATGCTAGAGATGGTGTCTACCCTTTTTGAACAAAGTGCAAGAGTGTAGGTCATGTTTGTTGGAAAATTGACAAAGTGAAGAAGAAGGAAATGTTTTTCGACCTTGTTTGAGCTGTTTTCTGCCCTTTTTATCCTCCCTATTTACTGCCAAAGTCATCAAGTTTCTTAGACTAATTAGGAGTCTTTATAATGCTAAATTTGTTCCTTCTTTACTTGTTCTTAAGGTTGGATAAATCCCTCTGAATGTGCATTTGATTATGACTTGGTTTTGTACAATATCTGACCATCCTAGCTATATTTTATCACTCATGACATGTTGAAGAATTGACCTACATGTTTATTGGCTCTTAGGGCTCACTGTTCTTATGGCAGACTCTCAATCAGATTTGGGATACTAGACATTGACAGTTCTTGTTGTCCTATTTTTTTGTTCCAACTTAGGCCTTTGATTATGACTTGGTTTTGTACAATATCTGACCATCCTAGCTATATTTTATCACTCATGACATGTTGAAGAATTGACCTACATGTTTATTGGCTCTTAGGGCTCACTGTTCTTATGGCAGACTCTCAATCAGATTTGGGATACTAGACATTGACAGTTTTCGAATTAGATCAGGAATCCTCTTGACCACCCAGGTTGCAGTCAAGTTCTACTCTTCAAAACAAATTTATCTCATTTTAGATTCTTCATGAAAGTTGTAGTTCTATAAGTGTAGATGAATTTGGATTTTTAAATCGCCTATTTTCGATAACAAATGATCAAGATATTTCCTTTTGAAATCTAGCATAAAATTAGAGAATCCTGTCGCAAGAAAATTTCTAGCCGAGTTTGGTTGCAATTTTGTTCTTCAAAAATAATTTATCTCACATTAAACCCTTCATGAAAGTAGTAGACCTGTACACGTAGATAAATTTAGGTTTTTGAATCACTTAATTTTGATACCAGAAGCTCAAGATATTCCCGTTTGAATATCTAGCATGAAAGTAGAGAATCCTGCTGCGAGAAGGATCCTGACCTGAGTTTGTCGATTTGATTCGAGGGGCCCGATTTAATGTTTCAAGAATTTATCGGGTTAATTAAAGACCAATTTTAAACTTTGGAAAGTAATTGATTTCGTTAAAGGAATTGAAAAAAGTCATAATAATATATGGCTAATATCAAGGAATCGATATATCAAGGAAATAATTACTAAATCATATATAATTACTCCAACCATATGCAACAGTTAGGGGGTAGAGAGACAAAAAAAAAAAACCCAAACCCTATCCTCTCTAGCAAAGAAGTCGTAACCCCCCTACTTATCTTTTAATATAAAAAAACAAAGCAGCCCCTCCCATTAAAAAAAAAACCAGGGATCTCTCTCTAGCCACATATTGTCCCCGCTCCCTTTCATCTACAACCCACCATTTTCCCCCTCAGCCAACCGATCTTCCCTCTCTCAGCCACAAGACACCCACCACATACTCCCTTATCCTGTCACTGCCCTATCTCTCTTTTCATAGACCTTCATCTTTCCTCAGCAAAGTTTTCCAATCCCCTCAGTCTAAAAAGAAACAGCCCATAGCCGCCCATCAACACAAATTTTTAGACTCTCTCTTGGCCACCCACCTTCAGTCGCACAATGCCCTTTCCATCTCCATTCTCAAAATCAAAACAGATCTTCCCTCTATCATCGGAACAGCCATAAAACCAAAGCCTCATCCTACCCCTCTTCTTTTGGCTTCTCCCCATCACCACCAAATTCTACCCTACGGTCCAGCAACCTCTCTTTAGACCAACCAAAACCGTGAGCCACAAGCAGCGTCGAGAGCTTTGTTTCACATTCCAAACAGATAGTTCTAATTCTCTAAGCTCTGTACAAGAACGCAACCGTCTCTAGCTTCAATAGTGGCACCGTCTTCATCTCCGATAACCATCGCTAACTCGCGGCCCCTCAACCACTGGAAGCTGGTACTAGCCGTAGCAGAAATCTTGTAGCGCGACCAGTCTCATCTCTGCACCAGCAGCCAGGCCCAGTCATCTGCCTTCCATATCTCTTCCCCATCGCCCCGGCAGTAGTTGTGTTTTCTTCTCTGCACCGGGAGTAAGAAGTAGCAGGGGTGCGCGGTCATCACCAGTCATTGCAATTCCTTAGCCACTTTGAGCACGCAAGCCAGCAGCAGCAGAGGGAATTTTTTTCTTCGGCCATAAGTTACTCCTCCAGTAGCATCCTTCTCTTCCCTGCAGAAGTTGCACTGGTAGTAGCAACACTGAAGGCCTACCATTTAGATAATCATCTTTCAACCAGAAAACCTGTCTCCATCAGGAACAGCGAACAGGGTCGTAATACCCAGTCGTCTCCCTCCACTTCGCCTCCAGCTGCTGCCTCGCTGGAAAGTCTTTCTTTCCTTGTTTTCCAAATTAATTACCTTGCCACTTTAACATGCATATGCATGCAACAGTGGCAAAATCGGTTACTGGTTTGGTCCAGTAACCGGGTTATGTCTTGCTGGATTCCTGGCTAGTCCAGCCTATATGGCTGGGCTAGATCCAGTCCAAAAAAGAAAAAAAAAGTTTTTGGTTGGCTTCGAGGGGCCATTCTTGATTTTTTTTTCGACTATGCAGTAGTCTTGCAAATTTTTAAGTATATAAGCTCATTATTTGTTGTCTTTAATTGATTAACTGTGATGGCCAATATTACAACATATTTGTAAAACTGCAAAGGTGTTGGCCAATATTCCAAAAAATACAAAAATCTTATTTTTTGGAGAATTCATCTATTATTCATCGTTAATGTTTGGATAAAGAAATCTCCACGAGTTGAATATCCAAAACATTATTAGGAATATCTTGTTATTATTTGCTATTAATGTTTGGATAAAGAAACCCCAAGTGGTTAATATTCAAAATATTTTTCTAGGAATAATAAGTCATCACACATCCTTGAAAGAAGCCTCGATTATAATTGAGGACATTTCAATTTTTGACTTCACGGTTTACGAGCCGTGAAAGTATGAAACACTAAGGCAAAAAAAGAGGCTTTTAAAGCGCTCTGAATTTCCTTAGATTTCTAAATCTTTGTTCCTTTTCCTTGTAATTTACGAGTTGCAAACACTTGAAATACTAAGGGAACAATAAGCTCTTAAGTACATTGAATCTCCTTAGATTTCTACCTATCTCATAAATCATAGGTTATAAATTTAGTCCGAATCAAACATAGATTTTAAGAGATCTGATTTGGTTCTCTTTTGTACTTTGTAAACATATCTAAGGGTGTGATCCATATTGACTAAGTGTTCTTTCTTTTTAGACTTTGAGTCCAAGTTTTTACAGCATAGTAAACTTATCCTAGGAAAACTAATGGGATTAGAAAAAACCAACACCATAGCAATTATAAGACAAACCAAACACCAAGCAGCTTACGTTAGATCGAGTGTACTAGGAGTGCTAATACCTTCCCTTTACGCAACCAGTCCCTTGCCTTAGAATCTCTGAAAGACCAGTTAGGTTTCCTAGTTTCATAGTACTAGGTGGTGACTTCTTTATTCACAAAACAAAAAACCCTAAAAGCAATCGAGGGTCGCCACGACGCCACGCTCCACCGTGAGGGTGCGATAGTTACATTGCTGGTTTTGTCTTAAATTGCTAAAAGTTGATTTATGTTGTTGTAACCCATTTCTGGGTCCCCACATAAAAAATAATAAAATACAAAAAAATTCCAAAAAAATATATTATCAAAAATATAACAGTGAAAAAAAATATATATATATATAAATACCAGAGCGCTCTAAAAATGTTCAAAAATTGATTGAGGATGTTCAAAAAAAAAAAACAAAAAATTTAAAATTAAAATTTTAACAGTATATCATTGACTGATGCGAGCCCCGATGATAAAGAAAATTCAATTTGAGGAAGAAAAATGCAAAATTAGAAGTTTATGGACTTAATTAAATTTTATTCAAGGTTTAATTGAATTTATAGAGATTTTAATTGCAAAAACAATTGATTTTGGAGTTATTTTGGGCTTTAATTGGAAGAAATTAATTTTCTGGGGTCAAATTATAATTTTTGGAAGTTAATTTGGTCAAATCAGGGGCTTAATTGCATAAATATTGAAGTTTAATGGCCAATTAGGGACTAAATTGAAGAAATCCGAGACCAAGGATGAACATGTAAAACGCGCGCAAATTGAGGGCCTTCTTTGAAATCTGACGCGTTTTGGCGCCTTTTTCTTTTAAATGAAATGGCGCGTTTTGACCAAAACGGCGCCGTTTCATTCACTATTGCAACAAAAAAAAAAACAGAAGCCCAAAACGGTGCCGTTTTGACGGCACTGTAGGTCTTCTTCTTCCCCTGGACGTGCGAGGCAGGGGAAGAAGAAAATTTTTTCTTCTTCCTTTTCGCCTAACTTCTTTCCCCGTTTTTAAGCAATAAGACGCCTATCACACCAGCCCACTTGCCACCTTTTGAACAGATAGTGGAGGGGCGGCCAACAGTGGCCGCCCCACCATTCGGCCTTCCCCTGTTTTTGCCTATAAAAACATGGGAAGGGAACCGAAAAAAAAAAGAAAAAAAAAAGAGAGGGAGAGGGAGAAGGATTGCACCAATGAAAGAGGGTAGAGAGAGACGAGAGAAACTGAAAAAAGAAGAAGAAAGAGAATCGGCAGAGAAGAGAACAAAAACAGAGGAGAGAGAGAGTAGGAAACCGCCGGCCACCGTGTCTCCACCGACAGCAGCACCGCCTCAACGCCACCGCAGGTACGCCATCTCGTTCCCCACCTCTGCCTCCTTTCGTTAGCCGCTGCGCCTTCATGCAGAACGTGAATTATTTCACGTTCTGCAAATAACTAAGGGCTGGTTACTGTGCCTTCATGCATTTGGGTCGGGCCAGACCCATAATTACTTTTTTTATTTTATTTTATTTTATTTTATTTTATTATTTTTTTTGTTATAATTTTTATAAATGTTTTTTTAAGCACATTTTAATATCATTTTTGTATTTTACATCGTAAAAATATAAATCCGGTATTAAAATACCCGGTTTTCGTCACTGTTCACGTGTCACTGTTCACGTCCCTGTTCACATGTATAAAAAATATAAAAATAAAAAATATTGTTTCACCTTTTTATAATTTTTCCACATAGTGTTTATGTCATTTTATTTAATATCGGGCAGTATTTTTACGTGGTAAAATACAAATCCGGTATTGAAATACCTGGTTTTCGATTTTTAAGAATACAAAAACAAATTAAAAAAAGAAAGAAACAAATATTTTTGTGCATACGGCCAAATGTCTCAAAAGTTAAAAAATCATTTTTGTATTTTTCATACACAAAAAAAAATGTTTTAGCATGCATTTTGGCTTTAATAACCAGTTTATTAAAGTCAAGAGAATATTGGCCAAAATTTCAAAACACACAACAAAATTTTATTTTGTTTATCTTTTAATATCCGAGGTATGAAATTATACGTAATACATATTCCGGATATTTTATTATTATTTTAATACAACTTGGGATATGACATTACATGTAATGCGTATTCCGAACAATAATATTAACAACCACAAACACGACCTTAGATGTTATCAGACATTAAAACAATGCAGCCTACCTTAGGTTGG
This sequence comes from Populus alba x Populus glandulosa, assembly GCA_033617975.1. Lineage (NCBI taxonomy): Eukaryota > Viridiplantae > Streptophyta > Magnoliopsida > Malpighiales > Salicaceae > Populus > Populus alba x Populus glandulosa. The sequence goes on from CM066157.1 coordinate 15,285,050, forward strand.
GCGTAGTTGGGGTGCTAATACCTTCCCTTTACGCAACCAGTCTCCGTACCTGATCTCTAAAGACCAGTTAAGGTTCCTAGTAACCAGAATACTAGGTGGCGACTCCCAGTTCATTTTTACTTGTAGAGACAAGAATTCCTTGTCTCTGATTATTTTCCAGGAATAAATATTCCGAATTTTTTTTTCCTTGAGGGTGGATGATTGCCGCGCCGCCGCACACGTGCGACATATGTCATGATGGTTTGCTTGCAATATTTCTTGTTGTTACTTATTTTTGGACCCCACATACTAAAGATGATGCATACCTCTTTTGAATCAAATGCAGGAGGTTAGTTCATGACTGTTGAGGAATTGCCAAAAATAGAGAAGAAAGAAATGTTTTTCGAACCATGTTTCAGTTGTTTTCTACTCTATTTATCCTTCCCCTTCGTGGCCAAAATCATCAGGTTTCTTAGACTAATTAGGAGTCTTCATAATGCAAAATTCATTCCTTCTTTATCTGGTTTTTAAGGTTGGATAAATTCCTTGGAATTTGCACTAAAAAAAAACTGATTTTGCTGTTGTCGTAATTTTTTTTTCCAATTTAGACTCTGATTCTGACTTGATTTCGTAGAATGTCTGATCATTCCAGCTATATTCTATCACTCATGACATGTTAAAAAATTAACCTGCACCTTTATTGGGTCCTAGGGCTCACTGTTTTTATGGCAGACTCTCAGTTAGATTGGGATGCTTGGCATTGTTAGTTTTTTAAATCAGATCCTGAAATCTTTTTGACCAACTAGGTTGCGGCCATATTCTGTTCTTCAAAACAAATTTATCTCACTTCAAACCCTTTATGAGAGTTATAGTCCTGTACGTGTAGATGAATTTGAATTTTGGAATCGCCTAATTTCGATATTAGAAGCTCAATATATTCCCATATGAATATCTAATGAGAAATCAGAGAATTCTGTTGCGAGAAGAATTCTGACCCGAGTTTTGCACTACAAAAACTCTGCTTCCATCACAATTTTGTTGTTCGCTATTCTTAGGTCATACTCTCAGTCATATCGGGATGCTCGGCATTGTTAGTTTCTAAATCAGATCAGGAGACCCTTTTTGACCAATCAAATTGTGGCCCGATCTTGTTCTTTAAAACGATTTTATCTCACTTCAAATCCTTCATCAAAGTTAAAGTCCTGGACGTGTAGATAAATTTGGACTTTTGAATTACTTGATTTCGATATCAGAAGCTCAAGATATTCCCGTTTGAATAACAAGTGTGAAAGTAGAGAATCTTGCGGTGAGAAGGGTTCCAACCCGAGTTTGTTTGAAATTCTATTCTTTAAAATAATTTTATCTAACTTTGGATCCTTTATGAAAGTTGTAGTTTTGTATGCGTAGATGAATTTAGGCTTTTGAATTGCTTGATTTCGATATCATAAGCTCAAGATATTCCAGTTTGAACATTTAGTGAAAAAGTAGAGAATCATGCCGCAAAAAGGATTCCAGCTTGAGTTTTATTTTAGGTCTTGATTCGAGGGAGCCAATATAATATTTTAAGGATTTATCAGATTAATTAAAGACAAATTTCAAACTTTGTAAAGTAAATCGGTTTCGTTCAAGGAATAAAAAACAGGGATTGGATCAGGAAACATCAAGAATGTCTAGTGCTTGGCATCATAAAACAACCCCATAAGATTTAATTAGGAGGGTACTATTCATGGTCATTTTAAGCACAACTATCCCTTCTGATTTCTTTCCTTTTTCTCCGCACAATCCTCCCCGTCTGATTTCTTTCTTTTTCTCCACAACTTCCTACTATGTGTCATTTTGGAGTTGCAAATCACGTTTGTGCAGTTTTAATTCATAAGAGACAACAACTTTTGACTGTTGCAAAATGCCATAAAGAGAAGAACGTCACCATCATCTAATGGCTGGGATTTTATCCCTAATATAGATGGCCTGAAAAATAATCTTGATTATGGAAAAAGAACAGATTTCTAGCATCTTGTTTTTTTAGGAAAAAGGTCTTATTTAAGGCGTCGCCACCTAGTATTATGATCACTAGAAACCCTAACTGGTCAACAAAGATCCTATGGTTCAGGACTGGTTATGTAAAAGAAAAGATATTATCACCCCTTAAACGTCTTGCCTGAGGCAGGCTGCATTGCTGGTTTTGTCTTAAATTGCTAAAAATTATTGGCTTTGCCATGATAATTTGCTTATAATATTCCTGACTCTAGCGTCAGTGAATATTCAATCTCAAATATTTCCAATTCTAGTGTTGGTAAAAATTCCACCAAGAATAATTTCAAATCTAGCGTTGGTAAAAAAATGTGCGCAAAGAACCAGAGACGCGATGGAGGATTTTGGGTCGTTGCCTTCTTCCTCAGATTTTGTTCCCTTCACCCTCTGTTTCCGATCCTCTTCTCTCCTGCTCTTTCTCTCTCTTATGTATATTCTTTCGCCTGTGTTGGAAATGGCTAAAACAGTGGCAACCCTTCTTTTTTTCGCTTAATATCTGGGGATGAAAACTGGTTTTCGTCCCTCTCCTGCTGTTTTTTTTTTCACCAGTCTCCTCTCTTTCCATCTTTGTTGCTTTTTTCTTCGTCTGTTCTGGGTCTCCTCTTCTCTCAGTTTTCCACAGTTTTTTTTCAGTCCCATGTGCACATCCCTTCTTTGGTTTTTTATAGTCAGAGAATGGCATGCGTATCCTTTGGTAATGAAGACTTAGGACCGTTTATTGCAGGAGTAGTGATGGCAGGGGCATCCGTTTCTCTGGTTTGGTGAGCGCAAGAAGACAAACGATTCTCTTTGAAACGACGGCGTTCGATTGTTAATGGCCATTTGCGTTTTGTTCCTTGAAGTTTTGAAATTTTTGTAAACAAGCCCCTAGATAAACTTTAATTGGACCCCTGCATTTTAGCATTTTTTACAAAATAGTCCTTGGACTCTAATTTGTTGCAATTTTGACCAGTATCAGCCCTATACTTTGATAATTTTTCAATTAAGTCCCTGAATAAATTAATTTCAAGCTCAATTAAGTCTAAAACTTATCAACTCTCCAATTAAACCCTTGATTTGATTAATTAAATTAAATCCAAGCTTAATTAAGTCTCAAAACTTATCAATTCTCCAATCAAACTCTTGATTGGATTAATTAAATCAATTTCAAGCTTAATCAAGTCTCAAAACTTGTCAATTCTCCAATCAAACCTTTGATTTGATTAATTAAACTAGTCAAAAATTTAATTAAATCTTTAAACTTCCAATCATGTTGCCCTTAACCTAAAATTTAAATCATTCTTCATTTATTTTATTTTTACTTGTTTTTCATCATTTTTAATTATTTTTTCAGTAAATAAAATAATTAAAATAAAAAGATCAAAAATCAGGTTATGACATCTGGGATGATGTGTTAATGTTGGAAAGAAATTACTAGAATCAACACATAGCCAATGAGAATATTGTAGTTTCCTCAATTGTATTATTTGGCTACAAATCAACTGGGATTTGCATCCCAGATTAATGCATTGAATCTTTCATAAATAGAGATATATTAGTCTATATATAAGCCCCTCTACTAACCTAGGAAGGGGAGGAAAAAGAAGATAAAAAAAAATGAAGAAAAAAAGAGAGGAAAAAGGTAGAAAAAAAGGAGGAAAGGAGGAGAAGAAACAAGTGAATTATGCAACATATAAAGAGGAAGTCTGCTGCTAAACACTAACAGAAACTTTCGTCTGTCGAAACTGGGGAGACCTATAGAAACAAGGGAGATCTGCAGTATATAGAAAAGGAGCTTTGCTGCTAAACCTTGAAAAAAAAATGATTGTTTGTTTTTGTATTTCATCTTTTGCAGCCAAAACTAGTGAGACCTGCAGATATAAGTCTCAACTTTCTCCTCCCTTGCTGCATATAAATCCGATTGCTTTGATGTTTTAAAAAAACCTATTTTGTCTATTGGCTTTGCATCTTTGTTTTTGTTTTTTTTTTTTTGCCATATAATGAATGTTTGTCTTTTGTTCCCTTCCATGGCTTTGAGCTTAGACGGTTATTTATATTAGAGTTTGCGGGTTCCTTGGTTTTTTTTGTTTTCTCTTTCTCTAGTGCATGAGGAACAATGGGGGGCTATAATCAGCCCACTCTTCTGTTCGGGGGTATCTTTGCTAATAAATAAAGTTTTAGTCCGGAGAAGGAAGTTGAAATACAGGGAAACCCTTTTGCAGTTGCAGTAGTCTTTCGGGTAGATTTAGAGGGGGGAACACATTTTCCTCTTGGTTGTTGAATGACAGCATTTGTGTTACTGTTCAAATGAATTATAATTCACTTGAACAGTGACTGAGTTTGATTTTGAGTTTAAGAATGAACTGAATTTTATTTGAGAAGAGTTAGCTTTGAAAGGCCATCTTTGTTTTTTTTTTTTTTGAATTATTCAATTTTTTTTCTTGCAAAATTTTGAGAATATATGTATATGCACACGGTTTGTCGTCTTTAATTGTGATTAACTGTGATGCATGGGTTTTTTGAAAAAAAATTATAGAAATGTTTTCTTGTGTGCTGCATACGACCAATACCCTAATATATTTTGAATTTTCTTTTTTTAAAAAAAATATTTCAAGTTTTAAAAGAAGATGTATTTTATCATGGATTTCTTAAACAAATAAAAAAAATTGTTTTCTTGCATTCTGAATTTTACAACATCTTTGTAAAACTCCAAAGGGTATTGGTCAATATTCCAAAAAATACAAAAATCTTATTTTTGGGAGAATTCATCTATTATTCATCGTTAATGTTTGGATAAAGAAATCCCAGGAGATGAATATCCAAAATATTATTGGGAATAACTTGTAATATTCATTGTTAATATCCAAAATATTTTTCTAGGAATAATAAGTCACCACACATTCTTGAAAGAAGCCTCAATTATAATTAAAGACATTTTAATTTTTTACTCCACGGTTTACGAGCCGTGAAAATATGAAACACTAAGGCAAAAAAGAGGCTTTTAAAGCACTCTGAATTTCCTTAAATTTCTAAATCTTTGTTCCTTTTTCTTGTCATTTACGAGTCACGAACACATGAAATATTAAGGGAAAAACGAGCTCCTAAGCACATTGAATCTCCTTAGATTTCTATCTTAATTGTCTTTTAATTCATAGGTTATAAATTTATTTTAAATCAAACACATATTTTAAGAAATCCGCATTGGTACTTCTTGGCACTCTGTAGATATATCTAAAGGTATGATCTATATTGGCAAAGGGTTCTTGCTTTTAGACTTTGAACTCAAGCGGCCCGTTCATCATAGCAAACTTATCCTAGAAAAACTGATGGGATTAAAAAAGACCAACACCATAGCAATTATAAGGCAAACCAAACATCAAGTAGCTTACCTTAGGTAGGGCATACTAGGGGTGCTAATACCTTCATTTTACGCAACCAATCCCTTGCCTTAGAATCTCTGAAAGACTAGTTAGGTTTTCTAGTGAGCATAATATTGAGTGATGACTCCCTTATTCACAAAGCAAAAACCCTGAAATCAAATCCCCGCTCCCGGAGAGGGTTACCACGACGCCGCGCACGCGAGGGTGAGATATTTTTGACTTTGGCGTCAATGAATATTCAATTACGGATACTTCTAACTCTGTCGTTGGTAAGTATTATGTAACAAAAAATCTAAAAGTATGATATTCATGACTCTGATGTAACTAAATAAAATAAATTTAAATAAATGCATGCATATTTTTTATTTTTCTCTAAAAAAAAAGTATCGTACACTAGATTTGCATTTCACAATAAAAATGCTTAAAAAATACAAGGGACCAACAAATAAATTCAAAAGGACCCACAAATATTTTTGGAACTTTTTTATATTAAAAGGAGGTTTGTTTGGTCAAATATCAAAATAAAAAAGACTAAAATAAAAGGGATTGAGCCAGTTGAGCCTGAGATCCATGCCCGACCTGCTTTTTTTATTTTGGATTGGGCCTAACTAACCTAGCCCGATCATTTTTGTAATTTTTGTAAGCATGCGTGAATTATTCATGGATGCTTGCAACAGTGTAACTATATTACCTTTGCACGGTAACAAATGAAATGAATTTACAAAGTGGGGAAGAGGAAGAACTTACCTGGTAGCTAGAGGTGAAGGCGTGTGGTTGCTGATCGACTAGCCTCTTCTTGCTTTCCCTTCCTCTAGTCTTGTCTTTCTTGTTCGCTGTGCCTGGCTCTCTCTCTCTCTCTCTTTTTTGTATGTGTTTGTTCTCAGCTCTTGTGTTGTTCCTGTGTTTTTTTCGTTTGTCTTTCTCTCTGTATGTTTTCTAGTCTGTATGTTCTTTCCTTCTTCATCCCCCCCTCTCTGTGACCTTCTTTGGCTCTTTTAAAGCCAAGGGATGGCCTCTGTTCATGTGTTCGTGCCTCACCATCGTGTGGCACGAACGCCTCTACTTGTTTGAGAAGTAGAAACAGGAAAATAACAGTCCTGTTATTGTTGAACTGTTCAACGTGGCCTCTAAAAGATAATTGGCAGCTGAGGAGACGTTCATGAGAGATCTGGTCCAAAATGGTTTTGGTTTCCTATTGAATTGGTTCCTAGTCTGTAAATGAAGAAGGTGATGAACGGTGGTTCAAAACAGCGTCCTTTGTATCCCTGGAAATGGTTATTAGCCCATGAACTTCTGACATTTAATAATTGGGTCCCTGATTTCATTAATTAAATTAATTTTAAATTCAATTAAGTCCTTAAATTTATCAATTCTTCTAATTTTTATGACTAAATTGACTCCTAAATTTATAATTTAATTCTTATTGGTCCCTAAATTTTCAATCTGTGTTTTCTTAACTCAATTCTCAAATATTTTTTGTTTGTTCATTTTTTATCTTTTTTTTTTAGAATTTAAAAATAGGTTATGACATGTAGGATTCGAAGCAAAAAGAATTTTATTTTCAAAATAAAGCTAAAAACATATTTCTTTAATCAATTACTTATTGATAACAAAGTCAATAAAAAGCAATGGAAAATTATACAGAATTAAACATCTACATCCTTTAAAATTACTGTGAAGTGCTATTAATAATTGTATCAATCTACTTTATATGATTAATATAAACACCATATGGTTTTAATGCTATTATTTTTTCAAGAATGATCTCAAAAATCTATCATAAATAAAACTCCTTGGGTCACAAATAGGGTCCTTCAATATTGTTTTCCCATGGAAAACAAACATTTTCTCATTCTCACTTTTCAACTGGCCATAGCTGTAAGCTGAAATACCTACACCCTTCCTTTCCATTCATATGTTGCTAGTTTTCTACCCCGTGTATTCTTTCACTTGTCCATAATCCTTTGATATAGAATGCCAGGTTGAACTAGTGGATTTTGCATCACCATTTTACCGATGCCGGTATAATGGTAACTCCCTAGTCCTTTCATAGATGTTGGAAGTGCTTTTTTATCTGACTTCCTTGGCCTGCTTTGCTCGGGTTATAAATGGAGTCCTTCAACCAAGAACACCATGGTTAGATTTTCTTTCTTCTTTTCAGCATTCCTCATCATTTCATTTTGACCCTTCTGAGACTACCAATTAAAAATTTACATTTTTACTGTCAAGAACGCAGGAAAGAAGAGGTGGGCTTGAAATGAACAGTTGAAATCTCATCACCTCTTCAGTCAGTAATAAAAATCCTACATTCTGAAACTGGGTCCTTTTCTAGTGAGTGTCCTCTATGTAATCATGCAGTTGTTTGACACAGAATGCAGCGTTTCCAAATCCTTCCTTTTCCGCTTCCATCTAGCACTCAGCATTATCTGTTTCTTATTGCCCATTTTAAGATTCCAGAATCTGTTCTCTTCTTGAACTACTCATTTACTTCTTCACTTTCATCATGCATTCTGAGACAGCATTATTGAATTCACATGCTCCAAATACAAGTCTTTCTACTTATCATTGTGTGTGTGTGTATTTTAGTTCGAAATTGCCCTCAGACAGCACAGTTATTCAATCCAATAGGAGTATCGACTTGACACAAGGCCTGGATTACGGGATAGTTTAGTTAACTTAAATTAACCTGGTTAATTCAATAAAAAAATTAAAAAATCAAAACTATGTTATTTTGAAAAGGAAAAAAAAAACTCAAAAGGTTTTAATTAGAAAACCTGTTTTTTTTTATTGGATCACACTGACGAATCTCCTTTCCTATTTTTTGTTTTTATAAAACTCCGTGTAGGCCAACTCTTGGGTCGACCAGTGAGGCTGGTTTTGATGTCACAAGAGTGCTCTTGAGTTGCATCATGTGACAACATATTACTTTTAATTGCAGGCAATTATAGATAAATAAGTAAATTTTCAGTATATAAATTCAGTCAAAGAAAAAGTCCACCGGAAATTAGGGGTGGTCTTCATCTGCTTCTACTGTGGGTGGGATTGATAGTTGATACTAATAGCATATGTTTGTGTACAGCAACACATGACTTGACTTGATTGATCTATTCATCTTTATATGGTCTGAGTGGGTGGTGTCCTCATCTGCAAATCTGTCATGCCGTTTGTAATCCCTCATGGTACGAATGACTGTTCATCGAGAAGAAATCCATACTGTTTCAAATTCAAACTTTCGAAATGCAATTTCATGAAAATTATAATCCTGGGCGTTACCACCGCAATGCTGGCATGGAAAAATAAGGGTGATGCTGCTGCTTATTCAAATCAATGGTTTTATTGAATTTGTCGTTTATTTTATGCTTCTTTGACCACCCAGTTAACCTTGTGGCTGGAGCTGAGCTGCCTAGAAATGCCGGTCCAAATGATTGCCGGTGTTATGGCCTAGGGAAGGTGCCCAACCATAGTTATTCAACTTGCCCTTCCTAGTAGGATGATTTGAAAAAAAACTTGAATTTTAGAGTTGTTGAGTTTAATAGATATTGATTCGGTTCGCCTGATTATATTCTTAATCAACTAAATTTGGTGGGGTTAACAGTAAAAAAAAAAAATTTAAATGAGTTAATTTTGTATTAAGATTTTTATTTATAAAAATTCTTTTTAAATAAAATAAATCTAACAAACATGTTAGACTTGAGAAATTTAGACTTAACAGTCAACAAAATCTAAATATAATATGGGTCTAACAAAGTGTCAAGTTCAAGGGACTTTTGGTTTTTTTCCTTTAGTTTTTTTTGTAATTATCAAGGTAATCAAAGATGTTTTTATCTTTTAACATATATTAAATCTTATTTAATTCTAGAAAATTGTTGACGCGTGCAGTTCAACACGCCGCGCATTAAAGGCATTTGTGCCTTTTGAATGGCACATGTGATGTTTTTTGATGTCATAAGATGCCTTTCCACCATGACATTGGATGGGTCATCATATCATTTTCCTCTCGGTATAGGGCGTGTTAACAGTGATGAAGCGATTTGTTGTTGGCTAGCCATCTTTCTTTTTTAATTACCGGGGTTTTTTTTATTTTAGATCTTTTTGTGTAATTGATTTATTTTTCTAATTGTATCCTTCAATATTTGATTTGTTGGGGATTGGATTCTACTTTTTTTTTCATGTATGATATTTTCAATGTAATAACCTCATTCACGGGTTTGAAAAGTTAATACATGTCGATGTTCTTTTCTTTTTTTTTTATTCTTTCGATTTCATTGTTTGACATTAGCTTTTTTTTTTAAAAATAGCTTTGTGATTTTCTTTAATTTTTTTTATTAGATTATCTCAATCTTATAATTTAGATCATAAGTTTTGCGATTTGGCTCCTTATTACCTAGATTATATGTCTATTACACTACCTTGGATTGATCTAAGCTGGTTTTTTATCTCCTTTTCTTTTCATATATATCTTCTTGTGGTTTTTTTTTCAAGTTCTTGTGGTCTTTTTAAAAAAAATAAATAAATTTTCCTAATTAAATCTAACTCATTAAATTCTATTATGAATATATCCCGAGTCATTTATTTGTATTTACATCGTCTAAATATTTTTTTACACTAAAAATATGGACCCGCAATAGGAAACGTCTGCTCTTGTATGGTTAGTAACTATAGTAAGAGTTGGTGGAAGCTGCATGAAATTTGAATTTCAATATATCATGTAGTACCCCATAAAGGCAGGTGATTTCTGGCTTGGCATTTAAGCCTACATCTAATTAATTACACCAAACTTGCTCTGCCATCTGACTCCTAACAACAAAGTTGTTGAATTCTTCTGCTCTGTGTATATTTGATTAAATGATTAAAAGCCAAAAGCCATCATCTGTTGTTTATGTTTTCAAAAACTAAGGTTTGCCCTAGGCACTAACCCTCCAAAATAAAGGCTAGTTTCACAAGCCATTCTCTTCCCTTCTATTCAAAAAACTGGTCCCGTGAACAAGGAAATATATATTGGTGGGTCTCTAAATACTTACTTCTGCAGAGATGTATTGGAATTATGTAGACAACAAATGGTGGATCAAGAAGTGACAGCGGCTAGGGCCGTCGTGTTTTCCATTCAGAATCTCTGCTGGCAGCCTCATTTCCGCCATTAACACGTAATTCTGCAAGAGGGCAGAAATCCACACCACCAGTCCAACATGGATGACTTGCCTACCTATATTAATCACTCACTTTCTGTCAAATAAACGAAGTAAAATAGATGCATTGAACATTGGCCTCATTGAGGTTATGGTCCTCACACTGCTAGAGTTTTTTTTTTTTTTCGGTAAAGCACTATGCAACTGTTTGTGTGTAAATGCTTCTGTTCTTGCGTTGATTTGTGGAGTAGCAAATCTTAGTGCTTGACATGACATGATTTGGCTATGTTCTTGAGTATTAATTATTTTTCATCAATGTGAAAGTCTTAATTTCAAAAACAATGTGTCATCTTTGCCTATTGTTGATCCTTTATACCACGGCTCCAAGTAAAAGTTCCTTTATATTTATGAATTTGGCTTGTCAAGAAGTTCATCGGACCTTATAGATTACATAAAGGGAACAGTTCTTGTTTCTTTTGGATTTTTTATTATTAGCTAAATTAAGGTTGCTTTCGCTTAATATTCCAAGATAAAAAAATAGATATAAAAAGGGTAAAAACATATTTTATTATATTAAAAGACACAAAGATATAAAATAAAATTGTTTATGAAACAATTCTAAAATAAATTTTTATATTTTTAAAACAGGAGGTATATGAAGACATGTCATTTCTATCTCTATTATCTATGTTTTTTTTTATATTATTACAATAATTAAACACTATTTAAATAAACAACTTTCTTACCAGAAAATCTCTTAATATATAGTTTTTATTTATTTTGAAGATGCTAAATGATTTTGTTAATTAACCTAGGAAAATTATCATCTCTTTTTAATTACAAGTGAGAAGTTTATCAATTAAACACCTAAAATTAACAATAATGATATGTTGATTGTACATTAATCAATCCGAAACTTGTTTGTGGTTTAATGAGACCTCATGGTTGGAGGGAAGAGAATAATTCAAATGAATTTGAGTGTCTCCAAAAACACAGCTAGCAACCTATCATAACATTTTATTTTATTTTATTTCTTGTTTCCTGTTAGGTACAAGGAACAAATCCATGGTTGCAGCTCAACAAATATACATACAAGTAAGAAACAAATAGGAAAAATTGTCCTGGAGCTGGAGGCGCTTGTCTAGAAAGCAAAAGCAATTATTTGTTGGCATTTTTCGTGAAAATAGAAATCTCCTGTTTCATTGATTCTTTCTCACCCCTTCAGTATAAAGGATATATTAGTTGTAATTGATTTCCCATGCTAGCCAGGGCATGTGCAATATCAAGCCAGTGAGTAGTGACACATCAAGGAAAGAATATAAATAATTTGAAGGCATATAGTCTTGTGGTCCTGTGTAGCCTTTTGGATTGAGCTAGCTAGGGTCGTCTGTAAGCTGCAAATGGACAAACCCTAATCTCAGTGAAGTAGGATTTTATCGAACAGTTCCTATATAGAGAGAGGGCCCTGATCAATGGCGTGGTCAATATGTCTAGGAAACAGCCTTCCAATTCACATGATGGGCAAATTGTGTATCAATTTTGGTCCCCCACTGCGTGCTCAAACGCACTGTTTTGAAATTATAATCAACAACATCGTAGATAGAGGTTTAATCCTATCATATATATATGCATACATTTTATCATTCTTATCCCTCGATGTTTTTCCTTACAGCTGTGTAACTTTTAGTGAAGAATGTCTTGTACCATGTTGAACCTAATGGTGGTGTCTTACACACAAAAATGTGCAAAATGATCCCTGTCTTTCTGGGACAGCATAGTTCACAAGGCATGCCTATGCTGCACTGTTGACGAGGGTACAGGGGTAATGGAACTCTAGCTAGGCAGAAGTTTCAAAGCTTGTAGTAAGTACTAATTAAACTAGGTGGTAGGAATGTTGTTTGATCCTAAATTCTTGCTAATCCACACACTTAGAGCATAATTAATTAATCTCTGATCTTTAATTTTTGTTGAAGAAACAGCAGAGTTGGGCCAAGATCCCCTTAGTCCTCCCAAGTTAAGAAAAAGGATTGAAATGATCTAGCCTAACTATGATGTAGCCAGACTCTTGAAACAATTATAAAATTACAAATTCCATCCACCAAGTTTACTTCTTACCATAATTTTCCTCCAGATTTTCAACACATAAGTAATAACTACAATTTGACAAAAACATCCAAGGGTTCCGTTTAACAAACGAAAACTTGTTAAGAACACTTGCAAACTAATTGGCACGTACGTTGTATTTTACGTGGCTTATTGCACGTGTAATCGTAGGCATAGTAATGTGTGGACAAGGATTTGTAGGTGGATCGGCATGTCATTTTAGATCCATCATAAAACATTGTCCTTTCAAGTTATTTTTTTAAAAAAAAAACTAAAATAATATCATTTTAAATAAAAATATTCTTTTAAAAATCAGTTTTAAATGTACAAGTAGTATATTGGATTAGGTTTTGAGTAAATATTCGTTACTGCATTGGTTTTCAAAATAAAATCAATTGCAAGATAAAACGTCATTATATGAAACTGAAGAGTCATTTTGCAGATCCCCAAGAAACCACATTGTATGGAGTATTTTAAAACCTCAGGGTTACTGTAATGGGAATCACATTGTAAACAGAGCTCCTCAGAGACAGAAAGGGATAGTGAGAGATAGAGGGAGAGAGAGAGAGAGAGGGAGAGAGAGAGAGAGAGAGGTGCGTGGTCATATCGTCATCCTTTAACAAAACTCAATTCCCAAGGCGAGAAAGCGAGAGAGAGAGAGAAGGCAGAGTTGGTCTGGTAAAACTTGGGACCGAGTGTTAAGAAAGGAGATAAACTAGTCAGGAAAAAAATAATACACACACACACTTTTCAAAACCCACGAACCCACCATTTTGTTGCTCTTTCCTCAGTCAAAAAACAAATCAAAATGGGTGGTCCTATATTTCGTCACATGCATCCCTGTACTTTACAACTATTAACATTATGGTCCTTGTACGAGTAACTATGCTACCTTCACTCTATATGATTAGTTCAAAGATTTTCAGAACTCGAGCGTTTAAACTTTAAATATATATACAAATATATTTTTATGCATGTAATTAAGAAATTGTATATTCGAATCTTTATTAATGTGTCTAGTGTAGGTAAAATCTTGTATAATTGTAAACATATAGTTTATTTTATTTCCCGGTCTCTTCAATTTTATAGAAACAACAAGATCCAAAATATTCTATATAATCTTCTTATCATGTCAACTTGGATAAGTGAAATGTTTGTGTGTATTTGATAATGAGATGTAAGAATCAGTGTTTCTTAATTAAAATACATTAAATTACTTTGTTTTAATTTTTTATATTAATACATCAAAAGGTATTAATTTAATATTTTTTAAAATAAAAATAGTTTAAAAAACATTTTAAAAAATAAATTCAACCACGTAAATAACACACTCTAAAAAGTTCCTGACATTATAACCTTCAAAATTATTTCATGTTTCTTAAAGTAGTTGAGGGAGAGAAAAAAAAAACACCGAGACACCAACATTCTTATTTCTCAATGATCATGAAGTAGAAAAAGGAGGTTAAAGGACCATAGTAAACAAATGTCAAATGTAGAGGGACTGAACATACAATTAACCTAAAATCAGGTATTGTTGTTGGACTTGATTTATATGCTTCATGGATCCGGTCTTTCCGCTTCTTCATCAATTTGCTTCCTACAACCTGTTCAAGCTCCTCTCTCTCTCTCTCTCTCATCTGTAACTCCTACTGCTAATTCTTGTAATCATCACCCTCATTTTCTTATTTTTTTTGACCAAACAATATCTCTGTTTCTTGTGTAAATTCAAAGCAAAGGCAAAAGATAGAAACTTTTACTAGACATGGGAAAGGAATGGTATTACTGGGGTGGTGGAAAAACCTCCAAGAAAGGTGGTGGTGGTGGTGGTGAAGGTGGAAGAGAAGGAGAGAAAGATGGTGCTAATTTACCTACTGGTTGCATGTGTGCTGTTTTCCAGTTGTTCGATTTCCATCATCAGTTTCAGTTTCCTCTAAACCATGAACAACAGTCTTCTAATTTACTTCAGCCCAACTCTTTCCTTCCTCTTGAGGATCCTCCTATCCCTAAAGGTAGCTCCTTTTACTTTTCCCTGTCTCTTTTTCTTTCTTTCTTTTTTGTAGAAACTTTGAGTAATGGGGTTTTGTTTTAATTTAGGTTTTGAAGCACCAAGGAATAGCTTGGAATTGGAAGAGGAGGAGCCTTCATTGCCATCATCAAAAGATGAAAATTTTTATATCCCTGTAAGTTTTAGTACCATGTCATCTAGCTAGCTACCTCTCGTATTTCTTTTTCAAATACTTTCTTTCTTTAGTGAAGTTAGTGATGTTCTTGTGCTTTTCTTTTTGAAAAAATTAATCCAGATGGGCATTCAAATCAAAACAAAAGGAGTTCCAAATGATTCATCTTCATCAGAAATCAGCTCTTCACCGGGGACCAAGACACCAAATTTGGTAGCCAGACTTATGGGTCTTGATCTTCTTCCTGATCATCTTACCTACTCACCAAGCCACTCTTCTTTATCAACTCTTGGCACACCAAACCTTCCACCAAAATCCCATTTTCAGTACCGCCATTGCAGACCTCAACAACCACGTCACCGTAGCAAAAGAAGTAGCCCTCGAAGTTGTACTTTGGACCATGATTTTTCAGGCACTCGTTCTGTGCCTGAGACACCAAGAATATCATCAGCTAGAAGATCAGATGTAGAACACCGTTTGTCACTTCAAATCAACAAAGAAAATGCAGGTGAAGACTTAGTTCTCCCTCGTTTCTCATCTTTGAAAAGAAAAGAGCTGAAAGTAGAAGATGAGAATAGAAGTCCAGGCCACTATGCAAGGCAAATTGTGAAGCAAGTTAAAGAAAGTGTAAGCAGGAAAGCTGGCTTGGATATTACAAACACAGTAATAAATAGAGAGCAAACAAGAAGAAGAGATCAAGAGCTTGAGCTTGTTAGCCAATACAAGTCCAAGAAAACTCTCTCCAAAGCTCCAAGTACCACCAAAACGGTTGGTGCTTCAGGTAATAGTCCAGGCAAGCATTCTGTGAACACAACTTCTTTCTCACCAAGACTGAAATTCTTGGAACCCAAAAACAAGCCAATCACAACTCTACCTTGCAAGGACCACAATAATATTTCTCATTCTCAAAACCCCCCATCACTTCTGTCACAAAATACCAAACCTTCAACAAAGCCAGATTTGCCTAAGGTCATGCAGGATCAACACCAACACCAGCAGAGACCTTTCAAGAAGTGCAACAAAGTGACTGAAGAAAAATTTGGTCCACCACCACCAAGATTCGTCAAGAAATCTCTAAAAACATCACATATTATCAGAACCAGGCAAGAAGAGCCATTTGTCAGTTCAACATCAGCTGGAGAAACCAATATTCCTGACAAGAAATGCAAGAAAACCCCATTATCATCAATTGACCTTAACATCTCTCTCCTTCCTGTCAAGAAAGACCCTACTCCTCCTGCTACAAAAATCCCTCAAAAACAGGTACAGCGTGACTACTTTCCCTTCATTTTCTCCCAAATTTTTATTCATAATATTATTCATATTTTGCTTATTTTTGAAGAAATGAAATGAAAATAATGTTTTTTTCTTTCCTTGCATGCGTTATAGGTATCAAATGCTGCCCAAGAATCGAAATGGTGCTCACAGTTATCTAGTTGTTCGAGCCAGTCGTACAAACAACCACAAGCGACGCGTAGGCTCGATGCCCGAGAAAACAACAATGATGATATGTCTAATAACGGTGTCGCCACCAATATCATCACCACCGGAGATGGAGCCGCACAAGAAGAACATGAGTACATTAGTAGAATACTAAAACGTACTGGCATAGACAAAGATACCCCGGTGTCTTTTACTAGGTGGTTTTCTCCGTCTCATCCTCTGGACCCTTCAACTTTTTACTACCTAGAACATTTTACCACACCAGCCTCTACTACCACCTGCCAAGCTCGTCAAGCCATGGACCGTCGATGCAATCGAAAATTATTGTTCAATCTTGTTGACGAAATTTTGGTCGACATCCTACGTCCATACATCAACGTGAAACCTTGGAGTTTTAGTACTAGATTTGGCTTATGTCACATGAATGGGTCGCATTTGGTTCACATGTTATGTACAAAGCTCAGGAGCTTCCCTTGCGCTGACTGTCATGACCTCGAAGACATTGATGGGTTAATAGACAAAGATCTGCCCCTGTTGATGAAGGATCAAAGTGAGATTGCATTTGGAGAAGAAGGAGAAGGGATTGTGATGGAAATAGAGAAGGAGATTGTGGAAACATTAATACATGAAACGGCTTGGATTTTTTATAGACATTGAAGTGGCGGCATAATCATAGCGTATACATTTGACTAGAGCAATCGAGGTTGCTCTAGTCATGGAAGAGAGACAAGAGAGCAGAAGGGTCACATGGGTTATTCACGTGAGGAGATGCTATGTGTTAAAGGGTGATAATGTGGGGTGTCCAAACTCAAGATTGGGACTTGTAAAGAAGAGGTTTGAGGTCTACACGTGGATATATAAACTCTTTCTCCGACAACAACACACTTGCTATCTCATTGGGTCTTAAAAGAAAACAACTATTGACAAAGGAATCCATTCATCTCTCTCTCTCTCTCTCTCTCCCTCCCCCTCCATCTAGCTTTGTAAAAGTATATATAGTGTATAGTGTATCACCTTTTTTTCTTTATTTGTTGTCGTTCTTTTTAATCTTAAAAAGGATGGGTTCTTAGTAGTGATCCTGTTACGGTTTTTGTAGTCAGCTCTGTATTTATTCAGATTGTCGTCAGATGGATCATCATGATGTGCATGATTATTAAGTTTCTTTCACTGTTAGTGATCTATTGCTTCTTGCCTTTTTACCCTCCTTTTGTTTTTACCATCTTTTTGGAGACAAGTCCACAGTCCAGTACTACTGAAATTGAAAACCAGCAACCCTTTGGTGTTTGACTCGAGTCCTGTTTATAACCCCCACCCCCACTTAATTAATGTTGATCTTGACTACATGTTACCAGCAAGGAAAATTTTGCCCGTGTTGTTAACTAAATTATGTGGTGGTGGTAAAAGAAATTTTATGATGCTAACTTTGTAACTATTCGTATTTATTTTTAAAAGAGAGGGGAAAATTAAAAATATTTTTTTTATTATTATTTTAGATGATAATATTTTTATTATTATTTATGAATATCAGATTTTTTTTCATCATCAATCTATCTATCTCTTTAAAATAGATCCATGAAATAGCACCATAATAAAATTTAGTATAACTATTGTGTGAAATTCTATAGGAGAAGATTATTCCACACATGTGGGTTAAAAATGTCTAATTGTTTAGCTCTATCGTTATTATTCTGTGTTATGTGTTGATTCTTGTAATGTAATTTCGATTTTCTCGTGTAATAATGTATCAGTTGATGCATACATTGCAAACATACAAGCTATTATAATTGGATTGTTATTAATGTACTAATGTTTCAAGTTTTTTTTACTTCAAATATATATTTTTAAGATATTTCATGAGAAAAGGAACAGTCATTATTATGATCGGATTATATAGAAGAAATAATTAAGTAGGCAAAGAGAAATGACTACTACTATTATTTATGAACCAGAAAATCTTCATACAGACCATGAAAAGAGATTTACCTTTCTAACATTGGTAAAAGTTTTGGTATAATAACAAGAAAAGTTTTAGTACAATATCACAGTTTACACTACTGCTATTATCAATAATGGTTGTTTAGTTAGAAATCTAAATGTATGTCTCATACGAATTAATTCATATATACAAAAGTAAATCTAAAATCTAATAAAAATAAAAAACAAAGATATGAGATTAAATATCCAATTACTAGAAAGAGAAATAAGAAAAATTGACGTAGTATGAGAGATAAATGCGGGAAGAGAAGGAAAGGAAAGAAAGAATAATTTATTGGAGATACATCTTGTCTTTATTTTTTACACACTCAATACTGTTATAAAAATATCGACGAGACAATTCTAACACCTTGAAAGACTACTAAATAAGGTCATAATTGATAAAGAGTTTTAATTTAGATTAATTTGAAGTTAGAAATGTATACCGGTCTTTTAAGATATTGTTGGAGTCGTCCTATCAAGAATTTTTTAATGGTATTGGGTGCTTTAAGAATGAAGCATAAATGTGTTCTTGGTGACCTATTATTTTTTTCCATTCTTATTTTTTTCCTCATTTCTTTCTCTTGTCTCTCAACTTATATTCTTTCTTTCTTTTTTGTTATTGGATCTTTTCTTGCCCATTAAATCTTCACAAAATTTTAAGTTAATTTTTTTATATAAAAGATTAATTTCGACTTCTAACTAAATAATTGTTATTTCAAAGCAATTGTGTTGAAAACAGATATTAACAATCGTTATTATATTCAAAATATGTTATTTCTTTAGAAATTTTCTATAATTAATATTTTTTTTTCCAAAACTTTACACAAAAAGTGTCATTTTTCAAAAAAAAAATCCAAGAAAAGAAACGAAATTGAAAACTTGTAACGTAACTATATTCACTTTTTAAGATAGATTTGGATCGGATTTCATGGAAGTTTGAGTTTGTAAAAGTGCAGAAAAGTGAAAAGGGCAGTTACTTAAAAAGATGGTCTTGCATGGACCCGAGACATACATATGTATGTGTGCGTGAACTTTAAAGCCTCTTTAAAGTTGTGATTGCTGGTAACTACATTGTAAATTGTATTTTAAAATAAAAATAAAAATAAAAATATGAGATTCATTAATTATTTCTATAATAAATTTTATATTTTTGTACGATAATGGAATGCAATTCATGACATGTCTATTAATTTCGATCTTTCATTATATAGAGAAACTACAATATGATTGTTCAACTTCAATGGTATGAATAGTCATAAATTTGTTTTTTTTTTCTAGTTTTTTTATATAAAATTAGGAAAAACTTCAATTGAAAAGTTCAAACTAAATTCAATAATTTGAGTGAGCATGACTTGTTGTGAGTGAGACTTGAATCAAATCCTACCTACTGGATTTCAAGTTTAGCCATGCTTAGAATTGAAGAAATATGCATTGTCATGCTGCCATATATCATCAAGAACACTACATGGTACTAAGAAATTATTACATTTATGTGAATTAAAATCATCTGATTGGTTGATAAAGTGGATCCAGGCATCAATTAAATTCTAGCCTCATCATCTATGTAGGTAATTTAAAACTTGAATAAATCATTTAGGGAAGGGGAAAAAAAAAGGAGTTTAAAGAAATACACAGGCGTAGGGGCCGGGTATGAATGCAGATATTCTTGTAATTTCAAGACCATGTGATCGTGTGAAGAAGAAGTTAATTATGGGTGAGAGAGACGGTGGAATTAAAAACGTAGTGGGGTGCCAGTCTCTAAGGTATCGTACAAGCTATAAATGAATTTCTGAAAATCAAAATTAACTAATCACAAGTATAATTTGAGGGCCAAATACTAAAATCATACAAGGGAAATCAAAAATCTTTTTTTTTTTATCCCAGAAGGGAAATCAAAATGAAAGCAGTAGATATTTTTTTTATATCTTAAACGAGGTCACTCTTGTTTTATTGCATTTCATATATATGGAGTCGAATTTGATCCTGACTTAATTAGAAATTTTTTTATCATACAAGAATTTTGAAAAAATTGAAGCAATGTTATATGTATGTCCTCTATCATTTGGCTTTTTTAGATCGTATATTTGAGAAATCTAAAAGGTGTTTGTTGAAATACATCTCCTGTCATCGCCAACCTGGGAGCTGTGACAGGCCTCGAGACAGAGACCCCAACTGGTATTTTCCCATCGTGTTTTTTACTTCAATGGTTTTCATTTATCCCAAGAGGAGAAGGTCAGGTCAGGCAGCGATGGCCGGTCGACTGTGTAGGGTGTCACTTCCTACCAACAAGGCAACAGCCAAGTCTCCTTTCCCATGATGCAGAATCGCTACTGAGCACACTCACTGGCCGTTATCATTTTCCTTTCAATTATTTTTTTTTCAACAGTAAATCTTGAACTATTTACGTGATAATTGAAATTAATTTTTTTATTTGAAACATTTTACGCATGCACATTTTCACATTAATCCAGTGCATACATATATATATATATATAAAATATAATAATGATAATAACATATAATAAATAAATAAAACCAAACATATCTTTCACGTATCATATCCTAAATTTTTTAAACTTACCATATCATCGTATTTATATTATGTCTTTATCAATATCATGTATCCATCTCCATGCTTCGCAGGAGAGCAATCACAAGTGGCGAACATAGATATTGAAGCCTGAAAATTCAAACACATACATATACATATACGCGTGTGCATAGATGTTTTAAAAAATTCAAATTGAATTTGCATGTGGGCTGCTATCATGCGAAGCTGTATAATTATGGTTTTCAATCAGTAATGATATGGGATCTGAGAGAGAGAGAGAGAGAGAGAGAGAGAGAGAGAGAGAGGGTAATCGATGATAAACTGTTATGGTTGACCAATTGTCTCTTTTATAATGTTGGAGCTGTTTACAGCAGGCTTCTGCCTTGCAGATCATTTTTTGTTTGGTTATAGCAGCAGCACCCATTGCTTTCTTCTTCAAGCTATGTGACCTAAGTCTGTGAAATTTTCGTGCCTATTGGCCACTATTTTCAGGGAAGGGATCCATTGATTTCAACGTCTATTCAACGAGGCCATTAATGGTGATGGTGACAAAGGCTTTATATGTCTACTTTGCTAGGGGAAACCTGCAATTGATTTTACAGTGGGAAATAAAAGGATTCGTAACTTGAAAGTTCTGTGGAGTATTATTCCTCCATTGATTAGATGGGAGATTTATAATTTCCCACGGTGGAATATTCATTGCTTTGATTGCTGAGGACAACTAAAGTTCCTGCCAAATACTGCAAACAAATAAAATTATACTAATTTCTACCTTTTTTCCTTGATGAGGATTGTTGTTTATCTTTTAGAGCAATAACTTTTTAATGAAAAAAAGTTTTTTTAATTAAATTAACTTCTTAATGAATATTTTTTAATATATCCTCAAGTGATAACCCAGCATTTATAACTTGGAATTTTAGCTCTAGGATCTTAAAAATGATGAGATGGGATTTAATTTAGAGTGGAGGAGAATCATCCTTCATTGTGCATCTCAAAATTCATTAAATTGTAATGTATGTTTTTAATTTTCATATAGACTAGCAAACCTTATATTTTAAATTGAATGTATTAATGGTTTTCCATTTAAGTGTAATTATTAGATAGTTAAGTATTAGTATAGTTATTAATTTAATTTACCCACGTCTAGTCTCTCTCTCTCTCTACACACACACACACACACACACACACACATATATATATATATATATATATATAATAATAATAAATTTTAACCGCTGACAGGAAGATGGTGCAGAGATAAACTTAATTAAATGATTATTTAAAAAAAATTGCTGCAAAATATTACCGTTCTTTCCCCTCACGCAATAAAATAGTGTACAAGGGATGAGGTCATGGCATGATCTTTCAGATTCAGATTTTGCGCAAAACTTGGCAGATTCCCCTACATAATATTCCTGACGACTTCACCACTAACTCCAAAACCTATATTGAATCTATCTGAGATTCTACATAGAAAAAGAAGAGGAGGAGAGAACCCACCCCTTTTCAAATTCAAAGTGGTCCAGCTTCTACAGCCCAGATCACTATAATATATATCTATGAACCTATATATATGCTCTATACACTGTATCATATATTTGAGTGAGTAGGATATAATTATGGTAACATAAGACTTTTCACAAATTTATGTTGGATAAAAGTATAACATGAGCTTTATGAAACCATACATATTATTATATAAAGATCTATTTATATTATATTATATATATATATATATATATAGAGAGAGAGAGAGAGAGAGGGAGGGGAAAGATAAAATATAAAATAAAATTGACATCCTGACATGGTAATTAAACATGTCTTGATCCCAGATCCAAGTTTACATGGATCAGTTACAACTATGTCGTTTATTAAAAAAGTCAAATCAAACCAACAGGTTGTGTGGCTAAGTGGTTGTTGGGGATAGCTCTTTTTCTTTCGAACTTCGGTTCGAGTCCCAGTGGGAGTGGGACTGGAGAGTTTGTTCCCTTCATGTCTTTATTGGGTCTTTCCTGTGCGGTATACCTGTCACCCTCGCAGTGCTTTACATGCTTACTGGGCTTGCAGGATGTTCAGTGAGCCGTAGGATTAGTCGTGGTGCGCGCAAGCTGATCCGGACACTCACGTTAATAAAAAAAAAGTCAAATCAATATTAGTTTGAAAAAAACATTTTAAAATTAAACTGCATTTTGATTGGGTCGTACATTAAAACATCAAGTTGATTAAGTAAGAAGTGGTTAGTTTCATATTAATTTTTTATTTGATATTTGGTTAGGGTTGAGGTGGATTGACCAGCTCAACTAGATTGAGTTTGATAATAATATACATGAATCTATCTATAATATATATAAAAAAACCTAAGGTGAAGTAGAAATTACCGTGGCTCTAGATACAAATTATTATTAATTGAAATATTGTAATAACAAAACCTCTCTTAAACAAAAAGAATCTTTGAATTATGTATTAGGAGTGGGGATGACAATTTAATTTTAAACCGGTAGATATCAACCCAACCCGAATGGATAGGTATTTTTTGGACCCGATAGATAATAGATAGGATATGGATATTATCAAACCCGACCCAAACCTCACCTAAACCTAACCCAATATAGATATATATATTTGTTTTAATACAATATGATATATGCATGCCTAATATTGACATAAAACACAAACACACACACACATGAACAATATTTATCATCTTTATTATTTAATATATATATTTATTGGATACTCAAAACTCATTGGATAATCTATAAATATCTAAATTTTATAACTAATAGTCATTGTTGTAAATTATATTTATTAAATACAATTAAAAAAACATGTTGAAATTAAAGACGACCCTTGTATCATTCGGGTGGCACATGAGTGTCCGTTAGCCACCAAATATTGTTTTCTGGAACGGTGTTTGAAAGGTGTCAACACCCCTATTGTAATGGAGCAATGTATGTCTATAACTTTTTTCCGTTGTTATTTTTTTAGTTTATTTATTTATTTATTTTTGTTATATTTTTTTAATTATATTATTTAAATTATCAATTAAACTAAGTAACTTCAATCTCGTTTTTTTTCAGCATTTTTTTATATTGAAAAAAAAAACCAACCTTATTTTGCATAGAGTATCTCGATTTGTCCTATCTGATTCTAAAACAATCTTGTCTTGTCCATTCCTTTACAGTGAAGTCTTACATGCTAATCATGTGCACCCCCATAATTGAGTGCATGGGCCTTTCTATCTCCATAGAACATGTGTTCTGGTCAGAGAGGAGAGGAGCGTCTGCCAGGGGCTAAATAGCTAGACATAATTTAGGACTCGAGGAAAAGAGTAGGGCATGGCAGTGCTGTCTTGATGCATATTTATGGACATGTCAAGTCTTCAGTTATACGGATGCCATCATTGAAGAGAAGAGATAGGGTTGGACGGGCTAATGGCCTCCATGCCTAAATCGTGGAACAAAAATTATCTTCGAGCGGCAGTCTCTTGTGGAATGCGTTGGTCCAAATTGTTATAGATCAGTAAATAAGGATAAAGAAGACAAGTTGATGGACAAAAAACAGAGAGAAATTGGAAATTTCAACTCATGATCAGTAACTGGTGACATAGGTTTTGTTTATTTTTAGGAAAGTGAATTCTTTATAGAAAAGTGAATTTAAGAAAGAGTGAATTTTTAAAAAGTGAATTTTAGAAAAGTATTTTTTGATGTTTGGTAGTGTTATGGAAAATGAACTGGAAAACACTTTCCAGTGTTTGGTTATGTCATGGAAAATAAGCTGGAAAATAACTTATTAATATTTTATTTTTCTCAAGTTTATTAAAATAATAAGGAACAAATCTTACAAATTAAAAAGTTGAATGTGAATGAAATTGAAAAAAAAATATAATTTCATAAATTATCTCAAATAAAACAAATAATAATCAAAATAATAGCGATCAAATCTAAAAAATTAAAAAAAATTAAAAATGAAGAAATTAAAATAATAATAATCAACATTTCATAAATTATTTCAAATAAAATAAGTAACAATCAAAAGAATGAGGATCAAATTTGATAAATAAAAAATTTCAATAAAAAAATAATAAGAAAAAACCAAATAGCAATTATAAAAATAAGGACCAAAGTTAATATAAAAATAAAATTTTAAGAGATGAAATTGAAAAATAAATATTCAAAACAATATATATATATATATATATATAGCAATCAAAAGTTTGAGGATCAAATTTGATATAATCAGCAAATAATGATATTTTTAAATTTTTCACAACTTCCGGAAAGTGTTTTCCCCTCAAATTTTTCAGGAAAACACTTTCCTGGAAACCAAGCCAAATTTTCCTTTTACTGGTAAGTGTTTTCCATTGACCAACTTTCCTACTGGCAAACAAACACAAGAAAGTTTAGAAAGTGCTTTCCCGGAAACCACTTTCCGGAAAACAAACACAGCTAAAAGGAAAATACTTTCCTGAAAACCAAGTCAAATTTTTTTTTTGACTAAAATTGACTGGAAAGTATTTTCCGTTAACTAGAAAGTGTTTTTCGCTGACCGGAAATTGTTTTCTGTTGATTAATTTTTCTAATAACAAACAAATACAGAAAATTTTAGAAAATGGTTTTCCGGAAACTACTTTCCAGAAAACAAACAAGGCCTTAGTTAATTTTATCAAAACTAAACACAACCTTTGTAGCTTGTTCATGTTCTAAGATGGCAGCATCTAAATTACATTCTAGGTACCCGCAACAGGTTTCTTCTATTTAGTTGTGCACCTAATTAGACTTTTTTTTATATATATATTTATTAATTTGAGTTTTCAGCTATAATATAATTAATTTTTATAAGTTTTAAAATTAACAATTATATAAGTTATTAGTAATCTTGAAAAACTTGAACATATAGTTACCGGAGAATAAATTAAAAACCTTTCAGCTTATCCCAAAGCTGACTCCAATTCCCATCTAGCTTATCCCAAAGCCCCTATCTCCAGTGGCGGAGATAAGGGGATTGGCAGGAACCCCGACTTTTACAAGGAAAATTTTTCCAGTCTTTTCTTTATAAAAAATAATAAAAATTTAATTTTTTTAAATAATATCTTTTAATTTGGCCCCTTAACTTTCCTTTCCTGCTCCGCCCCTGCCTATCTCTACAGTCATCTTGTACCCTGATTTTGTAGAATAGCTCCTTGTTTCCCCATAATTCCATATTTGCTTGTCTTCTAGATGATAGCTGGCCATTGCTATTTTATCTCTGGGGAGAAACAAAGTCTCCTGCAAAAATTAACCTTACTCTGCCCTTTTATTACCGTTGGTTGGTAATAAAGGTAATAAAAGGAAGGTTGGTAATTATGAATTTTGGAGGGAGAGATTTGATTGGCTTAAAACGACAATAGAAATTGGTGAATGACGTGATTCGTTGTGGCAGAAGGCAGGTTTCCCATTTTGGTGGGTGGACATGGTGGGGAACATGGCACCTGTTGCTGTTTATTGGTCCCATCTTGGTTTCGTACTCCCCAAAATATTTAAAATTAAAATATTTGAGAGTTGGTGATTTCATATGGTTGATGTGATATGATTGAAGGAAACTCGTTCTATCGATAATAAAAATTTGATAATAAAATTAAGAAAAAAAATGAATATAATAAGAAGAAACCATTTTATCCTAGTTTCTTGTTTAACTCAAATTTAAAATTAAATTTTATGAGAAATTTAATTGACTCAGCTAATTTAATCTAACTAGTCACATACTTTCAATTAAAATGGGTTCTTCCATTACAAAATCAAAATTAAAAAGAAAAAGAAAAAAACGTTAGGTGCTATAAAATAAACATTGCTTTCAAATTAATCGGGAATGATTTTATTTTTTCCTTCCAATGTCATCGCAAAGAGAATACTTTTAATATTACTTGAACCATTTCCATCCATACATTCTTGCTATGAATTAAATGTGATTGCAATTTTTGTTTTAAAGTATTTCATTTTTTTTTATTACAAAGAAATGTTGAAATCAAAACCACTTCTAAGAATGAGGATATAAATATTAATTAAAATACATACTCACTTTCATAGATAAATTAACAAAAATTAAATGAGGAGGTATTTTCATTGCAACTTATGAGTGAAGTAACTATTAATTGGACAGTAATTTCATGGTTTTACTTCTCCATTTTAAAAAATTAACACTGGCTTTTAATGAGTGTTTTAGCCTTTTTACAATGTCTATTAGTAGTTACTAATTTGACCATAGATAAATAAGTTTTTTCTCCTTTCAAATATATAGTGAAAAAATCAAAATATCATTAAAAAAAATTAAAATTGACATCAATGGACAATTTGGTATTTGACTAAATGTTAAAAAAAAAACATCGTGAAATGAAAAAATTACACTTCAAAAACAAAAACAAAAAATTGGTTTAATAGGGTTTTTTTCCATCCTTTTGAGATTATTTTTTGTTATTATCATGTCAACTTAAAGGGCAATATTATATTTGAATAAATATAAATAGGGGTGTGTGCACTCTCGAGTATGTATGAGGAGCCGGTGCCTTTTAAACGGCACATGCAACACCTCTCAACTTTAAAAAATACCATTTCATTATGGTGTTGAAAGTGTCATTGCATTGGTGTGGCATGTATCGGCAATGATTGTTCGGTTTGCCAACTTGAGTTTTTTTTTTTATTTTAAAAAATTATAGTTTGATTCTCTTTATTGTTGGTATGGTATTTCAACTTGAGTCTTTATTTTTTTAATTTTTAATTTTTGTTCTTGACACTTTCATAGAAATTTTATATATTTTCAATTACATCCCTCAATCTCAATTTGCTATATATTATGTTTTGCAATTTCATCCTTTTTTTGTTGAATTGATTTTTTAAAAAATTTCATCATTCAATCAAAAAATTATTTTTATTATTAATTTTAATTTTAATCCTTATTTTTTTATTTGTTTTTTTGTCATTTTATTCAATTAATTTTTTATTTTAATTTTGATCACATCAAATTTTTGCTATGGATCCTTTTGTGTATTTAAAATTCTTTTTCCAAGTACATCAATCATCATCTAATTGGGTTGGGAAATCGGGCTTTGTTATTTTTCTAGAAAGGGTGTTTCTCGTATAATATTTTGGGTCATGGGTTTGCAAAACATTTCAAGATGTTTATATAGATAAGTTAGTTGATTAAATACAAAATCTGTCAACCTGAACTTATTTATTTATTATTTTGCA
This sequence comes from Populus alba x Populus glandulosa, assembly GCA_033617975.1. NCBI lineage: Eukaryota > Viridiplantae > Streptophyta > Magnoliopsida > Malpighiales > Salicaceae > Populus > Populus alba x Populus glandulosa. Next base: position 15,313,019 of record CM066157.1, read on the forward strand.
TGACATTTTACCCATGATAACTACACAATCAAGCATCGCGTTGAAAAAGTTAAATAAATCTATAGAATAAGTTCTCCAAGTGATATCGATAATTATGGCAAAAAAATCAACCGATGCCCTTATATTTTCAGATTTTAATCTCATCGAACATAGTACTTTTATTTTGGTTCACGTCAACAATTTTATTTAAATTTTTTTTATGATTTTTTAACTCTTCCATTATAAAATTTTGGTAGTTTGACTAATATTGTCAATTTACTATCCCTTAGCTAGTTAGATGTGAACACATGGCTATTCTAACAATCATCAAAGATCCTTTTATTATTTGAGGGGATAGTTAAAAGTATAGTAAATATTGTTTTCTTTTTAAAAAAATGTATTAAATTAAATAATATTTTTATTTTTCATATCATTACATCAAAATAAATAACTAAAAAAATCCTCAAAGTTCAAGTATATAATGTTAGGATGACCAAAATGAACAGGGATATGACGCTATTTCTCATCTATCAATTTTGACAAAGATGGCTTCAACAAACATAAGTTCCAATTATTTGGATTTTTGGAAAACTCATTTCTTTCTATACTAAAATATTTGAGATTTTCTGATGGAGTTTTAATATTTATATTAACAATGAAACTTCTGATTTTTCTTTTCTTTTTTCTTTTGCATTTTCAAACTTTTTTTCTTTTAGTTTAATTTCTTTATAAACTAATTAAATGAAAATAGTTTTAAATTATGACAAAACTACCAAATTAAAAGAATGAGAACTAAAATGTAAAATACAAAGAAAATATGTGTTCGATCCTAAACTCTAAACAATTTTTATTGTGGTCCTAAAGTTATTTTATTTATTTTTTAATTTATAACTTTGAGAAATAAGAGAGAAAGTCATCTAAAAACAACAAAGATAAAAAAAAGTGGTCAGTTTGACTATTTTTTAAAAATAAAACTCATTAATCTTGGTGTAATAGGTTTCATTCGATGAGAAAAGTTTAACGGTAATGGAGGTTTTCTATAAAATATATAAAGAAGTAGACCAAATTTCATTTTAATTTTTTTTATTCAGTTTATTTTTATTTTTTAGTTGAATTTAAGGCTTTTCAGGGGTTATAGGTGGTTAGAGAGTTTTTCGTGATGTTTATTAGTTGTTTTTTTGAGTGAAAATGGATTGAAAAATCATTTTTAAATCCAAAAAATCTCATTCCTGATTTCTTAGCGACCATGGCGGTGGTCATATTCTTGAAACATGAAGCACCGCATCACGTGCTTTTTTTATGCCGCCTACTTTTTTTAAAAGATATGTCATCTATCCCTTAAAAAAAAAAAATAGGACCCATATGAATGGGCATGTCCTAGGCCATTACACTCAAGCTCTTTGAAAGGTCGAGACATATTGAGCTAAGTTTTTTTTTTTATTGTTATTGTTTTTTTACAATTTCATCCCTCAATGTTGTTTAAGTATGTTAGGTTTTTATTAATTTTTTATTTAATTTTATCCTTTAATATTTGATTGATTTTTAATTGTTCTTCATGATTTATTTTATTTTGCTTGTTATGAGGTCATCGTGGTCTAAAATAAACATCATGATATTTGACTCAAACATAATTTTGTAATTGTTTATTTTTTGTATTATATAACAAAGTGAAAAATAATTAAAAAAAAATATTAAATTTAGTGGAGTCCATGACCCAAGTCATGAATTTGATGAGTTAAGTAACAAAGTCTTAATTGATCCAATATATCGTTTTTTTTATATTTGACAAAAAAAAATGATATCTTGAAATTTTTTTAAAATAATGTTTTTATCAATAATTTAGGATTGTTTTTTAACTAAATGAGTTGATAAAGCGATATCTGAACAATTTATATATAATTTAATTTAAAAATCAGATAAAAAAAAAAAAAAGTGGAGTTAAGAATTTTAAAGTTTTACTTGTGTGTAGATTTAATAACGATTTCAAAAAATCTCTTCCGCTGCCTAATCTTTTTGACATTTAATGTTTCTATCTTCCCCGCAGTGGAGTGCAAGTGGAGTGCAAAATGCTAGCCAGGTAGTAATAGAAATTGAATTATACTGAGAAGTTGTCAAAAAAAGCAAAAGAAATAGGATTATTGTGGGCTTGTTGATTGTATGTTCAAAGTGAGCAGACCTAATAGAGGCCCATTTTTATTAATTTTAGCCTGAAAACTATATAATTAGCCCAAAGTATCACGAGCTAAGAGCTGCCCATCAATGGCTGAAGCAGAAAAAGCAGGCAGAATTGCGAAGAGGAGAAAGATGGGAGATAGAAAAGCAGCAGAAAAGTGGCCTCTCATTAAACCCAAAAAGAATCTCCAAATTACTCGTCTCAAAGAAAACGATCTATTTACTGTAAGTCTTACAAATTTCTCATATTTACGGTCAAGATTTAGCAATTGCAAATTTACAATCATGCCCACTTTGGTTTTTGAAGTGTTTGAATGAGTTCTTGTTCAAAGTTATGTTCCTTGAGTATTTTTTTGACATGGGTTCTTGTAGTTGTGGTAGGGAATTGCGTATAAAGGGGTGGAATTGAAATAGATATGGGTACGAGGGGGCTTAGATAAAGTTTAAATCTTTGAGTTTTGACAGTGTTGAATTGTTTAAACAGGAATCTGGTTTGAGAATTGAGAACTTTTCTTCATTTTGTGAGATGAGTTGTGTGGGATTTAAGATTGTTGAATGATTATGTGGTTAATAATAATAGTAGTTTGGACCTGTTTTTATGGAATGTTTTAGAGCTTAGATATGATGTTAGTTTGATAAGCTGAGGTCAAAGAATTTTAAAATGTATCCATAGTTTCCTAGAGAGGGAAGGTTTCCCATTCGGTTGCAGGGTGTTATGCAATCAAAAGTAATATATATGGGGTATCTAGATGATCAAGTTTGATGTGAATTGAGATTACGAGGTAAGAGTCTGTCATGCGAATGTGTTATGTAATGAAATGTTCTTAAAAAGAGGAAAAAACCATAAGCAAATGCAGTCTCTAGCTCAAGAAAATGGCAGGACCAAAGACATGCAGTGTGTCCTAAAAATAACAACTCTATGTTCAGCTGTCTGAAGTGAGGAAATTTTTGAATTTCTGATAGTGGGACGTGTGACCTTGACTTGTGTTGTAATACTCTTTTTTCTTCATCTTTAGTTAGACATGAAGGGTAGTACTATATAACAACAAAACAAGAAAGACTGATTCCCATTTCAGCTAGGCTTACCATATGCAAATGCTTGTAGAAGCGGTTTTTTCTTTTCCTGCTTTTCTTTTTCAATTTTATGATTGAAATAGTTTTGTGTGATATGTTCAGGTGCAAGATTTCTTCTCTTCTGCCGAATCAAAGGCATTTGTTAAAGCTGCAGAATCTATGGGTTTTGCTCACCAAGGGAGTCTGGGTCCAACACACGGTGAAGCTTATAGAGATAATGATAGACTTTCTGTCAATGATCCTGTTCTTGCAAATGCGGTATGGGAGTCAGGACTAAGCAAATTGTTTTCTGACATTAAAATTCGGGGGAAGGTTGCTGTTGGCTTGAATCCAAATATCAGATTCTACAGGTTTGTTGAATTTTATTGCCCTACATTTTTTCTCAATTTTTATACAGATTATTATTATTATTATTAGATCAGATACATAATAATTGAAAAACATTTATTAAAATTAATATGAAAATTTCTAGTAGTATTTAAAAACCATGTCAAAACTGTAGAGTAAGTGAACATTGTAAATTTTTTTTATCTATGTAAAAAAAACCAAAGAAAAAAACAGGAAAAAAGTGAAAAAAAGAAGAAGAAATAGCAGGGCCAGGCCTAGCGCCTAGCCCACCCTTAGAAGGTCAGCCATGTGTGGGCCTGAGGCCAAGCCCTTGTGCCTGGCCTTTCATTATTTTTTTTATTAAGCCCCATATTTTTTTTGAAAAAAAAAATGTGACAGATCATCTGTCACACTTGTGAAAATAATTGCGTTTCAACTCTCAAACCCGTGACCTCTGGCCTCCACGCTTGCCAATCGACAAACCTAAGGCATGGATTTATTATCAATAGTAAAGCACCATAAAATATTCCAGTTCTTTTAGTGAATTTAAGTAATTGTGCATAACTAGCTATTTTATAAAACATCTACGAGCTATGAATTTGTATATGGAAGTATTACTCTAGGTGTGAGACTTGTCAATGAGTTGCAAGCAATCCATAAAACTGTAATAACTTAATTATCTTAGGAAGATCTGGCTAGCTTAGGGAAGATCCGGCTAGTTTAGAATTAAAGATTAGTGGAGTTGAGTTGCTGTTCAGTTGAGTTTTAGCATAGAACATCTGTATCACCTGCATGCTTTTACTGTACTGTCATTTGGTTTATTATAAGAAGTAAAGACCAAGTCTTTGTGCCTCCTGTATAGTTTGGGATTTCATGCTTAATTGGAATTCAACGGGTTTTCTACCTTTTCAGGTACAAGGCTGGTCAGCGCTTTGGACGACATATTGATGAAAGTGTTAATCTGGGTGATGGGAAGCGCACTCATTATACTCTTTTAATATATTTAAGTGGTGCAACTAAAGCCAAAACTAAAACTGATCCGAACAGCCAGAAGGATTCTTCCTCAGAGCCTCTAGTTGGAGGAGAGACTGTCTTCTATGGACCAAGGAATAGTGTCGTGGCAGATGTAAATCCCTTCTATTTTACATTTCAAATTTTATTTTTTTATTTTTTTCCTTCCTTTCATTTGTATTTCCTCCTTGTTCAACAATCTTTTTTGTTTTTCTTACCCTTATGGATGAGTTTAAGTATCTAATCCAATGCATCTTGTGAATTGTGATACCCATCTGAACTCTGTAGGTGGCTCCTGTTGAAGGGATGGCTCTCCTACATATTCATGGGGACAAGTGTATGCTGCATGAAGCTCGGAACGTTACTAAGGGTGTGAAATACATTTTTCGTTCAGATGTATGTTTTGCTTGAAGCTCTATGATCATTTTTATATCAAGCAAGCTCTGTAAGCTTTTCACTTTAGGTTCCTCCAGTTATGCTTTCTTATATTTTCCATGTGTTAAAATGGAATCCCAACTTCTCGTTGTAATTTTCGATTATTCTTGGGTTCATCCTGGGATTATATTTTAAATTTTGGTATATCTTCTTGTAATTTATTATCCTTCTCAGACGAACCCAATTTTTGTATTGTGGAGGCAACTCAACATGCAAAATGAGCAGACTCGGTGCACCTCTTGTAATGCCAAGATCATTTATCTAAGAGATCTGGATTCCATTGTTCTTTCTGTATGCTGCTGATTAACAATGGTGTCGTAGAATGCAGTTTGGTCTGTTGCTCGCCTTTTTTCTGCAGGGCATTCTGTTGCCGATTTGTTGATGCTGGAATGTGTATTGAATATTTTGTCCATGCATCAAAAATGGCCCTAGCTTAGTTATTGACAGAGTGATGGTTGCCTTGCTAAAACAGGAAATTTGAAGCATTGCCTGAACTACAGTGATAGACGTTAACAGCATATTTGCTGGATTTCCTCTGCAAATCAAGGGAAGTGAGGTTCTTTTAAGCTCAAACTTATGGATGAAGGTCACGCCAGTTGCGCCAATCTCAATATCCCATATATGATCTGTTATAAAGGAATTATGTTTTCCCTTTTCTTCTGCAGAACATGATAGCTAAAATTTCTCCTAAATAATTCCTTTAAACAAGAAAATGAGTGAAAGAATACCATCACCATGCAACACATTTCATAGCTTAGGAAACTTCTATTCAAACAGATTAATTTATCACAATAAATATGCAAGCTTTATTCAGAGAGATCCATAGAGTTCCCGGTGCAAACCAGTTTAGTACTATAACATTTCAAGTTACCGTGTGGATCTCATGTGGTACAGTAGCTGAGAGTAGTCCTCGGGACTGATCAGAGAAAGAGAACAGGGAAAAGGTACAGATACGTCAATGGACACGGGCATTATAACTCCCACTGACGCTTCCACCAAGGCAATTGTGGTAGGAACAATCGCACATGACCACTCCTCCTTCGGTTGTGTAAGAGGCTACAGTTCCAGGAAAGCACCAAGCTGCAAGTTCAGGATCAATCCCAGCAGTATAGTTTGCAGCATCTCCAGAATGGACCAACGGGGAGGAGGATTTTCCGTTGAGGTTGAAAACATTGAGCGAATTTCCCTTGAACTTTCCTGGCGATTACATCTTCTTGATTCGGAGATGGTCAATCCCCCCTAGTGAATTAGATTATTAACATGAAATTTTGGTTCTTGCAAGAACAAAAATTAGCTTCTTAGAAGTAAAATTTTCATGAATCCTGTAGTTACAGTGTGAAGTTGCAGTTTAAGGCAAATTCAACCGACCCCAACTGGATATGATCACATGAAATGCTGTAAAAGCCGTCGTTCGTTTAAGGGCAAATCTTATTTTTGTTAATCTAATTGAAACTTAAACTGCTCTGTTTGTTCTGGAATTACTCAGCAACCAAATAGAGATCAAGCATGAAACCCATCAAATTTGCCAGGCATCCCAACCTTTGATTAAATTAGTTATATGGAACCTTAAACAAGCCTCCCTCATGTTATATCTCAAAAATCAGAAGCTCAAAACCATGAAATCTCATGAAATTAGTCTACTGAATCACATAAATTTCAAAGTGAATGAAAATAATTGGATATGCTCGTCACAAAGTAACAAGTAACAAAATCTTCTTCTCCCTCCCTTTCTGTAACATTTGTCCACAGGATGACACAGTTTTTTTTTTTTTTTGTCTAAACTGTAAAAATATTAGGTTCCATGCAGAAGCCTGAGAAGGATGTTTGGCTGCTTACAAAAATTTCTCCAACCCATACACTAGACTCTGCCATGATAACAAAGACATGTATTAATGGCTGAACCTTGAAAAGGACTGAAGCAAAAAAGCTAAGTTATAACGATGGCGTTTGCAGGGCCATTCAGCCAAATTGTTGTAGTCCATGCGGATCAAGTATGTGTCATAATTTCTCGAAAGAAAGGGATGAATACTTTTGGAATCGGTTTACCTTAAGTCGGATGACCTTTCTGATAGCCAAGAGCAGGCCAGGCATGAGGGATTGCACATCAGTGATATCATGTTTGATAGAGTAAACCTGAGGCCATCAGCAACAATGGTTGGATTGGTCCTTTACAGGTTACAGAAAACGGGAATAGTGAAGCAGAAAACATACCTCTCCTGGGCCAGAGAAGTAAATAGTTGTACTAGAGGGAAGCCCTGGCAGGACCATGCTATGTACCCTAACACCATCCTCTCCTATAACTTGGCCTCTTGCCTTGCAGGATGAAAATTATACATTGTGTCATCTCATCAATATTCAAACTATAAAGGTTTAAAGTTTATAAACCTTCTTGATTGATCTCCATCATGGTTATTAAGCAAGAAAGAAAACCTTACCACAACATCTGTAGATATATCTTCTCTGTTGTAAATCTGACCCAGGTTAGAGAGGTTCTTTGAAATCTGAATAGCATCCATTGACGGAAAATCCTGTGCACCGAAGACATTAAAAAAACATTGCTTGATTGAATTACTCTTCTTAAAATTTTTCCTATCACTTACTATTGGATTTGCTTTTGATTCAACAATTTCTGCGTTGTTGTAATGAAAGGAAGCTGTAATGGCAGCTTGCTGAAGGAGTATAGAACCAATGGACAGAGTTGGTGCAATCAGACAACCCTGCAGTCATTTTCGCTGTATGAAATAATCTCAACAAAAAAATTCAGATAACATGCTGCTCTAAGATGGATTGCCGAAGCTTCTGTAAGTCCTAGGAATCACCAAATCTGAACTGTAATTATGTTTATCTAGCTCACCCTGTGCTCACCATGCTGGCTTTGTCACAGAACGCAGATAATGCTCCAACCGAGTCGAGTTTAATCCGAGGAACATACACCACACTTCTCATGCCAAACGCTGTTGCCTAATGAGAATCACCAAATTGGGAAAAAAAGCCTATGATTAGTAGTAATTGATGATGAAAATGTAAAAATAAATTTCAAGATGGAAAGCAAATGAACCTGCTTCACATTGTCATAAACTGTGGAAGGATCAGTAAAATCAACTACTACTCCTGTTTCTTTTGACTGCATGCAAAGATATCAGAAATTGCTCAATCGATGAACTCTTTTGGTTGGAAGAGGAGACAAATTAATTAGTTTAATCATAGAATTACCTGAGATATGGAACCTAATACCATAGTAAGATCATTTATTATTGGTATTTCAAGAGGCTCTTCCATGTCACAAAGCTACTTTGGCCAAGAAAAGAAAGGATTAATTAATGGTTGAACATAGGGTAAATTATAGAGCAAGGGACATACAATCATGATTCAAAAGGAGAAAAAGAGTTGGAAACCTTTCCGATATCTTCTCCAACAAAATGGGAATCTACAGCACCTGCCACCTCCATTCCTCTTGCCTTAGTTACTGCAATTACTGCTGCCCTTCCTATTTCCTTTGCTGCTCCATTGATAACTACCTAGAATTACCCACCAGAGAGACAGATAGAAAGTATTGTACTTGTTTTTCCACTTGAAGTTCAAAAGGAGGGTGATTCAATTGTTACCTTAATATTACTCTGAGAAGGATGCATTGAGCAGGAGATAAACGGCCTGGTTATCACATTTTTAGAAACTTTATGAACTGTGAAATGAAAATGGCAGCTTAGGGCTGCCATGGTGATTCCAAGCTCTAGTCCTCTGTCTCAGCTGATTTTGTTCTATGCTCCATGTTGATAAGCCTACTCGCGTGCCACACTTTTTTTCCTTGGATAATGTTTGTGTCATTTGATAGGGCTTGTTTGGACGGTATTCGTTGATGGGGACTTTTGCATGTCAGCATATAGTGACAATTCTACAACATTAGTCTTGAGTATTTTTTTAAAAAAATAATCAGAATCTGCAAATAGTTTTATCAAGTGGTGCTCGAAGAATGATGCTTCAATTATTGAATGCAATTACGTCATAATGAAAGAATGATACTCGACTGCTAATAAATTGTTCTAAAGGAGAATAAATAAATGACTAGTAGCAGTGATGCCAAGACTGGCTTCGTTATTAGTGGGCTTGACTTGCTTCAAATGTCAATGATGGAGCCAAACGAGGCATAGCTGTTCATCCAACTTGGAACATGGCTTGTTTCATCGATTCATCGGGTCAAAAGACCAAGAAGAAGTTTGCAGATCCAACGGCTCGTTGAGTATATTGGTATAGTGATGAGATGGGGGTCCACGTGTATGGTGATCAGATAGAGCTAATGATAACCCACTGACATCAAATCCAACTATTTAGAGTAGAAAGTAGAGGAACCGATCCCACCTCCAATGATAACGCCATATCCGACATGACTTGATACCACCATAATTTTTTATTTTTTATTATTATTTTTATAATATGATCACTAACTAAATTATCATCAAAATATAAATTGCCATCTCAAAACACGCACACAAAAAAATATAACACTATATATAACGTTTTATATGATCATTTTCAATATATAATAACTTGATTTTGATAATAGTAATTTCTAACAAAGAAAGTTTTTAATCTAAAATGAAGTATCAAATTGATTTTGAGAGAAATATATTATATGCTTTTTTAAATTATAAAATTTAATTTTTTAAGGATTAGTATTTTTTATATTATCATTTAAAATTTGATTTTTAATAGTAGACAACGAGTTGATTGCCTCTTAATGTTTCAAATAAAAAAATAATAGGCAACGAGTTGTTTGCACCTCCTAGATTTCAGCGACCGAAGATAGCTGGAAAATCAGGCTAGTCTGTTTCAAACAAAAAAAAACTCATTTTTAATCATATTTTAACTTGAAAAAACAACAACAAAAAAAACACAATCTAAACACCTTAGCCTCTAACAACTAAAAAAATTGGCTCTAAAACCCACAATCAACCAAAAACAAAAATTCTTTTTAAATTCAGATTTATTATTTTAGACAAGTTTAAAAGGAGAGAGGAAACACCTTGTATAAACTGTTCTTATAAAAGAGAATCCATTGACACTTAAATCATTAGTTTTTGTGGATAGAATCGGTTTTAGTTGAGAACTTCTTTATCTATTATTATAATCTGATTATTTTATTTTTATTTTTTTAAATCAAGAATCAAAAAGTAAAAAAAAATTAAAGTTTAAAATCAAGATTGAATTTCATAAATTATTAGAACTGCAAGTTTATAATTTGAGCTGTTGAAGTTCAAAGTATATTAGCTTTAAGTTTAGAAAAACAATATCTTTTTGTTGTTTTAGTTCTTCATCTTTAAATCTTGCCATTCCTTAATAAATATACTTTAATTGTTCATTAATTTGGTCTATAAAAACATAATAATAAAAAAAGAGAACTAATAAAAAAGACAAATCATAGTGCGCGGGGAAGAATATGTCTTTTAAAGTATTTCTTAACTATGACAGGCTGGCAACGGGGATTTCCAATGACCATTGAAGATTGAATGGTAAACCAAGGCAAATATGTTGACCGTTAATCATTCAAGATATTCTTGGATCAATTTTCCTTTGTTTTTTTAATACACACACAAGATTAAGTTTAATTTTGAGTTACCTTGATGTCATTAGCCCAACCTTAATAACCTTACTCTTAATTCAATTTCATTATATTGAGATCGTTTCATATGTTGCAATATATAAGATAATTGAAAGATGAATAAAAAAATGTTATCTTAGATGTTTTTAAGGGTGTAATTATTTTTGCGGTTTAATCTACTTTTTAAAATATTTTTTTTCTAGAAAAAAATATTAAATTAATATTTTTTTTCTAGAAAAAAATATTAAATTAATATTTTTTTAATAATTTTAATATGCTAAAAATAATTAAAAAAATACTTTGAGTAACTAGCTAGAGGGCACTACTTACCCATATTTTAAAATTTGAAATCTCTTGATGTTATTATCCCAAGTTAAATAGTTTTCTTTTAATGTGCTAAAAATAATTAAAATAAAAAACACATTGAGTAACTATCTAAATCATTTGCATTGCAACTAGCTAGCTATGCAGGAGATTGCTTAATTAATCAGAAATTAAGTTGCCAATAACATTTCATGGTACAATATTTTACACGAGTTGATTTTGAGGTTCGGCTGTCGGTTCACCTATCAGTCTCTTCAAATTTCTTACGATCTGCTTATTTTGCCGTCCCTTTCTTTAGTTCTTAAATTGGTGGTTGGATTTTCGTTTTCCAAATTAATTAAATTTTGGCTAATGAATCATCTAGCTAGTACAAGGACCTCTTACCACCCTCCGATGGAGGTTTTTTGACTAATATATTGAGTCCATTCATAATCAAATGGTGGTGTGAAAATGATATTGGTATTACAAGATAGAAGAAACAAGAAGAGAGATCGTAAAAACTTTGAAATTTTGGAAATGTATGGAGACCCAGCATCCACTGACTGGACCGGAACATATATGTCTATGGACAAATGAGAAGCCATTTTCAAAGTAGGCAGATTTTTTGACTTCCAAGACAATGCTTTGTATGTTGCTTGTTAGAGATGGTGTGCGCATGTGATTCTACGTGTATGAAACAAGTAAGAAACAAAAAACAAGCATATATGGTGTACTACAATTCTCAATGTCCTTCCCGAGCTAAAAAAAAAAACCAAAACAAAATCTTGGAAAAATCTTGTATTTTAAGCAAGGATTGGATGATGTTCTAGTAGATAGAGAAGATCAAAAAATGGAAAAGTTAAAAAGATTGTGGGAAATTAACAATTAATTGATATTTTAGTTGTTTATTTAGAAAGAGTAAAAAATTGAGAATTTGAAGAATGATTTAGTTATGGTGTACGAAACGTAATCTGAAAATATTCCGATAGATAAAAGTAGAAAAAAATTTAAAAAATTTAATTTTTCCTTTTATAAATAAAATGAATTGTAAAAGAAATGTAATTACTGATTAGAGATGAGCAACACGCAAGTACAAAAATAAATAAATTACATTTCTTGTCACAAGTATTTCAATCTGAATTTATAAGAAAAAAAGCTTTTTAATTTGTATTAATTAAAATTAAATTTATAGTTTAAAAACCTCGAAATATCACCTATTTATCATTTCAACTTTTGAATAAACTACCTATAGCTAATTGATTGCGTAAAAATAAGGTTAATTTGCATGTCAACACATAATTTGTCCCCCTTGTGTGTATTAACTATCTATCGTGATGGTAAATTGATATCTTCCAATTAGTATTCAACAGTCGTTTTAAGGAGAAAATCAAAGAATCTAGATCATTAAAGTCCTCGAGATCTAATAGCTTATTATACAAATGACAGCAACGTTAAGCAGCCACTTCAAGAGAATGTTACCCCCGAATGTTTAACATTTGATTTATCTATGCTATCAATACTTGTTAAATATGATAATAATTTTTAAATGTTTTAAGTTATATATAATTTTAAATTTATAATTTTAATACATATCAACTCCATCACATGTCAAATGTATTTATACCAGGTTGGTTCACAGTGTATTTATACCCTCTGGACCTTGTTATTTCCATGAAAAAAGAAAAGATAAAAAATCATCTGTTTTCAACGATATTAATAGGAGGCAAAACACTCTTATATATCATTAATGAAACAACAAGCATAGGGTCCCTTAAAAGACCTTATACACACTTATATATATAAGTACATAAAAATCATTATATTAATGTGTGCAGTTATTCTAGATGAAGAGATATGATGATTTATCATGTCTTTAACATTTATATCGTAGAGAATCGTTTATAATCAAACATAAAATTTTATAATTACTAACGTCGTACCTTGAACTTGATTGTCCACCGAGTTTAGGGACTTTGGGTCTAACATGCGTGTTAGACTCACGTTACTTTGAACTTAGCAAATTATCAAATCTATGCACTTTGAACTTAGTTGTCCATCAAATTTAGACACTTTAGATCTATCATATTTATCAGATTCATGTTACTTTGAACTTGATTATCTGTCAAGTCTAAGCACTTTGGGTCTGGCAAACATACTAGATCCATGTTACTTTGACTTTGCTTAACCACCAAGTCTAAGCATGTTGGACTTGACTGTCCGCCAAGTCCAGGCATGTTCCACTTGACTGTTCGCCAAATCCAGGTACCTTAGGTTTAACATATTTGTCAGACCTATGTTTTTCTGGACTTGGTTAATTGTTCTGTCTATAGATCTTGGACTTGGCTAATTATCAAGTCTAGGTATCTTGAGTTTGGCATATTTGTTAGACCCGTGTTATTTTGAAATTGACTGATTGTCAAGTCTATAGATCTTGAACTTGGCTAACTACTAAGTACAAATATCTTGGGTCTGATATATTTGCCAGATTCACGTTACTTTAGACCTAGTTGGCTGCCAAATCCATGCACTTTAGACCTAGTTGGATTTGATATTTTTATCAGAACCACGTTATTTTAGATTTGACTAACAACCAAGTTCAAATACCTTAAATTTAGCTTATTGTCAAGTCCAAATACATTAGATCTAATATATTTTTCATATCCATGTTACTTTGAACTCGAATGATTGTGAAGTCCAAACACCTTATATTTGATATATTTATCAAACCCATTTGATTTAAGAAGATATTTAAAATAAAAATATTAATAAAAAATTGACTCGTTATATATAGTAATTTTTTTCATCTTTCATGATTTTTTCTTTGGTTAAACTTTAATTTGCAACAGTAATTAGAATAGATATTTTACACAAAATAGGTTATCAAAATCACCATCCTAATAAATATATTGTAAAGATGATTTTCATAACAAATCCAACGACCAAGATTTTAGAATCCCAATTCAGAAAAATATTTTTAAAAGACTAACATCACCCATGTGAGTTTTAAAGAGTTGAAATAACATTAATTGGTAAAAGAATAGTTTTCATTAATCGAACAAAATTATCATTTAAATATGATGAGTCCAATTTGGTGCATTGAAGAAAGAATATTGGATGTGCTTTGATTGTTCCTCCTAGCCCCTCCGTTACAGATTCCAAGACAAGTGGCTGGAAGTCTTGCTGCCTAAATAAAAAGGGAAGTGGCTGAAATTATTTGGCCGGAACGTAATACTTCTAACCATTTTTATTTTTGTAGTGTAAAGTACAGAAAAGTGTCCCCGTTACATTATCACATGCTGCTTAATTTTGACCATATAGTCCCACAGAAAATTCCATGAAACCAGAAGCAAGCAAAAGCATTTCCCAAGAACCCTATTTTTATATGCCAATTGGTCGGCATCCTGTCCCTAATCAAACATGCCTTATAACCCAATTGTTCGAAACCCTAAAATTACATAATGATGTAAATTAATCTCACTAATTTAATCATTGCACCTTTATACTAATTAAAGAGGCTTTTGTTATTGAAAAGATAGCACATAAGACATTTTATAATCCCATTATTGCTAGTTAAGACGAGCGCATCAAAAAGGAAATAAAATACGAGAAGAAATAATCGTACTTTATAGTCTATGCATTGCCTGCATGTACAATGATACATATATTATTGTTCATCTTTTTTTTTTTGTCAATTGACATAGAAGATGTTTTTATATTAGTTTATACATTAATTGGGATTATTTTTTTTGTAATTTTATGGGCGTGTTTTTAACGTTGACTTGCTATATTTAGAAAAATAATTTTTTGAAAAATAATTTCATAGTTTGGATTCAAGAAATTAATGAATTCATTATGTATATTTCATGTTATTCTCGAAGTGATGATTGGAATGATAAATAAGTTTATTAATTTGAATATACAAAGAAATCTCTTAAATACATATGAATAACCTATTTAATCCATAACTAGAGAAAAGTATAATCTTAACATAGAGAAATGGTCTAAAAATATTTAAATTTATAAAATAAATTAATTTTCCATTAAAAAAATTAACATTCAGTCTAAATCAAGTGGATAAATAATAATTATAGGTCCAAATTAAGACAAATCCAATAAATATAAAGTATAATACTCCAAACCGTCCTTCTATTCAAAATTATGCAGAGTTGCTGACACCAGTAGGTTACATTGTCTAAATCAAACCACGTACGCACCAAATATAAACCCGTCACACAAATCCCACGCGGGATGACTTTTTAAGCGGATCATAGATCGACACGTGTACATCACGACCGTGTGACTCGCTCGTGTGAAACTGTCGGTGGCAGGTACTAGAGGGAGTAAAGTGAAAGAAAGTGTGTAGAGTAACCTAGATTTTTGGTACGGTGTTTGATGGTTCCGATGATTGCCACGTGGGATTTACTGGAGTGTGACGTAAGCGACCGTTCTTCAGTCTTGGTTTCTACGGAGGGTACATGGTCCAGGTTTGTACTTTACAGTCCTTTTTAAATGCCTTAAAAAAAACTTTTATTCTACTATTTTGAGTCGATTTTTACGAATTTTGTGATAATTTTATTTGTTTATTTATTTATGGTTTTGTAATTGTTTTATATGATCGAACTCGCTGTATGTATTTTTTGACGATTTTTTTAAACAAGTTATTGTTTCTTAATTTTTAAAAATAAAATAAATTTTAATATGCAAAAACTATTACTGTTATATATATATATATTACTTAACCTTAAAATTTACTAAAATAATATTTTAAGTTTTTTTTTTAAAAAAAAATTATAACTTGAGTTAATCAATCGAATGGGTTACCTGAGATTTGGATCGGGTGGATTTCTAAATTGAATCCTATAAATAAAATGTGTGGTGTGCAATGAATTTATTTCATCAAAGTCTTCTCCTTTGCTGGCTGGATGGATGGATGAGTGAATGAATGATATTATAGATTCTTTTACAATAAAAAAAAACCACCCAATAAGCGGACAATGGACCCCAAAAGATTCATTAATTATCAACAATAACTTATCATAAAAATATTTAAAGGTAATTATTCTCAACTACCTTTTTAAGTAATGAACATTTATGCCGTGCTTGATACTAGTTTAAAGTTTAAACCATTAAGCTACATTTGGACATTCATGGATGCTTCGAGTTTGTGTTGCTTTTGACTTTTGAAATTTTTTTTTTTGTTGAATTAAATATTTCACATTCAATCAAATTTTCCAATCCACATTTGCATCGAATCATAACTACAAAAAATCGCTTAATTTTTAATATAGATAATTTAAAAACCATCACAAAATGATATTTATTACCATTTTAATTGAATAAATCAATCTCAAAAAACTAATTAAAAAAACAAATTACTATATTTTTCAATGATAAGAAAATCAAATTAGTTTGTGTATTTAGTATGTGTTGGGAGTGCAATATCTTATGTTTTTAAATATATTTTAAAAGTATATTTTATTTGATAAAATATTAAATTAATATATTTTTAGTATTTTTGATAGTTTCGATATAAAAAAGAATAAAAAAATATATTTTGATATATTTTCAAATAAAAATACCTTACACTACAATACTAAACACACAATTAATTAAAAATAAGTTTTTTTCCTGGACAATTTAAGGGTACAATATTTCCAAAATAGTGCTTCCAGATAAATTTAACTTTAAAATAAGAAAACAAATGGAGGAAACTTTCTTAATCACCGAGATAATCTCTTAAGTTTAAATAAATTTAAAACAAGTTCTTGAAGTTAATTTGAAGATAAATGAATTGGTTAAATTAATTTTATATCTTTAGAAAAAAATTCCAAACCATTAATGATAGCCCAACAGAATTACGAGGTTAATTATTGTAATAGTATTTTTGTAGTTACAACCATTTAACAGACAGCAACCGTTCAACCAAATTTGTTGTTATTTCATAAACCCGTAACTATTGCTAATGGTATCACTAATTAATCCATAATTAACTACTCTTAAGTCCTAATCTTCCCTCTCTGTAACTGCCACACCTGTGAATTAAGCAGCGGTGAAACGTCACCGGTTTTAAAGCTAAACTCCCTACCAGACACGGAGACAGCAAAGACATATCCCACAAGTAACTGCCACGTGTCCAGTCTCTTTCTTACAACAATTGACAAGACAATGATTGGGGTTACAATAAATTCACCTAAATGCCACTAGAAGTCACACGTGTGCTTCGTTGGGAAAAAACCCACCAAATCTTTACCTAGACCATCATGTTTCTTAACATTACCCCTTATTTTTTTTTATATATAATAATATGATTTTTTTATAATACTAATATTTCCTTTTTGTCATAATTTCCCTTAATTAATTTAAATATTTAGTGTCCTGTACTATTTTAGTGCATCAAATTTAATCTTTTTAATAAATTCATAAAAGGAGTCATCATATATTTCAATTAATACATAAATTTACATTTAGAAAATTAATTTCTCTTGTAATTAACATTCTTTAAATTCAAATTAAAAATAATAATTCATCTATATTTTTTTTCTTGAAATTTGGTAAGAGGAGATAGGATCCAAGTTTTTTTAACCTTTATACAGTAAGTTTTGGCGGCTTTTTATAGTTTTATAATATAGTTTAATAATCATCAATAATACATAGATTAATATTTAATTAGAATCTTTCTCTCTATATATAAATACGCCTTCTCTGGTCACAGCAACAGCTTAGCTAGCTGTCCACTCATTTTTTTAACAAATTTCTACATTATTTTCATTTTTTTTCTTCCTTCCTTGAAATCTCTGGAGAGAAAGAAAGAAAGGAAAGAATCCCATTTCCTAGAAATTTGACTCTTCTCTTCCTTCATTTTTCATTGGTTTCTTTCGAGATTGTTGGTTCAGTGTTTATTGAAAATCTTTGAGTTGTATATGGTTCCATTTTTGTTGAAGAGAGATCTGGCCAGGGGTTGAATTTAGCTATAGGTTTCTTGATTTCAAGGTTATGGTTTTAGATTCTTGATTTTTTCTTGAGTTGCAAGAATTGTATAAGATTCTTCTCTCTTTCTTGTTTTTTCTTTTGAGAGACGCCATTAGAGTAGAAGACATATGCAAGCTTAGATAGTGCTTTACAAGTCTACGCGTGGCTGTTAGGATTGACCTCGTGTAATGCTGGGTTTACAGCTTTCTGAAACAAGGTCTAACAACCTTTGTCTCACTTGGGTTGCTTTGGTTTCTAGCAAACGTTGTCAGGGTTCACTCTTTTCAGAGATCTAACTAGTCTCTTCGTCTCAAAGTTTCATAATTTCTTTTAAGGGATACAAAAAGAAGAAAGAAAAATGATGAGAATGAAGACTGCTAAAACAACAGGGCTGTCACAGATGAATGGTGGTTCAGCCGGTGGTGGTGCTGGAGGTGAGTGGGAGGTTAGACCAGGAGGAATGTTAGTCCAGAAGAGAAGCCCGGATTCTGATCGGACCTCCATCCCTCCACCGACAATTAGAGTCAAAGTTAAATATGGGTCAACGCATCATGAAATCAATATTAGCTCACAAGCTACATTCGGTAAGCTCTTTTCTCCTCTCTTTTTTGACTTGTTTAAAAAGTTCTTAATTTTTGTTCTTTATTGTTTCTATAACAATCCAGATGGGAGTTTAGGTTTTGTAACAGTAGTTGCTGTTCAAAATTTAGATGTCCACAGTAGTTGGAGAGAATGATTGAATGATGATTTTGATTTTTCTTCCTTTTTTTTTTCCTGGGTTGTCCTGGGATGCAGGGGAGTTGAAGAAAATGTTGTCAGGGCCAACAGGATTGCATCACCAAGATCAGAAACTGATTTACAAAGATAAAGAGAGGGATTCAAAGGCATTTCTTGATATTTCTGGAGTTAAGGACAAGTCGAAAATGGTGCTAGTTGAGGACCCGATTAGTCAGGAGAAAAGGTTTCTTGAGATGAGAAAGAATGCCAAGATGGAGAAGGCTTCAAAATCCATATCAGAAATCAGCTTCGAAGTTGACCGGCTAGCGGGCCAGGTATTCTATGAAATTAGGCCTTATGTAACCTTGATCATAGAATGTTGTAGTTCTTGTTTAGTGGATATTGATCTTTTGACTGCAAATTGTTTAGGTTTCAGCTCTTGAATCAGTAATTACTAAAGGGGGTAAAGTAGCAGAGAAAACTGTGCTTAATTTGATTGAGTTATTGATGAATCAATTGCTGAAACTAGATGGAATTATGGTCGATGGTGATGTCAAATTACAAAGGAAAATGCAGGTAATTAGCTTTGATTTTGAATTCAGTAATTGATTACTGCATAAAACATATTTATTTATTTTTCACGGTGCTGAACTTATTACTTTCCTGATGTTTTAATGAAGGTTAAGAGAGTGCAAAGGTGTGTTGAGACTCTTGATATGTTGAAGATCAAGAATTCCATGGCTAATGAAAATGGAGAACAGATTAAGAATCCCATGCCTAATGGCAACGGAAACCATGCACCAACGCAGCAGCAACACCACAAACATTCAAATGGACAAAAACTAGCCCCAATTCAAGAGCGGCAACCAAGGTATACCAATGGACACTCACTAATACCAATTCAAGAAGAACAACCGCGGCACTCTTTCGATAATTTACCAATCCACAAACAAGAGCAGCCGCCAAGACATTCAGCATCAGGAGCGGTTGTCGTAACCACGCAATGGGAAACATTCGATTCCACGCCAGCACTAGTGCCGGTTCCCTCAACATCTACATCGACCCCGGCCACCAATAATGCAGCTGATCATCAGCCCAAGTTCCCTTGGGATTTCTTCAACTGAACGCCAAGACACGCAGTAGTTGTTTTCTCTTTGTGTGTGGATGTGTTTTGGATTTATCTCCAGTTGGTTTGTCATCTCCTCCATTCTTTGATGTATTTAGATTTGTTTAGCAGCCCCTTTAGTCTGTCTCCCATTCAGTTCAAACTGAGAATAAATGGGGTTGGCACAATAGTTGATTATTGCTATTAATCTGTTCTATCTTGTATCCCGCTGTACTCAAATTCATTTGCCATTTTGTAATGTTCCTGGTTTTTTGACAGTGATAGATTATAAATGGACCTGTGCGCGTGTCTATATATATATATATATATATTAGTAGATTCTTTTCTTCAGTTCTTGGGCCATCGTTTCTCACCTCAAAGACGACTCTGTTCGAACAATGTCACACTGACCCGACTTGCAAACCCTTTCTCTCGCTGCCTCATCGAAGCTGAGATTCGTTGTTTTGGGGCTGTGGTGTGCTCCGAATTGAACAGTTTATAATGGTTGATGATAAATGAAGTAACCCTATAATACCTTGCTTCCTGAAGGGGCTACAAACTGACAAAAAGGGCGGTGGAGGAGAGGAGGATTTTTGGCAATCCAAGTAACTAACCTCCAATCGTACAAAGACAGGTCTTGATAAAGTATAGAAGGAAATGATACAGAGGATTAGGTTTATAACCTATTTTAAACAAGTATGTGTCTTTGTTCTACACTTGGCACCTATTCCAAATTCAGTAACATTCCTCTTTTGGCTGCTTCCATATGATAGCTAAATATCTATTTACCTAAACATACCAAAACCTAACATTAGGGAAGCAATGCACCAGTAGATAACATCGATCAACTCTCATAATTTTTAATTTTAAACCTAGGACAGAAAAAGGATATGGTTTGAAAAAAAAATTTTAATTTTTTTTTTTGATTTCATCCTTGAATTATTTTTTTTTTACTGGTTAGTCAAATTACTTTTACATGATAAGTTAATTGAGTTATAATATAACAACTCCCACATTATTTAATTTAAACCCGAGCTAGAAAATGATTTAGATTTAAAAATTAACCTATAAAGTCAACTTTAATAATAATAACAAATAGCTTTTTACACAAAATTAATCTGACTTATAAAAATGTGAACTGGGAACATATTAAAAAATATATTTGAAATAAAAGAGAATAAAACCATTCAAAACTATCAATATAATTTGAAATTTATATGAAAAAAAAGGAAAATAAAAGAGAGAAAAGAGAGTCAAAATCGATGTAAAAAATAGATCAATCATTTTATTTTATGATTAGAATATTTATAAAAAAAATACATTTTCACAACCGATTTTAAAAATCAAAACCGAATAAACAAAACGAGAAGTATATTCATTTATCTACAAAATTGCATTTGGACAGAACCGAACAAAGGCATATTGCTCTACTAAATGAGCAAGCATCTCTAAAGGAAAAGGGAGGGAGCATCTCAAAAAGGACAAGTTGAAGCCATTCACATGACCAAAAACCACTTCTGGAATCAAAAGAAGATGCCAGAGACAGAAAAGCACCCCACTTCATTTCATTTCATTTATTTAATTACTAGTACAATATCTCTTCGACTCACACACCAATAATAAGCTTCTAGATTTAACTTTAATAATTAAAATCATTAAAGTGTTATAGAAAAAGATAAAAATCTAATGCAATTGCACTCCCTTTCTGATTTGACAGTTAATTTTTGCTTTCTGATCAACATGTGATTGCTGATATGGTTTATGATATTTTTTTAAAATATTTTTTATTTAAAAATAAATTAAAATAATGTATTTTGTAATTTTTAAAATTTTTAATATAAACAAATCAAAATCATCCATAAAATATTAATTTATTATCTTTTCTAGTAAAACCAACAAAAAAAAACATGTATATTAAAAAGACATATCATTCGTGAAAAACGTGTTACTATTTAGAACATTATTATGATATTATTTTAATATATTAAATAGTGATTATGATAATAATTATAATAGTGATAGAGATGGTATTACTTATTAATAATAGTACTGAAAATGATTTTAATTTTAAAATTTTAAATTATTATTTTTTAAAATCCTTTTATATGATTAAAATTGTTTTTTAATTTCATTCTTTAGTATTTAGTTTTTTTAAAAATTAAACTTTATAATTTTTTCAAATTAAATACTTAAAGTTTAATGATTTAGGTAACGAGTTTAAGAAGTTAATACATCTTTTTTTAAGAAAAAACTTTATAAATTTTTTTATTTTTAATCAAGTTATTTTAATCATATAATCTAAACTATGAATTTAATAGAATGTCTCATATTAACTTAAGCTCTAATTAGTATTTTTACACATTTATTATAAAAAATTTCTTATATCTTTCATCTATTTTTATTATCTAAACATTATTTTTTATTTAAAAAATAAAGCGTGGGCACGGAGAGTACGTAGTTATGATCTAAATAAAACGGTTGCTATGTCTCTATCTTATCTATTGATTACTAAAGCATGCATCAACAATGGATGAACCAAAAAAAAAAAAATCAGCTAAGAAAAGCACAGACCAGATATTTATTAGGCGGTGCGTAGAAAATAAATTATCATATTTAATATGAAATAAAGAGATGGGGTCTTTTGGGACGCAACTTCATGTTCATTGTTCAGTCAAATTAACTTTAAAACTTCAGGCATTACTTGAATATTTTTCATTCAACAAAAAGTGTTTAACTTCACTGCATAATACCATCCAAGGCCACAAGGGCGGAATCAGGGAAGGCAAGCAACGACCGCGTCCTTCTAAGATATTTTAAATTTTTTTATTATTTAGTATTTAAATATAGAATAATATAATATTTTTTATTTTAAATAAATAATTTTTTTAATAATATATCTTGTTATATTAATTTTATCCTTTCCTATCAAATACTATCACCTCCGTCCCTCACGGCCAATGATTCCTTTTCTTCTTCTTCTTCTTCAATTTTTTTTTTCAAGTTTGTTTTTGTTTTATTCTGAAATCTATTCTTTTAATGAATATCTAATATGTTATGTAGGTTAAATCCTTTGTATGTTCCATGAAAGAATCATTAAAATCGATGAAAGGAAGAGTTGTTACTCTGAAATATCCACTTCAAATAACATACGATTTAATTCTCGAAATTATTGTATGCGAAAATATATATTTTGGGTCACTATTTTCCTAGTCAAAAACAGATATAAAAAGAACTGCATTTTGCTAGTAAAGTCCATAGAACATGATGAGCTTGCACCATGCAGACAAACAGGTGAACATCGCTATCTCTGCATAAAACACAGTGCAGAA
This sequence comes from Populus alba x Populus glandulosa, assembly GCA_033617975.1. Classification (NCBI taxonomy): domain Eukaryota; kingdom Viridiplantae; phylum Streptophyta; class Magnoliopsida; order Malpighiales; family Salicaceae; genus Populus; species Populus alba x Populus glandulosa. The sequence goes on from CM066157.1 coordinate 15,336,036, forward strand.
AAACAGTACTGGCTTGTCACCCACATGATGCTTGTTAATGATCGTAATAGATTTCAGTCTGACAAAAATACCGATACTGGAGATCGCCCAATCCATTTTAAATTATGTTGTTTTTAATTTTTTTTAAATCAATTAAGCTTGCAAAATTAAACAATTTAATTTAAAATTCAATTCAAAATAATTTTACATTAATAAATTTTTAGGTTAATCTGCTAGGTTTTGGTGAGTTTAAAAATATATTTGGCATTGTGGTAGCGGTTACTTTTCAAATAACTTTTCGTGCTAAAATACATGTCAATGATTTTTTTTTATTTTTTAAAAATTATTTTTAAAATCAGCATATCAAAACTATCCAAAAAAAATATAAATCAAATTTAATTTTAAAAAAAATCAAAAATTTCAATAAACACAACTTCAAACGGTCTCTAATAATAATGATTGTAGCAATGAGGTTCTCTGGAACAGCAAAACATTGTAAACCGCACCCAAAATCTATGAATATGATTTTGAAGAAAGGGATTTCAAATAATTATTTGATTTCTATCTACTTTTTTGAGGTGTTAAATGTGCCAGCTGATGATGAGGGAGCTCCAGTATGAAGTAGCTAGTGCCCGTAATCAAGGATAAACTATGTTTCTGTCCTTTTAAATTTATCAATGCTCCTCTTTCATCCATATAGTTCAAAATTACTCAAATGTATCCTTACATTTTTGAAAACCAACGAAAAAAATGAACTTTTTCATACTTCTTATTTGGATTTTTCTCACCTTCCCTATAATTCATATATATATATTTAGGATATATAAAAAAACTAGAATATCAAATTTAAAAAATAGGATTTTTCTATTTTAAAAATAATTAAAATAGCAAAAACAATATCTTCATTGAAGGTTTTTCTGAACTTAAACTATAAATTTAATCTAACAAGCCACACGTCAAAACATAATTGGGTGCATCCTTCCTGCTTTGCGTGCATTGCAGAATTTCACAATATCCCATCTTCACGGCAGGATCCCGAGCTTCATCATTTGGTTTGATTTTCAGAGAAATTTGTGAATGACCATTTATTAATTATTTATCACAAGGCAGATGAATTATTTCTGCATAAAATATATTCGTCAAATCCCTTCTGACAAATGGTCGCCACACTTTACCCAGTTTCACTATTTAAGCGAAGCAATCTTTATCTACTTTTCTTCCGAGGAATTAAATGTGCGACAGTGCCATTTAGTGCAGTCGGTCCGCTGGTAACTGGAATGTTAAAATAGTTTAACTGAGCTATTTTACCGTGTTTTGTTTTATCAGCTTCACTCTATTTCAAATCTTGTTTGTATTTATTTATTTATTTGTTTAAAAAGATGGGTGTTATATCAGCTTCACTCTATTTCAAATCTTTGAGATAAGTTTCTGGGAAAGACAACTTCTTTGACGAAATAAGATTCGGTAAATCTCAAGCTTTATTATTTGGTTTATAGAGAAATTTGGATGTGTCTGTGATGAAAAGAAACCAGCCACGATACTTTCTTCTTCTTCAATTCTTGACGAAGCACCTCTCCCATGGAGGTTGTTGCATTTAAAAGGAGCTGGACCCGTTCATGGTTCAAGAAGGGGTCAACCGGTCAAGGGTAGGCCACCGCTGCCTCTTTGGACAATAAAAGGCCTTCAGCCAACAATTGATCACTAGCTTGGTCGGCAAACTCCTTGATGCGTAGGCCTATAGATCATTGGTTTGTCAAGTTTGTTGGTCAACATGAAAAACTAACTAAGCCCACTTCAAAAAATCATTTACATTGTATAAGATAAGATTTGGCGGTGGACCTGATGTAATATCAAATTGACTCAAGTTAATTTAAATTATTTTAAAAAAAATCATAAAATAAAAAAAAATGGTTTTTTTTTATTGTTAGATCCATCTATAACTAGGTTTATTTGAATCCAAACTCTCTTTTGCAATTTTTTCTAGACAAACCAACTTTGACTCAATTTTTTTCTTTCTATTTTAAGAAAATCATTTTTTTTTCTTTCTATTTTCAATGTTTTTTTTTTCTCCGAAGATGGAAAATAAATGAAGTTGGGTCTAACAATTATGTTGAATTTAGAGCTTGAGGCTGGTAAAAGGCCCATCGTGATACTCAGCCAGCCTTCACTAGCAGATCTTTTGACAGGCCTACTTCCTACCTCCTCCGATCCATGTTAGCAATTTCTCCTTTTACTTTCAAATGAAACTGTGTATTCCTGCATGTGGATACTTAGAGACTGTTTATTATTTTTATGTTTTAAAAATATATTTTTATTTGATTTTTGTTTTAAATTATATTTTTTTATGATATTTGTCAAATTGTTTCGATGTGTTGATATAAAAAATAAATTTTAATAAATAAAAAAATATTATTTTGCTGCAGGTTCAATACTCATCTACTCATATATTCACTCATATAAGAGTGAGATATCATATTGTTATTATGATAGATTTTTTTTAAAAAAATTAATATTGGTGTCCGACCCAGCTTGCGCGTAGCTCGATTAATTCTATAGGCTCTAAAGTTAACGACCATGTAAATTTTCAGTAGCAATTATATTAATAATCAAAAGACTCGAATTTAAAATCACAGGAGGAGCAAATCCTTTGATATCAAGTTCTTACCACTAAATCACATGGTTAGATTTTTTATATATATCAAAAGACAGGAAAAGTTGATAACATGGTTAGCGTAGGATTGTTAACTTGTTTAACAACCAACTTGGTCTAAAACGACAGCTTGAGATTAGGTTTACAAACTAAGTTTCTATTTCACGAAAAAAAAAACATCTCATAAAAACAAGGGTACTAGTTTCTTGATTATTATTATTATTTTGTTCAATTTTCCGTAGTGTCTATTTCATTCTCTAAGAATATAATGAGTTGGGCCTAAGAATTAGGAGGGCACAAATAGTGGTGGAATATTGAATCTCTTTTTCCTTTTAAGGCCTGGAGGATGGTATAAAAGACCCAATAAAGCCTCTGGCCTTACCCATGGCCTTCATCGAACATATCTAGAGTTTAATATAAAGATCTTTGGTGGGCTTATAAAATACCTCCAACGCACAGTAATTGCTATCACATCCTCTTTTTCCGGTTAAATGATACCTATGTATGCTTCGGCCCATTGGCCCCCGCGCGTCTGCTGCGAGTTATACCATCTTTTTTAAACATAAAATGAACACTAAGAGTGTGTAAATTTTCTAGCAATGCTATTAAACCAACCCGGATAAACAAGTAAATCTTGAAAATTTTTTACTTGTTTATTATCTAGAGTGAGTTTTTAATTAGACCATATAATAGTGAACCCAATATAAATGTATAGATTTAATGAGTTAAAAAAAAAAAACTCGAATGATCGGTAAAAATATGGATCAACTTATTAAAAAACCAAAAAAAAAAAATTTAAAAAAATATCGAGACGGTAGCATATTGGATGGCCCCGGTCACATGCGACTAGGTTCATGAATTTAGTTGGGTTTATGATAAAAATTAGATGATCATAATTTCGAGCATCAATCCAAAAATAGATACTTTTTCGAAACAATGATAACCCTATACAAAGCGAAAACAGACCATTTATGAAATCAATTTTCCAACCAATTCAACATTGATGGATAAGATCGGAAAAAAAAAAGTAAACAGGTTTTTTAATTATTTTTAACATTAAGTAAGAGATCAGATTGCTTATAAGATGATGATAAGCCCATGAAGTCAAGCTTTAAAAGTTATTTTAAAAAAAAAAAATCTTAGACTTAATTCAAATGTTGTTTTGCATTTATAGGCATTATAGTAACTTAAATTTACACAAAAAAATAAATAAATAAAAATACAATAATAACCTCAATCAATTAAAAAATGGTTAATCCACAATAATTGGAGGAGGGTGAGTATGAAAGTTATTGTAGGAAAAATCAATAAATTTACTGTTTCAACATATACTAATCGATCCAGATAAATCTTCTAAACTTAAGTTAATATTTTAAATTTGCAACCCGTGAAATTAAAAACCCATGTTTAATCAAGAATTTTAATTGTCAGCCAATTTAATGCTAAATAATAAAATTAAAAAAAAATCCCAAACTAAAAAACTAACCAAAGAAAAAAAAAAGTAGAAAAAAAGAATGAATATCAAATACAACTATAGTTAAATGATTATTTGTTTTTAAGAGTAACCAAATCATTTTATTATAAAAAATACGAAGACACCGCTTTACAATTCAAAATGATAAATGAACAAGATAAAAAGATTATTTTTACCCTTAAAAAAGCAATTTATAAAGAGTTTTTTCAAGGGCAAATCCATCAATTTTTTATTATAATCCACGGCAATCAAAGACATATATACAATGATTTTGTCACATGCTCTAGCTTTTTCTTTAATATACAGTACTGGGCTTTAACATCAACCCAATGGAGCTTTGAAAACATTGACATAAAACCTAATGCAGACTAGATTTTATGTTGAATTAGTTTGGCAGTTAACTTGATCAACTTGACGAGCCAACCCATAACTTTATTAATACTTCGATAAGACATGGTTTAATATTTTAAAAAATCATAAAGTAATACTGTTTTAAATTTTATCGGTGAATTGACCGAGATCCCGTGACCTGAAAAGTCTTGGACCATGTCCTAGCTAGGCCGTGCCGGACATTTCAACATCGTTACATCATCAATGAGAAAGATGTGTGGTACTATACCAGTAATCTACTATTATTATCGTAATATTAATAACAAACTACTTTAGCAGCCAACCAGGGCGAAAGGTGCAGCTTGAAATTAGGTTTAAGACTTTATTTAACTAAAAAGGCAATGTAAATGGGACTTTTACGAAAGTTGACCGATCCGTTGGGTGGGTTAATTTAATAAGATTGTTTGAAAATATGGTTGTGATTATTTTTTAAATTTTTTTTAATGTTAAAATATATTAAAATAATATTTTTTTTATTTTATAAAAATTATTTGTAAGATCAGTACATCAATATATATATAAATTAATTTTTATTAAAATAATTAATTTTTATTAAAATAAAGGTACAAACACGTTTCCAGGAGTGTCCATTTTAATTATTATTAGTGGATCATTCTTCTAGAAATTGATTGTATAGACTATATAGAGTCTCAATAAACAAGATCATTTAATTCATTTGATGACCATCCAAAGCATCCTTTCACGCAAAAGAAAGTTCTAATTATCATAATAACGTTATTAATATGTGTAAGATGATGTTGCTTTCTTGATCTCGATCTAGTTAGTTTTTAAATTCTAAATCAAATCAAATTAAATTTGGAAAAAAAAGTTGTTATTTCTTGTTGCCGATCATTAAGACAATTGCCTTTGTCGGCTATAGAAAACATTAAGAATGGTGATTATATTTATAGTCTGTGGACATTGAAAGACACAAGCTCCATATTTCCCTGCACAAATCATCCCATACGTTTCAGGAAAAACAGGTGACTCATGGATGGGAGCAAGGCATTCTCTTCGAGTATTTAAAAATGATCGAGTAACTTGTACAAAAGTTGTCAAATTCTTTGTATTATTTGGAGAATTCCTTTTTTCTTTTTTGTTTTCTAGTGAGTCGGAGCTGATATACTTGAGTTTAGTTATGATTGTTTTTTAAAGTGATTTTCGTACCGAAACGTATTAAAATAATTTTTTTATATATTTATTTTTTAAAAATTATTTTTGAGATCCGCGTATCAAAATAATTCAAATATATAAAAAAATTAAATTTTTTTGAAACACTGTTTGAACAGTGCTTCCAAATGGTACCTAACTTTATTTTAGATATGGTTAACATTATAATCTAAAAAAATATTCAACTCAAAAATCTTTCTTAAAGAAGATGTATGTTAGGATATAAAAATTATTCCATTATTTAATTAAGGTCTTAGTATAAGTACTTAATTGTTTTTGATAAATTAATGTATTAGATCAGAAAAAATAAGGTTAAATTACCACCAATTTCTTTTTTTTTGAAAAATCTCTTGTTTGGCCCACAATCCAGTTTACCTTCCTGTATAAATATTTTTTTTAACCAACCTATATAAAGAAAGTTAAAGAAGAAACCATGGATATTCCCTTTGCACAAGTATCTTCTTCCTTTGTTTTATGGCAATTAATTAAAGAAACATGTATATACAAAGTACAAAGTTGACACAGAATCGTAGCCCATGGGTCCTAAAGTCTGTCTCGCAACTATGGGACGACCGTTCCTAGATTTCGGAGTCTCAATTTGAATTTCGCACTTCAAGGCTTTAAATAAATCCTAGGAATCCGATCTCCTCTTATCATCTCAATTATAAAATATACATGTAACAATAAGAAAATCATCATCTTTAGTTTGGCAAGGAAGTTCGATTGTTAATTACCAGGAATTCTAACTGTTATTTTAATTATTCTAAATAAGAGAGTGATTGCATAAAAGAATAATATTGATACTCTTAATACGCATTCTCTTACGTAGAATATATTGTTTTTTCTTTTTGTTTGTTATGATCTAATTAAATTTCTATTTTTATCGGTCTACTATGATGAATTTGTTATGATAAAGAGACTTTAATTTTCTAGATCAAGAACTTTGTCCGAATGATAAAAAATCCTTAATTATCATTGAGGCTTCTTTTGATGTGAAATTGAAATTTTTGCTATTTGTGTCATTCAAAATAATATTTCAGATAAGATTCATTGTGGGTTTTTATCAATAATAATATTTTAGATATTAACCATTTTCAGGTTTTTTTAACTTTATATTAAAAATAAATAATATTTTCTTTCCAAAAATAAATTTTTAATATAGAACAAAATCCTTTGAAATTTTACAAACTTGTTGTAAAATCCATAGAATATCCTTTTTTAAAATATGCTAAAGTATTATAGATTTTTTTTTAAATAGTGGAGAAATTGGTTTGGCCTATTAAACATTGGAGAAACTCTTCACTGTTCACTTGGAGAACAATGAAGGTGGTAACGAAGCAGAAAAAGAAAAAGAAAGAGGAGAAAGGAGGCTAACAAGGTGGTTGCTTCATGATAGTGCTGGTGGTGATGGTGGTTCACGGTCGCGGTGTTGTGGTTTTTTTTTTCTTTGTGCAGAGGCACAAGCTTCTTCTTCTTACTTACATTTTTTTTTCTGTTTTTCTTTGTTCTTTTTCATTTTCTTCTCTTGTCCCTGTCTCTCTTATTTTTTCTTCTCTATTTTTTTTGGTTTTTCATTTTTGTTTCTCTCCTCCTCTCTTGTTTTTGTTTATTTTTCTCTTTGTTTTTCTTTTGTTTTCTCGGCCCCCCTTTTTTTTTATTCTCTCCGTCCTCCTGCACTCGTTGGTGAAGGGGGTATTTATAAGGGGAAAAGAGGGAGAGAGCCACCCTACCCCTGTCCAGTTGCGCCGAAGGGGTAGGGTGGCTGGGCAGCTGTCCACATAGCTTGTCCCCTCTATTTTTCATCAAGGTTGTTGGCCATGAGAGGGATGTGGGTTGTGTCGGGTATTTAGGTATTTGTGTGTAAGAGAGAAAGGGGTGTCGCAAAGGAGGGGAAAAAAGCCTTCTTCCTTTGCCTGCAATGCGCGCCTAAGAGAAGGAGATGGCAAACAACGCCATGAAAATGACACTATCTTTAGCTTTTTTTTTTTTTAATAACAGTGAATAAAATGATGTTGTTCTGTACAAAATATGTCGTTTCATTTAAAAGAAAATGACGCCAAACGTGCATTTTCTAGTGTAGTCCTTGATTTTGAATTTCTTTAATTAAGTCTATAATTACCCATCAATCTTTAATATTTATGCAATTAAGCCCTTAATTTAATTAAATATATTGTTGAATTTTAATCTTTATATTTTTGAACCTCCTCAACTAATTTTTGATTATTTTCTGAACGCCGAATATTCTCCTCACTGATATATTGTTTTGGTTTTCTTTCAACAATTTTTGAAATTAATTTTTGTATTTTTTTTATATGAGGATCCCAAAAATAGATAACAACAATGATAATTATACTATTTCAGTAAATAATAATATTTTTCTAGCGACACTATAAATTCTCCATGACAATCAATTATGTTTTTCAATGACCGGCCCTCTTCCCGCTTGTAAAGAAAACAAATCCATGTATATGCATGCATGTATATTAATGATACTTCCAAGATTTTAAATAAATTTTAATAAAACATATATTATATAGTATAATATTTTTATATGATTGGTTATTAAAAAGAATATTAATAATATATACTTGCAAGTTTGCAAATGAATTTAGACATTGCTTTTACATAGCAAGAAAAATATCATAGGAGTATTTTGAACAAACAACATTACGAATTGCAAAGAGAGTAAACTAATTTAGAATTGTGCCAATGATTTGCTTAGTTAAGAAATTAAATCACTTATTCATACTATCGTTGATAATTCTGATATTAATTGATTATAAAATTAAAGTTTTTGAATGATGAAAGAGTTTCGAGTATAATTTAAGATATATACTTATGAGGAATAATAAAAAGGAGAATTTAGTGAAGATATATTTTTTTAATACTTATCATTATAATTTTCATGGATATTTAACTACTTTTTTAATGAATTATTTTAGTAAGTGGAAAAACTTTAATTTCTGCATTTATTAACTTTTTATACAACCTTCTAAACAATTTCACCTCTCCGATACTAAATTTTTAAATTTCTCAATAAAGACACCTCCACATCAATCTTATATATTTAAAGTTTTTTTTTTAAAAAAGAATTGACATTCTTAAACAGGAAAAGATTAGAGTAAACATTAATCTTACTGGTGTAATGATTATAAAATACATTAATTGTCATATAAATATATAAGTGTAGCCGAAAACAATATTTAATACTGATGTGTTAAAGTTAATTATGTGTTTAGAATTAAGTAATGTGGTGTATGGTTTGTTTTTTTTTTTAAATATATTAAAATAATTTTTTATATATATTTGTTTAAAATTTTGATATTAGCATATTAAAACTATAAAAAACACTAAAGAAATATTAATTTAATATTTTTTCAAATAAAAAATATTTTTAAAAAAAATTAAAAAAAAATTACAGCATTCTTATATATTCACATATTCACCGAAAAATGCATGGAACTTCGCGGTCTGACAAAATAGACATTATCTTCTATCCCAAATATTATACTGTATAATAATGAATCCATATGTAAATATCTTCTATCCCAAACATTATATTATATAATCATGAACGGTCTCGAATTATTGGCATAGTTATTAAACCCGGATTGATCCAACGGGTTAACCCGGGCGCTGGACCAATCCGTGTTTGTCAAAAAACCGGCCGGTGCAACGATTCGGCCAAACCTAGTCAACCCTATATATATATATTTTTTTTTCAAATGTAGCATTTGAAACTCATTAGTATATATATTTTATGTTTCAAAGAAAAAAAAAATATTTTTCAATATGGGATAAAAAACCTTTTGGTTTAAATACTTCAACTTAAAAAGATAATATAATATTTTTTTAATGTGAGATTTGAAGCCAATTAGTATATATTTTATATTCATAAGAAAAAAACTATTTTTTTTCATTATGAGATTTAAAACCCATTAGTATATATACTCTATATTATCAAGAAAAAAGCTATGTTTTTTCAATGTGGGATTTGAAATTCATTAATATATATACTTTATGTTCCCAAGAAAAAAATTATGTTTTTTCAATATGAGATAATTTTTTTTAAAATATTCTTTTAAACTTTATTATTTACAATATGTATAGCCTATATTTACATGTATTTTTTCTTAATTTTTTCATATACAATATTGAAATTTTAATTTTTTATTAAATTTTTTCGGGTTGATCCAGGTTAACCCAGATTGACCTATAAAACCTGAAACTCGGTTCCTTAGACGAACTAACCCCTGATCGGGTTTAATAACTATAATTAGTGGTATAAAAACAGTCTTTCAAGGCTTGAATTCCGCACAACGTATTGTCTCCATGAGAGGGTGCAGATACCCCTGCTGTTGCCATTAACTCCGTAGACATGCTCTCTACTCTCTCTATACTGCTAGCAGCTAGTTTATTTTTTATAGAACACCAGTGGTCCATTTTTATTATGATGAAAATGACCTCTTATTACATCACTTTATCTGAAAATTAAAAAAAAAAAGGGGTTTTCTGCTTTTGTAAGAACGCAATCTAATATGAGCAGAAAGTATGGATTCGTGATCATCCATTTAATTTTAGTTTTTCTTAGACAAGACTGATTGTGTTTAATTTGATTTCTTTTTTTGGAACTTTTGAAAAGTGAGATGTTCTCAACTTTTACATCACAACCGGATATGATAAGATTGTGTGAAATAATTAACAAATTACTTTTAAGTGAAATCAACATTTGTAATTATTTGATATTTTAAGGAAAGGCAATGTGTTAATTGAAGGATTGCGATAATAATAATTTTTTTTTTTAATTTTATCGTGTTTAGATAATAAGATTTGTCTTTTTAACTAAATTAAAAATAAATTATCTATAGATCCATTAAAATTTTGCATCTTAGATCACCGAAAATGCTATAATGTTCATGGAGTAAATTTGAATTTGTTTTAAAAAGATATAGATAAATGATAGAAAAAATTAAATTTCAAATTCACCAAAAATTATAAAAATATTTTGCATAGATTTTTGAAAAATATTTTTTTATTTGTTACCCTCTATTTCTCTCGAGAATAAGCACAAATAATTATTCCATGTGCACACTAAAATTTCTTGTGAAGTCACCTCTTCACCTACAAATTTAACCCAATTCCACAAATTAAACGAAAACAAAAAATAAAAGGTAAAATCAACTCTTATAATTATTTGAAATTATAATGTGTAATTTGCAACAATTTTTTTTTATTATTAATTTCCGATTCCATTGTATTGCTATTTTATTTTTGAGGGTGTTTGGTACTGTATTTAAAAAGTATTTTTGAAAAAAATTAAATTTTTTATTATTTTAAATTAATATGTTTTTGATGTTTTTAAATCATTTTAATGTACTAATTTCATAAATAATTTTTAAAAATAAAAAATATTATTAATATACTTTTTTAAATAAAAAAAAATAATTACAACCACACTTCCAAATATATTTTTAATATGGCTAAATTTATCTTTTTAGAATGATAAAAAAAAACAATCCATATCATATCGGTACTAAAAAAATCCAAGAAAATCGATCCTACATATATCTCATCTGTCGAGCTCTACCTCTACAGATTCAAACCAGCGTTTTCCACACATCAAACAAAACTCACATCTTTCTTTGATTCGAATGTTTTATGTTTCAAAATCACGATGTACTTTTCTTTGGAAAACTTGATCTTTAAAGCAAACAAATGATGGAACTTTCGGTCAGAAAATCATCTGGCAATAAGACTTTAAGCAATGCACGCTATGCACAGTGTTCAAGTAAAGGAAGGAAAGAAGGCAGGCATAGTGTCCCAAAAGTACACAACTGCGGCGCGTGAGCAAATATGGAACCTTCTATTTGGACCGAACGTGGGTGGGTGAGGTGAATCGTTCGAGTCTTGCTTTGGGTTTTTTAAAGTTAGAAGAGTATTATATAAAACGAAGGAAAGAGGAGTACTGATGGGTAAAAGAGCCATAGGTGCTGACTAATACTTTGTTCTTGTATGAACAAGTGCTTTGAAGATTGTGATAATTAATCTTCTAGCTCGTGAACGCATGCAAAAGATTCTTGAGTAATTATCATTCCTGATCCGAGATGATAAGAGTTCATTGTTAATGGATATGTTTATTAAATTATTAAATATATAGCATGTATTTTGATGCATGATATTTTTTAAAAAATATTTTGCATTTGAAAATATACCAAGATAATTCTTTTTAATTTTTAATTTTGTTTTTAACATTAGAACATTTAAATTATCAATTTTTTTTTTTAAATAATATTATTTTGATATTTTATTAAAACAAATATATTTTTTAAAAGCTACTAAAACTAACTAAAAGTGTCACACTCCTAAACAAATTTTAAGAATTGTGTTCATTAATCTTGCAGGAAATAATAGTTTATTATAAAAATAATTCATAAATTATATATTTTTTAAAGATGATTGGGTATTGTTTTTGATATATTTTATCAAGTGACCACTTAATTTTTTAATTAGGAGATCGATTACCTTTTTTTTAAGGGTATAGTATTTCTAGCACTAGCTAGTTTTTGCAGATCAGGAATATTTTTAAATCTTTAGTTCCATTAAAAAAAATTTTGGACCATCAACGGCTCTCTCCGCGGCCCTCAATAAGATTGCAAGGTGGACCGTCAACATTAAGAAGAAAAAGAAGAAGGAAATTTTAGTTTGGATTGTTAATTAATTAAATAAATGTTAATCCAGACATATCCTTTGAATTTTTTTCTACACAATCATTCCTTTAACATGCAATTCAAAATGATATGCCTTCTATTGTGGCATGCATCATGGAATATAGTACATCACTTGCATGCAAGATTTGGGGTAGCTCCAAGCTGCAATAATCCATTTTCCACTCGGTTCATGCATGCATGATGCATGCTTGTACACACCATATATGCATGCATGGGTTGAAAATAGATTAAAGAATCTGTCCCCCTAGAAGATAAAGATTCCGAGACTTGAGGTCTCCACGTAGGCATCACGATTCCGACAAGCATCATCAAATTACTTACTTTGTCACATGAGACACAAAGAGAGATTTGCCTTTTGCCCTTTCATGATCACCAAGAGATCGAAAGTTGACACGGAATTGCGGTCATTCAAGCCCTCTAGTAACTAACTACATCATGTTACCTAATGTTTGATACGTAGCTCGTCTTTTTTCTTTTCTTTTTTGTTTTCCCAACACAAAATACCGCCACATGGTTTTAGAATTCTTGGCGGTATTTATTTTTATCGAAACAGAAGCTTAGGCACAAAGTATTTGTCTCTATCTTTCTAATGAAACACGTACATGATTACTGTTTAATTAATCCTATTCTCAATCATTGGATTAATTGCAATTCTATTTTAAAATAAATGAACTTCTACATCTTCAACGGAGATAAGTTTTGAGAAGTTGTATAGCAAAATAATAATAATGATGATGAATGTTGAAAATTCAATTAGATAAGCAAAATGAAAAGTAGGGATGTAATTCTTTTTTTATTATGTAAAAACATTAAAACTTAGATTTAATAAAGATCAAACTTGATCTTTGTAGGAGCTACGGGAAGCGTGCGTGCGACTATATATATATATATATATATATATACGCGTAGGCACACAGGTGTCAATTCATTCATCAATATATATATATATTGATGAATGAATTGACACCTGTGTGCCTACGCGTTCACTGAACCAAGCAGCAGCAGCAGCCAAAATAATGGCTTGTTACGTGCGCAGTCTTGTCTTCTTGAAAGGGTGCCTCCAAGCTTTTCTTCCCTTCTGCGCTTCTCTGCTAAGTGGCTAGCTCCTTCTTTGACATTGACATTCTTCAAATTTTGGCCTCATTTGAAGAAATTCTTCTAGTGCTTCAACAATGGACACACAAATCAAGTTGGTCAAACAAACCATGTTATGGTTGGGGTGGCAATGGATTCCAATAGCAAATATTTTTTCGCAATCTTCTGCCACAAATTAAGTTAAGCTAGAAAGAATCAAATATTGACCCAAAGTGTGGTGGTGTGATTGCTGACTTGTATAGCACGCGGGTATAGAAAATGAGAGCCATACTTTCACTAAGGCACACCCGTTAATGGCACCATATAAGTATTGAGATAAATTTTTTTATTATTTTCTGATTTTAATAAATAAATATCCATATTGATCAAGCTCATCTAAAGGATTAATTTGGAGCACAGCTAGGGTAGCTTCCTTGTTAAGATTAATACAAGTAGCTAGCTAGTTTTAGGATATGCTTGTGAGCAATATATATATATATCAAGCGCATTTAAAATTGCTTCAAGCTAATTTAATTAACTAATAAGATTATTTGGCATAGTGTATTAATAACACAATTTTTACCCATGTATAACAAAGATAATTTAGGATAAAGGCAATGCTTAATGGGCTATTTTACTCTGAGTATATTTGAAAATGTAGTTGATGTTGCTTTTCAAAGTATTTTTTACTAAAAAAAATATGCTAATAATATTATTTTTATTTTTTAAAAATTATTTTTAAGATCAGCATATCAAAATGATTTGAAAAAAATAAAAAATATATTAATTTTAAAATAAATTAAATTAAAAAAAAACGCTTTTTCATTATAATGCCAAACGCCTTCTCTATGTGGTTCAACGCTTCGACATGTTTTATTTCCTCAACAAACATAAAAGGATAACCTTAATTAGCAATGTCACTTGTCTCATGGCTTGCTTGTCTCAGAGGTTGTATCCAAGGATAGCACTAGCTAGAATTTATGGCTCAAACAATTATTATATTGTCTTTTATTTGTTTTTCAAGTGAATGAAATTTAATTTAAAAATACTTCTATATTAAGAAAATATATTGAGAAAACTAAAAATATTGTGGAGTCCAGATGTTTTGGGCCTCAAAATAATAATAAAAAAGATAAGCTAGTGGGCCTCAACTTGGGGTAGGCTTAACGAAGATAGATACAAAAATAATTAATTACAAGTAGAGCAATTGAAATATACTAGAATGCATGTGGTGATACAGTTTTGAGACAGAGGTAATAAATTAAAAATAAATGGTTTCGGGACGCTTCCACAAAACCTCTTCTAATTTCCTCTGAAAATTTCATAAGCAGGCAATGGCTTCAAAAGTAAACTAGTGGACTCACAACCCCCCAAAAAAAATAAAAAAAAATCGAAGCCATTAAATTAAACACCTGACATTCACCACCTTGAGTTAGGATATTTATATTCACTAATTTCCGTAAAGAAAATTAAGGTTTCCCCAACTTGCATGAACGATATAATCTCCGTACTAATAATTATTTTGCTTAGATTTTAATACTTCTAGTGCTTCTCCACGTTCATGGTTGAATTGATGACTTTTCATTCAATTTACTGGTTGCCGTGCTAATCAATATGTTCTTAGCCATTGCCTGTTCCCTTTGCCAAAGGGTGGCCTGAAGACCCTAATACCTGCTCATATACAGACGTCCCTATATATAGTTTTTGCACATGGTTCCTTAGTTTTTCCCAAGTGTGGAGATATAATCTCTGTTAGAGCGCTGCAAATTATGATATATTCAAGTTTATGTTCATCAATGATAAGGTGTCAATAGAAGAAGAGATTTTAGATAACATTTTGTTACTGTTTCGAGAGAGAAAAAAGATAAAAATAGCGAATATATTTTTTATATTTTGAAAGTATATAGATTCTATTATTTTGTACTCTTTTTTTTTTCATGCTCTATACCAAATCATAACTTTAGTGTTTACAAGAGTGATGTTTTAATATGGGATTTAGGGATATTATTCTAGAGTTAAAATTGACAGCTTTTTTAGCAGCTTTTGGTCCTCGATATCCGTCCAATGAGATAAGTTTTCACTGCTCTTTTATATGCTTCCTCAACTGTATTTTTTCACCTGCTAGACTTGATCCAATGCTAGTTTTTTATTTTATTTTTTGACTTTAATTTGATTATGCAAGAATTTACACCGCCAATGAAGATGCTAATCGATCGGTTGTTAATAGCATTTGCTAATTGAACAAATGGGTTTTGAAAGTTCAATGAATTAGTACATTTTTTCAGCATCACAGTACGTTTAGGTGAGGAAAAAACTGTAATAACAGGAGCAAAATATTGCTATTGAGCTGGAATGGAAGACTGGTCAACCTAGCATGCTAGATTCTACGTTATTCTCAAACATGCTTGATCTTGTCCTCTTATATTAAAAAAAGCACAAAACTTGCTTAATTGGATAATTAAGAATGATAATTAAACTCAGAATCCAAATAAATGATGTATGCTTCAGGATTAATTGAGGTTAGCGCTGGCTAATTTACAGCTAATGGTCAAATTAGTGGCTTGCCGACTAAACAGCCGAAGAAAAGATGAAATTGGCATGCTTAAACACGTTAGTCTTTCTCTTTCTCATTCTTTTGACTTTGATTTTTTATATATATAAATATGGTTTACATAGGAGTTTTTCATATATTTTTTTGTCATTCAAGCAAAAATTTCTGCAAACCAACCCCTTTAGAACAAATTAAATAGCATTATTCAATTAAGGTCTGTGATTCTTAACGTCATAGCTTAAGTAAGGCCGTATGTTATACATAGCATAATTTATTTCTCTATACATGTTAATTAAGTATAATTTTAAGCACTAAGTAAAGCTTTAGGTGTGCATTGAGGAAAAACTAGGATGCATAATCATACCAATGTTATAATAATGAAGGGCTTTAATTATTATTATTTTTGAATTATTTGGACTTAGTATCTTTGGATGAAGCTCCACCTATAAAGCTATTGTTTCCTTTATCAATGTCATCTATATCCCTCTAATTAAGTTTGCAATTAACATAATTAATTATAATTTAAAAGAGGGAAATGGGGAGAATTATGCTTGAAATCTAGTTAGTGCCCCATGGCTCCCAATTCTCCACATATAATTCGGCACGTGGCTGTCATTAATTCTTAATTTGTAGGCAATAATGTAGTATCACTTTGGAGCCATTGTAGAGCCATGTTCTCTATTATTTCCTGTCTCGATTTAGTTTAATAACAAAATTAATAATGGAAAACTAATTAATGTACCATGAAATGACTAAAAACAATAATATGATAATAGGACATGTACTTCATTTCATGGTGTGGTAGAGCCGATTAATTGCTAGCTAGCTCCATCATTAATTTCCTACTCCACAAGGTCATAGGTTGTCTCTTTATTGATCCAGAAAGATGAAATAATAACATATAAAAAGATGGAGGGTTTCTATCCTCCGCGTCATTATTATCATTAGTTCTTTGTCTTTCAGATAAATTCCAAGAATGATGAATCTTGACATTGTTTTATATGATCTTAGAGATCGTGTTATTTCGTTAATTTTTTTTTTATATAAATAGTGTTAATTTAAAGAAAAGTCAAGATGAGTTTTTTTTATGGATTCTAGGCACTATTTCGAAGTAAATCAAAAGTGAATCTCGTATTTTGAATAGAGAAGTCAAAACAAAAGAATAGATAAATATTTTTTAGGGCATGTTGAAGTATATATAGGGTGTAATCAATGACACTCACGCACCGTCCCTTACATATGCTAATGACACTCACGCACCGTCCCTTACTAACCCTATGGCCATCTCATCACCTCATATTAATTTGATCTTTGATCTTGAATTGTGTATTTTATTTGACATTTTCAAACTTTGATGATTGGCAACTCTAAAGAGGTGATGTGGGAGATGGCCATATGGTTAGTATACCAAGAATTCGTATCCTTCCAAGCTTAAGAATCATATCCTCTCTTCAATTCTCAAAAAGGTACATTCTTAAGTGTAACAATTCAAAGCGAAGTGCCTTTACAAAATTCTCAAGAACTAACCCTTTTTTTTTTTTTAGTTTTTCCCAAGACTAACAAAAGTCTATCTTATATTTTGTGGCAGATAATATGGAAGTTGTTGTCTATGATACGCACAATAGCATGGAAAGGTTAGTCAAATTCTTGATACATGGCTCCAATGA
The DNA here is from genome assembly GCA_033617975.1 of Populus alba x Populus glandulosa. NCBI lineage: Eukaryota > Viridiplantae > Streptophyta > Magnoliopsida > Malpighiales > Salicaceae > Populus > Populus alba x Populus glandulosa. The sequence goes on from CM066157.1 coordinate 15,353,719, forward strand.
GTCTTGAATGCAATGCTGGAAAAAAAAAATAGTGGAAGAGGTATATATATGTGTGTTGAATGCATACACGAATAGTTGCATACCGGCCAGTTCTAATGAAAAAAAAAATAAAAAATAGTGGAAGAAGTATATCTACGTGTGTTGAATGCATACACGAATAATTGCATACCAGCCAGCTCCAGTGAAAAATAAAAATAGTTTCTTTATTGATAGTTTGCATTTGATCAGATTGAAAAGATAAATTTAATTCAATATATAAAGTAAGTTAAAATAATATTCATGGCTTACAAAAAAATTGTTAATAAATTGTAGTTCAATTAACATTAACGCCTCTCTTCCCAAAATCTTTCTTTAAATAATCTCTTATATTTACGTACGGGTTTTTTCTTCTTCGATAATAAGTGATATTAATTTGTATATTAATAAAGATTAAATTAAATTTTAATATAAATTTAAGAACGTATCTCATATTAATTTAATATATTTAGAAGAGTTTTTAGTCTTGAGATTCAAGCTTAAAAAATTAAAAAAAAATATAAGATGATTAGATTAAAAAAGTGTTTGAGACAATATTAAATGTTATTTTTAAAGTGATTTTTACTTAAAAATATATCAAAATATTTTAAAAAATTATATTTGATATCAACATATCAAAATAATATAAAATTATATTAATTTAAAATATAAAAAATTTAAATTTTTTTATAAAACTCATTTATAGCATGTAATTAACCAAACTACCCCTTACTCTTAATAATTTTAGCTGCACACGAGATCAAAGCTAATGGATGTGAAAACTTGTCAGCGTGGAGTCCAGAAGTTAATCAAGTGATTAATTTTTTTTTTTGATTAATTAATACGTTCTGCAATTACCATGTGAATTGTACCCCACCCCTCATGTATGTATGTATGTATGTATATATTCCATGAAAATTTGAGTTAATGCACCAATATAATATAAATAAGCACTTGAAAGAATCGTCTCCCTAAAATCCCTCGTGACTAAAGTTTATAATCACACATTGTCGAGTCCTTAATTAGTCCTTCTAGCACTCGAGTCCTTGTCATTATTACCTATCTTAATAAATTTAATTACAACTAATTAGCATAAACCGCTTTGTTTAGATTGTTGTAATCTAATTTTGGATTCACCAAGATTTTTCTGAATGTTATTTTATTTCTATTATTATTTATAAAAATCCCAAAAAAAAAAAAAATAAAAAAGTTCAAAATTCAAAAAAAAAATTTTCTCGAGTCAACCACATATTTCCATCAAAACCAAGTCCACCGGGTCAAACCATGTCGACGAGGGTAAAAAATGATTTTTGGGCTGTTTCGGGTCAAAACCGTCATTTCCTACCAAAACCGAGTTAACCGGGGTAATACGGGTCAAACCATGTCGACGAGGGTAAAAAATGATTTTCGGGCTGTTTCGGGTCAAAACCGTCATTTCCTACCAAAACCGAGTTCACCGGGGTAATACGGGTCAAAACACGTTGACCAGGGTAAAAATGAGTTTCGGGCTGTTTTGGGTCAAAACCGTCATTTCCGACCAAAACCGAGTTCACCGGGTCAATACGGGTCAAACCATGTCAACCAGGATAAAAAATGAGTTTCGAGTTGTTTCGGGTCAAAACCGTCATTTCCGACCAAAACCGAGTTCACCGGGTCAATACGGGTCAAAACATGTTGACCAGGGCAAAAAATGAGTTTCGAGTTGTTTCGGGTCAAAACCGTCATTTTCGACCAAAGCCCGGTTCACCGGGTCAATACCCATCAAATGTTTTTTTTTTGGTATTCCATTTCTTTTTTTTTTTTGCGGTTGAAACGGGCTTTTTCTAATATTGATTTGAATTTTTAATTTTACCTGTATAAATATTTATTATTATATATAATAAAACAAAAAATCAATAATACAACAAAATTTTTCAACGGAGCAGAGCGGAGCAGTTGGGAACAATTGTGTTAATATGTTTTTTTTTATTTGAAGAAGATGCTCGCTGTCTCCTCGTAATTGGCTGTAAATAGCCACGAGCCGAGGGAAATTGGAGAGGCATATAAATAGCCACGAGCCGAGGGAAATGAGAGAGGCAGAAAAGAAGAGAAAGAATTGATTTTACTATTCCTATTTTTTTTAGTTTTTCTTCACGAGTGTAGGATATTGTTATTTTAAAAAAACAAATTAAAAAATACCAAACATATCCCAACACATCTCAACCGTTAAAATAATCCAAGATTCGATCCGGTTGCGCCATGTCACCCGGTGTACCGAGCTTTCGGTGTACCGCACCACACCAGATCAACACCTTTGCTCATCCGGACCGTCCGATCAACCTGCATATCCAGCCAATAACAGCCGTCCGATCTTTTCATCCGAAATCCAACGGCACACAGTGTTCAGTGGTACCGGTGTACCATGCACGCGTTCACACCGTAGCTAATCTCAGAGCATCTCTCTCCTCTCGCCGGCGACTCTCTCTCTCTCCTCCGATCTCCCATATCCGGCCGTCTACAGCCTCCGCACCACCACAGAAAGGTCACCAATCTCTTGAAAACCAAAACCCCGGTGGTTTTCATCGTTTCCTCCGCCTCATCTGGCCGGAAAGAGGCCGCGCACGTCGTCGGCCACCGAACCTTCAAGTCGTCGATTCTCCATCGTCAGCCATCAACGGCCGTCGAGACCACCACCATCGGAATCCTAGACCTCAGATCTACCAGGATCGACCATCGATTGACCGGAAAGCTCGCCTGAAAATCTCGCCGCCACCAACAGTAGCCGCGCGTGAGCCACACGCGCCGCCAGTGGCATTTTCGTAAATTTCCAAGAAATCCGAGGGTATTTCAGTCTTTCACCTACAGGGCACTCGGGTAAATTTTTTTTTTTTTGATTTCTAACATTTTTTATTTTGTATATAAATTTTCTTGCATGTAAAAAATAAAAACAAAAGAAAAATAAATATAAAAGAAAAACAACGCGGGTCCAACACCCATCCTATCGTGTTATCGTTCGTGGGTCCAAAGCTCCAATTATCAAATACAGATACCCATTTCTCAACGATATAAAAATAATTTTATAAACAAATACTGTTTTTCGACACGTCTCTTTTTTCAGAAAAGGACCGATGTCCAAAGTTTTAATACCAAAATGGATTATGTCCATAGTTTTTTTTTTTGGTAACTCGGACGTACTTCTCCTTTTTAGGGTTTAAACGTCAATATTTTAGACAAGTCTCCTATTTTTAGGGACTGATGTCATTTTTAACGTGTCTCCTATTTTTAGGGACCGACGTTAACCAAAAAAAAATAATAAAATTGCAAATAAGCTCAAAATATAATATCATTTGAAACAAATAAAGAAAACACACAAGTAAGGGTAACCTTTCTTGTGAAAGGATGTTTTAAGGGTGGTGTCTACCTTCCCTTAATCATAACTAACCCAGTATCCAAATCTCTGGGACCAGTGTCGAATTTGGGATTTCTAGTTCCCTCAAATTACTAGATGGCGACTCCAATAAAATCTTTATTTCCCCCAAAAATAAAACGATCTTTTTTTTGTTAAAATAAACAAAAAATGAGCGGAGCCGTCGCCCGGCGTCGTGTATCGACATAGATTATTGAGTAATATTTATTTTGTTTATAAGTCAAGGTCTTGTGATTTCGAACTTGACTTCAATAATGCATATGATTATATATATATATATATATATACACACATATAGTGATTTTATAATTGATCATAGTTTATTTTTCAAGATTGAATTGATAATTGGTAGTTAATTTTTTGTTCCATTTGTATAGAAATTGGCTCTCCGACCAAAATAGATTAATAAATTAATAAGAGAAGCTTAACATTTGGAAGTATGATCACGTTGGCTTTAATTGCAAAGACAATTTGATTCAGAATCTAGCTAGCTGGAGTGTATTTTATACACTCCAAGAACAGCTGCGCCCAGCTCTTCCACGGGCAAGAGGTTGAGAGAAATCTTAGTACTCTCGTGGTTTTATTTTAAATGGTAATTGAAGAGTGATGTGGGATTAAGAGAGAGATGCCATCTCACAAAATGTGATCCCCCCCCCTCCAAATTAAGTTTGTATGCATAGATATTTTTTTAAAATTAATATAGATGTTTGAATCAGTTTGCGTGTAAAATATAAATAAAAATTAAAACATAAAACTCAAAATTAAATACACAAAATTGATTAATTCAATTATATTTTATTATTTATTTTAATTTAAAAAAAAGAAGAAGAAAGGCTCTCTCGATATTCTTATAATTTCAAATTAATAAATCATGAAATTAGAAGAGAAGCTTAAAATCATTGATGAACAATTATAGCTCCTCTGTAAGTGTGCAATTAATTTTAAAATAATATTATTTTAAATAAAAATTAATAAAAAAAAATCAAACTTGATTAGGCAAGGTTTTATCTAGATCCATCAATTTTAACCATATCACTCTTTAAATTGATTAAAATTAGAAATAACTTGATTTTTTTTTATTTATAATTAGAAATAACTCTCTTAATTCTCTGTTTTTTTTTTGTTTTTTTCTTCTATAATTGCTTTTGAAATAAAATGAAATTTATCATCCTTTAATAAACTATTAAATAAACAAAGTTGAAGAATTTAACGCAATAATTGATAAGAATCCACATTTGTATTCTTCTGACTTTTTGTAGATGAAGATATAATTAGCCTTATTGAATTTAAATACGCAATTCTATGTCGCTAATAAATTTTAAAAAGTTCACCCCTACATTGGCATCCAAGGAATTTTATAAATAAATAAAAAATGGTAAAAAGTACTCCATGGTACATGGCATTAACCACCACTTTCTTCCATCTCTCATCATTTGATGTGACCAGAATATAAGTAATGATATATGCCAGCCAATTCGTTTTGTCAATTTAATATCCACGTGGTTGTGTTTTTTTTTTTTTAAATGTAAGAGGTTGAAATTATATTTATTAAGTGGGATAATTTGGTTATTTTATCAATCCCCATTTCCCAAGAAAAAGAAGTTAATTTACTACTCTTGATATTTTATCTTTCAAGGCAGGAATAAAATGATCAGAGCCGAACAAAATCAATACCTGAATTTCATTAATTTGATTCATTATGGAGCTCAAAATTGCCTCTCTATTTTATATTAGATTAATTTTTATACCCTCTATCTCTATTTTATGCAAATCTTTTCAATTATTCCACATGGGATTGTATATAAATGTGTTGAGTTTGTCTATGTATATTAAATAAAAAGATGGGTTTAGGAGAATATAAGAAATAATTGAAGTCAATGGATTCCAAAGCACAATGAGGGCATGGTTGCTTTCTCTTTTTTGGCTCAACTAATTATGTGTTGACTTGAGAAATGCATAGGATAATAAACCAAATCAACCTCGGGTCAGCCTTGATTCTTGATTATGATTATGCTTAAAAGTTTGAAAGAGATTAAAGGTATAATGGCATAAAAATTCCCAATTAAGTTGATTCCTAATCATGTTCCATGGATCTCAGGGGTCCAACAAGCAGTAGAGATTAGATTATCACTAGTGGATATATCTTTCTTGAAGTTTTCAGTAAGATTCTTGTACTCTGCTTAACTGACTTTGCCGATTGAAATTAATTGCAACTTGCAATTTGCTGATGTTCCTTCCCCTTTTCTTTTTTAATATTCTGAAATTCTATCTGTAACTTCTTGAGTGTATACATCAAAAAATGTCAGTATCTTAGTTGAGAATAAGAAAATAACAAATACCATCAGCATGTATACACATGCACCGACCATTAATAATCCTAGTTAAAATTAACTTATTTTTCTTATTTATTATGATAATTACTTTAACTTTGTTAGGTATAATTTGAATAGGACTTGCGTATTTGCTGAACACACACCACGGAACCAAAGAGAAGGGAAGATTAACAGATCATAACCGGGTCATTCAGGCAGATAGCCGCCCAGCAACGGTGGAAAGTGCCGGTGTACCATGGAGGCGGTCAACTACTAGAAACTCTTTGACATTTGAGTGTCAACCATTTAAATATGCAATGAAAAACAATGATCCAATTTTGTTTTCTATTATTAATGGAATCCGTTCCCACTTAGTTAGATTTCTAGTTTCGCCAAAAGTTATTAGTTTTCTTTTATTATTTGATGAATAAATAATCACAACCAGTTTTTGATTCGAGACTCGTAATCAAATGATTAAATTATTGTTGTTATTTTTTTTTATCAAGAAAAAGTACAATTCTTCAGCATGATTAAAACAGGTCATCTGACTTGAAACAAAAATTTATCTTCATTCACAGGTAGTGTTTCATTATTATTTCGAAATAAAAGAGACGGAGTCAATCGTTATATATATATATATATATATATCTTCATGTATTTTTAATTTTGAAATATACAAATTTATTCCAAGACAATTTCATAAATTTAAGTCTCATCTCTTCAATAAAAAATATTGTTGATTTTTTTATATCATAGTTTTGAAATCCAACCCGATCATCGACCTGTTCAAGTGATCGGATCACGGGTCAGATGAATTGACCCGGTCAACCCAAAAAAAAAAAAGTTACAATGCAACAAAATTAACACCACATTCATGAATCAACACATTAATTTCTTCTGCTCACATCACCACTAACTATTTTAAAAAACCCTAACAAACCTAAACCCCAAATCTCTGCTTCCAAATCTTTAGTTTCTCCGTTCGTGGCGGCGGTGACTGTGCTACCCGATGAGGTGGCTCCGCAACCGGAACTGGTAGGGGTTAATTCGGTGGTTGTTGTGGAGTATGATCCGGCCAGGCCGAATGATTATGAAGATTATAGGAGGGAGAAAAAAAGAAAGGCGATGGAAGGGAAGAGGTTGAGGGAGATTGAGAGGAGGAGGCAAGATGAGGAGGAGGAGAGGGTACGAGGGAGAGGGAGAGGGAAAGGGAGAAGGATAGGGCCAAGGATGTGAATATTTCTGGGGAGGAAGCGTGGAGAAGGCGTGCTGCCATGAGTGGAGGTGTTCCGAGGAGTTCTTCGCCACCTAGGAATGGGGATGGGTTTAGTATTGGGACGTCAGGGACGGTAGGGTTGGGAGTTGGTGTTGGTGGACAAATGACTGTGGCGCAGAGGATGATGGCGAAGATGGGGTGGAAGGAAGGGCAAGGATTGGGGAAACAGGAGCAAGGGATTATGACGCCATTGATGGCGAAGAAGACTGATAGGAGAGCTGGGGTTATAGTGAATGCTAGTGAGAAGAAGGTGAAGAGTGTGAATTTCAATGGAACTCCTCCAACTCGGGTTTTGCTCCTTAGGCAGCAGGTGCAATAGGCCGAGACACGGAGGTCGAAGGAAAAGAAGAGGCAGCGGTAGCGGCAGGAAAAAAAGTGACCGGGTCTCACCCGGGTTTGACCGGGTGGACCGGGTCAATTTCCAAGCAGGTTTTTGCCTCCACCCGGACCGGTCCCAAGCTCGGGTCGACCGGGTCCCGAGTCGACCCGCCGGGCCGGTCCGGGTTTTAAAACACTGTTTTATATATGTTTTTTTCTATCTTGTGATACTAACCAGATACGATCTTACGAGACCCCATGCATTATTTGTTCAATCTTTTTTGAAGAAGATTAATCAATTATCGAGATGTTTTATTTCCTGTATCGATCAAAAGAAAAGAAGAAAAATCATCTCATATTAGAATATGATTTCTACAGCCTTGGAATTTTCTTGGAATCGGATTGAGAATTAGAATCTAATCCGACATTCTGGTCCTATGTAAATGTTAGGGGAATCAAATGTAGTTTTTTCCTTTGCAATGGTTGGTTACACCTTCTTTGGCCCTTTGCTACCTTAACTGCGAACAAATGCTACATGTTATATTCTCGAACGCGTTTGACTTTGAAGCTTAAGATATTAAGGTTGAAGATTGACCGATCAAAACTTTGAAATCAGAAAACATTGCACCCTGAAATAGTTAATTCTTTTGTATGAATCTTAAGAGGGGCAGTACTATACGGCGAATATAATCTAGCCCTGTTCAAATTGAAGATGACAAAATCAAGTACCATTCTCTTCTTCTCCTATACAACTTATAAGGACAGATGACGCTAAAGACAAAAAGGATTGGGATTTTTTTTTTCGTGCGAGGTAAACAGGTAAAGGTTTATAAAGATTATCTAATTGACGATCACCAAATAAATGTACGAATCCTCCTTGATTTCAGCTTTTGGTGGCTTCTTTTCTTCAACTTCTAGGCTGTCATCAAGATTGGCAACAAGAACCAAAGCATTTGTCAGCTCTTTAGCTCTTTGAGCTTCAGATTCCCAATCAGTCCTACCCAGGACAAACAACATGGTCACCGCACAGGACCCTTGTGCAGCTAAGAGGCCTAGCCATAACCCTTCAAAATCAAACCTTGTAAAGAATCCTAACCATACTGCCACTGGCATGCCAACAAGGTAGAAACATCCCAAGTTGATGTTTGCTCCAACTTTTGGTCTGGCTGTCCCTCTTAAGACTCCACAGCCGGTTGTTTGCGGGCAATTTCCTAGCTCACAAAGACCTATTATTGGCAAAACAAGCGATGTTAAGGCTATGATCTCTTTGTCCTGGGTGAACATGCTAGCCCACACGTTCCTGACCATAACCGCAAAACTTAGAGCTGAAAACCCAAAAAAGAAGCTGAAAGAAAGGCCTGCAATGGCCGCAAACTTTGCTTTCTTGGGCTGGTTAGCACCTAGCTGATTACCAACCCTTGTTGATACACTGAAACTTAGAGAAGAAGGGAATATGTAAATTAATGCAGTGGTTTGAATCAAAATGCCCATTGAAGCAACAGTTGCTCTTGGATTCAATAATAGCCCACATAGCAAGATCATGATCTCATACCACCACCATTCAAGACACACTGAGATGCAGCTTGGAATGGCCAAATTCAAGAGAACTTTCCACTCTTTGAAACACTCCACTGAAAACCCTCCCCATGTCTTCTTGTGGACACCAGAAACAAGGATATAAATTATCAAAGAACCTACAAGAATGAAGTTAGTCCACACCCCACTAAGAGCAACACCTTTAGTCCCTAAATTGAGGTGTGTAACGAGAAAATAGTTGATAGGAATGTGTAGAATAATAGCTAGAGTGGCGCAAAATGTAAGAGGTAAGGTTATTGATTGAGTCCTAAGATAGATTCTCAATGGATGCAAAAAAGATTGAGCTAAAAGGTCAGGAATAGAGTAGATAAGAAATAACTGTGCTTCTGTGGCTATCGACTCATCTTGGCCACAAAAAATAAGGATGCTTTTCATGTTTAGCCAAAGAAAAGAAATAGGCAGCGAAGCAACAATGAGCAAAAGTATTGTTCTCTGCAAAGTTTGGCCTAGGAGGTGGTGTTTTTGAGCCCCGAAAGCTTGACCACAAATCGGTTCCATTCCCACAGCCAGGCCAGAGAGGATAGAGTAACCAGTTATATTAGCGAACCCAACAGCAAGAGACCCACCGGCTAAGGCTAGCTCGCCAAGGCGGCCGAGGAAGACCATGGAGATCATTGAGCGTGGATAGAGCAAAAGACCAGTTAGCATCATGGGGAAAGCTATTTTGGCTATGGATATCGCTTCTCTGATGACAAGGGAGAGGTCGGTCTGGTTTGGTATCTGGGTTTCTTGTCGTCCTTCTTGTTGTGGTTTACATGTTGGGCTTTTAGGGATCAATAATGGGGTGAACATGTCGGGCTCTTGGTCCTTGATGGAGACAAGGAAAGGGAAGTCCTGATTGCATTTGCAGGATAGAGGAGACGAGTTCAGCTGACACATTCTTGTTTTGTGTAGCAAATGTTAAAAAGAGTTAGCGTTAGAGAGAGAAAACAGAGGGAGGGAAGATTTTTGTTTGAGGTGAAGGAGGGTTTTTGGTTGGGGTGAAGGAGGGTTTTTATAGGGGTGAAGGATGTAATGGCTCCCAAGCGTTTTTGTTTCTTCTTGGTGGCTTTAGCACCGGCCCTGTGCATTAAGTAAACTGAATATAGGGGAAAATCCGTACCAATGAACTAAGGATTTTTTTTTTTTTATTAACCTGGGGTGTCCGGGCCAGCTTGCGCGCACCACGACTAATCCTCAGGGCCTAACTGAGCACCCTGCAAGCCCAGAAGACATGTAGCCTGGCTTTGGTTAAGATTGGACACAGCTACTTCATTTATGCTGGTATTTAATTAGTACCTTTATTAAATAGGATAAAAAACCAGTTTTCTTTTGTTCCTAGCATAATTTCCATCCTAGTTTTTTTCTTATCTTATTTAATCTTTTCCATTCTTATTTTTAGTTATGAAATCGGGATCAACCCGGTATATGATTGATCCGGGATATTAACTGGTTTGAAAATAAAAAAATGATTGATCTAGCTTGTCCTGATCAAAATCCTAAATTAACCCATGACTCGATTAACCCCGATAAAACTTAGTCAAAACTCATTGACTTGAAAAAATAATCATAATAATGTTGTTCTGATTATTTGAAAAATTAATTTTTGTAAGTCAACTCAATTCCTCCTTGTACTTGACAATGTTGCAGAGTCAACTCTAATTTAAAAATTATGGACCTTCCTATTCATCAAACACATCAATTTCTTTTTAAAAATACACCGAACTTGGGAATTAATTTTCAATTCAAAGAGAAAAACCAGAGAGAAAACGAATTTTCTCTTTACATGCATAAACCAGCTGTTGTTGCACTGTAAAAAGAAGTCGAGTGATTCTAGAACATATTCTGTTGGCTCCCACAGGAAAAAACTCTAATGTGTTTAGAAAAATGGACAGAATAGTTTTTTGGAAGGTTTATATGCAAGCACCGTTTTGCTCTAAACTCCAAAAAGCTTCAATTGGGCCCATCAATGCTGCCTTGACAAGGAAAATTTGTTTGCATCGATTAAGTAGAGACTTCACTAATTTATTGCCATTGCCAACTCTGAGCTTGTCCTGTTTGTGTTGCCGGACAGCTTAAGTGATTGTGTCACTTCAGTATTTTTTACATCACTAGGTAATGGCCAGGCCAGAAGATGCCGTCGATGATTGTCCTAGACTTTATTATCCGGTATTAACGATCATATTAGTCATGGTCAATGCACTGTATGCAACAAATTGTTGAGGCTTCTGTTAAAAAATAGCATTAAATCACGTGATATTTTCATGTTCACACGTTGGTCGACATCCTTTCCACTAACATCTCTTCAAAGGGGAAAAAAAACCAAGGGTTAACCTCATATAGGCACTCAAAAGATAAGTCAATTCTCAATTGGGTCCCCAAAGAATTTCTCTCAATAAGTTCTCCGTTCTATTAAAACTCCTTATCTAAGATTCTATTTGATTAAACTTCTCAACCCGCTTTTTGAACAGAAAAAAAACATGTTGAGAAGCAAAAAATGATGTTTTTTAAACTGTTTTTCCGTCCAAAAAGCAAGTTGAGCAGCTTAAATAAATGAGCCCTAAATCGTTGGGTCTAAAATCATTGTAAGTTTATATATATATATATATAGAAAACATTAATTTCTCTTCATATGCATAAAAAGGGTAATTCGGATGAAAAGGATCGATGGATTTTGATTTTTTTTTTTTTTGGGGGGGGGGGGTTTCTATTAGGAACCCATTTGAGAAAGTGCTTTAAAACAGCATTTCATTTAGGCAAAATCGATTATATGTTCATGCAATGAAGTGGTAAAACAAGATTTGAGGAATGAGTCAATTCAGCATCTTAGGCTTTTGGTAAAATAATCGGGGGGTTTTCAATTTTCAGCCAGGGTCTTTCTTTTACGCTAGATGATGAACTTTCACCGTCTTCGCTTCTATTTTGGAACAAAGCCAAGTGGATGGGAGTTTGGTTTCACACCATTTATTATTAGTGGATTGGTCTAGGCAGAGGGGAGATCACTCGAAGTCTCTCCAGAACTTGGGTGAAGATCTTATGAGCCCATGCTTGGGACCCTCTTGACTTCAAACATGCACATAGAGACAACGTCGTGGCTTAAATGGTCATAAATGTGTAAATAGAGTGCTAAGAAAAAGGAAAGTATGCGCTTTGTAATGCTTACTCCTTTCATAATGCTTTACTTGACTCTAAATTAAGCTCCCATTCCACACTTGTTGAAAATTTGTTTCCAAACTCAGTTGAGAATTGATAGCTCGATCAAAGATCCCACCAATTCTTTGCAGTTATTGCGAAACGTTTTGCACTCTTCTCTTTCAAAGTCGCCTTTCGGTTCTCTTGCATGCACGAAAGGGATTTTGGAAAACACTCTAATTAACACTGCTGATGACCTACAGAAAGAAAGGTGAATAAGAAAACAAAACCTACTAAGTCAGTCACAAAGTCGGAAAGGAAAAAACCCAAAGGGACAGGTTATCCGATGCCGAAAGACCAGTGGTAAATAGAATTCTATGCTTTCACTCGAAGGAATGTAGCAAAGGAGCCAATGGTCTCATGCCCCATTCAAAGGGGGGAAAACAAGTTGAAAGAATAAAGAAGGGTCAATGCAAGATCTTGCTTTAGATCATGCCCTTGTAGAAATTTGATGATATTGATGATGGTAAATTGAAAATTGCTTTTGACATAAACACCATAAATGATTGCTTTATCTTGCCTTGACGTCAATGTGTAAATTTTTTTCTTGAAAAACGCCGGTGGTTGTATATGTATATATTATGTTATTTAACATATTCAAGTGAAAGATTTAAAATTTGAAACTTGCATTGTTCCATTGCATGATGTATTGAATTTCAAAATATTTAAAAATAAGTTTTTTAGCGGTTGAATTATGAAATATTCAATCACATGTTTTAACATGATAATCTATTCTTTATTATTTGTAAAACTTGTAACTTGTTGTAGAAAGCTTGTAACTTGCAAAGCATTCTCCTTTTGAGGGATTTGGAGACTTTTAAATGATAAAGGCACTACCTTTAAACAAATAGTTCTAATAAATGAAAGAATGAACATTTAATCTTAAGAATAAAAGTATTTGTTCTTAGTTTTGATACAATAAATGATTTGAAATTAAGAATGTATTTTTATCAAGAATAGATCGATCGTGGACTTTTTACCTGTGTGATTCTAGGGGTATTTATACTCCTATAACCATGTAGGAAAAATACCTCTTAAGAATTTAGAAGGTCTCTTTACCCTTATAACACTCATTGGAGATAAGTATCACTGAAATTAACATTAACATAAGATGAGATATCACTAACATTAATATTAATAGCGGATGAGAGATGAATATCCATGATATTAACATTAATAGGAGATGAAAGACAAATATCTCTTGCATTAATATTTTATGTTAAAAGTCATAGGAATAAGCAAATGAAGCCTCATGGCCTAACATGTGGCCTATAATTTTCTCTAGGTCTTTAGCCCTTTGTATTTGACACTCTGCCAAACCATGATCAATGGGTATGGCAACGAGCTAAACTCATGTCTACTTGGGTTTGGTTGCGGTCGATGGGTCAAGAAGGTCACCAAATCCATATCCAATTGGGCTCGACACATAGCCAAGCTTAGGAGCGATGGATCTAGCATTTTACTAGATATATATCTAATATCTAATTGGGCTCGATACGCAGTCAAGCTTAAGGCGCTGGGTTTGGCAGTTTGTTAGACCCAAGCCAAAATGTACTTGGCGTGCAGCAAAGCCCAAGGGTGCTGGGTTTGACATTTAAGCAAAGCTATACCCCCTAAGGCTTGGCACAATGCTAAGCTCAAAGGTGATAGGTTTAACAACTTGATATACCCATGTTTTTTTTAGCTAGGCATGTAGCTGAGCACAAGGATGTTAGGTCTGGCAGCTCAATAAACTTACACCCTGTTGAGCTTAGCACACAGCTAGGCCTAAAAACGTTGAGTCTAGCAGTTTATTAAACTTATGTCCACTTGGCACTGACTTGTAGTCATGCTCAAGGGCATTGGGCCTCGAAGATAGTTAATCTAAAACCATTTGGGCCTAACATTTTGTCAAACTTAGGAGTGTTAGGTATAGACGCAAGCCCCACCCACTTATCAATGAGTTATCACCCTACTTTTAGACGTTCTAAATAGGGACATGAGCTTTTTCATAAAGCACCAAAAAGTATTAACCCATCATTTTATATATACCAGAAAATTAGCAAATACAAATGGAAACACCAACATCATTTTTTTGTCGGTATATTGCGATAACCTTTACTGACAGAATTCTCCATCCATGTATTCATCGGTAAACACCGACATAAAAATTTCATCGGGATATATATTAATCGTAGATGAAAAACCTAATGCAGGCACGATCATGTTTTTTTGATTTTTTGAAAGATTTTAATGGGCTATTATGAGATAGTTGCACAAATTATAGTAAATTATAGGTCATTGCACAAATGTTCACCATCAAGTCAGATCATAGGTTAAGTAAGACCAGCTATGATAGAATTATTGAATATGCGAGAAGCATTTTACCTAAATGGAACATACTGAAAGAGAACTTCTATGTTGTTAAGTTCATGATGAAACACCTCAGTTTAGGATATCAAAAAGTTAACATGTGTCCAAACTTCTGTATGTTGAATTGCCTTGAAAATGCAGAACTGACCGAGTGCAGAACATGTAAGTATTCTCGTTATAAATTTGGAATTGGCAAGGGAAGGACTCTTGTCGTTCACTTTATTCATTTTATCCATCATCATTTATTTTTAATGAAACAACCAATAATTAATTAATTAATCAGATGTCAACAATTATTCTGGAGAACAAAGTAATATTGTTCGCAAAAACATAATTACTATTTTATTAATTTGTTTTGGAAAAAAATAATTATTGATTTATTGTTGAAATTTAGTAGCACAAGTTTTTTTATAAAAGAAATGCTCAACGTCTCGAGCGGTCATTTTATATTTTACCTTGTTAGGCACAGTGAATGATGTATATACGAGATAAAGTTATAAAAAAAATTTAAAGTATTTTCGGATCCCTTAATGGTCAAGATAACATACTAGTTCGTAATGGCCATTCTATAAATTAATACATTGAGTGTTTCGATAGCGCTAGCTAGCAAATTCAAATTGCAAAATCATTAGAATTGTATTAAAAACTAATTACGTTCCTATGAGAGGAGAGGAAACTCGGGTTGGATTGCTAACATTCATGACGATTCAAAAGATTTAAAATTGATGTTAACTAAAAATTCAAAATCATGTTCAAAAAATTATTATTCTTAGCCCTTACAAGTTGAAAAGGTTAATTCTAAAGATTATATTTTAAAAAGAAATTAAAATAACTTAATTTCTTGACATATATTTTATTCCAGCTCATGAGACCCAAGTATTTTTCTTTATTATTATTATTATTATTATTTTATTTTCAATCAAATTGATCATAATCTTATTTAAAGGGGAGCAAAACAACCAAAAAACTGATTAAACCGAGAAAACTGGAAAAAAATAACTAAGAAAACCAAAACGTGAAAAAAACTTATTAAAATTTTAAAAAAACTGACCAGTTCGGTTCAATTTCGGTTTATAAACTTGAAACTGAAAAAATTGAATCGAACCCAAACCGAAAAAACTGAGCCAAACCGGTTTAAATTGATTTTTGTTCTAAAAAACCGAACCGAAACCAGTCAGTTTGAACCGATTTTGGTTTTAAAAAAAATTATGTTTGATTATTTTATTTTTATAAAAACTGAACAAAAATAATCACCCCTAATCTTATTGAATGGACTTATCAAAATGATCTAACTAGAACCAAAAACTAATTACATATCTTGATTTGATTAAAGATAAACTATTTACATTGGAACTAAAAATCTTACAAGAATTTTACTTTTGTTAACCTCAAGAGAGATGGTTTAGTCTCCAATAATGATGAAGGATTGCTCGTTTTTCTTATTTCCTAAGAAGGTCAAACATAGCTTTTTTTTAATTGACAATAACCACAAGACGCATAAACAATAGTTATCGTTTTTCCTTTTCTTTTAGAAGTACATGTTTACATAATAATTTTGTATTCTCCCTTTTATTATTTTAGGACAATTAACCCAAGCAAGACAAAATATAGTTTGGTAGTGTATCACAATCAATTTCCCAACTTAATCACAATCAAACTTTGCTAGGAAAAAAATCTGATGTGCACCTTTTGATTTCTAGGGGAGATATAGTTTAATTAGGAAATCTAACTTGAAAAGTACTGAGATTGAATTCGATTTAAGAGTAGAATTGTGTGAACTAAAGAATGATAATATTCTTTTAGTTAAAAATACAAGTAGTGTTCGGATATTTTCTTAGATCAAAAAATAGAAAAATAACAAAAATAAATGAGTCAAGTTATGTATTTTCTGTTTTAAAAATATAAAAATTTATTTTAAAACTATCTCAAAAATATTTATTTGATATTTTTATATTAATTTGTATTTTCAAGCAAATATATTTTTGTCTTAAAATATATATATCTTTTATCTTAAAATACTATTAGAATATTAATATTAAGAAAGATAGCGACATGAGTTTTTTCTTTTCTTTTATTCTTAATAACTAGAAGAAGGCTTTGAATTGATTACTACCATAACACTATCATCCTCTTCTTTCTTGCTATTCACACTTAATTTCAATTTAGCTGAAAATAGAATGAATATTTAAAGTAGATAACTTTATTTCTTTGACTAATTGCTAATTAAAAGTTTCTTTGAATTCATGGGCACATGCATTTCTTTAATTCCTCTCGCATTGTCTCATTAATTCAAATATTAAGTTTACAGTCATTAATTTCTTCTTATACTAAAACCAATCCTAACTACTGTGAAAACGATAGTCCCATCAATTCCATAGAATCATGCATTAGCCTCCAATATCGCAACAAAATTTGAACTCAAAATCTCCAAGTTCATGTTCTTAATTATTTAATCATTGAATGCCAACTTTTTCAAGGACATATTAGCTGTCCTATTAGTCAAAATTAAGACCTAAGCAATTGTCATTAACTAAAAATCCAGTTCATAGACCATCAGACTTCTGGTTCGTTCCAAAACTTTTTTGTTTCCTTTGAAAAACGACATCTCTCCCTATGTTTGTTCTTGCTTGCATCCAAGATATGAAGAAACAGTCGAGCCTCCCTACGTCATTATCCAAAACCTGAGCAAGGCAGGGAAAGAACACAGCAATAGTGCTACCACAAGTCAAGCTCTTGTTTAAACCGCTAGAAAATTCCAGCATTAACCTAGCCTGGTATCTTTCCTGTCATCACTTTCGTCCTATAAATCTCGATAATCCCATGTCGCAAAAGTACCCTATGAAGTCGATAAGCTTAATGAATTAAAGGATTATGATCAAGAATCATATAATTATAATAAAATCTCCTTTCACACACTAATTTTGGAAGTCTCCAAGTAGTCAAGACTTGATTACACGATGATTGTCTTGTGGATAGGCTCAAGAAGAACGAGGATGTTATCTAGATAATTTATTCTCTAAGTCTCGGTCTTAAGTGTGTTTTTTGAGGTGTTAAATTAGTAATTGAAATTATTAATCATAGTCTAAACACATCTTGCTTGTTTTAACGGATCCTTGTTCAATATTTAGAAAGATACTAAATCCCTTTTAGACAACTTTGTCTTTTTCTTTAAAGCCAGTTATTTCTATTGATCTTTGCTTTGTTCTTGCTTGTCTTCTCCACCGAAGGCCATTCCCATTTGATGTCCTTGCGTGGAAGATGAGACAAGAGTGTAAATCAATGGAAGATTTGGGTTTGCACGTGTAATCATTGCATTGAAAATCCCACACGTGTAAATCTGCATGCCCGTCTAATCTGCCATAAAAATAGCCGTACCGACTGGAGTTGATTTGCTGACAGCTATCTGTCTCTCCTTTTCATTAAATGTGAAAAATGTTGTTTCCTACTTTTGTAGCCTTTTTCTTTTTTTCAAACATTGTTGTTCCTTCTTTTGAAGTTTGAACATCAAGAAGAATATTTGAAATATTTTTTTAAGGATTTTTGAAAAGCACAACTAACATGTAAATTAAATGAAGAATATTTCTAATTAGTTGTGTAAAAATTAAAAATATCTTTTATACATGCAAAAAAATAAATCCATGTTTAAGGACTAAAACATATTTTTTTATGTAACTTATGATTATGTTAATAAAATTTGAATTGTATTATGTTTGCTTTGGAGTTAAATATTAGAAGTTAAGTGTTGATGTTGAATAATATTTTATAAACTTAATTATGATGTAAAACATTTTTTTTTTATTTGAGAGAAGAGAGACAGAGAGTGATTGAATTTTGATCGTAAAAAGAGAAAGTTATGTTTAACACTAATTTCAGCTATGAAAAGAATTAATTTTAGTGTTAATGGGTTCTATTTAATGAGGAGAGTTCTAACCGGGTGTTTTTTATCCTTTCTATTGTCTGAGATGAGAGATCTGATGATATAATCTAAGCAATGTCAAATTCAAATTTTAGCATAATTTTTTTTTTTAGTTTTATGTTATAGAACATAACTTTCAATTTGAATTTTGGATTGAGATGAAATTTTTACATGAGTTTCTAAACATGTTGTTATACATTGGCTTTAAATTTCAGGTAAATCAGAGTTTAGTAAGGAATTATTTCATAGGATCGAATTTAATGGACGAATCTTGTCAAAATTTATCTATATGGACCTTTGTCTACTTTTTTGACCATATATAAGATACATAAGGAATTATGCTAGGATTCCAATCGAGACACTCTTTCCTTTCTGGTGATATATGGTAGGTTTGTTAATTTATCTACACGAGAGATAACAGAGTGTTTGAAGTCAGAAATAAAATTTACCAAAAATATACAAAAATTTAAAAAACATTGTTTCTTTGTGTGTTATGGGTTTGAATCAAAACAATGATTCTTTAATGCTCATGAAAACATGTGTGGTAGCTATATACTTATTTATTCTATAAGAATTCCATGTCCAACAACGAGATAATTATGGTAGCATTTATTATCTATAGTTTACAATGATCTCATATCCATTATGAAATGTATATAGTGGCAAAAAAGTTTGGGATTCTTTTGTTGTTCTTTTTCTTATGTTACAAGATTTTTTTATTCAAAAATGAGATTATAGAAGGATATTTTAAAGCAGATGTTTCAACCATTTTTCTTTCTATTTTTTAAGGCATACTTTCAGCTAAACAAGGAAAAAAACTTCAGCATTCAAGACAACATCTTTCAAGCAAGAGAAAAGGATTAATGGACGTCGCAAAAGGACATTCTTTCATCTACATGTTTTGGATTCAACTACAAGGAATCCAATACAAGAAGATATGGTTTTTGTGTTATTTTGATAACTTGCAATAATCTAAATATTTCTTAAGGTTTATTTATTGTGTTAGTTAATATATCGGATAATTATATTTTAGCCTTAGGAATTTTATTTATGTTGAGTTTGCTTTGACCCAAAATTAATGTTTATGATTGTTGTTGGGCATTAAGCTTGTTCTTAGCTAAGTTTTAGTTAATACCCATTGGTTTGTAGTGCAATACGGGACCATTAAGGTTTTTATTTTAGGACTATATTATGTTTTGTTTTTCTACAAGTTGGGCAGCCTTTAAACATTAATGAAATTCAATTTTGCTTGAGCTAACTCCTTTTTCTTTTTTTGGAACAAACAATAAATCCAACTTATCAATATATAATTGGTGTTCTGACATCATTCACAATCATCCAATACCTCTTGTTCTTAGTAACAAGTTAACTCTGGGTCAAGGTTTAGCCAAACCTGATTATTCAGCTTTCTTGGAAAAGTTATCATCTTTAATATGGATTGCATGAACACTTGATCATAAAGTTCGTATCACTTGGTATCAGAAAGTTTTTTAACTTCAAATAAATTTTTTATTTTTGGCTTTTTGGGTTATTTGAAGCCTTTGATAGGTATGCCAAGGTATACAAAATGTTTTCTGAATGTTTTAGGGAAAAACATGTTGAAAATCAAGTTTTTTATTAATAAAAAAACCATGGCCTTAAATTCTTGTGACTGGTGTAAATAATAACTGAAAGATTAAGTTTTAAGGATGTTTAGTCGATGTATAATGGTAAAGATTTAATAAAACTTAAATAAAAGTATAGGTTAAATATAGTAAAAAATAATGTATAATATACATTAGGAATCTCAAAGATGATTTGTAGAAAAAATATATAATAAATTAAAATTTTAAAAAACTTTTGCATAGATCCCAAAAATTTTCCTCTTGTAATATATTTCCTTTAACCATCTAAGTTTTTGAAGATCAAGTATTAATCAATCAACTTTCTTCTGTTTATCCATTCTGTTGCATATGTGCAGCGTCACGGCGATCATCCTTCTAGATTGGGATAGTCGGGAATGATGCTTTCTAAGTAGAAAAAAAAGGGGATGAGATTCACCGTCTAGTATTTTGGTTACCAGGAATCCTAACGGGTCTTAGAGTTTGGATAAGGGGATTGATTGCGTAAAGAAAATATATTAGCACTTCTAATATGTCTTACTTAAGGTAAATTATATTGTTTTTTTGTCTTATATAAATTAAGAAAATATTGTATTTTCTAATTGGTGATATGTTTAAGTTTGAAGTAAAGTCCTCCTCAATAAGGAAGTTTTTATCTTATCAGGTTAAAAGTCTAACTGTTATAATGCCAATATAAAAATAAATTGTTTATTTATTGAATATCATGCATATGTCTTATGTGTAAATTTATAATCTCATATATTAAAAATAAATTGTTTTGGTATTTTTGAAATGTAGGCCAAAATCCTTTGGAATTTTACAAATTTATTGTAAAATCCATGCAAATATATTTCATATTTTTAAAATAAATGCTCAAATTATTTTTAGGATTGTTGGCCATATGCAATTAAAAATTTGTGTTAATCAAAATTTTTAATTTTTTTATCTTTTCTATCACAAAATGAAAATAAGTAATAATAATAATGATACAATTTATAATTCTCGATCAGGTTATCAGAAACTTCTGAATATTTGTGTGGAGCCTTCTAATATGATGCTTTAACTTGAGTTAAAATTTCAGAATTTTTAGAGAAATTCAGAAATTTGATGAAAAATCACAATTTGACTAGTTTTATGTTATTGGACGTAATTTTCAATCTGAGTATCAGATTGAGCTGAAATTCATGAGGGACCTTAAAATATATT
Source organism: Populus alba x Populus glandulosa (assembly GCA_033617975.1). Classification (NCBI taxonomy): domain Eukaryota; kingdom Viridiplantae; phylum Streptophyta; class Magnoliopsida; order Malpighiales; family Salicaceae; genus Populus; species Populus alba x Populus glandulosa. Next base: position 15,374,888 of record CM066157.1, read on the forward strand.
GAGTAAAATCTGGTTAAAATTTTAGGATGAACGGGGCTTGGTAGTGCCAATAAAAAAAAATTTGTCAAATAGAAGCAAAAAGACTCATTAAGGGTAAAATGATTATTTTCCATTAAAAAATAAAACAAATCAACTCTTCCTTCCTATTATATGCTGCCGACTGGGTAGAAGCAGAATAGGAAAAAAAAGAAAAGAAAAGAAAAGGTGAGAGAGAAAGAGAGAAAAGTAAGGGGAAAATATATATATATAAAAAAAAATCTAAGGAAAAAAATAAGAAAAGTGAGAGAATAAACTTGTAACCTTATAAAATCCAACTTATAAAACACTAATCTAAGAAAAAATCAAGTGAAGGAAGGATGAATTGAGATAGGGAAAAAAATTAATTATTTTATTTTTCAGTTGATATGAGATTGTTATTTTATCCCGGTTGAGGAGTTATTATAATATCAATTCGGATTCGATTATAGAGGAATTCTATTTCACAAAACATTAAAGAATGTAACTTTAATAGTGAGTTTATTTTAAATTTTATTTTAATTTTATGTATTTTTAAATTTATTTTTTAATAAGAATTAAAACTTTATTGTTAATTTCACAAATTCATATACATAAATCAATAATTAATGTTGAAAAAACAATTTATATATTTGTTTAGTAGCCCAGACGAGGAGAATATCCTGGCTCCGCCCTTGATTATCCCGCACCCTATTCTCAACAAACACATAAACACAATCTCTAAGGCGATTATGACCATGCTTGCACCCGTAAATCCACCATGGATCCAACTTTTCTAGTTCTACGTGTTTAAACTAGTAACCAAATTAATTAAACAAGGTCAAATTATACTTTTCATTCTGAAAAAGCATTGACTCAATCGATCAACATCAATTAATGGGATGTGTGCTTCCTATTCAACTCCCATCATAGACGTGTTGCTCGTAAGGTGCTAAATTTTCAACAAAGAAGAAAGATTTATCAACATTCTTTAGAAAGTGAATGGAATTAAAAGTGTGAAAAAGGAAGAGATCAATATATATATATATATATGCTCTTGAAATTTAAAAGATGCTGACGATCGACCACTTTGCTTTTCATTCAAAAGATAGAAAATATTTTATAATAATATTACCCTAAACTAGCCGCAAGAAATAAATTCCAAGTTGACAGGGAGAATGTTAAAATGTTTTCTCTCTTTATCAAGCAAGAGATTCATCTTTGGGGACTAGGAAGAACAACATGATGTCATTAATATACCAAGAGCAAATTAACTTTTATATTATTTAGATATTTTTTTATGTTCTATTAAAAATTGTTTAAGCTTTTATAATTCATTGCAATGAGTTAACTTTATAGTTAATTAAGATTTTTATAAATACTAAACTCAAAAAACTTAAACATTATTTAGTTTTAAGGCTATATACTTAATCGATTCTCTACAATATAAGTATTAAATACATGATAAAGCATTATGTTTATACTTATAGGTATATATAAGGTCTCTTAAAAGATCTATCATACTTATTATCTCATTAAGGATATGTAAAAGATATTTATCTCTTATTATTATCGCCAAAAGTAAAGGACTTTCAAATTCTTTATTTCTCTGAAAACTACAAGATTCTGAAGGTATAAATACTCTTTGAACCATCCAAATAAAATATTAGAACTTTTCATCTCTTAAGATATATATATATATATATATATATATATATATAAAATTTAAAACTCAAAAACAAACATATTTGTTCCTTCAATTTAAAGCTCTTTTAAATAATTTATTACCTTAAATCATTTAATATTTTCTTTATAAATATACTGATTTTATCATCACATGATCTTTAAGTTGGGTTATAACTATTTTTGCAGGTAGTCTAGCTTTTATTATCTCTAAAGTTTTTTGGATTAAAAGAAAGAAATATAGGAATTTAAATATATTGATTAATCATCCTCTTAAATACTAAAAAAATTTTATTTATATATTTTAAATTTTGAAACATCATCATACTGTATCCGAGAATAAAAACTGAATAATTCTTTAATATATTTGATGCATATTTTTTCTTTTTGTTATTCTTTTCAAAAACGTACACCAGACATGAATTGCTCGAATAGCTTTTACGGAACATAAGATTCTTGCTCATCAATTTCCAAGGTCGACAACTTTGAATGGCTGCAGGGGACAATTAGTATCAATCCGTCCTTCGCATGGAATCCCAGTCGGATTTTCATGCCATAAAAGTTAGTGTATTCTGTGGGCTGAGATTCTGAGTTTTCAAATTTATTAATTCCTTTGCTGCTCTCATTAACTGCACTAACATTTGTTATTTTTTTAATATTAAGTGGGAATTTGAGATTGCCAAAACTTTTGTTTTTGTATGTATTTTAAGAATATGTTTTACTTGAAAAAATATAAAATTGATATTATGGTCTTGATGTGCTAATATCCTCCATTAGTACACATTTGATTTTATAATCTAATGAAAAGCAAATCATTCTCATAAAAATTAGATGATATGTAAGAATTTTATTTTTCAAATTATAAACAGAGCATGACGCGAGAAAGTGATCAACTCAATTCATAGAATTCAGGTATGTCTTCAAATATCTACCTTTATCAACTTTCTTTTCAAAGCAAATATCTAACAAAATGGATTTAAAAACTGCAATTTGCAACGAGAGAGAAGAGTCACCATTTTCTTTTTTCGAAAGCAGGAATGTGACGAGAGTCTGTATCTGTAAGAAATCGAAACGTGTATGACGGTGACGTAAAACATGAATGGGAATACCAAGAACTCCAATACTGGTCGATGGGAGACACGAGGGAGAGATGCTTAAGATCTTGACTCAACTAGTTGATCCGACGATCATCAGAATAGAGAGTGGGGTCCAATTATAAATGTCTCCTTTAATGTGACAGCCTACTTGGGTGTAAAGCTTTCTATCCATATATAGTGATTTGCACCGGAAAAGGAAAATGTTCTCACTTGCTCGTCATGGAAAGTGGTGTGCACCCAACTTCCATAACCATATCTAGGTAGATCACAGCTTTCATAATAAATTGGATATTGTTGATTGATCTGAATCCCATGATGTTATATTAGGAGGATATGTGCTTGTTGTGGATGTTGATTAGATTTCATTTCTTATAAAAATATGATTTTTTTTGCATTTGAAGTGTATAAATACTTATTCTAACTAGTTATTCAATTTAATTAGATATTCAATTACAGTTATATTTAATTTATGATTCAAATGAAAAAACATTGAGCTGAAATACTTCCTTAGAATATCCTTTAATAAATAATGCGATACGATTGGATGGAATAAGTTTTGATAGAATAAAAATTCAACCTCTAGTGAATTTTCAAATACTATCTTATTCAATATTTATTCAATTAGTTTTTTATATGTCATAAATATAGTTGGGCTCGAGAAATGATATCTAGTGCACTTGGAAAAATCATGTTCTTAAAATCCATTTCTTTCTTAGAAACTACTAAGATCAACTTAGTTTTTTTTCCTCCACTTTCATCCCACAAATACCAAGAAATGAAGAGGGAAGGAGGAAGATGATGTTAGTAGTAAGAAGTGATGGTTGGGAATCACATGCCATGAGAGACTGAAAGAAGAGTTTGAATGGATTAGCTTCCAAACAAGTGTTTGTGGGGCCCAAAATGACAAGTTGCGGGCAACTTTTGAACGGTCGGGAAAAATTAGGCACAGCTTTTGCCCAAGAAGAGCGAGATGACTCTAATAGAGAGAAACAGGAAAGAGATAAGAGCAGCAGCTTGCATCGATCATCTTCATTAGAAAATAGGAAAATTGCGGTGGAAGCAACTTGCTTTGTTGATAGTTACTCTTTACTTTTTGGATGGAGATTTGCAATTAAGTATTATTTCCCCCATTTTAGGGTTCCGAGCACATGCAAACTTTGAGTCTTCACAGTAAGATGGTCATTTCTGCGGTTTCAAGAAGGCAGCCATGTTATTGATTGCTCAAATGGCATGCAAAGCTGTATTAATATTAGAAACAGCTCATGATGGGGGGGCAAAATCCTGGCCAAAAACAGTTGGAACATTGACATTTGGTATCTGTTTAGATTTAGGAGGCAGCCATTTTCTTTATTTTGGAACAGTCGCGTGGAATTAACAACGTAATCGCATGACAAGATTACGAGAGAGAAAACTCTCATCTCTCTACATTTACAGGTTTGAAACACTACCTAATTAGCCAGCACGAATTCTTGGTACAAGAGAAACTGCGGCCTGGATGAGGACCAATTCTTCACAGACCATTAGCCCATGTTAGAGGACTACGTCTGCCTTCTGCTGAAAAGAATAATCATGATGATGGACTCCGGAAAGATAAACTGAGCTCAAGTCTGGGATCAAATCCGAGACAAGTTAAGACCCAAAGCTAATCTGGGTTTGTTTTAAAAATGGATGAGGAGATAGCTTGATCATTCATCTGGGAAAAATAAAAAACATTAATCTCGGGACCAATTAACAGAGTAGAAGGTGTTCGGGAATGTAATAATCATGGTTTTTTAAATATATTTTGCTAATATTTTTATTTTTAAAATTTTGTTTTTAATATTAATATATTGTTCAGAAAACACAAAAAAAATTAATTTAAAAAAAAAATCAAAGAAACAAAAACACGTGTAAGCTTATTGTAAGAAAAGCCAGTGACTCAGAGAAAGGGATTTGGGACCTCCGGCAATCAAATGGCCACCACAAAAACCAACCCAGCCTCTAGTTATCTGATATTCTAGGACCAGAGCTGACAAATTCTGGCTCTTCAAGGGCATAGTTGATGGGCCTTGATATTCGAGGGTGCAATATGGACAAGCAAACCACGCGATCATTTCCATCGCATCACGAGGGGGAAAACAACAAAGACGACCAGCTTTGGTCCTTCAGAACCCAATAACATGCCGTGGGGGACACATTCAAGCAATCGGTAGATGACATTTGCATAACTTCAAAGTGAAGAACGCATCCACACAACCATACAGCATAAGCCATCCAAGTAAGGGCACAAGCAACAAGTTTAGCATAAATGGTTTCTTCTATCTAGTTCATAAAACCAGCAACAAGCGTACACCGAGTTTCCACATAGAATTTGAAGGCATAAGACTACAAACTAGAACAAACTAGACCCTGCATTACAAGATGGGAGCACAAGTTGCATTTTGCCTCCTGCAATAGTTGAGATAGAAATGGCGGGCAGGCTTATACGGAGATTGTCAACCTAGTTTCACCAAAATGACAAACCGAAAGAAGCAAGGAGAGGACGCTTCAGACCCATCAGGATCAAGCATCATTCATCAGCTGGGGGTGATTGACTGCAACATTGTAAGAATATTGAGTAATAAAAAACATGTGGGAAAGATACATTAGATCAGGAAATCAAAAGCACAGTATTAAGAAACAAACCTGCGGTATCTCTCGCGCATGGGGCTTTCAGCTCCTCCATTTGGACTGTCCCTCTCATCAGGAATGGAGCTTGGGCTTCTTAGTTGACCATTTTCAGGGCTATCTCCATCTCTTTCATTGGGGCTTCGGCTGGAACCACGACCATTGTCTGGGTTAGGCCTTTCTCTTCCATATGGACTATGGCTGGAACCACGAACATGGCCTTGGTTAGACCTCTCTCTTCGATATGGACTATGGCTTGGACCACGACCATTTTCAGGGCTAATCCTTTCTTCCCTTTGATAAGGACTATCACTGGGGCCATGACCATTGACAGGACTAGCCTTGTCCCTGCGGTAAGGACTACGGCTGGGGCCATGGCCATGATCACTGCCAGCCCTCTCTCTCCTATAAGGACTACGGCTTGTGCCCCGGCCATAGTCAGGACTAGCCCTATCTCTCCTAAAGGGGCTAGGGCTGCGGCGACGACCATAATCTGGGCTACCCCTCTCCTTGCGATATGGACTAGGGCCACGGCCATAATCAGGGCTTCCCCTCTCTCTCCGGTAAGGACTTGGAGAGCGCCTCCTATCATGTCCTCGCCTATCCGGTGACCTATCACGACTTCTATCAGGACTGTATCCATCTTTCCTTTCATCATCATCTCGAACTGCATATTCCACTGAAATAACTCGATCCAGCAGCTTGCTGCATAAAAAACAAAAGTACAAATCAGCAAGTGAGCTGCTGCATTTTAACAAGAAATCAGAAGGATCCACTGCATATCCAACCCAAGAACTCTGGATGGCTGGTGGTCAGTGTGGTTTTGAACAGTATGACAGGAAAAGTGTGGTTACACTGCTGAGAAATAGGGTAAGAGAAGTTTATGAATAGGAAAAGCACCATTTACAAAAGAAACGGGATAAGAGAAGTTCACAGAGAAGTTCACGAATATAAAGGAAAATCAACCTTAAGTTTGTGGCATCCAGTGCTTTGGTGGCATCCTCTTGTACTTCATACTGAACAAATGCAAAATTTCTTCTTATCCTTACGCTCACTATCCTCCCATAAGGTTCAAAGTGCCTCTCCAAATCCTTGGTCCTTGTATGATGTGGATCAAAGTTGATAACAAATAGCGTCTTAGAAGGCCTTGTATTAGTTGATCTTCTTGATGTGCCACCAGGCCTTCTAATCCCACGTTCTTGCTACAAAATTAGTAACAATTACAGCAAGTCAGTTCATGAAAGATGCATAACTTGAACACATAGAAGAAATGGCATAAAAATACATCCATGAGAATCGTAACATGTTGTTACCTTTGTCCATTCAACACGAAGTCTGCGGCCCTTGCGGCCAAATTCTACACGATCAAGTCCTCGAATAGCATCCTCAGCATCTCTCTCATCTTCCATATAGATAAAAGCAAATCCTGTATCCAAGTACAGCAAAAAGAATCAGTAAAATATAATACTGTCATGTTCCCTGAAAGGATTCTTTCATAATCAGATGGTATTTCTTCTTCAGCAGCGCACAAACCAGCTAAACCCCAACCCTTGAATAAAATTTGGCAACCTTCCTGAAATCTATAAACTAAGTGACCAGTAGAAGTAGCAACCGACCTTGTGTGAGATGAACTAAGTGATGTCAAGGAACTAGAATCCAAATGTGGATGTCTCATGGTGGGTCAATGAAAATAGAGTGCCTTCTCCATCTATTCTGCTGCCTCTGCTGTGAGGTTGACAATGTTTCAATGTTGAAACATGTCTGGAATTGAAGGCTGGGCAAAAGTCATGAGAAATGAAAGGCAATGGTGTCTGAGGAAAATTGGCATGGTTCTGCCATTGCGGATGAGAGTGACTCTTCTTGAAAACAAGAAGATGCTTATCACAGGAAAGGAACAGAATTCTGAACAGCCATCCATTAGCCGGGGAGAGTATGGATTTTCCAAGACAATCCTGCGCCAAAGAAAATGTTGAGTATGGGGGTTTATGCTTCAAAAAAATGCTGGTCTTTTTTCATTAATAAATCCTGAACCCCCACTAAAACTCAACAAAGGATGACGGCTTCCAGTGAGTCCATAGGCTGACGAATGTCTCAATCATGCTGTTGCGCTACTGGTATGAAGGGAAAGTGCAGGCTGACAAATGTCTCAATCATGCTGTTGCACTACTGGAATGAAGGGAAAGTGCCACTCATAAGCTTAGGAGCCTGACCCCCACTGACTTGGATGGTTGTTGTAGGACTTGCCGATTTGTTCCAGAACGGTGCATGCATAATTTTTAAATGAAGTTTTCCACATCCAGTGGAGATGCCTTAAAACATTATTCTCTTATTAGCTTATTTTAAGATTAATATGCTTTGTCTGCAAAGACACAAATCAATTATTTTGATGATAAAAATTAAAACCTCTGGCAGATGGATGCCAACCATCTCTTACCCTACCATACATGTTAAGTAATTCAGTAATGGTTCTGTTGACGTCTTCGCTCACAACAAAAAATACAGCAGTGACAAGAGTTAACTTTATTAGCACCATGTCTACCTCTACAACTTCTCGAGCTGCCCTGACATGTCATTTTTCCATTCGAGTGGAACAGAATCATATGCTATATCAACTAATACCATCATAGCATCAACTCAATTATATTATAAGTTTATTTTTTTCATATTTAAAAAACATTTAAATAAAACCTTCTCAATACTTCACCCAAGAATTCATTATTCAATTTTAGCCCAAAAGGGAAAAAACATTTTCTTCATTGCACTTAAATAAAAAGATCTTTTTATATAACACAAATAACCTTCACAATTCCCACAGTTATCAATTTTACTATAAACATCAAAAACTGTAAAATAACTAGCCAAATAATAAACCTTTTGTGGAAAAAAGGCTACGACAAAAGCTAATGGAAACTTTACAGACTTAATAGCCAGTGAGGAAAGAACATGAGCTTACCAGACTTCATATCCACCCGTTCCACTCTCCCATATCGTTTGAAAAGCCGTTCCAGCTCAGTCTGTCTTGCATCATACTCAAAGTTCCCACAAAAGATAGGCCTCATTCTGACTGGCCACGGACATTTCACATAAATGAGATAAATACTACAAAATCACTTCAATCAAATGCTATAGCAAACTTATGCCCCAATAAACAATATATTATAACTCTAACATCATTAATTTCTAATGGGTTCCTTGCAAAACATTGAAAAAGTCAAGTTTTATTCCCAAACACTACAACTTTTAAGTGTTTGTTTCATTATTTTGTAGGATAACCATGCCTTTAACCACCTAAGAAATTATGGGTCTCCATTTTCAAGTATAAAGTCTTGATTTTTTTTTTGGAAATCACACATTTTCAACGAGTTTCAAAGGCTGTTTCAGACTTAACTAGGGTTCTTTAACAAACCCTAAGAAAAAGTATCAAAATTTATGATACTCAACAATCAACAAGAAAATAGATAACAAATCATAATCAGATCCACAAGATCAAATCCTTAATAACAGATCTACAATAATGACAACCAGATCTACCGCGAGCAGAAAAAAGATCAAATTTTAAGCCAGGTTTCCAAGAAACCAAGAAAAATAAACATTTTCTCTCGCTTTGTGGGTAACCAACGGTAAATAATTGATTGATTTGATTTTGATTACCTGTTGAAATCGGCGATTTTGTCGAAATGAAGCTTTGATTGAAACCCTAGTTTGAAAGAGTCAACAAAACAACAGTGTTTTTGTCTGTGAAAGAGATACTTTTTCTTTCATAACGAAGAAAGCTTGCGAGTGTGATAAATAGGCGGAGAAAGATATAATGAGTTTGATGGTTTGCAAAACGGTCCTTATTGTTTTTGTTAATTGAAACGTAGGTCCTAGAAGTTTTGACAAATCTTAAGAAAATAAATAATCCCTCACGTGCAAAATTAGGATACAATATATTTTGATCCCGTATTAGATATTTCTTTCTTTTCTTTTTTTGTTTTAAACATGAAACTCTTTTCTTTTTTCTTTTAAACTCAATCGGAAATTGATCCAAGAAAGTAACTGGGTCATTTAATTATCGAGATAACTTAAGAGTTATTGGTCAATTATTTTATTAAAATTTTGTTGTTTTATTTTTTAAAATAATTTTTTTGTATTAAAATTATCAATTTTTATCAAATCAACTAAATTACTAAAAATCTGAATGACTCAATCAAGTTTTACTAGATTAATATCTAATTTATTTTAATTAAAAGCTAACTCGAATTAAACTTTAAATTTTTGATTTTGAGTTTAGTTATTATAAATATAAATATATCCTATGATTGATTTTTATTATTTAGAAATGTTTTGTAAAAAGCTAGATACAATATTTATTTATGCATTGTTTGAGATGATATAGCAGGCTAGCTATGAAAGATTAGAAGGTAAAACATGTTGGGTTTTCTTGCTGCAAAATATACCTGGATTCTAATATATAAAGTAAAATACATTGTGAATCCCTTTCAAAGACATGTGGATGGTCCACAGTGTTTTTTTTCTGTCCTTTTTTCTTTCTTTCTTTTTAGTTTTTATTGGATCAAATTATAGGCCAATTTAGACTAATTTATTAAAGGATGGTGAAGTTAAAGAAAGGAAATCAAAGTGAAAAAAAATAAAAATAAATGGCTTATTTAAACTTTGAGGTGAAATGCATATTTTGCCTTGAGAAAAATCAAGAAAAAAAATATTGTTAGGAGTAATTCAATAATTTTACAATGGTTCATTTTTCATTTTAAAATTTAAAGGGGTATTTATGTTTTTTTATTTTAATAATACATAGTTAAATGACCCTTATACTCCCATATTTATAGTTTTTTAAACTTATATTGAGGGGTAATTTTTTTTTTTTTTTTATCTTTGATGAATAATAAAATGACTTGCACGTCATTAGGAGTGGATTTTTTATAGCTTATATTCAGGTTGAAGGCTTTTTTATATTTTTCACTTAAGTTTTTTTTTTTGTGTGTAATTTAATAGCTTACATTCAAGTCGGTTTAAGGACAATTATGCAATTTAACATATACAAATGTTATTAAAAAATAATTATCGACATGCTCATTGCTTGCATTAACATGTGGACAGCCTCACACCTTTTGAATGATACATGCGTGGTTATCTAGTGGTCAAATGTCAGTTTCCACGATAATATTTGAATCATTTTAATGTTTCCTTAATGTAAAGATAACTCATGTGGCTAAAGATCATTCGATTTGAAGCTAGCAACCTTTTCTTTTTTTCCCTTTCCCCTCTTGATTTTCACATTTACCCCTTCAAAATCTCAAAGCCCTACAATTTTTATTCCCTTCGAATTTTATACTTATTCTCTTGATTACTATTTATTTTATTTGGAATAATTTATAAAATTAAAATTATTTTTCAATTTCACCCTTTTATTTTTTCATCTTTTAAATTTGGTCCTCATTTTTTATTACTATTTATTTTATTTGAGATCATTTTATTTTTTTTTTACAATTTCATCATTCTTTTTTTTTTCCTGTCAAATTTAATCCTTATTCTTTTGATTGCTATTTTTTTCACTTTGATAATTTTTTAAAATTATTATTTTTTATTTCCTCCTTCAACATTAAATTAATTTAAAATTGATCTTTTTAATGGAGTCCAAATCTAAGATTTCACAAATTACGAATTTTAAAAATTAACTTAGGTTTAAAAAGTTCGCTTGGGTCATCTTGGTTTTTTTAAATTGATTTTATTTTTTATTTTTTAGTTGAACTTCATAGTTTTATTCAATTCACTTTCATTAATGATTTTTTTAATCTTTTAGTGGCATGAATAATTGTTTAATTAAATAAAACACTTATTCTAAAAAACAAATTTATTAAATATGACTCGGTACATGGCCCGAGTTGAGAGGTTAAAAATCTTAATCTTGATTATCTCTTGATCTAAATATCAAATTAGTTAATTAGATATGCATCTAAATATTGAAATTTTTTTTATATCCAAAAATAAGTTGGGAAAGCTTGTATATTTATTTAATTTTTACTGAACAAAAAATAATTATTTGACGCATGAAGAAATGCGGGTGAAATAACTAGTCTAATTCTGCACAATGACGATTTCCTTAAAAAAAAAAAAAAGAAGAAGGAAAGTTAGTGATTATTTGCGGTTGTGTTTTGATAAGAGTTTCAGCAAATTTTGATTTATTTCTTTAAATGAATTATGTTTTTAGTTTTTGTATTATTTTAATATGTTGAAATTAAAAATAAAAAAAATATTATTTTAATATATTTTTAATTAAAAAATATTTTAACAAAAGTCTCAACTCTCGGTATCCATCTTTAACGAATGGGCTTGTAAATTTTAGATATTCATGGCATGAAGCAAACATTAGAGTTCAAATCCAAAATGCCAACAATTCCCTCTTTTTTTCGCTTTTCAAAAACATATTCTGAATTTTTAGCTGTATGGCTTATACCTAATCATAATAGCATTAGCATTTAATTACTGTTTTAATATAAAAACAATATAAACATTAGATAAGGAATTCATGATTGGCTAGTGTTATTGAATATTTTAGAGCAACAACTTTACATAAAGTGAGAAGAAATATTAGTGGAATGGTTAAAATGGCCACCTGCATTGTCTTCTTCCAGCAAGAAATTATTGAAGCTGGCTTCTTCTTCATTTTCTTGAATTTGAGCAGGTTCTTGTGCTAGAGAATCGAGAACTGCGATTTCAGCTCTTGTTTTGGCTAGTTGGCTTTCTACACTGTGAATTTGTTGGTGTAGCAAAGAGATAATCCCAACACAGCCATAGACAGCGTCTTGAGTTCTGCACTGTGCCTCATAATACGAAGAGTTTGCTGCTTCAGCTCTTAAATGTGCTGGGAGTTGCTACAATAATCAAAAGGAAAGTATAAGATATTAAAATCTGAAATTGTTTTGGAAGAGTGAGTGCCTTTTAATATAATTAAAACCAATTAATTAATTGCTTGAATTTGATGTCAAATTTCTCATACAATGCCCCCCCTGAAGTCACTATACTCTCTTGAAAAAAGTTTTCTAGCCAGATGGGGGAATTAGTCCTATTTTTAAAAAATAAAGTTTTTTATCATAGAATAAAGAGAGAAAAAAAGGGATAGATTATATTGTTATGTTTTTTATTTTTTATTTTTAAAAAATCATAATTAAATAGCTAAGATTTCTCAGTAAACTCATTTGGGACAAACTGCGTTCTTAAATATGGTGCGTGAAGATAGCTTAATTTTCCCTATTTTGTTCTCTCCTGTATGGCTTGAGTGCAAAATGATAATGAAACTACTTGTAGTTAATTAACTAATTATATTTTAGTTTAAGCACTAAAAGGAATGAAAATATATGTGATGGATATGATGTATATTTGTCAAAGATCAACAATACCTGGAGCATTTTTGCAACATTACTGGCACCATGGATTCTGTGAACGCAAGCAAATCTTCGAGGATTATTAGAAGGACAATAAGGCGAGAAAATGCAATCTGATGGACATCTCCTTCTCAAATACTTGCAAGCTGCACAACGACCAGAAATCATTCTCAAACTCTAAATAAAATCTAATGATGAAAAGAATTCAAAGATTCCCTCGATCTTTCTTGCTCTTGAAGAAGAAATCCAATTAAGATTTTCAATGTCCCCTGTTAAATATAAGAGAGCCATCATGTCTAGAGTTAAACTAGCCACAAAGATTTTTCAAACGGCTACATTTTTCGAAATTGAGGTTGAAGAAGGAAAGTTGATGAGAATGGAATTAGATTTTAAATTTTGGAGAGAATTAAGGATGGCGAGAGTGGACTTATGATCAAAGGCTTTGTTTCCTCTTCCATGCCAAAAAGATATAAAAGTCTAGCCGTTCCTTTTTTATAAGAAATATAATTATGATTGAAAAGTCTTGGGTTATAGTTCAGGCTGCATAACATATATACTTTTTTTAAGTGAGAAAAAAAAAATTGCTCGGTTGAGATGGAAATATTTATATAAAAAAAAATGTGCGTCTCTAGTCGCACTTCCGTGGGCTTCTGCGAGTGTCTCCTTCGTTTTTGCCAGCGGTTGGACCAGCCAAGCACCCCCTTTAAAATTAGAAAAGCATGAACATGTAACTGTAGCCAGCCATGGATAATATATATATAAGGTATTCAATAAGTAGATAAAGGAGTTTAAAAACATTCATACCACACTATTTTCCAATAAGCATACACTCGCTTATTCACTAGATATGAAAACAAACACTAGAAAGTAAACCAAGTCTTTGCATAGAAATTGCAACAACAATGGCCAACTCACAGCCACACAGAATCAAACTAGAAATCCAGTCATCTAAATATTTTTATTACTTTAAATGAGTTATAGATTTTGAATAATAGGATGTTATTGATTACTATAAAACTTCTCGATCCTTGCAAGGTTGCTAATCCACTGGGAGGGACTCATTTCCAAAAAAAGATTCCAAGAAATCATCATCCCAAACCTGAAATATTCAAAATAAAAACTTATTAGGAGAGCCATGAAGTTATATATGTGCTTGGATGCATGTTTTCGTATGTGTGTATGTGTTTGTTGTTGTTGACATGCCTGATTCCCTGTTTTTCCATCGTCATCTGGATAAAGGCTACTGAGCTCAGAATCCATGAGGTCACCATTTTCTTTTTGCTGCAAAACATATGGATTTAAGAAAAAGGTTAATTGTTGGATATTGTAAATACTATTGACAGTATGAGAACAGCAATATTGGTATGTCTTACACTTGCCTGATTAAAGTCAGGAAAATACCCGTCCATTGAACTGGCATTGCCTCCGAAGAAGGGATTCATAGCTTCTTCTCCACCTTGAACCTACAAAAAATAGGAATGATCGATATATATATATATATATATATATATATATATATATATATAAGCCTTTCATAAGCATTTATAGTTGTACGTATATCATGTATAATAAGAAGGAGGACATGTCCATACCTGGCTAAAAGGCTGTTCATTCCAAGGAGAATTGTCATCAATATGAAGTGAGTTAAGGAAGTCTGGATGCAAGAGGTCATGCAAGGGAGTGCTCGGTTGATCAACACCTTGTGGCTGCATACAAAGTGAGAATGAGTTGAAAATTTAATCAAAATATTTTGTTGCTAAGAAACAAAGAAGGGATAAAAAACAAAGATCTTCCTATACCTGATGAGCAGTTAAATTGTCGGTAGGCTCCAAAAGCATATCGCTAAAATTTAGTTCACCCTGACCAAATTGTTGCTGCTGATTGTGATTTCCACCGAAGATAGGAGGACTATTGTTCATTAGGCCAAATGCAAAGTCATTTTGCCCTCCATTCCCAAGACCAAGTTGTTGTTGTTGCTGTGATGGTGGCGGCGGCGGCGGCGGCGGCAGCATAGGAGTATTCCCTTGATAAACATTACTAGTGAATAATGTTGGTGGGAATTGGTTTGCACTCTCAATACTAGCAGGAAAAGACCCTCTTTGAGCCAAATAGCTTGATGATGCAACATTCATGTTGCCATTGTGAGTCCAATTCATCAAGCCACAATTACCACCATTACCAAAACCATTTGATAGTTCATTCTTACTGACTTGCAGTTGGCCTGCTCCAATGAGATGTCCATCGGTATTCACTCGAATTCCAGCATAATTATTACTGGTATTCAAGGAATTGTTGTTGTTTCCAACATTCCCGACTCCTGACCAGTAGTTGGTAGCTTGAACTCCAATGGAACCAGATTTGTTATGTTCTGAGCTATCAAAACTCTGAAGATTTGATCTTCCTTGATTTTGTGGTTGGTATATCTGCATTGGACTTTTGCCACGGGTGAGGCCATCAGGGACACTTTCACGAGAGGGAGGGTTTGTTCCTGTATTATTATTCGATTCCAAACCTGATCTTTTTTTATTGGCTTGATTAGCATTGCCAAATGTTAGCTGCTGAAACCCTGTTGGATTGCCAAATGAACGAGAGTGCTTGCATGGTGATTGAAGTGCGGAGTTGTTCTTTAGAGCTTGCTGGTTTGGAGAGTGCAAGCTCCCAAAATTGGAACCACCATCAGGAGTTGGAATGGTATTCCCTCCAAAACCTGCTTGAACAGATGCTCTTAATACTTGTTGTTGTCTTGAAAGATGTGAATACTCCTGCTGGAAATTTTTGAGCATCAATGAGGATTGGCTAGATGCAAAGTTTGACTTAAGAGCCCGTCCTGACAAGTTCTTTGATGAACTGGTACCTCTTTCTGCAACCTTTTTTAGGAAGATACGATACTTCTGCAGAATGTGAGTTTATTGTGTCAATGAACAAATTATTGCAATAGCATAAAATTATGATTAATTGATGATGCTGTTGGTCCAAATTCAATTTATATATAGCTGATCATTCAAGAGGTATATATTGTTTAATCCTCGACTCTTACCCGATGAGACATGTTAACTAATTAATCAAGTAAAACACTAGTAGAAAATTGAAAAACAACTACGAAATCGCCGGTGAAAAACATTTCGTCCCTAATTTCCAACAAAAATTGCAATGAAGAATTTTCATCAACAATTTTTGACAGAAACAATGATGGCATTTCATCATTAATTACTAATAGAATTGCCGATAAAGTAAAAAATAAAATAAAAATAGATTAAAACTCTGTTGGCAATTTTAATTTTACGATAGACTCACTTCTATCACGGAAGGATAAGAAAAAACCATAAGTGATTTAATAGAGATATTATTCCATCATAAAGTTATAAACTGGTTAAGAAGTTTTAAAATTTTCAACGGACAGTCTTTGCCAATTCTATCAATAATATTTAAATGGAATAAACGATGAAATATCTCGTCGATAATTTAATTACTAATAGAATGGCCAATAGAATCTAGAAGATGCATTTTATTTCTTTGACGCTAATATTTTGTTGACCTTTCCATCGGTAACTTATAATGCCGACAGATAATAAATCCTTGATAAAACTTTTTTTAGTGATGTGTTTCTGTCAGCAATGTAAATGGCCAACGAAATGATATTTACTTACCAATAGAATATTTGATTGCTATTTTTCAATTTTCTAATGATAATGAATCGCATCCTAATTACAACATATTGTATACAACTAGAATCTTAAATAAAATGACTAATATATAATTTATAAGTCTTATAGCTTAGTTAAATTAATTGAGAAGCATGATTTAAGGGTAAAACATGCAAATATAGTACTCTAGATAAATACAAACCTGTAAGTGGCTGGCAACATTTTCTCTTGACAGCCCTGGCACTCTCATGAATTCAAGAATTCTTTTCGGAACAGCCTCTAAATAATTTTGAACATAGAAAGATAATGATCAAAAATCAATTTGGTAAGTAAAAAGTCCAATAGATGCAAAAAAAAAAAAAAAGCTTCAAGAAGATTTTGCTTACTGTCTAGCCCTATGTGGTTTATAGCTTGCAAAAACCGACCGTGAAGTGAATCTGTCCAAACCACCTTAGGCTTTTTTGGGGCAAGCTGGCTATCTACTTCTTGATCTTCCTTTGTCCTCTTCCTGTTTTTATTTATTCTATCTTTTTCATTGCACAGTTTGTTATTGGTAGATCTTGCAGAGCTCACTTCGTCAACAGATATTTTCTGATCAAATACTGTCGACGACGATGATTCTTGACTGCCTCCTATTTCCTTTATTGAAAGGGAGTACTTACCTGTTTTAGTCGCAAATGCATATTGCCATACATTCTTGAGATCATCCTTGCTAATTGGTTTCACTATATAAAACGCAGCACCACCCTCTAAAGTTCTTAATATGACCTTTTCACTATCATCTGATGACATTACTGCAATAGAAGAAATTAGAAAAGCATCGATAAGAAATATATAGAAAATTAACCTAGTGTCAAGATCCATAATGTGAAGGAAACTCTATTTGAAAAGTGAGTAGCTTTGCACTAAACAATGTGTAATTTTATATGGTAACTAATGAGATGCAGGATGTTGTAAAAACCATGGTTATAAGAATTAGCTCCGGATCTAAATTGGCCTTCGAAGCACCGATCAGGATTTACTAGGTCAACTTGGATATAACAAATTAATTTGGATCTATTTTAAAATAATATCATTTTAGTTATAAAAAAATGTGACGACATTATTTTTTATAACAATTTAAAAAAATTATTAAAATTGACATAGCTCGATCTTATCTGGATTTGGTTGAGTCAGCTAGATTGCAGGTTGACCCATCAAGTGATTCAGGTTTGATGGGGTGAACTTTGAAAATAGTATAAAAAATATCTTGGACCAAACTTTGAGTCATCAAACCAACTCACATGGCTAGGCTAGGTTTAATAACTATTGTCAAAACACAATAATAAAAATGGAAGAAGGATATACAATTCAAATCATAGTTATAAAACTCGACCCGGGATAAAGCTCGAGTCACATGTCGAGAAGGTCGAACCTAGAAAAACCTTTAAAAAATAACAAAATGACGCCATTGTGATTTATTTATTTATTTTAAAAAAAAAAGATTAATAGGTTGAAGATTGTGTTTTGACTAGGTTTTACTCTGAGTCGATCCAGGTTTTGAATCAGGTCAATAACTTAATCTATGTTTCTTTCAATTCAAACTAGTTCAAATTTTAAGTTAACATATTAAGACCGGTTGGAGTTTTATAACTATAATTTAAATTCTTAATTGTTTATTCTTATAGGTATATTGATACACTTTTTCTAACATTAATGTAAGTCAAAGTTAATGATAGTTTTTTTTTGTTTGTTTTTTTAGGTAGGGGGTAAAAATGCACTTACTAATCACAGGAAGCTTGAATTCTTCATCAACTTGGTGATGTAGCTCCATGCCATTCATCTCAGGCATATGGAGGTCAGTGACAACTAAGTCAAATACATCCTTTTTCAGTCGAAGAGTGGATAGAGCATCAAATGGGTTCTTAACTGCGACAACAGTAAGTTCTAGCTTGCGATTTTCTGTCAATAAACAAGACAACATCATAAGAATAATTATAAATGATACTAGAAAAGCTAATTAATGGTTTAAGAAAATAAAAAATAAAGGCTTGAATGCATTAAAAAAGATCAAATTATTTTAAGGGATAATTAAATAGTTTGTTGGGATATTGCCATTAATTGGCAACAACATCTACAGCCTACTCTAGAAGAGGGTTGTCATTTTCAAAAGGTTACAATGGTAATGGGTAATTATCAAACAAGTTGCATCAACCATTGACAAAATGGTGCAACCCATGTGTTGTCATCATTAGTGTCATAATCTATGGCTAAGTTATCTTACCATTCATGCCTATAAATAGAGACATAAGTTAGAGAGCAAAAAAAGAGAGAGTGTGTGAAGAGAATAAAGAAAAAGAGAAAGAGAAAGATGAGTGGCTGCCAAGGAAAATAGCAGTGTGTGAGAGCAATGAGAGTTGAGTTTGAGTAAAGTGATCATCCATTTCCATGTGTGTTGTAACCCTTTCTCTATCCATCTCTAATAATATTGGCTCTTCTCCCATGGATGTAGGCAGTTTGTCAAACCACATTAAATATTGTGTTAGTGTGTTTAGCCTCTAATAGATAATGATTAAAATATCACTGGTCGGATTCCCCAACAGAGAAAGAAAAGGTTGAGTTTTTATTTAAAAAAATTATTATAAAACAAGGAAATCATGATTATTGACCTTACCTTTTTTTTTTTTTGGGAGGGGTCCAAATCTTAAATAAAAAAATTAAAAAGGTTAAGGGCACTTGTAGGATCTACAAAACAAGAGTATAATGAGTATGAAAACCCTAACTCCATATATACTGTTTGAAATTTAAAGGCCAAAAAACCATACATGCAAAGACAAATCATCCAAGTGGTAACATTTGTAAAAGTGTTGAATTTCATTAAAAAAAAATTTGTAAGTGTTGAAAATATAAAATGAACAATACAAGTATGAGAAAAATAAACAATAGAAGTATGAGATTTAACAGAAAACATGAGGAAAGAATGCAAGGGTAATAATAATGAGTAAATAAATAAATAAAAATCAATCTCTTAGCTTTTTTGAGTAGAAACCTTTCATATAAAGACAGATCCATTACTAACAGAGGAGAAACATCGATTTAAAAAATTGACTATAAGAATTATGAATTTTGATTTTGATTTGTTAATGATATAGAAAAAAAATATAGATATTGGAGCAAAAGATGACTTAAATGGAAAAGGATCCTTTGTATTGTAGAAGTTAAAAAAAATGCATATAAATCCTTATCATATGATGATATTGGACATATGATATTAGCAAAAAAAAAAAGCAGAGATATTTAATTCATTTAAAAACTAATAAATAAATAAATGAGATTGAGAAAAAAATAGGAGAAAATTAATTTAAAAACATTAAAAAAAAACTTAAATACAAAGAAAAAGAGTTGAATCCTTTGTTTATGTATTTACTGGGATAGAAATCCAAGAATGAAAAACTTTATTGCTAAATTATAGATGAAAATGGCATAAACTTCTTGTATTTAGTCAAGGAACCATGGATATAGACCATAAGAACATTAATTAATCCATAGAACTTGATTTTAGAAAGACTTGCTAAGCAATAAGATCTCAATCATATACCTTTGTAACCACATGCTTTCAGCATTGCTGAAACAATTGAAAGAGATGTAGAATCATCATCTACAACTAAGATTTTGATTTCTAAGAGGGAGGAATTTTGGATAATATTGGAAGATTGACTGGATGCCATTCTTTCACAAGCTAGATGCTGCCAATAAATCCAGGCCTGAATGCGGGATTTTATAGTAGAGAGGAGCAAGTGCTTGTATAAGGTATATATAGCGGGGCGATTCTACAGAAAATCAATTTTTTCTCTCTTCAAATTTCTTTCAATTTTAACTATATTTAATTTTTAAAAAGACAAAAGAAGAAGTAGTTTTGATAGATTGTAGAGATAAAGGGATGCATTAGCCCTCTGAATTGAACCTAATTAATGTGAGAAATCTAGTGTAAAATGAACCTTTACTGCAATTTACCAAAAATAATATATTCTTATTAAAGAGTTCTTTCTCTAGAAGATCTCACAATCTTTCATTTATATTCTTCTTTTTCTGGGTTTTTATTCCTATGTAAGGATTATGACAATATAATTTTTTCTAATTTATTTTAATAATTTAATTATCATTTTTTAATAATGAAGATAATTATAATTAGGATTCGAGGAAAATATGTTTAGTTAATTAGCAGCTAAGATTGAGAAATCAACCGGACTCAGTTATTGTGCCACCGACTTTTCTCAACCATGTTCATTTGGAAATATTTTATGATGTATAATAAGATATGTTTACATTTCTTTTAAACCATTTTTTAAAATAACTACAGTAAATTCATGCTAAAATTGTAAGAGTTCATGCAAGATTCATAATTGTTTACATCGAATCATATTAAGTCAATTTAATAATTAACTCTCAATTCTATATAAATTTCTTATTCAAAAATCTTGCTCCACGACTTGAATTATTGCATTCTAAATTAGAACTCTTGAAGAACCATCAATAAAAATGTCAAAATTAATTATCCTATATGTTTGTTAATAAAAGGGTTGCATACTTATTAAACAATAAAATTACTTCAACATTGATATTAGAGTAGCATCTCTTCGAAAATTATATCTAATAAAGTAAAATGATATAGGAGAAAAACAACGTTCAGATTGATAACCCAATAATATGTAAATAAATAAAGATTTCATATAAAAAGTCACATTATTAAAATAAGACATGTAAAATGTTTATGTTCTAGATAGATAATTTTTTCAAACTATGTTCTCTAAAAATTTTAAATATTTTTTTTTACTAAAACTTAATTTTTTTTGTATGTTTTCGATCGTTTTGATGTGTTAATTTTAAAAATAATTTTACAAAAAAATCATTTTAATACATTTTCGCAAGAAAAATACTTTAAAAAAATAACTACACTTCCAAACAGGCTGAAAAATAAAATTCAAAAAGAAGTACCAACGTGTCAAATGAGTTTTATGAAAAATAAAAACCATAATTTTTTATTTGGTGATTAAATATGACTAAAATTTACTCAAATGTGTTCTACATTCTCGGTTCTATATGGGTCTATTCATCTTATCTAGTTGAGATTGAGATCATGTCCAAATTAAACCAAGAAATAAGATGTTTTTTAATTTCTTTATTTTTCAAGATTTCTTTGGATTTTCTTTCCTCTTTTTAACCTAGACCAGTTTAACTTTTATTTAAATAGATTTGCAAGTTATTTTAGACTAGATTTCATATCATGACATGAGTGATAGAACATAGATTTTCTCTACAATTTAAGATTGTAATTTAGGATTTGAAAAGGCTTCGTTTTCTATCTTTTACTAAATATATACCGCTTCAATTTAATAAATTATAACAAACTTAAAATCGTGGAGAAACCTAACTAGATCCAAGTGTGTGAGGAAACCAGTTTCTGACCATGGTTTATAGAATCTTGTTTTTGGATAACTTCAAAATTATCCTTTGCATGCAAAAACCTAAGTTGACATTATCTTATCACTAATTAGGCAATTAGTTTAAGTTACAGTGTCCAAAAGGACTCGCTCTTTTTATACTCAGCAAGGCATATCTGGTGCCATGGAATGAAGAGGGCTTTTAGCCCATAAAGGGAAGGAAACGTTTCCATCATGCTTATCCATGCATATGCATGAGAGAGATGTGGAGAGCAAACCACCCAGAATCTAGAATTGTGATTCGACATCCCTATTTTGAGTTAATTGCATTTATGTTTCCAAAAAGTAAGATTTTTGGTTTAAGAAATGATGTGGACAAAACAACACACAAATCGCAAGTAACAAAAGATATAAATTATAGCAACTCAAGTAGCATATTTATTTTTAAAAATTATCAGTTTAAATCTTATAAATTTAAAAAATATTAAAAAATTATATAATCATTAATTTTAAAAACTATAAAATTAGATGAGATACATATAAGTTAACCCGAATACTCATTTTAATAAAAAAAAACAAAAAATATAAATTATTATTGAAAAAGGTATTCACAATCAATCCTTATTCACATTTTATTATTAAACAATTATCTCCAGTGTATTTTATCTCACAAAAGATTTTTAACTTTTTATAAAATAGTAAAAATAGAATCTTAAATAAATAAATAAACACAATAAAAAATACATAATTAAGTTGAAAATCCCAAAAAAAAAAAATTCGGATCCATAGATATAACTTTTTTTATGTTAAGTTATTGGTCTAGAGTAAACATTATTTTCCTGAACTGAGCTCATACAAACAAGCTAGTCTACTAGTCTTTATGTAGGATCAGTCATGAAAAATCCAAAGCCGAATGTATAGAATTATCAAACTCGCCTATATTAAGAAGACAATCCATGGGCTTTAGGAGGATGAATTTGTTGGCCTAATTAATTAAGCTCAAGCTTATATCTATTTGTTTTAGATGAGTTAAAACTAATAATTGAATGAGTTGGTCCATATGGAACTCAACAATACTGTATCCATCCCCATATATATATAGTGATTTCATGGAGTTTTAATTGAAAACTGTATTAGAAATTTAAACATATAAATCATAGCATGATCTTTATAATTGTGATTGTCAAATATCCGAGCATGATCTTTAAGATCGTGGAATATCCTAACAATGATTTTCATTATCTTCACGATTGTCTTGCCTAACAAGATGGACCTGGGAGTTCATTAAGATTTATTTTATTTGATAAAAGAAAAAACCAAAAAGAAAAAAGAAAGAAAAGAAAAGAAATGTTAATGATAGCCAACAAGGAGATGGCTAATTATAGCTAAAACCTACTTGCTAAAATTTGGCGACTACACGACCATAAGGGAAATAGATACCATGGACAAACCAAGTCATCCGATATGAAATTACTGTGCATTCTCTTTCAAATCAATGTGAAATAGAATAATGAGTTTTTTTTTTAATTTTGTAATTTTATCCTCAATTTTGTTTTCTTAATTGCACCCTTGAGCCCAAATTAATACTCAATTGCTTCATTTTCTTCTTCTTTTTTAAAAAAATAATAAAATTAAAAGACAAATAAACAAAATAAAAAAAACAAAAAGAAAATAAATGGCAACTTCAAATTTCATTAACAAGTTTAGTTTGGCCTCAAATCTTTTTCAGTTGATTGCTAATCAATCGTTTTAGTTGTTGAAAATTTAATTTCAATAACAAACCTTATTTCCCTTTTCTTTCTTTCTTTTTTTTAATAAGAAAAGAGAGAGAGATAGTTGTTAGATTATAGTATTTCACAACTAAGATTTTTTTAAAAATGGAGTGGTAGTATGTTTTTGATTCTTTAAAAGATTTATTTTTGTAGTTACATATGTGTCAATGAATATCACATGGTGAGAGAAAGTCTTTATTAATATCGATTATGATCATAAAATTAGTTGATTTTGGTATCAATAAGTTTTATTTAATAAGAGAAGTTTCACCTAGATGTTGTGTTTTCCTTTCCTTGCTTGAGAAGGTAAACTTGCACTAAGGAAAGATTTTCAGATTCAAGTTGATTTCGAATTTTGAGCTGTTTTTTGGTTGTTTGAAGTTATGAATAGATTTATAAGGTATTTATAATATTTTGAGTTAAATAGGGTTGAAAATTGGGTTTTTTAGCACAATAAAAATTGAAGCCTCAATTTTCCAGCATACCTCTAATTTTTTGAATTCTACAAATATCATGTGAACATATTGTCTGTTTATTTTTTTTATTTTAAAAAAGATAAACGACAAATCCTCTTTCACTTGAACAAATAAACCTAATTTTTTTTAGTTTTTTTTTAATTTAATCATTCAAGATCGGTTTGTTTTATAGTTGACTTTCATGGTTTAATTCAATTCGTTTTCATTTGTGATTTTTTTTACCTTTTATTTGCATAGATAATCGTTTGATTATATAAAAAAATATATTCTATGAAGCATAGTTATTAAACACATTTTAGTACATGACATGTGTTGCAAATTTTTTTTCAATTTTATGTTTTTATATTTATTTTTTTATATTTATCTATATTTTTCTTCACTTTTCATTTTATGAGGTTATCTAAATTATGTGTCCCATGGTCACGAGGTTAGTGTGTCTACGCAAGTTGATCCAAGTTTTTTTTTTATTGATTTTTTTAATTTTTTTTTTTTTAGTTTCAACGTTCAACATTGGATTATTACTTTTCTTTTTTTACTGGTTGTTTCTTTAAATGAAATAATCAAGCCCATGAGTATAGGTTGGGCTGGAAAGCCTACGCATCTTAACTCTTTTTTTAGAAGGCCCAAGCATACTTACTGAGTTAAATCAAAGATCACTTGTACAACACTACTGTGATGGAAGTATTTGCTTTGCTTTTCGAGCAAAGTCATACTAGAAGCCAGCCTTTATACTTCGTTGGTCGTGTATGAGCTCCCTCCTTACGTACGTGTATATAAAGATCCACTCTTCTAAGTGGCTTGAAATCAATCAATTAATTGTAAAATGGATATAATGATATGTAATGCGTTTGACATTTTATTATGGTTATTAAATTTAACTAAGTTATAGGATGACTCGGGTAAAAAAAAAAATTATAAAAAAAATAAAATGATATTCTTTTATTAAAAAATTAATGGATTTTGCCAAGTGATGATGTTTCAAAAACTTCAAATAGCTTGAAGTCAAGATTTATATCTTGGATAATTAATTAATTTCTTGGTTATGAAAATCTAATTTCTTCCAGTGGCTAGTAGCTAGTGCATAATACTTAATACCTGCAAAAAGGTTCTCTTGGTGATTATGGAACTCTTGAATGATTAAATCAATGATTTTTTTTTAGAAAAAATGCAATAATATTATAGAAAAACTAATGTGTAATTTTGCCCTGGTAATATCTCTGACACATGTATTAATGTTGATGAAAATATCCTTGACATGTATTAATGTAGATGGAAATATGGTAAATTCTTGAATAACTTTTATACACGTAGTGAGTGCAGAAAAAATATAATCTAAAATATAGTTGTGTCTAAAGAATATGAATCCTTCCATTGGTTGAACTAAGAGTCATTCATTAAGTGAAGTGGATTCTTCTCTCAACTAAATCCAAAGAAAGATGGGTCATTCTTTTAGCTTAGCCCAAATAATATTTTTGAGAGATTTTTGGATTTTAAATATGGTTCATCGGGGTCAAGTTGACATGCTTAGTCTATCAGATTAACTTTGAGTCTACGTTTTCTTTTTATACTTGGCTTATGCAAGAAATAAATTGATCAGGTCTTAAATCAACTCTTTGAATATATTGATATATTAATTTTAATGATTTTGTTATTATAAATACAATTATTTTATTAACATTAAATAATTTCTATGAATATAAGCTAGAAAACGCAATCTTCTCATTATACTAAAATGATTATTTTAAAAGATTTATTTTTTTGAAGTATTTATTTAGAGGTTCTATGTAAACTTTACCGAACTTCCTCATGGTGGTTCGCTATTGTGGCCTTTTCTTATTTGGTTTTACATCCATTTTACGATTTTTAAATTATTAGATCAATGATAATTATTATAAACTTATAAATTCTTTGTTCATAATAATTATAAACTAACGAGTAATGATCTAAAGCTTCACTCCTGGGTTCTTCAAATCAAGAAATCATACCCCATATTATCTAATTAGAATTCTCCCTATCAAAATTAATTTTTTAAGCACGAAGTCTTCCGATCAAAACCAACTTAATTCAGTATTAAAAAAACTTGAACTTCTTATATTAAAAGGAGTTATATGAATAATCGAATTGCATAATTAATAAGGGTAATCCCTATAAGCTATAACGAACCCTGTGTTTGTTCACACAATCGCCACAGCAGAATACCAGTGACGGTATCTCTAACCAAGCTCCTAACAAGACCAGCAACAAAGACATTAGACCCATCACCACCTGATGAGCTCCTTATTGCGAGGTCTTGAAACCGCCGGTTTCCCTGATCTGATATCAATGCATATGTTACACCATTGGTTTGGCCTTTTCCTATCACCCCCGCCGCTCTTTCGCTGATGTTCACAGCTTTGCTCCGTTTTAGAGACCGTGCAAGATCTTAAACAAACACCAAAATTTCACTGGTAAGAAGGCTAAAATCATGATGGCTGCAATGGAAATTCAGAAATAACGTTTTCTCGTATATATGTTATGCATGAGATTGAAGCCTGAAATCAGGAACTTCTGAGTTGTTTTCGGATGAAAAATGCTTCCAGTGTCTCGTTCGTGCATAAGAGGCTGCAGGGGTGATGGATATGAAAAACTGGGCTACTAGCTCGTAGAGCTGAAAGGTTCCATCATCTTTGCTTGATGCCTGCAACGAAGAATAGAAACAGGAAAGTGATACTGTGTGTGATAATTTGTATGGAAGTGGTTAAGTTTTCGGAATGAGGTAAGGCTTGGATTTCACAGACAGAGTACATTTTGAACAATGGGAGGGGGAGGCAATATTAGCTACTCTAAGAAAGGAGAAAATTATCAAGGAAATTGGAAATGTAATGGCATCCTGCTGCAAATTCCTGAAAGCCAGGCTCCAGGCTCCTGGTTATTGGGCAACAAGAACAGGCGCTACCCTAGAGGCAGAACCGAATTCAAGAAACTCTTGTGGTAGATCATTTAGATTTCAATTGCTCATGTATCATAAGAACACGATCTGAACAGGAATTTCAGCATATATGGGGAAGTATAGACTGAAAGAAAAATCCTCGAAATTGTTCTTAGATATGTGAGATGATGAGGTAATTCTGCGAACAACTGCAGTCACTAAACTGATCTTCTCACTCCATTTCAGAGAATTTCAAGCCCATTCA
Organism: Populus alba x Populus glandulosa; assembly: GCA_033617975.1. Taxonomy (NCBI): domain Eukaryota; kingdom Viridiplantae; phylum Streptophyta; class Magnoliopsida; order Malpighiales; family Salicaceae; genus Populus; species Populus alba x Populus glandulosa. The sequence goes on from CM066157.1 coordinate 15,402,178, forward strand.
AGCTGCGATAACGAAAAAACAATATAAAGAAATAAACAATCTGATTGTCTATTTAACACATTACATACAAGCTGATGTTCCATTAAACAAAGGCCACAAGGATCAATCTCTCAAATCGAAATGTGCATACAGTTATTTCAACTGGCCTGTCCGCCACTACTATTTGAGCACCAATTTCTTCAGCCACTTTTCGAGCAGTGCGAAACTGCGATTCTTTAGGAACTTCAAAATTTGAGATTCAACAGATTTCCAGTGTTCTGCAAGTAGTCAATCGACTACCTCATCGCCGAAAGCCCGGTTAACATGAGAAGAGATTTCTTATGAGAAAAGGGTAAAATGTAGACGCAATGCTAAAGCTGTTTGGCCTCCTGAAACGGACATAAAATAAAGTAATTTAACTTCACAAACAAACAATATAAACCAAACAATTTCTTAGATCTTACCCAAGTCTATGCTACAGCTGAAAGCTCTGAAAAACCCAGTTCCACTCAAAGAGAACACACCTGATCTTCATTGCTTGCTAACCTCACCTTCATTGGAAGCATACATGATTCCAGTTCTGCAAGTGGATTCTGAAATAAGTAAAGTCACAATGTTATTTGAGGACAAATTACCCCATCAAAAACATTGCTATCAAAATATCCAAAGAAAAATGGAAAGAGAAACTTCCCAGCTTCTACATAACTCAGCTACTACATTATCAGGCAAGCACAGGACCAAAACGTTTCTTCTCAATCAACACTAAGGCGCCTTCATTAGCCAAGTCAAGCAATTCCGGTGTAGGTTCTTGCAATTGTGGCTCTAGTTCTTGCAAAATCTCTTACCTGAAATCAAAGTCTGGCGGTTGAGGTTCGATTGAAACTTCTAAGGGTTTGGTGGGTTTTGCTGCGAGGATATTTGGGTTCTTAGAGAAGTAGGGAATGGAAATTCTAGCAGAGTTTCCATGGATGCGGTAGTATTAAACCCGTTCACAATTTAAAAAAATACAAATGACAGTTAATTCAGTTAAACTTGATTATTTTAGCTTAGTTAATGTATGATTTAGTTGACTGGTAAAAATTTAATTTGTTTTTTTTAACTCAAAATAATACAATTTTGATTTAAAAAAAAATAAAACAATATAATTTTAAATTCTAGAATTAATCTGTCCAACCAATTACATCCAATCAATTACTCGGACTTAGGGTTGGGTTCAATAACTTTGGATTCGAGTTTTCATGGATTTAAAACATTGTTTGCTGAGATTCTAATTATGCTCGAACTCGAATTGGTTTTCAAATTATCCCAAATTTAATCATATTTAAACACTTGTCAAAAAGAACATTGCTTTATAAAAGTATTGTAAATAATAATAATAATAATAAATGCTGAGAAAATCTTTATAGTTTGACTAATTTCAAGAATTTTCTAAAAGAAGAATGAACATAACTTAAATCCTAATCTAGTCAGCAGGATTGCACCCTTTTTGGGTTAACTGTCTACACTTAATTTTATCTCCTTTTCAATTGTCATCCCCCTATTTTTTACTATGTGCTAATGTGATCCTTGCAACAAATGCTCAAAAAAATTGTGTAGGATCATACCTCATTTGCTTTAAAAATAAAATTATCAATGTTCTTTGGTTTTTTTTTTTCAGAAATCATATAATAGAAGGTATTATCAAATTAACTTGCATATATTAATTGAGGCGAAGGTGTTTAGAAGTGTAATAATGATTGTTTTTTAAAGTATTTTTTATTTCAAAACACATTAAAATAATATATTTTTTTTGTTTATTTAAAATTATTTTTAACATCAGCATATCAAAATGATCTGAAAACATAAAAAATATATTAATTTTTTTAAAAAAAAAATACTTTCCAACCATAATATCAAATACTATATAGTCATTTTTGGACAATCTTTAAAGTACATCCCTCATATCCCTTTAATAAATTTCTTTTTAACACTGGCTGACTATGATGTTTAAATCGAGAGATTAAAGAAGAGGGTATACCCTTTAACCACGAAGTCAATCCTCTGAAATCATAAAAATATAGAGTTTGAGAGATAATATTAGAGACAAAAAAATAGTAAAAGGATCAAATAAAAACAAGATAGAGAGTTGGGGGACCAAATACACCACTAACCTCTCATCTTCATAATAAAGAAACATCTTTTAGAGGACTGGTCTCTCTCTCTCTCACACATAAAATATCAGGACCTCATCTTTCTAAGGATGTTCTGTGGGTGGGCCACGTCACTGGTTGAGCAGTAGATTGATTTTAGAACTTCCCTTCATCTTATCTTCTGTTAGCTGTCCCAACTTTTTGAGACAATGTAGTGTAATTTTTGTACCATTTCTTTCATCCACTGGACCTCTTCTTCAAGCCTAGCTTCTTCACATTATCCAGGGATTTAGATTCCTTTTGTTTTCTTTTCTGTGATGAGACGTGGTACGGTTTTTATTTTATTATTATTACGAATTTAAAATATTTATTTAATCAATACATAACATAATTTCGCATGAATCTCAATAAAAACTCTCTCTTGAAATCTTAATTATAAAAACAACTATTATTTATGTGATTTAACCACCATCACCAGTTCACCACCACCGTAAATTACAAGGTGATTATATGTAGATGAACACTATGGTCCATATCAGTACAAAGGACAAACGATCAATAAAGAATCTAGGTCCTATTGGTTTCAAAATCACAGCGATTTTAAATGGTTCTGTCACGGGATTGGGACAACATGCCTACCAAGAAAATAAATGAAAATTTAGGGCTAGGGATTAGTGAGCCCGTGTGGGTTCTTCTTGGGATGTGTCAAGGTCGATGAAGAAGACCAGGCAAGTTCCAGTTAATCGGCTACAAAACACAAACAACTTAGCCAAGTTTTTGTGCAAAATACGCGTGCACACTGTAACCTCGCAACACTTTTTGGCAGTCCATCACATCAAATATAATGCTTAATTATCGAAATTATAACACAAGTTTTTTTTTTTTTTTGGTCTTAGAGAGGCCCGCGAATCCCCCACGCTTTAGTTTCATCTATACTTGTACAGTAAGCCCTCGTCAAACTTATAAACAAAAATCTCTTTCATTCTCTTATTTGTCAAGAACATCAGTGCCATTTTTCCATATAGACACATCCCTTTCATTATATATATGGCCAATCCTAAGCCCCAGGCTGACCAATTACCACCACTTCACTCTCCAATCCTGATCCCGTCTCCGATCAGATCTTCGGGTCAGCCCTTTCGTCCAAGGCATGATGAACATCCACCGAGGCTTATTCGATCGCCCATTGGGTTTTCGAGTCAGCCCGTGAGTGGAAGGCATGGTGACCAGTCACCGAGGCGCCCTATTCGACCACCGGGTGGTTCATCGGCTCAGCCCGCAAGCGGAAGACACCCGAGTTTTAAAGGTGTTAGGTTACGGAGTGGAAAATGGGTATCCGAGATCCGGGAACCACGTAAAACTACTCGTGTATGGCTCGGTACGTATCCGACTCCTGAGATGGCAGCCACCGCCTATGATGTGGCTGCTCTAGCACTCAAAGGCACCAACACACCACTGAATTTCCCGGAATCAATCCTTTCCTATCCAACACCAGCCTCAGCATCCCCTAGTGATATAAGGGCTGCAGCCGCTAGTGCAGCATCAGCCAGGTCACCCATGCGTGAAAGTGGGCCCAACTTTGAGATGGGCCAGCCTGAAACAGAAGGCTCGCCATCTATTATCACTGCTGGGGTTCAATCAGGACAGGAAATTTTCGACGAGGAAGAACTTTTAAACATGCCCAATTTGCTAGTTGACATGGCAGGGGGAATGCTAGTAAGCCCACCAAGAATAAACACACTATCTTCTGACGATTCACCAGGGAGTTCCGAAGCTGAAAGCCTATGGTCCTACCACTAAAGCAAAACCCAAACAGCTTCTCCATGGAGAATTGCTTCTTGGTTTTGGTCCAAGGGAGAGGTTTTGGTCCCATGATGTAACAAAAGGTTGGCTTTTATTAAAGATTTTTCTAAGAGGCAATGGAGTGTTGTGTGGATAAAGGTAAAACCGGTTGGTGAATCGATTTTGCTGCCACATTTGGTAGTTGTATATATTTAAATGTGTCAGCTAGAGCCAGAGTACGTCTCTCCTTCCATCTGAATGTTTTTCTGATAGACTTTTGAGAGAGACTTCCCTTGTAGTTTCCTCCGACGATTATATATATTTTGTCCCTCTCTTTATACAGTATATGATATTTTATGGTACGGGAAGCCTCTCCTCCTGCCATGTTTTTTGGCCTCTCTCTCTCTCTCTCTCTCTCTCTCTCTAGTCTACACCCTTTGGTTTGCATTTCTCAAAGCATGCCTAAGAGCTACAACATAATACAACTCCAACGAAATTGGCTACTGTTTTCATGTAAGTCTATCGTTTGGATGGGCATTGAATTTCTAGTCACAGTAGGATTCCAAGCATTGGTTAGAGGGTACGTAAAAACATCCGTTTACGAGTATTAATTACCATTAACAATCAATACATAAGTCAGCTAACTCAACTAATATTAATTATAATAAAGAGACTGGAGGCCACCGGAGTTACACAATTTACAGGGTAACTGAAAATTTCATGATTTATAAAATTAATTGAGGTAAATATAAGTTGATTTGGATATTTATGTTAATAAAAAATATATATAATAAAAAGACATTTATATTTTTAAAAGGTTTTAGATAGAGTCATTTTTTCTTTTAATTTTAATAATAATGATGATGATGATATATATAAAAAAATCTATACAGACATGAGTTGCGCCAATATAATCTTAATTAATTTTCAATTTGTATTAAGGTATTGCTTTTTATATATAAATAACTTTGAGAAGCAAATATGTATTATAACTAAACAAATGGGAGATAGTGAAGGTATTAGAAGAATTGGGGGCAAAAAAAATGAAACCTACTCTATGTTTATTGCTTTTTATAGCCCTACCCATAGTTGTAAAATGTAACCCAGAGCAAGCCCGGGTCACGACCCGGGTTTAACAAAAAAAATCTTCGTAAAGAACTAAAATGACTAATAAAAAACATTAAAAAAATAATAATATATTCATTCAGGTCTAAGTTAACTAAATTAGTAGCTAACTAGAGCTTTTGACGAGAAGAACCAAGTTTTTTATTTTTTTATTTTATTTTTTGTCAACTAGCTCCTGAGTCACTGGGCCTACCCGCAGCTATGCCCTCCCCTCGTTCTCCAATTCTATAATTCAAGAGGTAATACTTTTGAATTTCTACTTCTAATATTGAAGTGTGTGTGAAAAGAAAAAATGGAAATTAAAAGTTCATGACTAGAGGACCCACATGATTAAAGTTGCAAGATATTTATATTAATCAATGATTAAAGCATTCTGGCTTGACAGTCAAGGTCTCTGACCTGAACGTTAGCGAATCATGACGAAAGAATGTATTTGTGGAAAGTAGGGGTGAGAAAAAAACCGATAAACCGATTAAACCGGGAAAAAAATAACTGAAAAAACCGAACCGAAAAAAAAAACCAAATTAATCGATTTAAAAATTACAAAAAAATTCCGGTTCGGTTCGGTTTCGGTTTCTAAAGTTTGAAACCGAATAAACCGAACCGAACCGAACCGGTTCATCTAGTCAGCACTTTAAAAAAAAGTAAATATAAATATAATATTTTCTAACCCTAAAATCACATTTAGCAGCCGCCCCTCTGCATATCACTCCCTCCCTTTAGCCCTCTCCTTATCCCTCCTCCTTTTCTGCATATCCCCTTTCCTTCCCTCTAGGCCCCCCTTCTCTGTATATCACTCTCCCTTCCCTTTACTCTTTGTAAACGTAAAATTATAAGCTTTATGGGGTGCTTGCATGATGTGGGTAAGTGTCAAGTGTTGGATTTTTTTCCTTTCATTACCCCCCCTTTTTTTTATTGTGTTTCTTATCTTTTACTAGCTTGTGTGGCTGAGGGTTTGGACAATTTATTCATACAAGTTTCAACCAACAAACATGATATCTTTTGTTTATTGTGCGCAACAGAAGTTTTCATTTGGAGACTCTTGTTTTAATTGTGGGTGGTCGGGACATGGAGCATCAAAATGCCCAAATAGTGAAGATTTTTAGTTGCCTTCTTCGACGTAGGAATTAGGGATTTTTTTGGGACTGTGAACAAGTTGGAATAATTTCGGTTTGAACCGGTTTGGAAGGGAAAAAAACCGAACCGAACTGAACCGAAATTAATCGGTTTGAACCGGTTTTCGGTTCGGTTCGGTTCAAAAAATTAAAAAAAAATATTTCGGTTTGGTTGTTTATTTTGGCTCAAAACCGGATCGAACCGGAAATGCTCAGCCCTAGTGGAAAGTCCTTATGGATCAGCGGGTTGTTTATTTGATTCACCTGCACAACCTTTGACTAGTTGCTCCGGATGTTTGAGATATTTTATGTCTTTACGTGTTTTTTTTAAATTATTTTTGGTTTAGAAAAATATTAAATTAATTTTTTAATGAATTGACATTAAATAAATTATTTTAATACATTTTTAAATTAAAATGTATTTAAAAAGTATATGTAATCTCAAACATTCTATTTTCATCTTTAAATATTCTTTTTATATTTTCACATGAAATTTCATTTACAACAGAATTTCAAATCAATTCAGGTTAAGTGTGTGCTTGATTTGGAGATGTGGTTTTTATTTTAAAAAAAATATATAATATTATTAAAGCATAAATTATACCTCACAAAAAAAAATACATGTTTTTTTACGTGAATCTTACCAAAAAAATCAACTACAACTCCAAACCAAACACCCCCTAGATTACATGTACAAATAAATTGCCTGAAAAATTAGATTTTGACGTCCGCCGGTAATGATATTGAAGGCAATTAAAAAAGCAACTAAATGCATGCGGTTAATTTAATTGTTCATAGTGAACTACGTTAATGTATTTATTGAATCATTTAATAACATTTTTGTTTCGTAACTCAATGAGTTAATGTGTGTCTCTAGTTAGCCAAAGGTTGCTTCACCATTGAAAGCCTTGGGATTTTTATTATTATTTTTTTTAATTTTATCTTTTAATGTTAAGTTTTTTATTGAATTTTATTTTTTTATATTATGTTGATTATGAATTAAATTTTATATTTTTTATCATATAATAAAATATAAAAAATTAACTTAACATCGTGGAGTCCATAGCCTGGGTTACGGGTTTAATGGATTGGCAAGGGTTAACTTGGATTGTTTTATTTTTTTTTTTGAATTTTTTTTTTAGAGATATCCAATCAACAAGGCCATGCCGATGCAACTTCTACACGATTTGATTTAAAATTCGAGCTAACCAAAGAGTAAGGTCAACGGTTTTTAAGTTTAAATTGTTATATTTAGTTTAATGACAATGCTTAAAAGTTCTCTAAGATTTTTTTTTTCTATTAGGTCTTTTTTTTGTCCAATCTGCACCAAAAGTATAGGAAATAACCTAGTCCCGAACTATAGAGCATTGTGTAAGCTTTTTGTTAAAGTCTTTCTAGTCCCAAAACTTTTTATCAGCAAGAAATTTGATCATTTATAGTTTGATGAGGTCCAAAAAAATCAAAGTAACTTAATATCAAGGCTTATGTGTTGGATAATCGGTTAATCTTTTGAATATAACAATTTGATTCATTCTCCTAACCAAGATGGCTGGTAGTTGGTGTTTGAAAAGCCAATATGGCTGGTGACTGATACTTATAGGGTATTTATAGTCCACGAGTCTTGTCTTTTTATAGAGAGGAGGGATTAGAGTATCATTTTACCTTGATTACAGTTAATGAGGAATAACATGGTAGGGCATTGGGAGATTTTTATACATCTATGGGTATAAGGAGAGTAGGATATAAAAAGTAGCCGAGCCCATGGAGGCTAGGCTCTCTCCTGGGTTGGACCCAAATGGGTCCTTTCTTTGGCTGAGCCCAAGAGAAGTGGGTCGTTCCCTTGGTTAAGCTCAAGAGAGGTGGACATTTCCCTTGATCATTCCTAAAAGAGCTTAGTTTGTCTCTTGGTCACGCCCCAAATGAGCTAAGCTCGTTCTATAGCTAAATCCAACTATATTAGGTTTAACAACTTTCTGAACCCATGTTGCTTTAGGCTCGGTACATGGTTGAATCCAAGTGCATGCAGTCAATTCCTTGGCTCCCTTGTCCAAAGGAGTTGGGTCAATCTCTTGGATGAGCTCAAGGAAGAAAGATCATTCTTTTATCCGTGCCGAAGAAAAATGAGTCATTCCTTTAACCGAACCTAAAAGATAAGAGTCATTCACTTGGTTGTGCTCAAGGAAGATGGCGTTATTTTTTTGGTCATGCCTAAATAATAAGTCATTCTCTTAGCCGTGCTTAAAAAAAATGGCATCATTTCCTTGATCGTGCTTAAGAGAGATGGCTTTTTTTTCTTAACCGTGCCTAAAAGAGAATGGATAATTCCCTTGGATAAGCCCATGAGCAAATGAGTCCTCGTAATTTTTTAGGCCTTTTAAATTATTTGTGTTTAGCAAATTTTTTATTTTTATTTATTCAAATAACAATTCAAGTTCCTACTTATTAAGAATTCATATATATCCTACAATAACAAACAAAAGATAAATAATCATGAAATATAGTAATTTTATATTATTAGCTATATTAAAGAGAAGAAATTTCATTATGACCGAAGCTAATATAATTTTGAAAAACTTTTAAATCTAAATTTTAAATGCATCAAATCCTCGAATTACACAATGAATTGCTCTTTCTATATTTTTCAAAACACAAGCACACCATAAAAAAATAGTCTTAAAGCATTTTTATTTTTTTTGCCTATTTCTTTCCTTTTGTGTTAATATTCAATATCTTTAATTTTTAGTATTTATAGGGATGTAATAGGATTCTACATATAATAAAATTAAAAATTTTATTTTATTATAATTATTGCTTATTGAAATGAATTTTAATTTTTCTTTTTACTTGTATCTATATATCTTGTCCTCCAAGCTAAAATCTCAAGGTCTGCACCTGGATCTACACATGGATAGACCTAAACAACTACAATTCTGAACTTTTTGCTTAGCTGGGGCTACTAGCAAAAATAAAAGAACAAATTGATTCATATTACTAAACTCATGTAATTAAAATTATGCAAGTCAATACCAAATTTATGTTTGTTATCCTGTATTTGATCTGTGTTTTCAAACATGTAAAGGTATAAGAAAGTGAATAATGGACAAGATGGTGTGCTCGCTTTTTAATCTCAAAGTTCAAACCTCATGTCAAATCAGGAGAAAAATCTCAAGAATCTCATAATCCTCCCTTAGAAATATAATGTCTTTGACACTAGATCAAAGAAATTAACTTAATGTGGATAAATGAAAACTAATTACCCTATAAATATCCTGAATTATAAAATTAAAAATAAAAAGAAATATAAAATTGAAACAGGAGAAAATAGAAGAAAATAAAATGTGAGGCCTTAGCTTTGTGATTTTATTCTCGTATACCAAAAAAATAATATATGTATAAAGATAAGATGATTCTATGTATAATCGAAGAAATTGAGAGTTATGTTGGAGAATAATATAAATTATATCTTAAGATCTCATTTAATAGCTTAAGTTATTGGGTTAAGATAGTTCTTTAAAATAGTATCAGAGCTTTAATGATTAAATTGTCAGGAATTTGAATATCACCATCCTAATAAAAATTAAGCATAAGGTAATATAGGCGTGTATAAATTTCAAATTCAAAGAGTTTTTACTTGAGAGAATATGTTGAAAAATACTATAAATTATATCTTAAAACTTTATCTAATAACTTAAATTATTAAATTGAAATGATTCTTTAACTAACCAAGCCATTATACGATTCAGCAATATTTTCTACCTCGATATATATTTACTTACCAGACATTTTTCCATGTTCGGTTGTGAACTCGTCCTTCGTAGGACGATTACAAATCAGTCTTGTAATATCCATCACAAGTTCGAACTGGTTCCAACTACTGAAAGTGCTTCCACCGAGGGAAGCGAAAGTATCCTAGTCGACAAAGAAAATGGTTCCCATGAAGGTATGATCACTGCTCCTTCTACTTCACTGGACGATAAGAAAAAAAACAAAAAGTAGGTGAGAAAATTAAGTAGGATTAATCCTCTAACGATTCGAGTTAAAGGGCTGGTGTTTTAGTTATTTAACAAACTAATTGTTGTCTGAATTAATTACATTCAAGAAGAATTTTTTGCTATGTCCCAGGAACGACCGAGGAATGGAATATTGAACTAACGTTGTAATTTGCTAGCTAGGAGACAATGACACTCAAACTAACCATGCCCATGTATACTATGATCTATCATTATGTCGGGTATTTTCACCTTTTAATTAACACTATTTTTTTAGGTCAATAACACAGGTAAAAGAAAGCTTTGGTAAAATAATATGGTTTGTTAATGTCATGCTTAAAAATAACATTGGTAAATCAAGTGAGTTGCTAGAAAAGTATAGCTCAACTTAGAAGTTTGTTGTTTAGAAATTATAAAATTAAAATCTCATAAATCTCAAGATTATTGGAGTCTTATATGATTATTAACTTTATAGCTCGTGAAATTAGTTAAGGTAATATAAGTTAGTTGAAACATTTATATTAATAAAAAAAAAATCAAGTGAGTTCGGTCATCATTGATGATATACTTTAATATAATATCGTTGGATTTTATCTACTATAGTAATGTAATGAAAGTTTTGATATGCTTGGAGGTATCTTTCTTCTTAGTTAATATCTTTCACTTTCCTTTGACAGAGAGATATCCAGGAATCATTTCCTTTGACAAATTCATAGAGTACGGTTTGAGATTGGAAGCTGACGTCCAAGGTTGAATGATTTGTGGCCCTGCTTAGCAGCAGTTCATCAGCTGGGCTAGCAAACAAAACAGCGATTCAGAGGGCTCGCAATTCTTCTCCGGGTCGATGGAAACAGGTTCAACAGGCGACGTCTGTGTTGTAGCTTTGTAATCCACAGAAAAGGGCTGCATGAAAACAAGGTCCCAAGGCCAAGATTTCAAAAAGAGTGGCAGGAGGACTAGCTCATATATATGGGGTCCTTTTCGATTTGCATGTCACACCATTGCTTTTTCCACCATCAAGACCACTTGAAGATATGTGTACATTCAGCTCCAGTGAGAGAGGCAACACGTGTAATAAATATACACGGATATCAAACTTTTTGTCTGTTTGTTTTTGTATTTTAAAAATATTTTATTATTTTTTATTTTTTATTAATTTTAAATTAATATGTTTTTAATGTTTTCAAATTCTTTTGATGTGCTGATATTAAAAATATTTAAAAAAAATAAAAAAAAATATAATTAACATGTATTTTGACATAAAACAATTATTTGAAAAGCAATCACAAATGCACTGCTAAATAAATTCTTCTTCATCGTTAAGTTGGTTCTCACCAAAAGTATAGTTGAGAGTGTAATAAAGATTTGCTTCACTTAAAAATATATTAAAATAATTTATTTTTAATTTTTTTTAATATCGACACGTCAAAACAATCTAAAGATATTTTAAAAAAAAACATTTCTTAAAAAAAACAATAAGCTAAAAGGAGAATAAAATTGAATGGCCAATGTTTTTTTTTTTTTAATAAATAAGTAGGTTTATTATTCATATAAACAATTTCTTCATCTACATCACTCAAGCTAATTTTTTTAATGATTTCTAACATGATCAATATTCTTAGATTAAATTTTTTTTATTTATATCTATTTTGTGATTTTTTTAGTTTAGTCTTTAGTTATTGTAAATAATTATTTTGTATATTTATTGTCCTATATAATTAGTGATTTATTTAATGAAAGGTGTGTATCAAATTTGTAATTTATTGTTACGATTTCTTATGTCAAAATAATATTAAAAAGGTATGTATAAATCACTAAGTATAGTAAAGAATTATTGTAAAACAATCACTAATTTATTGTAATTTATGTTTTCATATTAAAGAATTATTCGATCCGGAGCGAAAGACGACAAAGATAAAGTAAGTATACATATAGTAAAAAGGTGCAAGAATAAATTTATAAAGTACAGAGTAACCAATCAAAACAATGTCTTCAAATCCAAAATTGATGGGCCCCACTCTCTCTCTCGGTGTTTGGATACCAAGAAAGTGCGGGGACAGGACAGGGAAACAAAAAGGAAAGGGTGGCCCTTCCCTTGAAACGGAAAGTCCGTACGAACGCAGCGAGGCAACAGATGGGATCGCTATACTCACTTTCTTTCCCATGTAAAATTGACCTCACGAAAATAATTCGTGGTGCTCATTGAACGGATGCTGGGAGCACTTTGATCTATTGTGAGGTCAAAATGCTTACAACCACCCAATAATTTTCCAGATATTTTACATCATTTTATACAATAGATATCATATTTTATATTTTAATTAACATATTACTATATCTAAGTTTTTTGTTTTTTCAACGCAAAAACAGGATGTAGACATTCTTCTTGTTTCTTTTAGCATAAAAAAATATCTTAACTGCAAACTCAAAATCTTATACGTGCATTTAATAAAATATATTGAGGTGATTTATAATCAATTTATTAATTCCAGCCAAGGATTGAAGCATAGATATAAGATAAAAATGTTATTTTTTTTAAAAAAAAAATTGGATGTTAAATATTTGTTTTAGTTTTAGCGGGACTCAGTGCAAATCTTATTTGATATTGTGTTTTCATATGTATTTAGATGTATTTTAAAAGTTTATTTATCTTGAAAAAACATCGAATTGATATTTTTTTTAGTGTTTTTTGATGATTTTAATATAATAATATTAAATATTTTAAAAAATTAATATATTTATAAATAAAACATTTTTTTAAATAACACTGTATTCTCTACATTATGAAACATGAAAAGTATAAGTTACAATAACCATGATAAGTTTTTTTTAAAAAAGCTATTTAACTGAATCGAGGAAATTAACCTTAAAATAATATTTATTTTAACTTTTTCAAAAGTTATGGATAGTAAAGGATGATAAGCACATTTTATTGCTAAAAAGGGAAGATAATGACAAGAAAAGGGTTCCACGAGGAAATGGCTATTAGTAGCAAGTTACATGATGGATACCACCTACCAAAATCGATATCCTAATAAATATTCCTCTATTCACCCAAACAAAATATCTTAGGATTAGATCAATGTTGCGGCAGTCCAGACGTGTAGTTCACCTGATTCACTTAAATATCTTAGGATTGCAAATACAATATATATGTTTTTTAAATTATTTTTAGTTAAAAATATACTTTTTATTTTAAAATTTTTTTTCTTAATAACAGCTCATTAAAATAATTAAAAAAATATAAAAAATTAAAAATAAAAATAAAACTTTTAAAAAACACGATTTCATCGGGCTCCGGTGAACATATTTAGAGGGTGTTTGAGAGTGTGGTAGCAGTTGCTTTTCAAATAGCTTTTCGTGCAGAAAAGCATGCCAATAATGTTTTTTTATTTTTTAAAAATTATTTTTAACATCAGCACATCAAAACAATCTAAAAAGTACAAACCGTACTCAATTTTAGTAAAAAAAAAAATTTGAAATTTTTCAAAAAACAAGTTACACCTCAATCTCAAACAGCTTTTAGTGATCGAGGCTGACATCATGAAGAGAGAGAAGTCATATCTATACCTTTGTCTTAAAATCAACGACAACCCACTTTGACTCTTTATCGCAGCCACTTGTTGCTTGGATACCGAGAAAATGTGGGTAAAAGACAGGAAAACAAAAAAGGAAAAGATTCCTCTTTCCCTTACCACCTAAAATCTGTGCGGACGCAGTGATGCAATAGATGGGATAGACACAGCCATAAGTTTCCTCGCCAACTCCCCATTTGCTAGGCTGAAACACAAGAATAATTCATGGTGCTTGCTTATTGGATGGAAGCGTGGAATACTTTAATCAATCTGTGAGGTCAATATATTTACAACAATTCAATATTCTTTCACTGTTGTAAATGATAGATATCGCGTCTTATGTCTTAATTATCTTATAATTATATATAATTTATTTTCATTCTTATTTTATCGCAAATGAATTGTTGCTTAAGTGTACCATAATATATATATATATATATATATATATATATATATTTGTTTTTGGTCTAAGATCCAATAAACATCACAATAAACTAAGAGAACATTATTTAATTGAATTGAGAAAATAAACTTAAAAATAATATATATTTGGCATTTATATAATATTCAATTAATACACATCACATGATATCAGGCACTCTAGAATTAAAAATATTTACCTTTTTTATTTTTTAATAGAATATTAAATTTCATAAATGTAATACATGTGTCTTTTTTATAAATACACTGCAATTTCCAGTTTTTAATTATTTTTAATGGTACAAGAAGAGCAAGGTGGAAAAGGATAAATGTGGGGGGAAGCACCGGAGCAGTGTACAATAAAACGCACGTGGCCCACACGTTTACGCGGGAAAGCCACCGGTTAACTGAAAAATAACGAACCGCGTTGGAGGATCTGTGTGACGTCATTCTGGGGAGGACACTCTTGCTTCTTATCCACATGCAAATGCCACTTGCCACCTCATCGCTCTCTCTTTGTCTGCTCGTCTTGTTTCTAAGAAACTTCTTGAAGGTCTCCACTCTCCAATTACTCGCCTAGAGTAACGATTTTTTCAAGCCTTAATTAATCTTTAGATATTTTCATCATATTCCATTTATAATAACATAGATAGAGTTAAAAATCTAGAAGAGATAGATGGATGAATGACATATATGCATTTGATAGGAGGGACGAGAATATATATAGAAAAATATTAATTTGACGGGAATAATATAGATATATAGGATATATATATATATATATATAAATGAATTTGATGGGAATAATACAGACAAGAGGGGCGAGAATATATACAGAAACATATTTTATAGGAATAATAAAGATATAAAATAAATTTAAATTTATAAAAAATTTAAAATCTATTACTTGTATTTTAATATAATAACAAAACTCTACTGGTGATATGTTATTATATAAACATGAGATTTTAATAAAAGCAATATACAACTATATATTAAATCTATTATTTGTATTGTGTATTTTCATAAATTTATTTTAAAAAACCTCGATTATAAATAAATGATATTTTTATCATATAACTAAAAAAAACTTTATTTAAAGCTCTTATCTGAAAAACATATAAATTAAAGTATCAATTTTTTTAAAAAAAATTAAAATTGATAACAAGAATACTAATTTCACCATCACAACTGATATGATTATATGTAACATCTGTCTGTATTTTTTTCAAATAACATTCTTCGTGCTCATATAAAAGCATCAATATCAAGCTACATATTTATTACAAGTTCCCTGACAACGATTAAGACCATGTTTATCTACGCAGTAAGAATTACGGTTTAAGCAAAATAAAATAATAATAATAATAATAATGTCTTTTAGCTTGAAAGAGACAAACTCAAAGACAAGCGCAACCCTGGAAAATATCTTGTGGCTTGAAACTTCTAAAACAGTACAGACAAACAAGCACTAACTCAACGAAGAAAACGCACCAAATAAAAACTCGGCGATCAATTGCGGCATCAACACTAAGCTCCCCCACGTGAAGCCAACCCACGAGACCAAGTCCTTTTGACTCTGACAGCCACAGGTTCCTTCCCTCAAGTGGAAAATTACAATCCAAAACACCCCCCAATGGGTCAAAATCACACGTGTCATGCCAAGAACACCACTTGTCTCCATTCCAAATACAGCTGGTCTTTGCCAAAGCAAGACTCAGTCCCACTTAGATTATTCCATGTATATAAAAAAAATATCAAAATCTGTGTAAGCCGTGGTGACCTTATCTGGATCCTTATAACCACATTGCCGTGTGAAAGGCACACCTCCTTATTGCCCTCCCACCATAACATATATATATATATAAGGTAGCCCCAGTCTAGTACTAACTTAGTGTGAGAGAGTTCTCAGCTAGAGCATATACAATACTTCACTAGAGTGTTTTAGTATCCAGTAGAAGAACTCAAGAACATTACTTTATGGATGTTTTCTTTAGTTATTCTGATCAGAACCCTAACGGGTCGATGAATTTGTTGTCAGTTCTTGACGAGCAAGAATGTTCTTATTCTTCTGTTCTTTCAGATAGTAGCATCACTAGTAGTGGTACTAAAGGAGTTCAACCAGGTGCAATTGTTTCTGACGAGGAAGTAATATTAGCTTCCAGGAATCCGAAGAAGAGGGCAGGAAGAAAGAAGTTTAGGGAAACAAGGCATCCTGTGTATAGAGGGGTGAGGAGGAGGAATTCGGGTAAGTGGGTTTGTGAAGTTAGAGAGCCTAATAAGAAATCAAGGATTTGGTTAGGGACTTTTCCTACTGCTGATATGGCTGCTAGGGCACATGATGTTGCTGCTTTGGCGTTGAGGGGAAGGTCTGCTTGCTTGAATTTTGCTGATTCTGCCTGGAGGTTGCCTACTCCGGCTTCCAGCGATGCTAAGGATATTCAGAAGGCTGCAGCGGAGGCAGCGGAGGCTTTCCGGCCGGAGGGGAGTCTGGGAGTTGAGTTAACGAGGACGGGAGATGAGGTTGAGAAGGTTGCAGGGACGGCGGCGGGGGATGTGTTTTATATGGATGATGATGCAGATTTTGGAATGCCAGGTTTGTTGGCTAATATTGCAGAAGGGATGTTGTTGCCGCCACCTAATTGTTGTGATGGTTTGGATAACATGGAAAATAATGACACAGACATGTCATTATGGAGTTTTTCTGTTTAATATTTTTAGTTATTAGTAATTAGGATGATAATTAAGGTAATCCGGACTTTTATTTTTGCCAGTACGGATAGAATTATCAAATATTGCCGTACCTCTGGTTTTCTGGGTTGGATTGTTTGGTAGAAATCTGCAGCAGTGTGAAAATTGAAGTGAGTAATAGGATTTAGGGTTTCTTTTAATGTTAATATCTATTTGTGAAATTAATTACAATCGCATCGTCAGGTATTAATGACAAAGCCATAATCTATTGTAGGAATAGTGAATAAAACAAACTAAATGCGAAAGCTGTTTCAAGCCTCTGCTTCACCTTATGCTGCTTGCCCAATTTTCTATTTGTTTGCAGCTTCATGTGCATGTTTAAATGTTTCAAGTATTTCTCACACCAGTCTTACAGCAGATAAACACAACAGAGGTTTCCGTCCAACACGACGAAACTGCTTCAAACTATCAGCTCCTGCCAAACCCATCCGTAAGGATTGAGAGTTTGAACCAACCATCTGGATGGATGAGATCCCAACCGATCAACTTCTCTACTTTGGTGCTAGAAGTTATCTTTCCCCTTGTCAAACCATCAACGAACCGGATTTCATCAGGAAAACTACAGTATTCCACCATTACCGTGATTCCCAGATTAATAATGATACCAAACAGAAGTGGTCGAACTCAAAATAGTCCTCATCACCTTCTGCCTCTAAGTTCCTCATCAGCCACATTAAACAATTTACAGCAAAGAAGTCGGGTTCATTTTGGCTGGGAAGCAGGAAGCCCCAAACCTGTTTGCAAACTCTCAGTGCATGAAGACACTCTTCCTTGGTTGTTTCCTTGCAATTTTTCCTGTTCAGCCATGGATATCATTTATTTGACCCCTTGGCATGGGCCAAAAATGCCAAAGGAAGAAGAAATACACATCACAGCATGGTTAGCAGTGCAACCTTATACGCTACCAGACCATTCGTTGCAGAAACCAACTTCAACCTCCTGCAGGAATTACACAGTGCCAGTCTTCTATTCATCCTGGTCAGCCCATCCAGACATATTCAACTATCAGTGGTGCTTCAAAGCACCCTTAGCAACGAATATTGTCTGATGAAGTTAATGCTTGATTTAGCCTGTTACAACTTACAGAAGCACCAAACCTCAACCAAATTCTAACGAAACTAAACATTATGGGGTTCAGTTTTACCTTCCAAGAAACACCTTCACAAACCATGATTTTTACAAGGCTGGAGAATCTTGCATTTCTCACATTATTTTATGCACAGTGATTTTACTCAAAACAAAATTCAATTCGCTTGCAAGAGGATATTCCATTTCAAAACACTCAGCAAACACATTGGAGAGTCCCGCCTAATTATTTGGCCTCAATTATAGTCAGTCAAATTCAACAAATAGACAACAAAAGTACTGGGCTCCCATATTCTTTCGAGACATTAAACAAACACATAGCTGACACTAGTTTACTAGCTGCTAAGCCTACGGTTTCACTTCTTCAATGAATCCCTCGTCAGAATCCAATAAGACTGGATCACTTAGACTGCTTTGATGCTCTTCCTGCTGCTGCTGCTGCTGGTCAGTGTTCATCATCTGCTCCATGTCTTTTAGCCTGGTCCTTACCACACTTGTAACCAAAACTGCAACAATAAAAATCAATAAATAAATTCATATATAGGAGGATAGAGGAAATAGGTTTTTCTAGGTGGTGATCTTACTTCCGGCGGTGCCGATGGTCCATAACCAGAGGATCTTCAAGCCTGGACTCGTCTCTCTCGGCATTTTAGATGAAGAAATTGTGCCTTTTCTTTGTTTCTCTTTTGCCAATTACTGAAGGATGATATGCTATGGGGCTGGGGGTTGGTTAATGTAATTAGATGGGCTTCATATAAGTTAATTAGTTTAATTGCTAAAATTAGAGTAAAAACTTAAGACAACAATGAACAAACAACATAATCATGCAATAAAATATGCATCTATATAACTATACAAATAGAGTGTTACGAATTTACTTTCATTAAATGTTCTTTTAATTCCAAATTTATTGCTGAACTATGGAAGAATCATCGCAAGAGACGAGGATAACTGAGAGAGAAATGACATATTTCTGAGTCCTTTCAATGATTATTATATATATATATATATATATATATATATATATATATATTTTAATAATTTTTTTTAGATATTATTGGCTTTTAGTATCTAACTAGATTTGAAGGTCTGGGCTATGCAAACGGTCAAAATATTTTTTTTTTAAGTTAAAAAAAATATCTAGTTAACTCAAGTATGCTTTTTTAAAAAATACAACTCAGGGCATAGACTTGACCTATAGAAAAGGTTGATCTATGAATCACCTTAAAAGAAGAAGAATAACAGGAACATGTGACAAAAAAACAATTAAAAAAAAGTGATGAAGTTAAGATTCTACCCAATTAAATATTGAACAAAAAAAAAAACTCGGGTCAACCTGACCTGACCTATCATGTATACAAGCCATGAGACTAAGATAAGCAAATAAAAATCAGATGAAAAAAAATTCAAAGCCGGATCCCGAATAAATTCAATGTCGAAAGATGAAATTTAAAAGAGAGTCAATTAGAAGAAAAAAAAAACCAAGCAAACCAAGCTCTTCGACCATGATAAAGCGAATGAGACAATAAAATAGAAGGAAAATCGGGAAACATCATGCAGCTCAATTCTAAAACAACTTAAATTTAAAAAGAGTGACCAAAAAAATTGAGCAAACCCGCAAAATCTGCAAGCTAAGTGATGGGACTAAGATAGATGAATAAAAACAATAAAAAAAAAATCATGAAACCTAATTTAAAAAACACTCAACCTTGAATGATGGAATCAAAAAAGAAATTAATTCCTAACTGATATATATATATATGGCTCTGTTTGTTTTTGTGTTTCAAAAGCGCTTTTGAAAAAATTTCAAAATTTTTTTTTTTTTTTGCTTCAAATTAATATTTTCTAGTGTTTTAAGATTATTTTGATGCGTTGTTGTCAAAAATTATTTTTAAAAAATAAAAAATATTTTTTAGTGTTGAATGATAAAATTAAAAAAAATCAATTTAGAAAACTTTCCAAAGTAAATCCAACAAAAAACGACAAATAAAAAGATCTAAGACAAACCTGTTTATTTTGAAAAATCACAAAAAATTATATAGAAAGCAAATAAAAAAAAAACCTATAGCCTAATCACTGATATAAATGCTTAATGATGAAGTTGAAAAAAAAATCATCTTAAAATAAATAAATAAAAATAAACCAGTAAACTAGAGCGAACCTCTAAACCTAGGTAAAGATCTTAAATTCAAAACTCATTAAATTCTAGACTCAGGTTGAATTAAAAGACTCAATTCCCAACCAATTTCATGTTGATTAGCCAAAGTAAATCCAATACAAAACAACAAATAAAAATACTCAAGAAAACCCAGGTTATTTTCAAAATCAATGAAAAGTCATACATAAAAAAAATAAAAATAACGGAGTCTAGTCTCCAATTGAATAATGTTGAAAGATGAAAGTTAAAAAAACACAAGTTTGAAGAAAGGAAAAAAAATAGGTGAGCCTCCTAAACTTGGATTAATCTCTAAAACTTGAAACCCATGAAATTGTAGACTCGGATTTAATCAAGAAACTCAATTCTCAACTAATCTAATATTGAATGATAAAATAAAAAAAAATTCAATTTAAAAAATCTGCCAAAAAAAAATACTAATAAAAAAAACAAGGATTAAATTTGACAAGAAAGAAAAAACTTAAAAAGAATGAAATTGTAAAAAAAAATTTAAAATCTTACTTCAAATAAAACAAATAGCGATCAAAAGAATGAAAAATTAATTAAAAAAAGTAAAGAGGGATGAAAGTGAAAAAAGAATTCTAATTTTATAAATTTTTTTTGCAGATATTAAAAGATGGAATAAAAAAAATCAATTCAAAAAATTAACAAAAAAAATACCCAACAAGGAACTAGATCCAAGATAGATGAAGTTATTTCAAGACCAACAAAAAAATCTACAAAAGGCAAATAAATAAAAAGCATGGAAACTAATCTCCAAATGAATAAATATTTAAGAATGAAAATGAAAAATATTCAGCTTAAACAAAGGAAAATAAAAAACTAAGCAAATTCAACGTGAATATTTTAAACCTGATGTAATCTCTAAGACTCGTAAGTCGTGAAATTCTAGATTTGGGTTCAATCAAAAAGTTTAATTCCCAATCATTTTAACATTAAGAAAGAAATCATGAAAAAACATAAATTTTAAAAACTTGTCAAATTAAAAAAGATAACAATTAAAAGAATCTAAATCAAATTTGATAAGAAAAAAACCTAAGAAGGATGAGATCGTAAAAAAGAAGTTTAAAAATGATCCCAAACAAAACAAATAACAATTGAAATAATGTAAATTAAATTTAAAAAATAAAAAAAGAAAAGGGGTGAAATTGAAAAAAATAATAGTCTAATTTTATAGATTATTCAAAATAAAATAAAGAGTAATCAATGACATACACTAGATACTAAGAAAAATAAAATTAAAAGGGCTGACACGGGATTTAAGGTGAAGAGAATAAGAAAAAAAAAGAAATGATTATCGGCATAAAATCATATATGAGTTTGGTGCATGCGGCACCTCATCATGGAAGAAGTGCTAAGACTTTTCTAAGGTTGTTGCGAAACGTGGCGTTTGGTGACTAAATGGCTCCGTAGATGCCAACAATTTATATACATATAAATTTGAGTTAACTTGATATTAACAAAAAAGTAAAACCCATGATGAAAAGATGAAAAAGCCCCTTAAAGAGAGTTTAGTAAATATTGGATTTAAGATTAATTAAGTCATTTTACTATGCTAAAAAAATAAAAGACTAAAAAACCCATGTATCATGGTAAAATCATGGAAGGAGTATTGAGACTTTTCTAACAACATTTGGTGACTGAATAACTTTTCAAACGTCAATAATTTTTTAAAAATATTAAATATTTATTAAAATATATATATATAAAACTTGAGTTAACTCGATATTAACTAAAAAACCATGACAAAAAGATAAAAAAAACTCCTTGAAAAAGAGTTTAATAAATTTTGGATTTAAAAGTAATTAATTCATTTTACTATGCCAAAAAAAAATAAAAGACTAAAAAGCTTCTAAATGCAAGTTTATTTATTTATTTTTATTTGAGGTGTAGAAATTTTATTATAAAAAAAATAAAAAAACAATTTTATCCCTGTAAAACTTGAAAATAACGATTATATCATGATAAATAGCTTAAGGGCAATTTCATCATCGTAGAAAATTAAATAGTATTTTGTGTCTTACTCCTCCTTTAGTTTTTTGTAATGACAATTCAAAATGATAAAAAAAAGTTGCTGCACCGAACTTTAGGGGTCAAAATAAACTCTAACCTCCAAATCCCTGCTTGAAGCAACATCACTTCTGTTACTCATTGAACTTCAGCAAAAACCATGAAACCCACCATATCTATAAACAGAAACACATTTTATACAAAAATTTGGTTACCCCAGTTTCTTTAGACAAAAATGAAAACGAAAACGTATAGTGATCTAAAAGTTGAATTTCGTTGCAGAATCTATACAACATCATGAAATAATCAGATGATCACTAATTGAAGTGCAAATGAAAGGGCCAGCAAATGCCTAAGCATTTGGTAAAAAGGTATACACAAAGGAACTGCAGTTCAGATGTTCAACATAGAGGTACTTAATGTGCTTGATGCTGTCCAAAAAATCATTTACCACAAGCATTAGGGTAGAGAAATTCTACTTTGCTTTCTTGTGGAGACTTGATGTTCTAAACTCAGCATCATCTTTCGCAAAGCTCCACCAAAGATATGTAAGTGGGATGGTGGTGGCATGCCAGAGAGCATGAGCATCCACAAATCTGTGGTAAGGCGGGAAGTCATATATTTCCAAGAGCATGGCAAGGCCGCCTCCAACAACAGCCACCCACAACTTAGACCAGGAAGGGTGGTGAGTGACACCAGCCCAAACTGCCCAAATGAGAAGCTGGGCTACGCCCATGGCTACACAAACTTTGATGTTTAGACCTGCAAAATAATGGACCCGTTCAAAAACCACTTCCACTAGGCAAGCATATGATACCAAGTTTTAGACAGCAATTGTTCCATCATTTCATCTTGACCCCCCACGTTTTGACCATCAAATGTCGTTTTCTAAAGCATGGGGGAAGGGAGGTGTAGGCATTTCAAGGGAAGCTTGTCCAGGAACAAAGCAGTTCCTTGGTCCAGGAATACCAAGTGGACAGTTGCATTGGTCACATTTCAGCCGCATAATATAAAAGTCAAATATGTAAATTTCCCAAGCATGAATGAATGCACATTATAGATTTCATTAGCTCAGTCAACAGTTAAAGGAGACTACTTATTTGGTCTAGGTGCTAACAGATTGGAAATAGTGATACTACATACCATGAAATTTAGCTTAATAAGATGCTAAGATGAAAAATGGCAAGGCAAGAAAGGTTAGGCATGCATGTAAATGCAAAGGAGATTATTGTTAAGTTGTATTCAACAAAATCAGTGCTTGGAGCAACAACGACAAAATTGAATGAAGTTTGAGTACAAAAAAAAAAAAAAAAAAAAAAAAAAGAGCGCGGCAGAAGAGGTGGGACCAGGACAGAAGAAAAAAAAATGTGACAAGACAGTCCTAAATGGACCAAGACAAAGCTTATTTAAACAAACACAAAGTCTGAAATATCTTAGAGCAATATGCCTTGTAGCTCCAGCATTAGTTTTAAATAAAGGTCTATTATTTTTTCTTGTAGAGCAGGAAGATTAGAAGACAGAATTACCATAATCAAGGTTGTAGCAGTTCAGATATAAGATATGTGTAGTAACAAATGCAATCACTGGAGTAGAAACCATGACCCTGGAAGCCTCATTTCTCACGCTGAAAGCTCGCAGTATTGCTAGGATAAGGGAAAACCCTAGTAATGCCACAGCAGACGAAAAATGTAGTTTCTCTGTCAACTCAACATCTCTGCAATGCAATGAATTAAATTAGAAAATCACACGCCAGTTAACAAGGCAAAACAGAACGTAATTTTAAAATAGAAAGGAATGTGCATATATGCCATTGTCAAATTACAGCTAAAACAAATGTTTGCTACCACGAATGAGCAGATTCAACATCTTCTTTCTCAATGTACTCTTTACGGTAATATCTTTTACTATGCTACAAAGAACCCAAAAGTAATATAAAATCTAAAATAGCAGCTGAAGATCTATCTTCCACCTTTCCAAATTAAGCAAAGATTCAAATTGTTGATAGGAAGGTTAGTTTGTCATGATTTTGAGATGACATCTTTACGCCCTCTCCAAACAATTCTCATAATTTTGCTTACCGACTGTGGAAAACAGCACTCCAGAACCAGGAGTTCATAGATAGGATCCCATAGATGTTCCACAAGCCAGTATATTCATAGTAATTCTTCTTACTAGGAGTCAGCGGCAACTTGTAGTATATCAGGATGAAAAAGGATACCCAACCATGAAACTGAATAGCGAGATTGAGTGCAGAGAGAGCAACAGAAACAGGTTCCTGAGAAGGCAAAAAAATATCAATGTAAGATAGGTGGATCAATTATTCAGCATGGGTAAATCTTAATGTTGAACTAGAAAATTACACGTAGAAACCTGAAAACCATAAGCACGACGAAACAGCCATTTCCCATGATACTTGACAGGCTTCCCACCAAGTTTCTCTCTTTCTTCCTCCCTGGTGAGCATGCAGTGGTATCGACAGTCACTACGACAATCCCATTGTTTCCACTGCAGATAGAGTGGCTCTTGTAGATACCATGGCCCACCCTCCGGCTTCCCATCAGACAAGAATTTACAGTGTTGGAAGCATTTTTCCCCCACACACCCAGTTTTCTCACACTGCTCCACACAAGCTCTGGTAATTGAGTAGCAAATACATAATAAAAACTACAGTTAATTCCAATCCTAACGAAAATAGCACACAGGCCATAGTGGGGACAAGGGGAGCTGCAACCCCTCAAAAAAAAAAAAATCTTAAACTTTACGGATGCTATTTATGCAAATGAACAGTGATTATGAACAACATGACGATGAATGGCACCGCCTGCAGCCCCCAAGGATTTTTTTTTTACCATCTGCCAAGGCAAATACGCAACATCTCCTAAACATAGATACCCTCAAATTAGTCAATCCTCCAAGCAAAACTCTAAGACACCCTGGTTTTCTCTCCTTATTACTCCTCGCACATTGCCCCGAAAACAGCAGAGAAGCTTTTGGAAGTTTGATAGTTGTTGCTTTTCAAATAGATCCAGAAAATATAAACCGAAATCAATTTTAATAAATAAATAAAAAATTTAAAATTATACAAAAAACAGGTTGACACCGCAGTGACCACTCCAAATGACCTTTCTAATAAATAAGCCATCAGCAGTACGGCTTCTCATAAGCATGAAATTATGACACACCAAACCATTATAAAAACTTAAAAGAACCCATTAACTGTAAGAATTTCTAAAAACCAGTAAAAAATCTTTTCCGATTGCAACCCAAAATTTGACCAAAAAACCATTGAATTTCAATTCATAAACCATCATTTCAGTACTAAATAGCCAGCATTTTTCACCTCTCAAATTCAAATTCACAGTCAAAACTGAACAAAAACAACTACTAATTACTAAATTCAGTCAATGATGCAGAATTTAAAGTCTAATTAACCATAAAATTACTTAATTAAGCTCATATTGAAATGCAAATGAATCAAACGACAAGCTTTTACTTGTAAATCGGATCAGCATCACCATCACCATCACTCGCGTGAACCCCATCCATTAAGAGGACTACTATCCAAGAAAAGAGCAGAATCCGATGAAACGGCGAACGAGCCATCTGATTCGTTGACGGAACAATAAAAGTCAACAGAAAGGGGCAAAAGGAAGAGACCTTTTCAGATTTATAAAAGATCAACAGTTGCTGATCGCGATTGATATTGGAGTGATGAAGGTTTGAATGATGATGATGGGTAGTAATAAGAGCTCCATGGGAGTGAGTGAGGACCGAGTCAAGGTGAGATGATGATTGAGTTGAGGAGCGAGTTTTGGTTCGGGACTAAATAAAGAGAGGGAAAGGAATCTCGTGGAGAGCTGAGCTTGAGGGGATTTACGAGGAGACACGTGGATTTTGTAAATGTTTTGATGTTACTTAGTTATCCTTAATTAATTACGGGATTGTCTTCGTAGAGTTTTGAGATGGTGTCGGCCGGTGCATGATTGTCGTTGATTATTGACCGTTGGGGGGTGCTCATGGCGTGAATAATTGGGATTTCTTCCTCACAAATTGGAAAAGAAAAAAAAAATCTTATTGTTCTAAATTTAATAATTAACATTTGAATAATTCAGATAAAAAATTTTCACTTTGGTAATTTAATAATTAACATTTGAATAATTAAAGTTTTTTAATAAAAAAAGAAGAAAATATAAGTGGAATTAGGTAAATAATTATTTTTCTAAATTAATTTGTATTAAGATAATGATCTAAAATAAGTTTTACATGTTTTCATAGCTAAAAACATTAACCATGATGGAATTTTCAAACAAATCAAATCATGATATTTGAAATAATTAAACAAAACATTTACCATGAAATTTTGTTATTTTTCTCTACTCAATCATGCATAAAATATATTATAGTTGTTATATTACGATGCTAATAACATGAAAATGGTGTGATTTTATAATAAAAATAATTACAAGTGAATATTTTGTTTCCTTAATTATTCAACGCGTTATGAATATCATCTCTCAAATTCATATAAAATCCATTTAAATTTATTTTTTTTACATTAGAAAATCACCACACCATCTCTCAAGATAAATAAAGAATCAAACTATATATAGAAAACAAATCCACTATCTTCAAATCAAATTCAATATTTTATCCCAATTACTATATTCTAAAATAAAATACTACCAAAATTGAAAAATAAAAAATATAAGATAAAAAATCTCAATTCGCGTGTTATAAACGCGCTCATTATTTGATTCTCCTTTCATTTCGTCTCCTTCCCTGTACTTTCTTACTTGCTCTTACATCACCAAGAACCATGGCCTCTGCAGCTCCTCCTCTCCTCCTCCAAACACTCCCCACTCGCATCCTCGCCCCATCTGTCCACGCGCCAGCCAAACTCAAATTCAAACTCCCTCCCTCCTCCTCTCCTCGTCTCCGCCAATCCCGGCCTTTCCCGCCATTACTAAAACGGCACCGGACTGCAACGACAATCACTTCTGCTTACGTGACCGGACCAGCATCCGACCCGATTGTGACCGAACCGGACCACAAACTCGACCCGACCGTTGACGAGTCGTCTGTAACGGAGAAGGTTCAGCCAACGGAACTGATAAGTTGGAGTCTTTTGTGGAGTCTGTTGGCTAAGCATAAAGTACGACTCGTCGTTTGTGCTTTCACTCTTGCTGGTTGCACCTCCTGTACTCTCTCCATGCCTATATTTTCAGGTAACCGTCACTAAGTTTATTGCTTTATGTTTTCGTCAAGAAGGGTTTTGATTTGTGTTGAATTTTATTTTGGTTGCAGGGAGATTTTTTGAGGTGTTGATTGGTGCGAGACCGGAGCCTCTATGGAAGTTGCTTAGTAAGATTGGAGTGTTATACGCTTTGGAACCGATTTTTACAGTGATCTTTGTTGTAAACATGAATACAGTATGGGAAAAGGTTATGGCAACACTGAGAGCTCAGATTTTTAGAAGGGTCTTGATTCAGAAGGTAAATGAACTTGTCAAACCGGGCAATTGGTTTTCTTAACGTGTTCAATGTTGACTTATACGGTCTTTTACAAGCACTTTTGTTGTTTTTTGTTGCAATGCAGGTGGAGTTTTTTGATAGATACAAGGTTTGTTACTGATGCTTGAGAACTTGTGTTGATGTTTGTTAGTGATTTGGACGTGATTAAGGATTGCATGTTGTGTTGTTTTGTGTTTCTTGCAGGTTGGTGAACTTAGTGCTCTGTTGACGTCTGATTTGGGTTCGTTTAAAGATATCGTGAGCGAGAACATTTCGAGGGATCGTGGATTTAGGGCATTTTCTGAGGCAAGCCACTCTATACTAAAACAAAAGTGAGCTTTATGTTGCTAATCGTTTGATTTGGATGGAATTTACTTACATTTTTGCTCTTAGTAACATGTATTTCTGCAATAGTTTGTGTTGATTTAGTGCAATGCTGTTGCAATTGATACTTTCTGAAACAAATCTTGCCTGTCGTATCGTTTATAAGATTTCCATTCATGATCAACTGTCAGAAGCTATGGATGTTTTACATCTCCTGTATGTTTGTTGCCTCAACAGGTCACTGGAACCATATGCATACTGTTTGCTCTGGCCCCCCAACTAGCACCGATTCTGGGGGTTTTGATGTTTGCCGTGTCTTTTTCAGTTGGTAAATATTTTATTGTGAAAGTGATCAAGATTTCTACAGTGCCTTCTATATGTTCTTTAAGTTTACACCATTTATTCTTCATGACACAAATGGCATTATGTATAGTATTAGCTTTGATAAATTTCCCGTTTTTAACTTTTCTCTTCATAATGGTGCCTATTCTGGACTGTAATGAGTTCATCATTAGTAATCTATTGGCAGTGATTTGCTGACATTGATATGTGATGAAACCTATCTTGTCTTTCATATGCTTTGCTTTCACCAACACAATTACCTATGGCAATCCTTATATTTCTTTCTGACTTCTGTTTCCTTGCTTGCTGCTAAATGATATTTAAATTCTCAAGCTGTATACAAGCGATCAACTGTACCTGTTTTCAAAGCTCATGGAAAGGCCCAGGCATCCATATCTGATTGTGTGACGGAAACCTTTTCTGCTATCCGTACTGTAAGTTGTTGGTTATGCTTTGTTAAATAGTTCTTTTGACAGTCCTAGCTTGTCCTAGTTGTTGACCCATAAAGTCAGTTTGTCCTGTATGGAGTGATGAGTGTGGTAAAGAATAGGATGAATTTGTGCTCGATACTGAAAATAGCAAATTTACTGTCACAGGTGAGATCCTTTGGTGGTGAAAAGCGCCAAATGCTAAACTTTGGCAGCCAGGTAAATTGTAGGCTGTGGTTCTTTATGAAATTGGTGATTTCTAGATTGATTTTTCTGTTATTTATATCAAAGATGTTGGTAGGTTCTTGCTTATCAAAGAAGTGGTATAAAGCTCGGGGCTTTCAAATCCGTGAATGAATCATTGACAAGGGTTGCTGTATATATTTCGTTGCTGACTTTATACAGTCTTGGAGGAAGCAGAGTAAAGGCTGTAAGCTTTCTACCCTTTGACACGTCTCTCTAGCCTTTTAAATATGCATAATGTGATCCAGATTCCCAATTCAGATCCACTTTACAGTCTACATGTAATATTAGTTTACATTCTGTCAATTTTTTGAGAAATTGATACACAATGTTGGTTTTCAAAATTGTGACTTTTGAAGAATCAGCCTTTGATGAGAAAAAAAAAAGAAAAGAACACAAACACTAACAAAAACAATAGAGGAGCTCATACTGTGCTCTGCTTCATGGATTCTATACAATTGGTGCACTTCTTAATGCATATTGCCTGCTTCATCATAACATGTTTGTTCCCTTACTAATTTTCCATTTGATATGCTCACTGTGAGGCTGCTGCCTGGTCACATTATTGGGTATATTTGATCTGTTGAATATATTTTACCTTCAGTTTTTGTGTATCGCCCACTTCCTTGAAAGCAAGATGTTACTTTGATATCTTGACACAAGATGATTGAACTAAAAATGACTGAGCTGTGCTCCAACTTCAATTCATTTTGCAATCAAATCGCTCTGAACACCAAATGGCAAGATAAGGAACTACAAGAATAAGTAGGCAAGCTAATTTATACAACTATCACATTCCTTCTACCTATAAGAATAAGTAGGCAAGCTAATTTGTACATCTATCACATTCCTTCTACCTCTATTATCCCTCTGATTTTATTCGTATCAAACCTAAAGTGAGTTGCTATTTTGTTTTGCCTGCCATATTTTATTGCTTGCAGGGTTTACTCTCTGTTGGAACTATTGCTTCTTTCATCGGATACACTTTCACATTAACTTTTGCTGTGAGTTCTATCTCACTCCTTCTCCAGTATGTTACAATTTTCTTCTCTTTGGTGTAGTCTTTGAAGTGATTCATTTCTCAGGTTCAAGGGCTGGTCAATACATTTGGAGATCTTCGCGGAGCACTTGCTGCCATTGAGAGGATTAATTCTGTTTTATCTGGAGCAGAAATTGATGAGGCCCTTGCCTATGGTTTAGAAAGACAAATCCAGAAAAAAGAAGTACATGATGAGAAAATTAGTTTGTTCTTAGTTGATGGTTACAGTGGACAGAATCAAATTTTTAATACACATTACATGTCAGCCCTAAAATCAGCCAACACCTTGTGTAGCTTTGCTGGGTCTGGTGATGTTTGTCTTGAAGGTATCTTTATTGCATTTCTCATTTACTTCCACACATTTTCCACTCTTCACTCCGACTTAATTGTTAATTATATTGTTGCAGGCCTATGTCCTCTTATTACTGTATGTGAACAGACCATCTCTTATGGAACTAAATATAATGGCTGTTCCAAATTAAATATGGAAGTCCAAAAAGAAATTTGAGAGAACTTTGTGCTTTTTACTTGTTTAATTTGAAGGTTGAAAGTAGAACATAGATAAAAGATCAAAGATTAGACCCTACTTGTCAATCATCTCTACTCTGAATTCATTTTTTTTTTTCTTTTTTCCAACTGATAATTTGTTATGCAGATGTGCACTTCTCTTACCCTTTACGACCTGATGTGGAAATCTTGAATGGTCTTAATTTGACTCTGAAATGTGGAACTGTGACCGCTCTAGTGGGCTCAAGTGGTTCAGGCAAAAGTACCATAGTACAACTATTGGCACGCTTTTATGAGGTTTAGTTTATTCTCAAAATTTTAATTTCAAAAATTAAATTGCAATTTAATTAAACCATTATAGAATGTTGGGAAATGATATACATGTCTTGTTCTTGCAGCCAACCAGAGGTCGGATTACAGTTTCAGGAGAGGATGTCCGAACATTTGAAAAAACTGAATGGGTGGAGGTCGTCTCCATCGTGAATCAGGTAATGTTTTGAATCACCGTATGTTGACTCAATGCATTAAATTCACAACATTTATGGAATCATCCCTGCATTCTCAGCATGGAGACAAAATACTTCCCATTGAATATGATTAATGAGTGTCTGTTGCTGAGATGCAACTTGATTTGGTTCTAACCCAAGAGGTCGAATAACCCAGACCTTGGATTGTCAGTAGCAGGATGTTTTTGACAATCAAGTTTTTAAGTGTGAATTAGGAATTGTAGATTGCCAACTATGTCTACAAGTCACCACATAATTCAGTAACCAATTATGTGTGGTAACCAAAATATTAGGCCGCCATGATTCAGAGAATAAAAGGAGCTTTGTAACAAGAAAAGAATAGTCAAAGGAGGAAGGAGACTTGATTATTTCTTGTTGACTTTTTCTATGTATGCACACTTGTATCCTGTGTGTCTGTTAATGAGTACACAATTTCAGCATCTCAGGAATAGCAATGATCAGAACTGAAGTCATATTGATAGTAGGGCATTGTGGGGGACTATGCACGTATATAGTTAGTTGTTTGCTTGTGTCTTAAACTGCTCTGTTTGGGCCACACTTGGAGGGTCTGGAATGATTCTTCAGATCTTATGACAAGCCATGGTGTGCATGTTATGAAGGAACTGCTTTAATTACTTGGTTCAAACTTTCTCATTTTTCTCAAAGCTAAGCATATACTGTAAACAGGAACCTGTTCTTTTCTCAGTATCTGTTGGAGAAAATATCGCATATGGGCTTCCAGATGATAATGTATCGAAGGACGATATCATAAAGGCTGCCAAAGCTGCAAATGCTCATGAATTTATAATATCACTTCCACAGGTTTGGTATCTTGTAATTATGCGACAGCTCTACCTTTGCTTGTTTTGACCTTCATTTCTGAACCTTTATTTGGATTTTAAAGGGTTATGACACTCTAGTTGGTGAGCGTGGAGGCTTACTGAGTGGAGGACAGAGGCAGGTATGTCAATGAACTCTTTAGAGAGTGAGGAAGAAATAAGCGATTAATGATTATTTTCTGATCTACAATATTCAGTGAAAGAGAGAAGTGGTAAAATTTTATTCTCTGGTCTTTGTTCTTCAGAGAATTGCTATTGCAAGAGCTCTGCTCAAGAATGCACCAATATTAATACTTGATGAGGTAAGCTCTTTATTTTCTTCTCTCTGCATATTTGTGTACTCTCCAAGCTTGTGTTGGGCATGCTTTGACTCATGATCCTTGAAAAATTGTCATATTGTTTCACTTATTGCTCTGATGTGAGGTCAGGTGTTAGAAATTAAAAAAATTTCTTGTTTCAAGACTTGATAAGACATCTTGTTCTTTTGTTCAGGCCACTAGTGCACTTGATGCAGTTAGTGAACGTCTTGTCCAGGATGCTCTGGACCAACTAATGAAGGGCAGAACAACATTGGTGATTGCTCATAGGTTAAGCACAGTTCAGAATGCTAATCAGATTGCGCTTTGTTCTGGTGGGAGGATTGCAGAACTAGGGACCCACTCTGAGTTGCTAGATAAGAAGGGTCAATATGCTTCATTAGTTGGCACTCAAAGACTGGCATTTGAGTGACTAGATATAGATATTACCAATGGTTGAATAGAAAACCCCAGACAAACAATCATGCAAGTTTCTTGTGGAATTTCATCCAGCAGCAATGGTCTTGGAATTTTAAGTTTCTTCATTTTCTACAGAGGCACTAATATTTCCATTTTCAGAGGAACTGGTGGCAGGAAGTGGCTAAAGGAGATTTGCTGCCTTGAAAGTTGAAAACAAGCAAAAGCTTCTATTGATTCCGAGTCTTTTTTTTTTCCTCCATATTGATACATCATATGTCACTAATCGGTTGTAAAGAACTAAAATTCGTGAAGACATACCATTGTTTCCACAGCTATAAATGATAGCAATCATCACAGCAGCTGTTCTTATAATGAGTCCATACTTCCTAGCCCATTATTTGTTTTAGTTAAGTTTTTGTGCTTCTGTTTGCATTAATTAATTTATTTGTGCATTTGGAATGCCAGGGATCCCATGATAATGCCCTCATGTCCCAGGCACAGATCTGTTATGCTAGTAATGGAACATACAGGAGAGCCTCTGGTTGAGAGTGTTCTATATTTTTCTGTATAAAGAGATGAGCAGCTCATGTTCAAGCATGGAGGACTGAGTTCCTGACACCATCAAGGAGAGGTAGAAAGGGAAAAAACAGCACTGAGTTTGGCAAGGCATTCTGTGGGAAGACCAAGGAAGGTGTTCATGAACAGTTGCCACTCCAACCAGTCTGCATTTCCCTTCTCTTTCCAATCCTTCACCTTATCGGTCGTGTTGATTCCTCCCTCTGATGTTAGGACCGTCTGTCTTTACAAGCAGTGGAGGAGCTCTATAGATGGTCAAATTTTAAACTTGGTTAAAATTCTCATGATAATCATACATTAGAGAAAATACTTGTTTATAATAAGAATCAAATAAAGGGAGCACAGTAAATTCTTGAAAGAAATCTAGGGACCAAGATGTATATGAGAAACATAATTTCATGACGCCACGTGGGACACAAACTGACAAAATAGTGTAATAAAGACAAAAATATGACATACATGGATGATATAAAAAAAATATATAGTATAAGGGACTTTTAAACTCAAAAACATGGATACAGAGAAGCAATGTCCCGTAAACACCGGGTCAAGAATAAAATGTATTGTGGTTGCCAAAAATTTTCAGTTTTCATGTGGTAATCAAAATATTAGGGTAAACTTCATTTTTGCTTCATCAACTTTTGCTACCTCTGAAGTTTAAAACTTCCCAATGTTACCCCTAACCTTCTTTTTGAATTTGATTCTCAATTTTTTTAGGCTTTTAATTTTTTTTAAAAAATATATATTATAGCATAAATGGGGATGTTTGAGAGGAAAAATTGGGATTAAAACAAATAAAATAAAAATATTTAAAAAGTCAGCTTTTGTTAAGAAAAATATTAGCAGTAAAGGGAAAATTCTGAACATTTTAAGAAATGTACCAATCCACATTTTCCAAAATTTGCAAGATGGTAGGTGACCATTGGGATTTTGGCACTTAGCTATTGGTTGAACTTGAACACTGAAGTCATGAGTGGAAGCTTTGTGGTTATCAACTCTTGAAAGGTCAATTTCCTACCTTCTTTGTCACTTGCCAAAGTACCCTCTCCTTGTCTCCTAAGCTCCTACATAAATTGGGACCTGAAGAGTGAAGATCTTGAGGGCAGAGAGCAGACATCAAGCTTGAAATTTTGTTTTTGTCTCTTGCAATGGAGGGTTGCAGAACATGGATATATGATTGTGCTTTTGTGCTGAATGACCTGCTTCTTTACCACATTGGACATGTAATAATGTCCTCTCCTTTACTTCATTTCCCAGGACAGGTGGCATCAAGAGACCTTTGTTGCCTGCCCTCCACTTTGGAAGTGGTCCATGTCAGGCTAGTGGAGAGTTGCATGTTTTGTTGTCACCATGGCGCAGCAAAAGTAAAAGGATACTTTAAACTTGACAATTATAGAATAAAGACTTTAGTGTGGTTATGTCCACTGTTGAACCTCACAACTAGCCGTTTTCACAAAATTTGGAGTAAGAACAAAACTGGGAATCTGGCCACCGTTCTACAAAATGTGGACGTATGGTGTTTCTAGTTAATTCATTTTGATTGATCTGATCACACGGGACTTCATGTACAAGGAGAATTGAAGTTGATCAGAGATAATGAAGAACAAAATCAGAAGCTGAGGAATAGGAGACCAGTACGTTTATAGAGCTGCTGCAGTCAGTATCATGATCTTGTTATTATAATAAGATTTTCTGATGCTTATATTCAAAAGAGACTCGGAAAATATAAAATGAAACCTGGAGAACTTCATCCTGTGAAAATCCAGCTTTTATACACATGGCAAAAGCCAAATCACTCAGAGCATGTTACTCTTGCTTTTTAGTAGCGAACAAATTCAAGATTAGCTCATCAGAAGGACATCTGCTTTTTCATAGTTTACAGATTCAAGATTCGCTCATCAGAAAGACATTTGCTTTTTAGTAGTGAACAGATTCAAGATTAGCTCATCAGAAGGACATCACTCATCACTCGTTTGAAAGCTCGCCTGAAACAGGCTCTAAGCACACAGGGACTCTCTCGGCAACAAAAATATGATACAAAACTATTACACACACATTAGCTATTTTGACTATCATGTGAGCACAGCACTTTCTACACCTAAAATCCCATTCATCTCGTTGAGTCTGGCTGTCAGCTCATTCTCTCCCTCAACAGACAAGAGAAGACCTTAGAGATGGTGCGGTTGGAAGATGAGTGCAGGATGCCCAGCGGATGACTGATTCAGTCACCATGAGATCAAGTTGCTCACGCTCACCGAGACCAATAGTGCGGTTCCTCTTACTGTGTATGCCCAACATCCTGGACCCTATTGCTGCTCCTGCTCTCTTAACTTCAACTGGCTTGTTTTCCGTTTCTCTGGCTTCACGTCCACAGCATAGAGAAGACTCCGGCAACAGAAGCATCTTATCCAAGCTTCCCTCTGACAGTTGATGACCTCCACAAACTGAATCTATCCTAGAAATGTTGCTTGAGAATTCTAATGTAGAACTCCCTTGCTCAATTACAGGACCAGGGCTGAAGAATGCAAAGCTCGGCATTGAGGATACAGGGGATATGAATTCCAAGGCATTTGAATCATCACTGCTGCGAAAAGAGAATCCACCAGATAAAAAGCTAGGTGTTGATGGCTCCCCTAGGAAAGAAGAGAATGATGATCTGCAAGTGAAAGTAGGAGATTGGACATCATGAATGATAGGTGATCCAGTGCCAAAGCTGACGTCCTGATCCCTGGTCATTAATGTGGAGAATGAGCTGCCGCCTAAATCCCATTCTTCACAAATTTGCTTTTCACGTTGACTAGATTCTTCAGGATATGGTCCATCATGCTTCATCCAGGAATTATCTACAGAAAAGAAAATCCAAGACTAAATATTTGGAGAAAGCATGGCATGACAAAAAGAAAAAGAAAAAGGAGAGCAGTCTTTTGTAGCAGGCAAGAACAGGTAAAATCATGCTGATCAGCTAATGAGAAAGAGAAAGGGGACGTTTCTTGACTTTTAGGCCCTACCAACGCCAGTCAGTTGCACAACTTATATTTGTAATTCATATGAAGCCCGATAAGGCAAAACACAACCACATTGGTGTGTTGATATTGTGATTTTCTAAAACAATAAAAAAAAGAGTGAAATGACATAGCTCATCAACAGCAAAAATTATCCACCTGAGGAAAAACCAAGAAAGGACATAAATGTTACAATTGATGGGAGCAACTAACAAAAGAAATATAGAAACTCACTCAGTTGTAAATGACCTGTCAGTTTAAAAGAATTAGGGAATGGAGCCCCGCTTCACCTTTTGGGATCTCAGCCAGATTTCTTGTCTTGTCAACAAGTTTTGTATACATAATCATGTAGCATGTGCATTGAGTTAGAGTTTAGATGCTTCTGGCAGGAAGTGATTAGTTTTCAAGAAATTCATGTAGTGCTAGAAAAGACCAAAAACATTATAACCATCCATAGTCCCAATGCCTACTA
This sequence comes from Populus alba x Populus glandulosa, assembly GCA_033617975.1. Taxonomy (NCBI): domain Eukaryota; kingdom Viridiplantae; phylum Streptophyta; class Magnoliopsida; order Malpighiales; family Salicaceae; genus Populus; species Populus alba x Populus glandulosa. Next base: position 15,438,819 of record CM066157.1, read on the forward strand.
AGATCATAGAACAGGTTGATTGAATGAAACTATCAAAGAAGCTAAAGAACGCATATCCAGCAAGTAAAATATAAATTGAACCCACCTAAGACCTGCTGAGAAGTAAGCCTTTGCGAGGGATCTGTGCAAAGCATACCCCTGACTAACTCCTTCGCAGATTCAGTTATGTGATCCCAAGGATCAGAAGGAAACCGCAGATCAGCTGCTCTCACAGCATCAAATATCCTTGACTTGGTCTTACCCCAAAATGGTGGCATCCCACTAAGAAGAATATAGAGAATCACCCCTGCACTCCAAACATCAGCAGCCTGGTTATAACCTCCTGCCAATACCTCAGGAGCTATATAAAATGGGCTTCCAACAGTCCCATGCAAACTCTGACCTGTTTGAGCAGATCCCAAATATTTACTCTGTTAGACAACTCAAGCTTTGCAGGAGACAATGTTCAATATAACAAATTAAATGAAGAGCAAAAGAAGAAAGAAGAAGAAAGAAACTATACCCGGCTTGACATAGGTTGCAAGACCAAAATCTGCCAATTTAATTGGTGATGATGAGGATTTTGTAGCTAAGAGGATATTCTCCGGCTTCAAATCTCTGTGAACCACTCCATTTTCATGACAATAAAGAACCACTTGCATAAGATGCCTGAAGAGAACCCTAGCCTCAGCCTCGGAGAAGCGTCCATGCTTTTCTAACTGGTGAAAAAGCTCCCCTCCAGCACAAAGTTCCATTACCAAGTGAACATAATCCTCGTCCTCATAAACTGCCTTGAGATCCACAACATTAGCATGCCCAGATAAACTGGTCATTATTTCAATCTCAAGCTTGACACTCCTTGCATCATCTGATGTCACCAGTCTATCCTTGGAAATCGATTTGCAAGCCAGAACCTCTCTGGACAGCTTATCAGTACACACTCGAATAACACCAAACTGTCCCCAACCTAATTGCTCTCCAAGAACATACCTATCCTTCAGATTAGAGATCTGGTGCGTGTCCAGAATGGTTTCAGTCAAGCTTGAAACTCTATAGCAGTTGCAGGGTTGCTTCAAGGATTCACGGCTGCTGTTGCTCTTGGCAACAGCCATACCAAGTTCTATCTCCCCGACCAGCGCCCGAAATACCAATCAGAATACCAGCACACAATTCAATGAACTACCGGATTTTGTTTCAGTATCT